>OY015313.1:95117546-96317546 GCA_955612985.1 Cheilosia scutellata | reverse complement strand
ATCCCTTCAAATTGATTTCGGTGCAGACGAAAAAAGGTGAAGGGGATACCTACATGCGTATATAATATAGATAAAGGTAAGAAAGAAAGATACAAAAAATAAACTTTTTTTAACTCCCAAGGATATGAATAAAATACGCACATCCTTTTAAATCAGCCAACAAAAAGTAATTCTCATTTATGTCACAAACCGTAACGTAATATATTTACCCCCTTTTGTAAGGATGGTCTAATGTACGAGTATCTGCGTATATATAACGGCAAATGAATAAAATACCATATTTTGAAAGTTTTTCGAATACAATACCTATCGCCGAAGGAAGTGACAAACAACTGACGTTGTTTTTTTTTACCTAATGCTATGTAGGGGATGTTTTTTCGGAACAATATTTGCTCCAACAATATGCATCTGTCAATCTCTCAAAATCATATACTACCATTCGGCAGAAGCTGAATGTAATATTCACCCGAAATGTTGGATATAAAAGGAAAGGTGGATATGTCGAAAAACGTCTTATTTCGAAGTTACTAACTGTTTATTTAGCGAATGATGGGCTACTGACAGACTGTTTTCGAAAAGACGTTATTTGGGATGGCATCAGCAGTTTCGTAAATGCATTGAATTTGCGAAGTTGCACAGTCATTCGATTGGAAACGTCGAAAATTATAGTTTGCTCTAAACCATTATGTCGTCAAGGACTAGATTACAATTCGTCAGATAAGAAGCCGTCGCAGGCATCTCCATAGATAGTAAATCGATTGGGAACTCTTTCTGTCCTAAAAAGTGACGGCAAGGATGTGAATTTTATTGAATGAAGGAAATTATTTTCACAGCAATGAAATTTGTTACATTTCGAATCGAAACAGATCGTTAAGACCGTTAGGTATAGGTATATGCCAACCGTTTAGACTATAGGTTAAGTTAAGTTAGTGGATTGGCAAGACAGGAGAAACCTGTACGTGCCACACTTAGATCAATGTAGATCCGTTGTGATGCCATAGGGGTTTATAACAGACACCGGAAACCTATATATGGAAAACCTATTTGTAAACCAACCCATTTTATTTACAAATTTAAGTAGGACATTAACAGACCTGACTGAAAGCTCTTCTAAATCCTCAAAGAAGTATAACTACCAAGGATTCTATTTCTTATGTAGCAGAGCGTTGGGCAGTGACAAAGAAAATGTGGGGTGTCCTCATGCACCTCCTCATCACCACATTCTCTGCACAGTTCATCTGTAATGATTCCCATTTTCTTGGTATGGTATTTCAGCATATTGTGTCCGGTGATAATACCCACAATCGAGGACAATGATTAGTCTTGTTCAATTGTAAGATTTTTTTTGTTTTCTGTTTGTTGTAGATTGGTCGCATTTTCCTGGTTATGCCACAAGTGTCAAGCTTGCTCCATCTTTCATTTGTCGCCATTAGTATTTTATTCCCAATCGTCTGTTTTATATTACAGGGAATCATTTCATTACTTTGGTGTCGGCCTGGTTTAGTTAAAGGGAGGACCTTTTTCTTGCCAGCTCATCAGCTTTTTCATTTCCAGACCCACCTCTGTGCCCGGGTAACCCAGCAAAGTCTTACGTTGTGCTACGCGCCAAGAACCCGTAGCTCTTCGGGACAGCGACTTACAACGAAATAGATAGCTTTTATTGCCGCTTGACTGTCAATGAAAGAAAGTTAATATCTGCATGAGGTATTGCCATCATTGCCATCAGGAAGACTAATTTAACTGGATAGACCGAGACGTTTGGAGTAGAAACCCGCGCCAATGCCAATTTCCATTTTTGATCCATCCATTTGACTATAACTGCCTTGGTAATACACATATACCAATCGGCTTTGCTCGACAGATGACTTTTGTCATTGTCGTAAGTTTTGTATTTTTAACTTTAATTCAAACTATCTAAGCTAAAATAATAATGTAATTTTTTTTTTGATATTAAGTTGAAAATAAAAACATACTACTACTACTACTACTACTACAATCGGCTTTGGTCTGGCATAGTGAGCCAGACACTTGAACTGTCTACTTTTCGACAGTTCAAGTGTGCCTTGGGCTAAATATAGGGCTTATGTTAAAAAAAAACTGCCGAATGAATATCAGCTGCTTAGGAGTTGTTAGTTAGTTGAGACCTTGGTTCACACCGAACTGTATAGAACCGAATCAGTAAATAAGCAAGCTGCTAAAGGGTCTTCACTGTACCTATGCTTGGTTTTCGTAAGGACATCAGAAATACTATTTCGAAGAAATTACATAAACTTTTTAGAACTAGTGAATGCCCTTAAGTTTGAGTTTTGGGAGCAGGTTTATATAGAAAGTAATCCTTCACTAGCTTATGACGCTTTTTTAAAAATATTAAAAGGACATATTACCAATTCAACCAAGATTCAGCCGCGTACAAATAATAAACTCAAACGAATGAAGCCTTGGATAAATGAGGTTTTGCTCAAAATGATAAACGAAAAAAATTCCCTTCGTAAAAAATGTAAAAATAACCCGCAAAACACAAATCTAAAGCGACACTACCATAAATTGAGCCTGTTAGTAAAAAGGAAAATTGCTATTTGTCGAGAAAAATTTTATTCACAGAAGTTCGAGAACTGCAGAGGTAATGTAAAGGAGGAATGGAGAGAGTTGTCAATAGCATTTTAAGTAATGTTAAAAAATGTGAAAGCATTAGTGAAATTCAGGTTGATAATGTTTTAGTAGATAATCCTATGAATATTGCAAACGTGTTTAATAGCTATTTTGCTTCTATTGCATCAAATTCCAAACCTGATCCTTCTCAAACCGACTGCAGTTGTGAATTATATTCGGACGTAATTGATGATGCTTTTCAGTTTAATAGCTTTGTTTTTCAACCTTTTTCATCACTAGAAATTTATAAATGCATAATGAATCTTAACAATAAAAACTCGTGTACTTCGGATGGAATAACTAATTGTCTCGTTAAACGTATTGCTTTCTTCATTATTGATGTTCTATGTTATATCTTTAATATGAGTGTTAATTGTGGTATTTTCCCGTCTGCGTTAAAAGCTGCTGAAGTTATTCCTCTTCATAAAAAAGGTTGTCGAAAATCAATGAGTCACTATAGACCAATATCATTACTTCCAACGTTCTCTAAACTATTTGAAAAAGCAATGAAAAATCGTATTTTATCACTTTAAACAAGAATAATTACTTATGCTATCAACAGTTTGGATTTCGCGAAGGTAAATCGACAGAAGATGCAATTTTAAAATTATGTAGTGAGATATGCAGTGGTTTAAATTGCAATGCTTGTCCTATCGCCTTATTTATTGACATGACAAAAGCCTTTGATATGGTTAATCATACCATTCTTCTGGACAAACTCTACAAAGCTGGATTCAGGGACTCAGTATTAAATTGGTTTAAGTCCTATCTATCAGAAAGAACTCAAAGAGTAAAAATTTACGGAGTTTTTAGTAATATGTTGCAGTTACGGATTGGTGTGCCTCAAGGTTCAGTTTTAGGCCTTATTTTATTTCTTATTTATATAAACTCTATATTCAAACAAAATTTCAGTAGTAATATAACAGCTTTTGCTGACGATATGGCATTTACATACGTAAACAGTTCAGTGTTCGAGTCGGTGATAAAATTAGAGACTGACGTGCAACTGTTAAGGCAATGGTTTGCAAAACACGAACTAATTGTAAGCGAAAAAACTAAGCTTATGGTTTTCAATTTAAGAAATCCAAGTCTGCTTGAAAGTAATGTCATTTTTCACTCTGCTATTTGTCCGAAACTCTCAATGTCCGCTCATAACTGTGGTAAAGTAAATTTTCATATGGATGTATCCTGTTGTTCTAAATGTTTTAAAATAGAATCTGTTGAATGTTTTAAGTATCTGGGAGTATCAATAGATAAGCATTTGAGTTGGAAAATTCATGCAGCTGACTTGAAAAAGTATATGATGTGTGCGACGCGTAAAATATTTCTGTTACAACCTCATTGTTCTAAAAAACTTCTCACAGCAATTTACTATGGTCTTGTTAACTCAAAACTATAATATGGTTTAACGAGTTGGGATGGAGCTTACAATAATACAATTGAACCACTTCAAATAGCACAAAAGCATATTGTCAGAATTATTTGTAAAAAAAGTAGATTAACAAGCAGTTTGCCTTTATTTCGCCTCCTCAAAATTTTACCAATAAAACATTTATATGTTTACAAAGTTCTTAAAGTGTTTTTTATGCGTAGCGGATACAGTTCAATCTTAAGAAATTCAAATGTTTACAGTTTAAGAATAAACTGTCAGCAACTAGTTAAAATACCGGTGACAAACAAGACAATTTTTTCCAACTTTTATACTGTTTCAGCACCTACATTGTATAATCGATTACCATACGAAATTAGAATAATTAATATACAAAGCTTGTTTTTAAAAAAAGTGAAACTATGGCTATTCAATATGGATATTTCTCAAGTCAAAAATTTGTTTATGAGCAATATTTAACATGTTTCTTGTATTTATCTTTTTATTTCCCTAAATATACGTTATAGTGTTAATATTTATTTAGTCTTAAATCAATTATGTTTGTTATTTTTTCTTAGAATTGCTGTTTATAAAACAAATCACAACTATTTGTACTATTTTTTAAATCTTTTGTTTTATGTAAAATCTTAAATTAATTTATTTTGTTTGTTACACTTGTTATAGAAAAACCCCACAGCTATTGTATATTTATTTATCGAATGGGCCATTCGCCTCTAGTCTTTATAAGGCTATAGAATGTCACCCTATCATTTTATTCCTCAACTTAGTCGAATTTATAATATGTATTAAAGTATCATCCCTGGAATAAAATACACAAATAAAAAAAGTCTAAGTTTTTTTGTGGATAAAACTGGCTATGAATCGAACTAGAATATCGAGAAGGGTAAAATTTAATGAACAACCATAGAGCAAAGAAAAACAGATGAAGCTGTCTTTCAGACAGAGATATATGGTATTTTTTTCCCCTGAGCAAGCGTTAAGACGAATACAACCAACAAACCTCCCCTAGCTACAAAACGAAGAGTCAGCAGAAACAAATACGCTTTTAATAGTGATATCCTTTAAACCGAGCTGTCATTTTTGTTAGTTCTTTAACATTTGGATTCAGCATTGGACGTCATATTATCATGAATAGATTATTACATCAGAAAAATTCGTGCATATTAATAAATTTATTGTGAAAATCTACCTTTTTTAACGCCACACGTCATGAGCCAATTTTCAAAATGATTACCGATTTTGAAACTCAATTACTTTTGACAGCTCTAATAAAAAAACCCTCCTTTTTAAACACAATTTTATATGTATGTACATCTAAAGAAAGTTCAAGTGTGAACTTGTTGACAACATATTTACCATCGCAACCATGCTCCTACCACACAAAGAGACTGAACATGAAGTTAAAATAAATACCCCAAAGTCGCAACCACAAGTCGTTGTCAAATGCATTATTTGTGTGATGAAGTGGTTAACCGCAGCAATAGTATAATGTGAACATGTATGTTAAGATGCGACTGTATTTCAGTACATCCTTGACGAAAATACATACATACTTTGAATTTTGTTTTAAGGTGAGGACTAAATTCAATATGAGGTAATTAATTTCTTGTGGCTTAACAAAACACAATTGGTAAATAAATTCAATCCAAAGTCAAAGATAGTTGACAACCGCGATAATAATGTCAATTGGATTGCGGTTTATAAAGTAATTTCCATGAAGATAAATCAAAAAGTAAATTCTCTATCAAAGAAGTTGCATTTCCGGTTGAAGAGATAAAACCCCATTTGATAGTTGATAAGGCAACTAATTTAATTAGTAGTTCGCTACTAATTGAAAATATACAGATATCGCACTCAGAAAGCCCTCAATTGTGGATACAGCTTTAGGTCCTACATCTAATTGTAGAATAAACAAAATAGTGGGGAGGCTAAAAATGATGACTAGTAAGACTTACACATCAGGACATGGTTATAAAGGGTGTCCTATAATTTACGCAAAATAAAATTTTGATAGAAAATTTAGATTTTTAATTAGAAAGCTTACATTTTTTATTGATTTAAGCTTAGTACTCTGATCGAGCTAAACAACATTTTAGCGGCTCTCCAATTTTTCTCTCCAAACATTAGCTAAAACCCTAGCTGAATTTTGACATGGAGTGCGCTGTGGATTGAGTGTCAAAGAAAACAGATGTTCGTTGAAAATAATTTCCTTCAAAAATTCATCGACACGAACAATTTTTTATTTTCTTTGCGCTTTTCCTCGTCTGCTATTCTTTGATCTTAAATGCGTCACTTCCAAGGTATTCCTCGTCGATTTATTTATTGCAAAAAAACATCCTTTTCTATTTTTCCGCAACACAAAAACAACAGAAAAAAAAAACAGCACGAACTGTCAAAATTTAGATTGAGAAAATGCCCCGAACCATTAATGGGCGCGCTAAATTTTGAAAGATACATGCGGTACAGTCTGAAATGAAAATTTGATTTTTTAGCTGAAGCAGCGTACCGATCGGCTAAATTGATGCGGTTAAATTTAGCTCAGCTAAATTTTGGAGAGAATTTTGTATGGGAGCTAAAATTTAACTCGAGCAGCGTACTACGCTTCATAGAGTATACAGATTGGGGTTATGTATGGAATAGCACATCGGATAAATGGCTGCCAGCAAAGCCAAGTACGTACTCTTTTATTGAAATTTTCTATGACCGTTTGTCATAAATGTAGCTGAATTTCATTAATACACCTTCTAATTTCCTCTTTCAAAGCGTTGGTGGTCGTGGTCGATGTTTGCCTAGCCTTCAAAAAACCCCAAAGAAAAAGTCCAATGACGTTAAATCGTAAGATCTGGATGGCCAATTCTGATCACAAAAATGGCCGATTACACGATTAGGAATGATTCATACAGTAATTGATATGATTCTCTGACTGCATGGCATGTGGCACCACCGACCGTCTTGTTGAAACCACATATTGGTCACATCCATATCTTGTAATTTAGGCACTAAAAACTGGGTTATCATGTCACGATAACGAACTCCATTAATTGTTGCTGCCTGACTAGCCGCATTTTCGAAGAAGAATGGTCCGATAATGCTTCCAGCCCAAAATCCGCACCAAACAGACACGCGTTGTGGATGCATTTGTTTCTTAACAATTACTCGTGGGTTTTCTGAAGCTGAACCCTAAATGCAACAATTTTGACGATGACTTCAACTTCAGTGATGAAGCTCATTTTCATCAAGATGAAGATGATTTTGTTTGAAAATTCAAACACACTTTATTAATTGCAGTTTAGTCAGAAAATATATTTCTTCAGTTAATCGATACATTTCCGGCTCAAATGACAGCGGAACGCCATTAGAAGTACCTTGGATTACCAATTTAGGCCTCTTATACAAACAAAGTATAAAGTCTGTTTCTGTCCACTTCATGACAATAAGATGCGTGCCGATGATGCTCGGTAATTTATGTACTTCATTAAATTGTACGACCTAATCCCCTCAGTAAGCTATTGTGAACATTGAAAATAGGCGCTTAATGCTATATTAGAACGATTATTCATTCAATTAAATTTCCGTGTTGATTCATAGCTCAAGCATTCATCGCGCACCCATCTGGCTTTGCCTCCGTTTTGTTTGCAGCAGGAGCACTCTCCAACGCACTACAATCTAATTAACTTGGCCCATTAACATCTAAAACACTGCTCATTAGATACACTTGTATACTAATGGCATTGGAAATTCCTTAAGCAATGTATACACTCCCCTCTCCAGTTGTATATACAAACTATAAAGATCCATTAACCCAACTTTGAATCCTTTACAATAGTCGTAGTGTTATCCTTCCGCGGCAACAGCAATTTATATTTTCCGCTCATGATAATTCAATTGCCTCCCGAAACAATGTGACACCGCGAAAGCAATTTTAATCCATAAACACTGAGAGAACATTCTATTCTATTCGTCTGCATCTCATCCTTGTATAGAAACAGAATCCTATTGGGTTCGTGTTTTTGTTTCGTTTGTTGGTGTGACTATACAATAAAATCTCGTTAAAGTGTTAACACAAACCGAGAGGATGCTTTCCTTGGAAGCAAGAAGGATATTCGGTTAAACAGAGTTTTTGTTTAGGTTTTTCTTTAACACCGCGCGTCGCGTCGGTCGCCACCACCCGACTCTCAAAGTGCTATGCATTCCTTTAATCCTTCGCTCTGCCAACTATTGTTTTATAAAGTACGAGTACGGGCATAAAATTAATTTACACCATCGCGTATTTAGTTACAATGCTGACACTGGTAAGGTCCTGGGTGTCGTCGACGCTCGAAAGATGCCGAAGAAAAATGACGCTAACAAAAATTCCTTAGATGAAGGAGGCTATAAGTTGGCATGACTCAAAGGCATAGTGGGATGTTGTTGAAATGTTCCTTGTACTTGACAACAATATGCCTATGTGGATGCGGCAGAGTGCTTTCCTTGTAATGGCATTTTAAATTGGAATTTATATTGCTTCTATGGGGGATGTTGAGAGGGATGTACAGTACATTGTACACACCGACACCGGCTCTATTACTAAACGTTTTTGGAAATTATTTCCTTATTTCGCTGAACGAAATTCAACACCTTTTCGCAAGAATCAAATTTTGCCAAAGGAATCCGCGATGGATAAATGGACCAACACCCTAAACCTTAAGGATTCTGTCTGTGTGTATATTTCACCACGATGTTGACAAAATACACAACAGTACAGTGGCAATATATATATATAAAGAGAATCTACTACAGCAACAGATCCAACGGATCCAAGGACAATGAGGACAAAACAAAAGGAATGTTTCCGCTTGACAAAAAGACAATACCACGTCTGTGAGGGGAGACTCGCAGAATAGCGCTAAACAATTTATTTTATCTCATTCACACCTAAGTGCTATATAAACAACAATTTTCCTTTAATAAAATTTCGTATCCTTAGAACACCTATTTTAAGGCAGGAATATACAAAGCAAGAACTTCGCACTGTTATTGCACCCAAATCTGAGAGAGTAAGAGATAAATTTTGGTACGGTTTGGCGACAAAAGATATTAACTACGAATCTCTAAGACAGTAGTAGGTACTGTAGTTGTGCTGTTTTTTAGTCTCGTCCTTGCTAGCCTCTTAATGTAATGACAAGAACATTTAATTTCAGAGCCGACAATCTAAAGTGCTTGCACAACATTGTAGTAGTTGTAGTTGTTTTGTCGACGAGTTGTTATAGTGATGTTTTGTCTACCAAAAATGCAGGCAGACAATGTGCACTGCAATCGCAGGAGCTATATCCGGGCAGGATCTTTGAATCGAAAAGGGCACAAGTACTTGGTGTAGTGTTGAGCGTTTTTTTTGTTCTCTTTTCTTGATAAAAAGTTGACGAAGTAGGTAGCAAAATATACAACAAAAAAAGGATATTGTAGGTATATCTGTGATTTAGGACTAACTGGGGGAGTGATAGTATAGAGGTATAGTTTTATACGAACGGGTCATCAGAAAGTCATTTAATTAAAATCTTGATTTAATTAAGCGTTTGTTTAAGCTTTTCTCGTTGTTCCGTTGAACAAGTTGAAACATTTTCAGGAGAAAAGTTTATCAGATCTTAGAAGTTTGTTGTTAATTTTTTTTTTTACCGAAGAAAGTTTCGTTCGACGGACTACGAACGGATGCAGAGTGAATTTGAAGGGAATTCAGTGTAATTTATGGTCTAGATATCGATTGTCTTATACAGTTGTATACGACGATGTTTTTGAAATGTTTCTGACTGTTTCATGGTTAAAATCTAAGTTTACCGCAGTTGTAGAATATTGAAAGGCGATATGCAAGGTGGGCAAGTGAATTGAGAAAAATATAACTTATGCATCCTGTTTTCCTTAAGAATGAACTGTAGTCAATCGTGGAAATCCAGGAGATCTACGTCCGGGCGTTCCCGAGACAACAGAAGACACAAAGATTCTATGTGCCGGGCATTACATAGGGAATTCTATTGCTACTTGCAAATTTGGGTTTCTACCTCGTTTTTCATGGTGACTGAGGCAGTCAAATCTTATATGAGTTTGCACCTAATGGTTGCGGCTTAGTCTTCGGCTCAGGGGGGAGGGTGACCGTGACAGTCTAGCCCCAGCCTATTGCATCAGACCATCGTTAAGGAGGAGACTGGTGCGTAGCAGAGGTGGCTGATGGAACCAGTCCGCTTTGCTGCTTGACCAAATGTCGGTGGTTGGATTGTCAGTTGAAAAAGGTAACCGTAGCAGTCTGCCTCCCGTTCATTTTCTTTTGACGATCAGTTCATCTGACAGAGCTGGTGCTGAGTAGAAAAGCTTGATTGAAGCACTCCGTCCTACTGCTAGGACTCTAGGAGGTACCGAAAAAGAGGTAGCGATTTGTCTTCGGTGAAACGGCGAGGGGTGACCGAAAAAGTCTAACCCCCCGTCTGTTGCTTCTGACGGGTCCTCAAAATTGTCGAGATGAGGTTGATTGATGTAGTAAGCTCCTCCAGTTGGCCGTTAGTCTTCGGGGAGAGTATCTGACAGTCCGATAGTGCCTGGTACAGATCAGGGTAGACTGCGAAAAGAGAGAACGACGAAGGCTGACCGAAGCATTCTAACCCTAACAGACTTATTTCTATGAAATTTTCTAATTACTCAGACCAAGGTGTACCGATTTTTACACCTGGAAAATTACAAAATGCACCTTTAGAGTTTTCATCTGCTCTACGTGTCACTGGCGAACGTTTGAAAAACACGCTCCAGGGTATTTCTGTTCAGAGAAAGCTTATCAATTCTGCTCTTACAGCATAAAATTGTACCTTTGCAGGTCCCGTCCATTCTTCCAAAAATGAAAAACTCGTTAAGCTACTTTTGCATATGTCAAAAATCGTACCATTTTTGACACGCAGACGTCAATATGACGTCAAATTTTGTACTGAGGATGTGTGTAGACAAAATCTGACGTTAGCATGGCAAGAATGACACGATTTTTGACGTGTGTATCTTGTGCAAGCAGTGCCTATAGACTCCTTGAACCAACTATCATTAATACAAGGGCGGAATTAGAAATAATCGTGTACTCGCTAACAACATCTATTAGATTTAGATACTTTCTAGCAAGTTTCTCTCCTAAAAAGCTTCATTTGAACACACTGCGGCCCACTCTTTAAGCCAAATGTCTTTGTTTACTTTCTATCTCATCCCATCACACCCTTAATCCATCACACGGTTTTCTTTCAGAAACTTAACACAATAGAAAAACGTCTGTCGTATCCTTACAGCTAGTCACAATGTCATACCTTGCTCATCATTTTTATTAGACATTTCATACAGAACAGAGTTTATCCTTTTCCTTCAAAACGATCGTTCCCGTTTCACTACCATAATACCAATCCCTTTTTCGCGTTCGTTATGTCAATCGATGGACGGATTTTTAAAGCCGTAAAAGCTGTCACGAACGTGACAAAATCTATTCCACTCAACTTTATCGTATTGAAAAAGAAAATAACCATCCGCAAAGAAAGTCATCAAAATTTTTGTGTTGAATTATGTAAATTTGTTGGCACTACACTTGTAGGTATATTGGTGTGTAGGTACATCCTGTTACGACTCTCATATGGGACTCTTTTAAATTGCCTTTGTCATTCATTCTATAAACTAATGCGATAGATTTCATAAAATAAAAAAAAAAAATCCAACGAAAAGGATAGACGAACTGGAAGAGGATAAAATGAAAAGAGTTTATATTCCGACAGATTCCCTATATGATGACTGACAATATCCTGTCAGCTGGCACATTTACATATTCATGCAATTTTTACGCGCATTGCTCTCGCTTGTGCTACACGTCATGAACATAAACATTTTTCGGGATAAGGGTTTTTCGCTGGCTGACAGCAGTTGTTGTAGTTGTTGGGATGCCAGCGATATGGATCAACAGAGGGTACAAACTGAATACATATATATAGAGTCCAAAACATTCTCGCATGATGGCATTTTTGAAACGCGAATTTTTAAAATGCTATACGCTTCTATACACACTCAAGAGTCGCGTATATGTACTATTCACACACATGTCATGGGCAGTTTCAGGAGCAAATCATATAAAGCCATCCACCCACCATCCAAAGTCCTGTATGATCCGGAAAAATATTAACATAACATTTTTCGTTCTATAGTTATTTTTACGAAATATCCTTACATACGGTAGACATAAACAAAATAACAACAGTAACAATAGTACAAAAAAAAAAAAAAAAACGAAAAAAACAGAAAGAGGAAATTGCTGTTTGTTGTGAATACAATACTTTTGTTGGTAATACTTAGTTTTTTTTGCTATACCTATCATCGGGTCTGTGTTTGTTAGGAAGGCAGTGAGAAAGGATACATACATAATATTTCAATAATGAAGAGATATCTATGTCAAGCGGTCTCAATTGATTAGCCGTTTTAGCTGGAGGAGCTTATTCCTGTCACTGCGTAAAAGTGCACTGCTGCCAGACTTTTGTTTTACCAATTCCCATACTGACAATACTGACAGTTAAAATCTGACATTTTGTTTGGTCATTAAAACAATCATCTATCAATGATTGTTCTCCCTTGATAATATTTTAGTAAGTGTGCGAACTGTTTAGTACTGTTCGTTCGCATAAAGTTGAATAACATTTACTCTTTTACTTCGTTTCCAAACCGTAAATTTTCTTAAATATGGAGAATTTCCACTATGCTGGTACCACTGTGCTAATGACATTCACAAGAGGTGCATGAATAATTTGAATCCACTTAGGACGAGATCTTACTCTGCGGATATGAAGCCCGTACATACCTTAAATGCATCTGTGATGTCACATAATTCTGTTAGGTTAGGTTAGGTTGAATAGGGTGTGAGTTCATCACATTGGACTAGGGTCCATCGCCATCCCTGGGGGAACCTTAACGGTCAAAAACCTAAACCACTTCGCCCAAACAATTAATTTCCCTACAAAACCTAAAAATTGTTTCAATTTTGTTTGCGAGGCCAACCTCCTCCAAATTGTCGAAGAAGTAGCTCCCAATCCATTTCCTCCTGTACCGAGCAATAGCTTGACATTCACAGGGGAGCTGAGTTATATCCTTTGCGACATGTAAGTCTTCGCAATATCTGCATATGTGTCCGTATCTATTAAACCTAATTTCATAGCGTGCTTCCTTAGAAGACAGTGCCTGGAAAGTATGACTATTGCCATTCGTAGCTTTGATCTGCGGAGCTTTAATAATTCTACAGATTTTTTCCAATCTAGCTTAGGACACAGAGCCTTTGAGACCCTGTGACCTAGTATATCTGACCTGACCATCTTTGATCTGCCCCATTTTTAATTTTCTCGAGAATAATTCTCTCGGCCATGGCTATTAGTGGTCTTATGCCCTGAATAGTTTCAATTTGTGGAAGCTCTGCTCCGTTTTAGAGCAGAACGCCAGCCCTTTCGTTACCCTCAATATTAGAGAGTCCGGGTACCCAACACAATCTGATTTGGTTCTGAGCGCATAATGCTCTGAGCATTCTGCGGCAAATCCTAACTAGTTCAGATTTTATGTTGAAGGACTCTACCGCCTTTAGCGCAGCCTGACAATCAATGTAGATAGCAATATTCTTGTTGGATATTGATTCCATATCAAGTAGATCCGCAGCTTTGAGGACCGCCAGAACCTCAGCCTAGAACACACTTCATGTATCCGGAAGTCTTAATGACACGTGTAGGTGTATATTCCTAGAGTATATATCTGTCCCTGTACCCTCCTTAGTTTTGGAACCATCCCGTATAAATCGAAATTTCATTATCATTCGAAACCTCATTCTTTTGACAGTCCTCCTTATCTCCATCGTACTGTGTGTCGAAGTCAATTTCATCCAAACTTCCATCCCTTTTTATCAGGGATGTTGGAGAAGGATTTCCTCATAACGCAGTGACATTATTCGGATGACTGTATAGGCGGTGATTTTAATGTAAAAATTAGGAGAACATGTCGTAATCTCGAAAAGTTTTTTTTTTAATATCGAATGCAAACATTTCAAATGTACAAAAATCTCGAAAATAAAAAGTAAATTCGAGATCCCTACGTTATTCCCTTTTCCAAAATCCCTTATTGGACATCTCCTACAAGCAAACTAAACTTTGTTTATACCCAACCTTGCACTTACTCCAAATCCTACAGAGACCACAAGCAGGGCGGTTGCTGGGGGGCAGCATACGTATCTCACTTTTTACACAGCATTTTTAATATTAATTCGAGATTTTTGTTATTCGATATAATGCTTTCTAGATTTTTGCTTTCGAGATTTTTTTTCGAGATATCGTGGTAGACCCAAATTAGTTGAGAGGACATCTTTGGTAATGCAATCGGAAACCATAGCATACAAAATACCACTACCGAAAACCAACTTTGGCTAGTTGACTATGCTGCTTGACGTAATACAGGGCTGTCACCAGATCATGAAGTTGCTAATGTTACGATCCAAGAAAGGTATTCTGTCAATATTCTAAATGTTCGAACATTCCGAGCTACCAACATAAACATAGACTCGGACACAAAGCTAGGGATAGCCGGATCTAAGCATCTAAGCAAGAAATAGTATTTCCATATTGCGGGTAAATCGTTTATAAATATGCTGAACAAAATAGGTCCCAAGATTGATCCCTGAGGCACTCCATGTTCGACCAGTTTGACCTAGGATACCGAGCAATTCAATAACTCTTTGAAATCTAATAGAAAGGAGCTGCAACTTCACTGTCTTATCTTGGTAAGAATGTCACGATGAATCTTGTCAAAGTCCTTTGAGAAGTCGAGTAGGCAAAACAGATTCACATATCCATTCAAATGTCATCAAGCATATTGACCAGTGCAGTTGAACAGCTGTGATTATCCCCTTGTCACAATAACAAATTCTGACCTATTTTTCCATGGTCTGTAAAGGGACTATGAAGATCATATGAAAATAATATAAGGTGTGTTTTTTTGGCTAAAAAAATAATTTCATACAAATTTAATTCTATATAGATTTTGTTAGCCTGGATTTGTATCCTATATAGATTTGTATCTTATAAGCCTATATAGAATAGCAAAAAAAAAAAAATAGACGCACCTATAGACAAATAAGTATGTATAACATTTGGTTTTTTTTTGTAATTTTTTTTTTTCATAAATTTAAAATCCAATTTGCCACGCCATTTGGGTGGTTAAAGTAAGTGTGCATAATTAAGCAGATAATTGCACATAAAATAACTGAACCAAATAGCTTGTATTCATTGGCAAAGATATGTCAACATATTTGTTTTTGTAATAAAACACAGGCATAAAAATATTTTTTAAAAACAATTTCCATATGTGCGCAGTGCGTTTTAAATAATTAAACTCATATTAACTTACCTAATTAGATAAGAACACAAACAAAATTTTAGCAACGACAAAATCACCCATATGGAAATAGTAATATTATTTTATCAAATTTCCGAACAATTAAAACCAACAACAAAAAAAATTACGACTCGATAAAAGTCCGTCCAAACAATATCCGCCCTTTAGTTATTTTCCATGGTAGGCAGGTACCTTATTTTTTGTTGTCCCTTCGCATTCATTATGCGTCATTAACAATTACGTACTTTGTTGCCAATTAATCTCTATAGGCAGAAGCGTATATTTAATTAAAATAACAAAAAAGTTATCCGAAAAAAAAAGAAGACGCAAATAAAACTACACAATATACATCCCATGACAACAGAAATTTTTATATAAATCCTTTTTTAATGATTCCCTCCGTAATCATTGGCTACGTAACGTATTCAATTATTTACTCATAAAGCTCCCTAGGATCGACTGGGACACATTAAAAAATTAATAACAAAGGTGTTAGCGTTAGCTTTAATAAAATGCGACACGAAAAGTCAGCAATTAGTTATGTTAATCCCATTCAGGATGGTTGTGGGACTGTAACCGTGACTCGATAGGTAACTCCTGGTTAGTCGAAATTGATTCTGACGATAAAGTAAAGCTATCTGCCAATAAATCTAATTAGACAGAGGTTGACTTTTACTCGCACTCCCTCCAAAGATACTCGTACAAGTGCAGATACTACTTTCTTTCTTCATTCAAATGTTTAATTAATTTTGAAACAGTGCCAACTAGTGGAATAGACCCACATCAACTTGAATATCAATCGAGGGGTGTGGAAAAAAAAAAGGACTACGCTTACTTTCACCCTCTAAAAGTGGATCCACTTTACCCTTTTGCTGAAGGGGGTTAACTACACTTCCAGTATCCTTTGAGGGAACTTGAATCTATGCGGAATAAATTTACACAGAGGAGACTTTTATTGGATTTCACCTTCGTGCAGGATAAACTAAAAGGTTTTTTTTTTGTTCTTCCTGTCCTCTTGGTTTGACACCTAAATTATGAGACAGTAATGAGATAGTTCGAACACACACACACACACACACACACAAAGGAGACAACAAAAAGTAACAGGAAAACCAAAACTTTTCCTATCATCTACAAAAACGAAAATAAAACAAGTATATAGTCCTGAACTAAAGGTGCGGCACCGGTTACAATAACCACCTCTCCATCTTTGCAGTTGCCATAACCGTGTAAATTACTGTGACCTGGTGGTGACCTTCATAAAGGATATTGACAGAGAACGGTATAGAAATTGTATACATTCAACATGCGGAGTTATATTAATTTCTTCGAGCAAGGATTATGTCCTTACAGCGTTTTGGTCTAAGTATAACCTATATTTCCTTATAGCGGGATAATAATACCTAAGTAAAAGTTTTCCTTATTGAATTCCTTCTCAAGTCATTTTGGCGTTCCTCTGCTGGGCTGATGATGATATCATATTGTTGTGTAATACTATACAGTATACACTGATGGTCCTAATGACTACCGCACAGCGTGATACGATATAGTTTCAGATTTATTTTTACGATTAATAAAACTGGGCTGGATTGTGTTGTTTTAAAGCGGAACGGCATTTCTGGAAGAGTGTCATTTATGGACTTTGAAGAGTTAATTTTAAATGTAGATGGATACTCTGAGACAAAGCCAAGGATATTTGAGTTTAATATATTTTTTTTTTATGGAATATAATATTAAAAATTTAAGAAAACTTGTGTTTATATGGGGCATTATATTTTTTTTTATGTGAAAGCGATGAAGTTGCATAGATGGATGCATTATGTTCTCGGATCTAAAAGGGCAAAAGTGTTGGCATTATATATTATAAAAGGATTTTTGATTGAAGATTTATTTTTAACGATTCTTATGGCATGAGCCACAAAAGTTAATGCACTTTGCATGCGTATCATAAGAGCGTTTTGATGAAGGATTTTTTATTATGTCGTACAAATAGTGCTAGCTATATCAAAACTTGTTTGAAGGCAGAATATTGAGTAGTTTGTCAGTCTCGTTGTTGTGGAAGATTTAAATGGGATGCGATTATAAATTTTGTGATCTACCTAAGTTAGGTAGTTGTAGGATATGATGCATGTTTGGTGATGCAAATTTATTTAAAGTAAAGTTGTAAAATGCATAAAATACATTTCATTAAAAAAAATTGTCAATGCGCTGATCAAGTGTGAATTATATGTTAAAGTAAAATTATTTGCGCTGAAAAGTATGAAACGAAATAACGTTGAAATGTGCATGATATACCTACATTGGAGATGAGTGGATCAGAATCGCCTAGTTACCAATTGCATAAATTTCGGATATAAAAAACATTTTGGATTAATTTGTTGGCAATTGGAATACAACAGAGTGTATAGTTTTAAGCGCAGAAAATAGTAAAGGCTTTAGCATAGATATTTGCACAATTCAACTATTCACTATTCCGGATTGACTGAAAATATTGTGTATACAATTTTGGTTTTCTGAAAGGGAGGAATGGATTAAGCTGATAAAGAAATATTTTTGAACTGTCTCCTAAGAAGAATTGACCATTCCGCCCTCCTAATGTCGTTATATTATCTATACATATAATAAAACTGTAGGACTTTTCTTTGTCAGCTAAAAACTCAAAAACTACTGGACATATTTCGATGAAACTTTTTTTAAAATGTTCCTTAAGACTGTACGACTGCTATAGGCTATGTCGTTTATAGCTACGTCCTTAGGAACAGTTTTTAGCCAAAATGTATTTTCTGAAGTGAAAATATATACATACCTACACATATACCTTGCTACAAATGGATGTTTATACTTTTACGATCGTCAAACAAAAACAATACGTATACTATACATTCGAAAAGGGTTGATATATTATGATCGAGAGACGTATAATACAAAACAGGTTTCATTTCAGAATTTCATTCGATATGGTGTATGGTAACAGTGTAGGGTTGGGGTAGGTAGTTGTTCGGATTCCATAGGAAGAGGGAAAGAAAGGAAAGGAAATACAGTATTACAAACAAGTAGCATGATCAAGGAGAGGGAGGGCGATGAAGAGCGGGTGCACATTAGATATCCAATACATTACATCCATTATTCGATATCGCCACGCTAAAATTGGATAAACGGGGGTGACGCCTCCCATACAAAAAACATCTTATATGATTTTCATTATTCTTTTTTTGTTTTTTTTCGTATTGCTGTATATTTCAGGTTGAGGCAGAAAGAAAATTCCAGATTTATTCTCATTTTTCGTATTTTACAAAAGAACATTATTATCTAAGACCTAAGCAATTATTATCTAAGACCTAAGCAATACAATTCCTGTGCACGGGCAAAGCTGGGCGGGTACAGCTAGTATGATATAATTCTCAAAAATACTATAAATTTAGCCATTGGGGACAGCATAACAATCACACAGTATTATACAATTTCACGGCCCTAAAAAATCGCACATTTTCTCGAAAAACAACAATTTCATTTCAAACCTTTTTGCTCAAAGTCAGCCAACCCCCCATGGCTAACCACAAAAATCTCTCCCGCTGTGGGGTAACTACCACCATAAATGCCATCACTGCATATTGCAATGTATTTTATGTATAGGGCTACCCCCTGTAGTCCTGCGGGGGTGTTTTCGCTGCTTCTCTGCGGTTTACATTATTTTGTGAAAGGGCAAATGTTAATGTCGTCATTTTATATTTTAATCCCAGTTTTGTTGGAAACAAAAATATAATAATAAAAAAATGCCTTTGCTGTTGACAACCAAACCACAGTTTATCAATGACGAGAGCCAGGCTCTGGGCTGACATTTAAATGGGTTAACAGCAAAACCAGAGATGTATTGCCGCCAAAGTGGATGAAAATGGAAAAATTAAAGAGTTTGCATTCAGCAAAAAAAAGGGTGTTGCATGTTGGTGTTGTAGTTATTAAGTATTATCTACCTTTTATAGAATTATTGTTTGTTTATCGTTTAGTTTTTGTAATAATAAAACAAAATCTTGTCTAAGACGGACTTGTTCTGTTAAACAAATTTGGAGAAGTGTCAACAGTGTGTACCTAAGTATAGACAGTATAAGTTAGAACGGATTCCGATATGACATAAATACAGTAGAAGGGCGAAGAGATGGACGTATTAAAAACGAATGCTGTTGCAGATTTTGGAAACTATTTTCTAAATACGATATTTAATTTAATACATGTGCTTGCCAATTTTTTTATTCCTGCAAAGTTAAAATATATATGTTTTTTTTTTTTACGTTGTTCTCTCGTGAGGCACCGATGCCGTGACCGGTGCGACACTTTGAGTATCTTCTGCACTTCAGACTTTAAAGCTTATCAACTTTTCCTTATCCGATGAGATATTTTCCACATGAAATTTCACTTTAACAGCAAGAATAGTCTAGTCTGAATGATAGTGAGGAAAATGAGAATACATTAAAAAAAAAACTACAGTTAATTTATGTCTCAATCGTCCTCAGACCTACGACCATTTGAACCCACTAAAAATCGAATAGGACCAACGCATTATGCTAAAAATAGAATATGGGTACCAGCTCTTCAAACTGAATAAATAAATTTTCATTATAAAAAAAATAAAACTAACCATGAAAAGCGTTTATCTTTTCAACCAACGAAATTTTCCCATCTTTTGGAACCATCTAATAAAAACAATTATAGTCATGCTTTTAAATAGTTAATTTTCACGAGCTTCTACAGTATGTGGATATAGTTATGCAAGGTGGCTTTTAAAAAACCTTACAAACTTTGGTTCTCTTTAGAGTGGAACACGTAGTAATCGCTGTTTTATTTTTTCTGTTTCTCGAAAGTATTGGGATTTCTGCGAAATGAACATTTTATCATCAGAATTGTTCTAGAACCGCTGCCGTCTTCCGCTATTTACTCATTTTTCTCGAAATAATACAATTTTATACAAAACTAACTGGCCCGGCAGACGTTGTTTTGCCTGCTCGTATATTTTCGCCGTTTTATTATTTGAAATTTTATTTATGATTTTTTTTTTAGTGTTTATTATTTGAAATGTTTTTTTTGTTGCGTGTATATTTTTTGAAATTTTATTCATTAGCTTATTCTTACTTTTTAATTTTTTTTTATTGTTGAGTATTTATTATTTGAAATTTTGTGGAATCGGATCGCAGCGCCACCTATCGGGTCCAATTATGAATGTAAACCATCCTTAAACCCTTTCAAACACACACAAAAAATTTCATTAAAATCGGTCCAGCCGTTTAGGAGGAGTTCGGTTACAAACACGTACAGAAGAATTAAATTTTTCTTTAATATTTGTGCTGAAATTGGAATATATTCTGTATCTCTAGTATAGTATACTTTAAGTACGTAGTCTCAGAATTTTTATTAAATGAAAATTAAATGTTTATCATGGATTTACAGTTTTAAGGACTATTGATGCATGAATCTAATCTACCATGACGATCTAACTTCATATTCGTCCCCCCAAACGGCATTAAATATCTTCACATGACAAGGCCCATCACTACTCGTACCCTTTTCTACATGACAAGAAAATTTCAATAAGAAATTTCACCTTCAAAGTGAATTCAAACCCGCTGTTCCTCGTTCCGTTCTCTTTGTACATAGTACATTTCCAGGCTTTTACAGTAATTAAATTAATGAGAGTGTAGTGAGCTATTGCAGAAAGTTGTGCCATCAACCAAACACAACAGGGAATTTATATTATTGCGATGTGAAAATACCCCAGCGACACTTTCATTAATCCATTCCTAGAAGACAGGCTATAGCTATTCCTCCTATATACACGAAGCCGCATTCCCCGTCACGACTGTCTGTCGGTCTATCATTTTAATAGTTCCCCTGTCAATCTCAGGATTTTGTATCGTTTTTATTTCATTAATTTGTTGTTTCACGTATATAGTTTTCTCTCTGCAACCCGAGTCCTTGTCCTCGGCACATTGAGTGACACTTTCGAGGGTTTAGCTACATAATGTAAGTCATCGTATCTTTGAATGACAATCGTTTTTGATTTTAATTTAATGAACACGCGTTGAATATATTTTTTTCTTGTTTCTCTATTGAATTCATTTGACATTTGATTATTTATGTATGTAAAGGAAAAAAACAATCTTTCTTCCAAAATCATTGTTGTATGGAAACTTTAAAATTAAAATAATTCCTGCTGTGCACGGGTCAAACAGATTACACACATCCAAACTGATTATGTTTAACACAGGATTACCTTTACGAAAAAGTCAAACCAAAAGGAGAGATGACAGAGGTAAAAAAATAAAATAAAGCACACATACATAGTCCGAAATGAAAATGTCCATCAGAATGTCCAAAAACCACTTAAGAAAAGCTGAAATAATATTTTAACTTTTGTTTTTTTTCCTCTGCTGTTGTGCGCTGTTGGACATCACATTGGCGAAGTCTGTATGTGAAGGAAGCTTAATAAACGAAGAGGAAAGAACTGTTTTTGGAATCTACAAAAGAGTAAAGGTGGGTATTGAAGGGAAACAACATTATGGTGGACAGGACTACAGGAATCATATTATTATTTTTTTGTTCAAGGATCAATGTAATTGCTTCCTGCGACTTTCGCAGGTGGATTTAAACAAAATTATTGTACTTTATTGCACCAGGGGCTGCTTAAATTCGAAAGAGTTTATTTTTTGTTTGTTTGCAATTCAAAAGTTCGGAAAAAAGTCACCGGTTGTTGCATTTGCTAAGAAATTGACCTGATCTATGGAAAAATGCATATTGGTTTATGGCTTAGCTAAAATAACTCTTGACTTGATTTAAGACTTGTGCAAATATTTAACTGTGGCCAGAAGTGAGCAAAAAGAGATCCAGATTCATGATCGGACTGAGCCGCAAGGAGATTAGCATACTCAAGGGGGTCACGGGGGAAAGGCTGGGCATACTGCATAATGACTTTTGCAGAAGCTGCAGAGACGTTGAAGAAATAGAATCTGTTCGCCATCTGCTTTTCGAATGCTCAGCCCTTAAAACAGCAGACACAGGATTCTCAAGAGCTTCTTCTTCGATGAATTACAATATCTGATGGAGAATGTTGATTTTAAGGAACTCCTAAGATTCATACATAAATCGGGGTGGTTCCAGTAGATAGAGAATCTCCACCCCCTTCGGTTACACTTAGGAAAAGCTGGAATTAAGGATAATACTAAATCTATGTGACTCAAGTAAAAGCGGTAAAATGTTTGTCTAGGTATTTAGGTATGCAATGGAAGGTTCCCGTGAATGGACACGATGAACCCAACTGATGGGCCACAAGAGCACCCAATTACCTACCTAGACCTACCTACCTAAATATTTAACTGCACCCTATATAACTTTCGATCCACAAGCGGCATCAACTCTCAACTAAAACATCAAGGATAATCCCAATATGGATAGAGGAAAGAAGTTTAGACTTGGTCAAACCATCTGATATGGATTAGGGGCGGATTAATTCAAATATAAGTAATAGAAACCTAACTTTGTTTTAATAGTAATTTGAAGGGGGCTTGGCTTAGGGCTTTTTGCTATCTCTCATGTTTTATGTGATTGAAAAACTGATTACAATAATTACCATTCAATTCAAATACAAATTATAACAAAATGGTATATAATTCAAAATAACACTCAACATTGTTCATTCCAAAAACGAATATGCAAATAAATTTTATAGTATGTATACTTACAAATTCAAATATCATTTGTATTAAACAAAAAAAATGAACTCACCCTTGCTGGCGCCGTCTGGTCCTCGTAGGATGGTGCACTCTTCAATTGTTCCAAATGCATTGAACAACTGCCTTACATCTTCTTCCGTTTGCTGCTTACTTAGCATGCCAACAAACAGTTTACGATCTGAATATTGTCATCCACATGTGCGCAAATTCCATGTCCATGAGAAGGATGCAGCGTTAGCACCACCAGCGCCACCATCATCATCATCATCATTGAAACGAACAACAACAAAATCCATTCGGAGCATCATTGCATTCGATTGTTTTTAATGTCGTTGTTAAAATTGTGTATATGTGTGAGTGTGCGTATGTTATTTGATGTGATATTTTTTTTTTTATTATTATTGTTTAGATCCAGTTGTAGTACAAGAGAACCATTTGCGTATGTTATGCATCCAGAGATATGTCCAATATCCCCATTTCAATTGAATTGAATCGACCAACAATGGTTGTTGTTAGTCCCACGAGGGGCAAACAGAATTTTCATGTTTTCCGTCCAAAGCCAGTAAAGTGATGATAACGACAATGACGATGACATGATAGACACATAGAACGGTGATGGTGGTGGCCGTGATGATGTTGATGATGATGTTGTTCAGTTGTTCATGTTGTGTAGTATAGATGATGATGATGTAGGTACATTATTGCAAATTGTTGTTGTTAGTTTGTTGTGATTTGCATTCGAGGATATGAGATAAAATTTCAAAATGTTGTTTAGATTGTGTTTGGCCAGATGCGTGATCAGGTGTGCACAGGACAAAGTGGTGAGAGTGAATTTTTTTTTTTTTGTAATTTCGTTGAAGAAAAAGAGAAAGAGAGAATAAAAGACATAGAGATATAAGATACTATTCGATATTGTTAACCAGCAATTATAATAGTGCTAACAAAAATACACACACACACATACACATAAGTACATAAATTTGAAAACATCTATATTATGTATGTATATTGATAATTTTTTAATAGAATAATTTAAATAATACAAAAAATAAGTATAAAAAATATATGCATTTAAGTAAAATTTTGGCATTGCAAGCAAATAAGATAATTATTGTAGTTTTTAAGTTTTCAAATCATTTCGTGCTGATGAGAAATTTCATGAGTTGAATGTTGCAAGCAAAGAGTACGCCCTTATAGCAGCGTGAAAGTAAACGCATCTCGAAAGAGGGGGAACTAGGTTTATTTGGTGGATAACTAACATTGTGTTTGTTCTAATACATATACAGAGTTTGGGTGTTCATTTACGATCGAAGTCGTAGTTTTAAATTATAGCCCGGCCTGTATTACAAAAGCCCGTAAATCAAATGACCGAAAAAAAGCCCGTAAAACAAAAGACTGTGATTCTATGGGGGGCATCCTTTTGTCACTGTAGGATTTGCAATGAGAGCGAGGTAGAGTATATGCATCAAAGCGACTTTTCACCAACAAAATTTTTTTTAATTTTTGTATTGTTTTCAAAAATGTCCCCTAAAAAATAAAAAAAAAACCGTAATAAATTCGGTCTTTTTGAAAATTTTTATTTTCGGTCTTCTATATTTCATTATTTTATTTTACGTTCAACTTCGAAATGCTGTGTTTGCATTTACGGGCTAAAATTATACGGGCAAACGTATCGTTCCGTATAGCTCTCTTTATGGACATTTTTTTTTTTCAATGAACGGATGGAAATGCGTTCTTCAAATAAATTTCTTTTAGATGATTCAAGAGTGTAGTACCTATAAAATTTGAGTTGAATTTCCCCTTTTACGTTGAAAAAATCCCATTTTCACTAAGTAAGGTCGAATTTTTCAAAAAAGATGCAGTCAATAGATTTTTCTTTTAAAATAAAACCAATTTAATTTAAAAGCAATGCTTAAAAGTTGTATGCACAAACCAATAACCCAGTCCTAGACATGCGCTGATTTATTTTAGAGATTTTTGACGCCATCTATGAACATCTAGTACATCTAGTACGTTTTTTCTTTCTCCTTTTGTGGCGACCATTGCGGCGAATATGTCGTCCGATCTTAAGTTTTAAATAAAGTCTTGTCAAATCTCAAACGCGGTAATAAAGTATTTTAATTTTTTGTATGCAATTCGATGTGCGTTGTGCAAAAACGCAATAGCATAGATACTTAGACTTAGTGGACCGTTTCATGAAGCCGCAAGTTTTTCATTTTCAAATTGAAGATTTAAAGGGTTTTTTTTGTCGGAGGTTGTTACTATCCGATGGAGCACTCAGACACAACACACAACTACTGGTCCATTGTACTGGACACCTTACAATACTGTACTTAGTTTTCCCGTCTTTCGAAGAAAGATGAGAAGGAGCTTCAGTGATGAAGAGCTTAGAAGTTCGGCACTCACCACGTCAGCCCCAAAGATCCGCCACCTGATGCGAGCAAAGGCAGGACAACTACAGAGGAAGTGTTCTGCTGTATTGTCGTCCTCTCCACAAGCAGAACAGATGGTGGTGTCGCTCAAGCCCAATACAATTAAGTATTTGGCAAAAGCTTGGTGGCCCGAAAGGACGCCCACAAGCAGTCTGCAGTCGATTCTCCTGAGAGACAGAAGGAAAGACGCGGACCTTTTGCAGATGTCCGGACGCAGTCGTTTGGTCTGTCTACACCCAGCACAGTCACGCCAGCGATACTTGTTCACGAGAAACCCAAGTATCAATGGATGACTTAACCACAGATGCAGGCAGACCCAACGCTGGTTCAGGTCCTGAAAGAGCCTCTTCTGAACCCTGCCTGGTCAAAGGGGGTTACCAATATTTTTCACAACTCTACTCTTACAGTTTTATACTCTGCGATTTATACTAGTAGGTACTTTGACTGTGGCAATGGATTTTTTTTTAAATTAGCTGTTTGTTGTAGCAAGTTTTGACCCAGTTAAGACTCTTTAGATGCCTATTTCGGCTCTGGAAAAAACTACGTGCATTTTTGACTTATTTATATTTTCGATTATAATTTTTTCCAATATTTAGAAGCATTCTTTATACAGAAAATAGGGTTGGGCTTGGCGTGCATTTATTTGTGTCATGACCTCTAATAAATTTTCCCAGCTAAGTTGGGTGCTCATAAAATTGCTTAATATATAGCAAAAAAAAAAAAGAAAAAATAGCTGAGACTTCAATTTTTGTAAAATAAGTTGAATGCAATGAGCAAGGTATTTAACAAGATGTCCTGGATTAAAAGTAATTGGCAATATATTTAGCCCCATATGCAGAGTCACAGGCCAGTACAAAATAAATCTTCATTGATGTATTTTGTTCCTAAACAAAAACTAGAAAAATTAACTCTAACCTTAGTGAGGAGCTACCTCTTAACAATAACGATTTTTTTCGAAATACTTCTCCCGGGAAAGGCGAACCTATAACGCTTCAACAGCGCCCGAGATGCTTGCAGATGTATGTTAGTTCTGCACCTAAATTGCTGCAAATTGTAGTCTTCTGGAAATATATCCCCAGGAAGCTAGTGATTGAGGAAACGTTTCACTTTTTTAATTGCTTTAAGAAAATCCCCATACACCAAAACACATCTTTGATATGTATAATTGTATAGCAAGAAAATTTCGCATATACCATACTCCACATCCAAACATCCCTACAATCCTGACCAGCTAAAACTTCAACCACATGACATTTTCTAAATTAAATTAAGTCTCGTCCGGTTTTTTTCTAATTTCGTCTCAACATAAAATGAGAAAAGAAAAACTTTACAAAGTTAACCGAAATAACTTCATTTTGGGGTCTTTATGTCTCTATTCCCTAGAATTCACTTTAACCTCAATCCACAGCCTCCACAAAAAAAAAACTCCATTGAGACAAAGCGATTAAATGTCATAGAAAATTCTTTCAGTCTGGCATATAGTGTCCCGTGTGCAACTTGTGCAGAATAATGTATAAGAAGAACCTTTTTTTTACACTCCTTTGGCATACACTTTTTTTTGTTGTCCTCCGTTTAGTGTCCTTGTGCAGCTTTTCTTCCTCATTTCGCATGCTAACATGGGAAACATTTGGGCGGAAAAGATCATTAGGCTCATATAGACAAGTTAAGTGGTTCTTAACGTCATATGGCTAATGCGATTCTCCATGGAAACATTGTCCCTACACCAGCATTGAGCTCGAGACCGACCCGAAAAGACATTCGTGTGGTAGTTAAAGGGGTTAACCTGGGGGCTGTACAGTACAGCAGGTACATATGGTTAGCCATTGTAGCTCTAGGGTGTGCTAAGATTTTATTTCTTTTTCCTTAGGAGTATAGTCAGTGTAGATGTAGATATCGCTTTGCGACCTTTCTCTTTATGAACAATTTGTTTGACGAAAAAAGGGTGAAAATTACGAAGCCCAGAGCAGGAATGGGAGGGTAATTTTCAAAACGATCGTAGATGGGTGAATCAAGTAACGAAAGGAATGTAATTGCCTTTTAAATGGGGTACCCAAAGAATTTTTTTTTGTTATCGTTCAGAATATGATGTGAACAGCAGTTCATAGATATAAAGCTGACATTGTTTTGTAGATATGGAAAATCCTTATGACATGTAGATTGACATTTAATAGTGCAGATTGGGGATGTATTTTTTTTTTGTAAATACTTCTACCGGGAAAGGCGAACCTATAACGCTTCAACAGCGCTCCGAAATGTTCGCAGATATATGTTAGTTCTGTACTTAAATTGCTGCAAATTGTAGTCTTCAGGAAATATATCCCCAGGAAGCGCGTCCCAAAGTTTGCTTGTCCTGTAACAAAAGGTTTCAAGTAAGCGCTAATCAACATTTTTAATATTTCTATTTATAATCTAGTTTTAGTCAAAATAAATAAAAATGTAGGTTGTTTAAGTGTAGGTGGCTCAAGTGGAGCCTTGTTCAAGCAAAATTTGGTAAATATTTAAAAAATAAATACAGCATCGGAATCACTAAAAATCTAGAGGTAGAATTTGGACAAGCACCACCTCACGGAGAAAACTCTTTGTCCTGGTATGTAATTCAGTATATGCAAGATTTTTCCTTTTCTGAATTAGGAAATAGTTAAAAAAAATCAATAGCAGCGACATCTGTGGGCAATCAGTTGAATCTTTGGTTTTGAAAGATGATTCTCCCACTATAGGACTTCTGTTGGAATACTAGGTACTTCTTTTGGGTCTCGGTAAACTGCTATTAGCGCCATTAACTCTCCGGGAGCGTCTACTAGACAATCACTGAATTAGGGGTGAAATGTATATAAATAAATAAATAGGTAGCGCAACAGGCGGGTAGACACCCTAGGCCTAGCTTCTCGCAACCATTCGTATGTGTGACTTTCTATTTTTGGGACGGATGGAAGGGACCTACGATGTTTGTCAGACGTTCGCGAGAGGTGGCGCAGTAGAAATTGTGTTTTTCCGGGGATCGAACCTGAGATCACTCGCACAGTAGTCCAGCCCACAAACCACTGGGCTACTGCGTCCATGCGTGAAATGTATTCTAATATTATTTCCTAAGAATTCAATTCGTATCAATTGGGGGTTGGTTAATTTTTTTCACTGGTCGAAACTGAAAGGACTCATTCAGAACTGTTTCTCACAGCGTTTTTATAAAATCATTGCATGCTTATGGGCGCTGTTGTTCAGTGTTTATTGTGCTTAACTATGGAGTCATGTGTCACAGGCTTAGCCCTTTGAATTTAGGATACAGATTTGCTAAGAATAAAAGTAGGTATCCATCTCAAAATTTTATGGACACAAATTAGCTTTGCTAACAATAATTTCCAATCTTTACCAAAAATGTAGTTTTTCTGGGTCACAATAGATAATTTCAATAAATTAAATTAAAGCGAAATTTAGAAAAGCGTTACTGCATTTTTTTCATGCTAAAAATGTTGATAAATTGCTAGAATAAATATTGTTGCTATTGCTCAAATGTAAGTTTGACCTGTTCCTCCAGTAAATTTTATTCCTTCAGTTCTATACTTAAAACACTAAACTTATATCTCTATTGTAATTTTCTTAAATTCAATGACATTTTCAATCGCCCCCACGAACCAAAAGGAAATCATTCATATTAAGAGCAAATCAAAATAAAACCCACTCAACCATAACTTGTTCGTGTTCATGATAGATACTTGGCCATGCACGCGACTCGACTTCACTAAGATAGTCCCATCCTACACAGCACAGAACTCATCGGAAAGCATGTCCTGAATTTTAAACATCCATCCAACTTGACTCATAAAGAGGTTTTCATCTATTGTATCACTTTGCGTGAATAAAATTCCTAATAAATCCTGCCAACTCTCCATGGGGTACTTAAAAATGTATCTAATTACATTTTTTTGGGAAATTAATTTTTACTACCACAACCAATCGATGGAACAACCCCCCTGTCATGTCAATGAGTACTCCTGCTTAAGCTTTTCTATTTTTATTTAAATTTTAGAGCAACATCAAGCTTTATACATATTACTCTGTTATATCCTTATTTTGCATTGTCGTCAAGGATTAGGACATTTTCCGTTTTGCTGTTTTATTTTCCGCTCTGATTTTTAATGCATTGTATAAAAATCACTGTGGGGTAGTTAAGTGGGTACAGTGAAGCTATAGCCGGACAGTGATTGTTGATGTTACTTTATATACATATACATATACTACTCCTGTTTTATGGAGTAGTATACCTTTCACTGCACTTGTAAATTTATTTTATTACTCGAACAGAAGAGAATCCATTGTAGGATCGGTGTGCATGATGCGGCCATGAATAGCTATTGCATAATAAACCTAATATATATGGGTGTCCTGTATATGTCGTAATGTAGATTATATTATAAAAGAAACATATAACCACCTGCAATTTTTTTTTATACAGGAATGCGTGTATATGGAAAAGGTCCTGCTGGAAAAAAAAGTCGTAGAAATTTTATTTATGCGAAATTGTCGCTTTTGGTTTAATGTCTGTGATTGCGCGTTGCGCTCGAATGGGTCGTTTGGTGGTATACTAGCGGCTGTCTAAAAAAAAAAAACAACCAAACTTGCTAACTATAAAATATTTGCAGTGGCGTTAAGGTGGGCTGCAATAAAAGTGCGACAAGTTGAAGGAAGAGTACCTTATTGGATATAATAAACATAAAACCTAAAAGGAAAATAATTTGGTTTTAGAGGCGCACCTAGGGAGAGAGTGGGAATGCAAAATCGTATATATCTTTGAGATATTATATCTATGAGAGTGTACTTTTTTATTATGTTTCCTTTGGGTCTATGAACAAATTTATGGATGGCATTAGAGGATGAAAATGTGTCGTAATGCGAGTGGCATTTTTTAATATCTCCAAATAGACATTTTTTTTTATAATACGATGTGTAGGAATGTGATCCATGAAAAACATTAAGGGCCCCCCTCCTTTTGATAAGAGCCAATGGGTCCGTTTGACAGAATTTCTATTAGGTACGTAATACATATATAAATAATTGTAAACTAAAAAGTGCAGCGGAAGCTAAAAGCCGATTCTCATGGGAACAAATCGTAATGCATAACAAATCCAGTGTGTAGATATATTAAATGTAGAGTAAGACCCGTGCTATTTACTACTACTACTAACAATGTAAAGTATTCCCATATGAAAATAAGGAAAAAAAGTCGCCATGTTATCTACAAATCCTCCTGTTTTTTTTTAAGAATTTAGAGAATTTTACTATAGTTGGCACGTTGACACGTTGGTACATCGGGACGTAACGAAAAGTGAAACACAACTGAAGTCCTGTACAAATCAAAGGAAAATGGTGAATTTAAAATATTCTATCGTGTTTAAAAATTCATTATGCTCTTTTTTTAGGCGAATAAAACGTTAATGAAATGAAGGTATAGTGTTTCATTTTTCGTTACGCTTTTTTATTTGGAAGGTTGGAAGTCACCAGGTTATCTACAAATTCTGCTGTTTTTTTTTTAAGAATTTAGAGAATTTCACTGTATAGTTGGCACGTTGGGACATCGAGACGTAACGAAAAGTGAAACGCGACTTTAATCTGTAAACCTAAAAAAGTTTATCGTGTTTTAAAACTCATTAGGCTCTTACTTTTAGACGAATAAAATGTTAATTAAATGACGGTGTAGTGTTTCATTTTTCGTTACGCTTTTTTTTATCTGTTTTCTGTTTAACAGAAAAGTATTAAATTCTTCTGTATTTTAACTTTTCTCACTCCATCTCTGGTTTTGATCTTTTAACGTTTTTCACTTTAAACCATTCTTTGCTTTTATAAGACGATAGGTAACTTAATGTCTGAGAATTTCATGTACAGCTTTCATTTATAAAACTTCATTCTCATTTTTCAGTTCTTAGTGCTAAATGCCCATTTATTGCTTCTCATCTACATCTACCACATGATTTTCTAATCAAAGTTTTGCGTATCCTGCCAAACAATTTGAACTCTTGAAGAAACCCACCCCACTATAGAAGCCGCAAAGGCAAAAGGCATACCCACCATTCGTGTTCCGTCAATTCTCAATGGAATACAAAATCTCTCAATATTAATTAACATTTAAGTTAAAAGTTTGTAGCTGAAATGGCTTCCCTTTGAACAGGCCCCTCACATTGTACTACTTTTGACAGTAATTAACCGACAGTTAAAGAAGGAGTCTACCTGCCTACGTATAGCTACGTCGGCAAACTAAAGAAAGATTTTCACCAATTCGGCTGCTGTTGCGTGTCTTAGACAGTATACACCAACCAGTCATACTTGAAGAGTAAAATAGATTAACCACCCTCCATTAGAGCCGCAGGACCACAAAATAAATTATCATTTCAAGAAGAGCTTCGAGAAATATATCCCTAAATATAAGTATACACATACATCCAACAACGTATAGTGAAAGTTCGCTTCTATACTTTACAAAATCTGAATTTTGCCCTCTAGACGGTAAAGTGCTTAATTCATATCCTTGTTGTGTACAGAGGGATGTGCTGTATATACATTTAAAAGGACCCATAGGTATTGCAAATTATTTTCAAGTTTTACCTACAACTCCTGCCAGCAGCTCTCTCCATGGTGATTATACTGTATACAATATTCCAATCTAAGGATAAAAGAGAAACGTTTTCTCTCGACGTTGTTGCATGGACAAATAATACAAAAAAAAAAAAAAAAAAAAAATAAAGAAAATATTTATGAATCCCCAGAGTGGTGTTGTTGAAATGAAATTTGATTAGCAGGCTTTGTATAAGAGGCATACTAATCCATCTTAACCATTGGTAACCATTTCGGGGTACTGTGCCGGTGCCGCCGATACTAAGGATAAGAAATCATTATTTGGGTAGTTTCAGTGGTGGTAAGATGGTGATTCATCATTTCGTATCTTCAACTAGACGCTGGAAGGAGGAAATTTCTGCCTAGCCTCTTCCATGAGCATCATCCTATAGTTTTTCCTATTTGGAAAGATGTTTCTTTTGAAGTAACATTTCTATAAAAAGGGCTTAAATTGGATGCTAACAGCGGTGGTGGTTGTTAGGACTTATGCCACTGAGGGTTCGATATGCGGGGGTAGCAGATTTTGTAATTTGATTTATTTCGATGATGGAAAAGGTTGCGTAATATAGCCTTGAGAGTTGACCTATATTCAATGGATACAAATAGGTTATAAGTCGTTCATATTTCATGTTTGGTTGCAAGTAGAAAATGAATAAGTTGTACGTTACTGTAAAAAAGTTCTCAGGTTGAGGTATTCTAGAAGAGGACCATGAAAAGTTGGCCTTCCGAGCAGAAAGTAGTTAGGAAAAAAATGAAAGCAGCATAGTTTGAAACTACTTTTTAAATACAATTTCCCTAAGGATTTGGAAATTATCTTAACCTAATTCTTGAGTATGTACTGTGTATATTAAGTACAGACACCAACCATTCACATATAAATGAGCATAGTTTCTAACCACATTGAGGGAAAACTGACTTCTAGATTTCTAGTTTCTTAGTTAAAGACAGCTTATCTAAAATGATTGCTTACTTTATCTAAAAAGAACACAATCCGTTTCAAACGACAATTTTTTTGTGAATTTTTCTAGTGGTGTCGTGTAGTCCATTCTGATAGTATACGAGTTGTTAGCCGTTTTTTTTAAACATATCTTCAATACTTAGATACCTATTCTAAAACCTACTTCTCCCTTTATTTAAATTTAGTAGACGACAGTATCAATTAGCTAAGTTTCTAATTAAATACAAATGTCAATGAAAATGCTACCTCAAGATTGCATTTTTATTTAGCCTAAATGTCTACACTTTTCATCCTCTAAAATCCTTTATATAAAAGGGTTTTCTTTTATAAGCTCAGTCAGGTGTTGAATTGAAGAAATCCTTTATGAAAAAAAAAACCAACCTTGTAGCTGCGGATGAAATTCTCATTCAACCGATTAATCAATCAATAGTTACGTCAACTGGAAAAACTAACCCTCTTTATAATGTACGAGTGGATTCCGCATAGTAAAAGGCTTCCATTTCCATTAAAATGTATATACGCTTTGGGTTGGTTTGGTTTGGTTGGCTGAATGTCTATTTTCTATAGATGAGTGCGTGAATATTCGATTTTGTGTTCTTCAATTTAATCCATTAAAGGAATTGAATTATTTTTAGAAATGCAAACATATCATCAATCATATGTCACTAAGGTGAGCGACAGTATGTGGAATTAATTCTCCTTCCTTTTTATATCTACCATAAGAGACATAAGGTTTTAAAACAATAATGTGAAATTGGAAGTCAAAATAAATACATAATTCGATACAAGCTTTCCAGTGTATTGACATGAAGATAATGGTATAAATTGAACTTTCTTCGGCTTATTTTAAGCTTGAAAAGGTATCGCTGGATCCCTGGAAATGAAAGCACTTTGGACAATGGAAAAGGGAAAATTAGCAAGAAAAAATATTTCGGACAGTTGTTTTAGAATAAGCAGATCCTTCTGTGAGTAGGTATCTCGTCGTGCCTTAAAGTAGGGAAAAAGCCACAAGAGAGACGAACAACAGATGGACTACCATGGAAACTGGTATGACCGTTCCAGGACAAAAATACTTTTACGGAAAGAAGATATTTTTCAACATCATAGGAAATGGGGAACAATACAAATGGGGAAATGGACAAAGTTCGCTTTTTTGATGAAGAAGTTACGGCGACGAGAAAGTTCCACTATCAATTTGAAAACGATAAAGAAATAAATGTGAATTCACAATATAAACATCATATACATACATCCCTTGAAAACACTTAAAAATGTCTAAAAAAAAAACAAATAGGTACCTACAGTATTTTTTGTATAAATGTTGATATACCTGCTTTGGTTTTCGTTTTCTCTATGATTCACGCTCAAAAATCCACATAGCCTTTAAAAATTGATTAAAACAAAATTATTTTATCTTAAAAATACCACCAAAACCATGTCAATACACCAAAATTGACAAGTTTTCTACAGAAAATAGTTACAATCAACAAAATGTTTAAAAATTTTAATTTAATTTTTTTGAAAAGACAAACGAAACACATCGATGAATGCCAATTGTATATAAAATACATTCAAAAAACACCCACTAAGAATACAATGAAATTTTGAAACATAAACGAAAACAACAACATCGATACAACATTCCAATTGAAAATAAAAAAAAAAAAAAAGATTTTTTTTCTGTTAAAATAATGATTTCTTTTTATTTAGATTTTTTTTTTTTTATAATTTAGCCAATCAGTTTTTGAATATCAAAGAAAATTCATTACACCCAAAACTTATGAGTCCAAACAGAAAACAGAAAGGAAAAACAAATTTCGATATACGACACTTGTCACAACATGAAGACACTGGAAGTTTTTACCACAACTACACAGCTTCAGGGATGTGATATCCTTCTCATAAAAAATTTTGCTGTCAAATAATTTATTTATTTTTTTTTTGATTTTCATTTAACCAATTATATATAAGATATCACAAAATAACCCTGCAGTTTTGCATAAACAATAAACAACGATAAAAAAATAAACACATTTCCACAGTTTTGACAACTACATAATTTGGATTTGTTGCATTAGATTCTTACTTTAGAAACTTTGGATACCGCGCTCCTCTTTTGGTTTGGATTCTTAATTGTATATTTTAATTTTATTTATTAATTTGTATGAAGAAAATATATAATATATTTTTTTTTTATAATAATAATGTGTGTTTCTCCCTGTATTTGCAAGTAAATCCGATTTTTGTTAGTTAAGTATTTTTTAGCATTAAGCATTAAAATCCATGGCGTCTGTGTGTATCCATTAGAGTGTGCAAATGTCTGTCCTTTGTTGGTTATTATTTTGTGTAATTTTGGTCGAAGTTTTGATATATATACCAGCACGACAAATACACACTGTCGAGGAACTTGTAATAATTTTTTCTTTATCTTTTATTAATTTCTGTATAAAATTAATATTATATGTATTTTTCTAAGTTTAATATAATTTTAATTTCGGTTTGTTTTGTTTTTTCAAATTTGTATCTACATATATGCATGTGTGTGTATATATATTTTTTTCTTATGTATATAAATATTTTTTACAATAATTTATCTACAATTAAATTTTAGCTCATCTTACATCAGGCACAAACAGGATACAGAGGTGTGAGAATTTAATGATTGCGTCGAAGAAACGATAAACAAACTAGACGAATGGTTTTTGTCCTTTTTTTTTGCTTGCAACTTGTGTGTATTTTTGTTTTGTTGGCTGGTTTTTATTGTGTTTATTTCGAGGGAAAAGAACAGGGATTTGTTTTCTGTCCGACAGTAGATCCTTCAAGCGATTGTTATTTTTTTTTATTGGTTTCAGTTTTGTATATGCTTTGGATTCTTTGTTCGTTTCTTGCCGAGAAAGAGAGAGCGAGAAATTCAGTCAGTTTGATGTAGATCTCGGGTTGTTTTTGTTCGACGATAATCTCCGTATCCTTAAATGAGCGTAATCCACTTTAATTGGTTTTGTCTTCTTATTATGTGTTTTTTTTTGTTGAAACAGAACAAAAATTTTGTAATTATCGCAGTTTGTTGAACTTGTAATTCGGTTTACTTTGTATATCTTATTTTTGATAACATGAAATCATTAGCTGGATACTATGGTACTCTATCGATTTTGGCGGACGTTTATATATATTTTGATTAAATGTTTTATTTTTGTATTGTTTCGAATAATTGATTTGTATTAATATTTTTATTTGTATTTTGTTTTGATTATTTAAATTTAATTGATGTATAGTACACTTTCTTCCATTCCATTCACTCAGATCTCCATGGAAGTCTCGAGATGGCGATACTTCATCATCAACGACCTCATGGTTAATTGAATTTCTGTAACGGATTGTTATTTATATGTAAAGATATAATTGTTTTGATTTTCGGTTTTTTTTTTGTAGGTAATTATAAAATGTTAAACAACAAAAATTGTTCAAAAGACATTTAAAATAACTATTTTCCACAAAAAAATAAAATATATATATTAGATATAACAAACAATCCGAAAAATATGTTTCAAATATATATTTAGTTTTGGTATAATATTCTATTCCATTTTGTTTTTGTTATAGAATAAAATACAGATGTAACATTTAATCACTACAATTATACATTTTGCCAATTTTAGTAGCTGATTTTTAATTTTGTTGGATGGATTTTTTTTTATCAATTGCCAATTCATTTTGTTTTAAATTTTGAAATTTTTGTTTCTCTAGCACATTGATAGTAAATATATATTTTGTTTAAAAACTTTTTGTTTACAAACAACATCGACAACAGCACCATAGTAAACAACATAAATAAATTATTTTTTTTTCTGTAATTTTTTTTTTGTTTTCAATTAAATAGTTATTTTCATTTTACACATACGACAACGATAATGCGAACGCTATTACAACGCATTGTGTGCATTTAGATATTAAAATTTGTTTATGTCTTTTTATGTAAGAGGCACTCATATTAGGTGTATACAATTTTGAGAATGGTTAACATGTTAGGTAAAGTTGTAAAATAAGATTGAAGTAGGACGGATTCGGACGATAGTTTTTCAGAATAAAAGATGTTTAGATATGCATAATAGATATCTAACATAACAGATAGCTAAAAAAATAAAATAAAAATAAATAAATAGATGGCGAAGCAGGCGTGTAGGCATGTAGACACCCTAGGCCTAGCTTTTCACAACCATTCATTTGTGTGAGTTTTACTTTTTGGGACGAATGGAAGGGTCCTACAATTTTATGCCGAGTTCGAACGGCTGAATTGAGAAGCTTTTTCAGGACAGTTATATTCTCGGATGTTTGTCAGACGTTCGCGAGAGATGGCCCAGAGAAAAAAATATGTAATTTGTGTGTTTTCCGGGGATCGAACCTGGGACCTCTCGCACAGTAGAACAGAACAGCACACTAACCACTGAGGTCAATTCACTCCCGGCACCGAGCACCGACGAATGGGGCAAAATGTCACAATAGACAGCTACAACTTTGAGGTAGTAAGGGACTTTGTCTACCTCCGGTTTGGTATATAAAATCTGATAATGACACCACAGCAGAAATCAAACGAAGAGTTATACTTGCCAACCGCTGTTTTCGTGGCCTAAGAAGGCAACTGACTAGTAGAGAATTGTCAAGAAAAGGAGACTCTATATAAGACCCTCATCATCCCTGTAGCCCTACTTAATGGCGTTGAAACTAACTTTCACTCTAATTAAAGCGGATGAAGATATTGTCTGTGGTTTCGAGGGAAAAAATCTTCGTTTTATCGACGAACTATATGAGCTGACATTTATTTTGACACTACAAAAGACTAATCCAAATAGAGCTAGAAAATCAAAATAACGCTAAAGAGACTTGTCTACCAGAAAGATGTTTGTATACTGATAGATAAGTCAAAATTATTACATGCCTTATTCATAATTTTTCAAAATTCGTCTTATAAAGGTTGAAAAAAGGGAAGTAGTAGGTTATAAAATGTCCTCAATGGGCCCCTTTTGGCCCCTTGCTCCACCCCTGATATTTTCAGAAAATACCATCATCTTGCTAACATTTCCTCTAATCGCTATTACCGTGTCGACAGTCATGTACCGAAAAAGCCTTGCTTCACAACAAGCAAGGTGAATGATTAGTTTCTCTGCCATCACGGCAGGGAATGCATTGCTCTATACAGAAAAGAGGATGATTCTTAAAAGCTTTATTTCGAAATCGTTGTATCATCGTTGGTGTTCTATGTTCTACTTCTAAGTCTTCTATGAGCTTAAAATCCTTTTGGCTTTTTCATTACAGCATAGAATCTGTTCACCTTTATGAAGCATACATATATAGGACCAGCATCAGCAACAACAACAACCGAAGTTCAATTTCCTTTTGCAGTTAAGTGTCGAACAAAGGATGATTCGTCGTCTCCTGTGTGTGTACTTAAAATGCTAGCCCAAAGAGAGTGTATTATATGCTGTTGCATTCGGCAAGATGACTTCCTCTACATCACACAAGGGATGAAAACCGCACAGGTTCAAGTGATGTATGAAACTACACATGTTAAGCGAAATCACTTGTAATGACTTCACATGCATCTACGAAACACGAGTAGAAGTAGAAGTAGATAACTGCCTCAGACTCAGGTCTCAGGTATATTATATATGAAGAGAGAGAAAGAGACAGGTTTGGTTAGGTGAAATCCCATCTCTTGCAATCTACTTAACCTGTGAACAACCCCAAGTTTATTATGAATTGTGTGTAGTGGCATAGTCCTTTTTTTATGATTACCGTGCTTTTAGTTAGGATTCCCTTACTCTGCCGTGTCGCGTCGTTGCTTTTCAATTTCAATCTCCGTTGGATGAGGTGAGGATGGATGGCTGCATTATGGAATCAAAGTTCCTTCTATGAAATTTTAATTACTATTTGCCATAAAAACATCATTTGAAGTTAAAGGGTAAATGGTACCTAATGTAATGAGGTTGCAATAGGATGACGTAACTATAGTTGTTATGGAACTTTTCGATCCATCAGAGGTCAAACAGACGACGTTAAATCAACATTTCACACTCTCACCATCACCAAAAAGCATCCAATTTTACATGCGAATAATTCCAAGGAATTTATAATATTAATTTGCCTCCCTTCAAAGTGACATCAAAAGCGTTTATGTAGCAATTTACTTATACCAACACCCCCGTGATATTCAAATCACAAGACGTTCCCTATCAGCGTTTAAAAGTGATATGAAGACGCTTTTTATGTTTTTGGCTGTCTCTTTATATCAGTACACTCTTGTGGAAAGACATTTCTCATAATCTTACCCTAACACACCATATTGATGAACAATTTTGATATTCCACGCGGATAGTTAAAGATACAGTATCTATATACGGTATTATGTACACATGAAATTATACAAACACCAAAACTTCAAAAGGAACTCATTAGACATGCTGAAAAGGACCCAAGGAGACGGCAAAAAAAAAAAAAAAAATAATAATAAGATAAGAACACAAAACGAGAAAAAAAAGAAGAAATACCTAAATTATACGAAAATAATATTTAAATTAAGTCTGTCAAACAAAAACACAGTACGGTGGCAAATTCGCAGGGGTGGAAATGAAAAACATTTCGCCATGCGTAAAACGTTCTTCGTAAACAAGGAGCTACGTAATTATCGAAACGTTTTGCAACAGAGTAACCAATTTACAAATCGGAATAGTCATGGGAACTAGGCAGAGGGTCTTTGAAGTATTTTTGATACTGAGAATGGAGTTGGTTTTATTTATTGGTATATCTGGCATATGAGAAACTTTTGAGGAATGTTTTATTACTGGATGGAATAATTTTCTAAGAAATTCTATGAAACGTCTTGTGATTTGAAGTTTTTCTTGAATTCGCTTTATTGTCCCGCACAAATGTTGTCAGGTCTAGCCCTAAATAACTTTTGAAAGTGAGGCCGATTACATCCTCTGTAATTCAAAACAATTGCGAGATCTTGGAGCGACTTTCATCGCTTTTCCGCGTACTTTGGGTTCTGTCTTGTATGTTTCCCGTATTTCGAAGAATATCAGAAATTGCTGAACTTAGAGTACCCCTTCGTCACACTAGCAATTTGCATGAGATAGGAAATCGGAGGTAGGCTTCGTCAAAACCGGGCAGATAGTTTTACAATCAAAGGAAATTCCAATACAGTTTAGTTAAATTTTGATCTTAAAACCTTTTCAAGAGTCGGCAAATCAAGGACGCTTCATTTATTAACTTGAGCAACTTAAAAAAAAATTGGCAAAAACGAGCAATTTTCAAAAATTAGCTCGGAAGAAAATCTTAAAAAATAAGAAGTGAGTTAGGATTTTCAAACTTGTAAATGTATACAATTCGGCATTTTCAAATATTCCACCTTTCCGAAAAGCCAATTTATATTTGATTATTTTTATGTACCTTCTCCGAGTTTCAATTTTAAAAAGGACGATTGGCATCGGTGAATTGCCGACTGAAATTTTTAAAATTTAGCGAGTTTCGATTCGATATTAAAAAAGACGGTCGGCATCTGTGAATTTGCCAACTGAAATCCTTAAAATTTAGCGAGTTTCGATTCGATATTAAAAAAGACGGTCGGCATCGGTGAATTTGCTGACTGAATGCCTTAAAATTTAGCGAGTTTCGATTCGATTTTAAAAAGGACGATTGCCATTTGTGAATTTTCAACTGAAATCCAAAATTTAGCGAGATTCGATTCGATTTTAAAAAGGACGATTGGCAACTGTGAATTTGCCGACTGAATACTTTAAAATTTAGCGATTCAATTTTAATTTGAGGTTAAATTTGAACGAATGTTTTATTCGGTAGTTTGTGGAACGCGGCTTAATGATGTAGATTGCTAATAAACTTTCGTTTCGTTCGCGGAAAAAAGTTTGAAAAACGAAATTCCTTATTGAAACTGTTTATAAACTTGTTTTCCTAATACATTTTGTATTTTAATGGGATAATTAATTAAAAGTACTTTAAAGGACCATTCAAATGAATTTTTAAGAATTTATAAACAGAAAATTGCACACTTTATTATTCCATGAGTAGGATAAAAGGAGTGTTAAAAGTGATCAAAAATGGACAAAGGGGCGTGGCATCTCCCATACAAAAAACATCTTCTATGGGGTGAAATTCGATGACGTTATAAATCGATAACCGCTGGGCCGATTTTAATGATTTCTATACAGTCGGCAAGTTCATAAAATAAGTCGGCATTTTAATTAAAGTCACCCCTCCCCCACGGCTCGTACCCTCTCTACGCCCCTGAGTAAATGATCGAGTCTTGATATCCGCTTTACCCTATAGTTACGGTGACCATATTTGTCAAAGGAAAGTAAAGGACAATCATTTTTCTACTTACAAACTGTTGGTATTTATTGAGAAAAAAAAAATTATAATACATAATAATAAGATAACAAAAAACATGAACATAGTACATAGTTCTATAAAAAAAATATTGGATTGACATTCACTTATATAGCCATATATATTAGCAACTAACCAATTAGGAACTGTCAATAAGCAATACGAACAGGGGTCAACTGAAAAGTTGATGGGACCAGAACCATTCACAAGTAGATCACGGCAAAACACTTAAGAAGGTGGTCAACTGTGGAACAATGTATAGACAATCTAAAATGGCAATAAAAATGGCCGACCTGCTCCACTCAAAGAAGGGTTCTAAGCATGAGTCGAGGAACATTGAAATGGGTGGTGGGATTAACTACAGGTCATGGTAATTTAGGGTATAATTTAAGTAAGATATGACTTAGAGAGGATGATACTTGTAAGCTATGCCTAGAGGAATCTGAGACAGCGGCACAGCTTTGGCTGACAAAAGAATAAGGATCTTGGGACATAACATTGGGTAGAGACCCATTAGATTAAACAGATTTAACATAAACAGTTGCTAGCGTTAACATTAACACTAGGAATCGAACACAGGGAAGAAGTCTGGAGAAGTCCAGAGAGTCTCTCTGGGTAAGGTTTATAGTGGTAGAGAGACGAAAAGAGACTCGACAACGGAGGTCTGATTCGAATATCTCTCGAAATCTAAATAATAATAATATAATACTCGCTTGATAGGATGAACAAAAATGTTCCTTATGCAGACTGAATCCTTCTTTTCCAGTCACGAAGAACTCGGCCCTAGGCAAAACTTTCAAAATCAGGAAAAATATTTTATATAGGTATTTCTTATATACATAGTGTAGGTACACAAACCGAAGTCAATCGCATAAAAAATATGAATTTTCCAATACAATCTTTTCCTTTTTGGAGTTCGAATTTCTCCAAATCGCTTCTAGTGCTTACTTTGGCCATACAGGAAATTGTTTCAAAATATTTGCTTCCTAGTTCTTACCGTTTGGGTTAGGCGTTGATCACCAATAAGTCAGGACAAATATATGATATTTCATCGAAAAGTTGTACATTTAAAAGCCTGTTTTTTTCTGAGAAATAATTGGTAGATTTTCTCAATACTTGGCCAATCCGGTGTTTCACGAAATAAGACCCTTTCAAGGACTTCTACGTCCAAAAATATAGAATTCTATTCGCAAATGTATTGTTGACATGAGTTTCATAACATTAAAGTATATGTTTCGTTACTTCGTAGAGTTTCATTGCCCAAAAATTAATTCTCTATGCTATGCATACAATTTTTTGTCAATGTTTAAAGGACAGTTTCAAAAATAAAGGACAAAATCCGTCCTTTATTGAAAATAAAAAAATACAGGACAGAGGCAAAAAAGAAAGGACTGTCCTTTTAAATAAAGGACGGATGGTCAGCGTACCTATAGTCAACATGAAGCTATTATTCTGCAATAGGTATGTACCTACATACATGTTTTGCCTATTTTACCTTTTTGTTAGTTTCATCTAAGAAGTATACAGATGTTGGGCTCGTGGTACCAGATTACAAAAATTGGTACAGATTTTTATGTAAGACTAGCGGTGAAGACTTCGTCCGTTGGAGACTTTTTATGCTTGGAGCTGATCCCTCAGGATTTACGATTCACGAAATTGACGAATCTCATTCGATTCTGTGTTCGAATTTCTAAGTGATGTACCTCTTTCTTGTCATTCATTTATACTGAACTTGATTTAAGTGGAAGAATTTGTCGAATTTCTAAAATCAATGCCTCTTCGAATTATTTTCAATTCTACTCCCCTCAAGATTTTATTGGTAAGGTTTGTAAGATCTTCATTGATGAATATTAACCCATAAGTAGTCACACGACTAGGTTCATGTATCAGCTTATTATTTCATTTGATTCACCAACCAATTATACACTAGATTTGCATGCTATATTTTTTCCAATCGGATTATTTAGACCGTTCAAACCTATAGTCCTATTTCTTAAAATAGGTCTTAAAGACACGTCTCATTGGAATGGCTTTTGAACTTTTGAAAATTTGGTGCTAACTTGGAGAATTATTTTTTGCAATTTTACCCTTAATAAAATTGGATTCATTCTTCTGAAGGACCCTTAACAAAATTGCTCCATTCATAGTTTTCCACTTCGATATCATTCAAATTAGTATTCACAAAGCGTACATTTCATCCTGCTTGTTTGTTTAAGTTCATTTACCGTAAGCAGTATCCTCCCACGGTTTTTTTTTCGATTTTTATTAACTCTTCGCAACTAACAGTGACTTGAGAGAATTTATTTTAAAAACCGCTTTTCGGGGGGGTTGGTATCACATTGTTTACTTATTTCATAAAACTAAGTACACCCTTAGAAAAAAAATGTAACAACCACCATAACTTGATAAGGGCTTCATTTTTTTTGTTCGGTTTCCGTCTCTTATATTCTGATATAAAATTTATGAACGTTAGTTGAAAGAGCCTTTTAGAGGACATAAACAATTCAGAAAGAATGTAAAGCGGAAGGCATTTGACAGGCAAACCCCTCACCAACATTGTACTATGCGTCATGCCGTCCGTATACCGAGATTGAGATGGATTTACCGAACCAGTGAATTATAAATACTAAACAGAGAGTGAGAGACTGCGTTGGTTTTGTTTTTTTTTCTCACAGTTCCTTTGTTCAATTTAAAATTCCAATTGAACTCTGAATAGATAGCAACAGAAAAAAAAACAACGATTCAAAAGCCTTTCAAAGTCTTATATTGAACCCTCAAAATCCTTTCGAAAGGTATCCCTTAATTAAAGACCCTGAAAGCATTACTTTTAAGCCTCAAATCAATAAGGCTCAAAAGTAGAGAAAAAAATATCCCTCTGTACAGATGAATTTTTTTTTTCCAACAAAGCCTACTTACAGGTAGGTAGGTGTATAGATACCTGGGTACCTACAATTCCCGATTGAATGTAGTGGTAGTGCAGGAGCTTAAATAATAGCACAAAGAAAATTAATCAACACAAGCGTAGACACAAAGAACATCGCAACCAGCCAGCAACCCGGATCCCAGAAAGAACGATTTAGAATTTTACAACAAAATGTCGGTAGAATCTGAAATGCCTTGACACGAGAACGCACACAGTGATGGCTGAGGGGGTGGGTGGCATGTGAAAACGCTTGTACATACTGCCGTCAGGGATAAAAATAGGATTCAAGTAGAATCAAGAACCCAACAAGTTCAATTAATTTCTGAGCGCATAAACCACAAAAATTAAATTAAAATCCACCACAATACAACTTCAGGCGCATAGCAGCAAACGCAAAAGCTTTGCGATTCATTGCTGTAGAGGGAATTTCATCTTTGTGAACATTTAAGCCACCCTGTGTCATGGTGTGATTCTCTGCCAGTAAGGAAGAAAATTATTTCTTTTCCATCTTCGTTCTAAAGGAATCGAGTGTGTCTATATAGATGATATGGGGTGGAATATGAGGGGAAGGGCTTAACAGGCCGAAAGTCTTAGGGTGTATAGTTCACGTCGACAAACCCGTTTCAATCGGTCTTTGGTGAATTTTTCACTCCATCGGTATTGGCATTTATTATCAATAGAAATGAAGAGTTGTTTATACAACTATAGGCATATATGGATTTGTGTCGCTGCGGATTGTTGTTTGTGTAATAATGTTGAGTCGTAAGAGGAGGGTAGATGAAAGTCGGGCGTCAGGTTGGTAAACTTTTGTTCTTGGAAATAACTCGACATTTTACTAGCAGTTCATACTTAGTATCAGTGTTCCCAGATGAAAAATTTGAAAATCTTGTTTTCCCAAAATAAAATATCTTTTGTTCAAGATTTTTCCAAAATATAGAAAAAACTAACTAAAACGGAAAATTTTAAAGTGCTATAGAAAAACTACTGCTCATTAATTGATGCTATATTACTTTTTTAAATTTTTTAAAATTTTGAAACATTTTAATGTACATACACATTTAAATAAAAAATACTAAATTTTTCAACTGGTTCAGGTAACTGAAAGAAACAATGACATCAATTTTTTTTTATCAAATTCACTGCGTTACGATACGTACGTATAAGAAGTAAATTTGTTTGGTTAAGTATGTCAAAAGTGGTTGGAGGGGTTTCTGAACCTCTAGTTTCTGAACAGAGTTTCTGTATGGCACAATGTTATGTGTCTTCTAGCGGTGAGCGGTGAGATACCTGGGGACGTCTAGTTTCAATTCAATTCCTCTTTTCTGTATGTATACAGGGGGTGTGTACAGAACGACCTTCCCTTCCCCCTTACTCGTGGGTCCAAAATAGACAAATTGAAATTACTCAAAACAACAAGCAAGGGGACGGATGTATATGAATACGCCACCAAGACCTTCAGGAAAACCGATTCTCAGACAAAAATGGAGGAGAAGGAAGGAAACCTCTTACTCCAAGAACCATCAAAAGGTAGGTACCTAAGGCTGCTTCGGTTGGGGGAAACCAGGGAACGGTTGACCTCGGACTTGAGAAACTTTTCCTTTAATATGACCATGATGACAATCATTCCATCGGCAGCTTATTCAAATTTTCTATAACATCAGCAGTTTCAATTAGGAAAAAGGTAAAGGCAAAACTTAGGAGACAACGACAGACGACGGCTTCAAAACGCTCTTGAATTCTTGGAAAGACAGTATTTGAAGTATGAGGTGCAATGTGCCAACACTCTATCAAAGGCAGGCTTTCCTGAAACCGAGAGCGAGGGCGCTCTTATGCGACCACCAATGCCTGTGATATGCCTTACCCTATCGAGGCAAGGGTCATACGATCATTCTTATTCTCAATTTCCTTCGGATAATTTATCACATGTTAAAAATAGTTTTCAGTGCTGACGGAAACATTAGCATAGAATAGAAAACCACTTTATTTCATAGAAAATTTTGTTTTAAATTGTTGTTAATATCACAAATCTTGAAATTCAATGAATTTAACGTAAAAAGTCTTGCACATATTTTGGAGCTTAAAAATCTTGAAAAAAAAAGATATATCTTGTAATCTGACATCGCTGCTTAGTATGTCTATGACTTAAGCCCTAAATTTAATTTACTAGATGCACCTTCTCATTGAACGACAAACTAAAGTAAAACGCATTTTCAGCTGGTTTCTAAGATTTTAGTTTTTAAGCTTTTTAAGTTTTTAAGAATTTTTGATATTTCAAAATTTAAAGCTGGCATTTTTTGACATTTATTAATTAATTACAAATAATTACCTACATAAAAAAAGCTAAAAGATATACATAATACGCATGAGCATTAGCAATGCACAGAAATTGTGAATGTTCACTACAAAAATGGTGTAGATCTGTAGGGACTTTCTGAGGTATTTGCGTGTGCGCAACCACGTAATTATTGTGGCCCAAATAAATACATAAATTGCATTTAACCAGCAATATTTTTAATAGAACAATTTTTGATTTTTCTCCACATATTGATTGCTATTTAAAATATAACATTTCCTCCCCGAATTTGATGGCAAACTCTAATGATTTTGCATAATTCTTAAAAATAAAATTTCATCGCTAGCTGTTATAAAACCTTTGCATACACCTATATACGGCTAACATCCTCTGATGCTTCCAAAAATTTGTTTTCAATTTTTACTGCATAATAAATCAAAATTTTATTACATCTCTGCTTTTCCAAGATTAAAGTGCATCTATCCATACCTTTCCACAAAACGTTTTCAGTAGGTATTTGCTGACTCATAGAAATTTATTACAAACATTTTATGACATGGAAAATCCTTTCGGAAAAATTCCCCGATAATGCGTTTGCTGTATAGTACTCTTAATATAATCATCCACCCATCCAGAGCAAGCTTTCGCCCATGTTCCCTCGCACACTAATGTATTCCTAATATCACATCGCTGAAGCTTAAGATTTTTGCCCATAAAAGCTAAAAGAAAAAAATAAAAATAAAAACATAACCCGATCGAAAATCGTTAAAATATCCCTGCCAGTCGTGTTTGCAGTACCTTATACCTCTACATGAAACAATTTTGGTTTTATTGGTTATGCATCGTAAAATGCTCATTTTTGTGCGTTAATATCAAAATAAGCAGATATGTATGTCCTGCTAGATACTTCTGTCAGAGTATTGTACAAAACAATTATCTACAATAATAAAAATTCAAGCGATAGCCATAAGCCATAGTCTAGTTCTGTAGTCCTGCTGGAGAAAGAAAAGGGAAAATGCGGACTAGGAACATGAACCCACTTTTATTTTTTTTGTTTTGTTTTATTTATTCCAAAGTGTTATAGCAATTTTGTTAATATCCTTAACTCCCCGGTGTCGTTTTGAATTATGCCTTTCGATGGAGGTTTACATCCTTTTCAGTTGGAAGATACCTATCAGCAAAACACCCTATGCCAAAATAAAGGACATAGGAAGTAGTAGTAATTTGATTAAGCGAAAGTTTCACATTATCCCTGGCTATAAATAAACACACACTATATACAACCACATACATCTATGTCCGGGGGAGGGGGTGTTGTTAATTTATTTGATGGATTTTAAATTGAAACTTTACAAAAATATCGCTCTCGGTATACGTAGTCGTACATGTGTGTCGTAATCAGTATGTGTGTGAATGGCAGTTGATGAAATATTTAAATTAAGATAAATCACTGTAAAATAATGTTCTGTAGAATTGAGTGAGCAGCAGCTGGGGACTGTTTACCGCGAACAATTTACTAAATTACACGATTGGTGAGCGCGTGGATGCGTTCAGGGATGATGATAATGATGATGAGTTGGCGAGATGTATTCAGTCGTAGATGAGTGTAAACATGTGCGAAAGTGAATTATTGCATGATTTTCGGTTTTCCTAGAATGGCTGCCGGTAACTCTATATGTAGGGTTTGGAAAATTACATTCCTGTTTAATTAAAGGGTGATCACTACAAGGATATTAATTAGTTTGAGAATAAAACTTCAGATTCCAAATGTTCACCCAAATTACCTACAGTTTAAAATGTAATTTAATAAGATTTTGCATGAGTTTACTAGACATCAATCCCGAGTATTAAAATAACAACAAATACGCTTGAATTCGATAACCATCAACAAATTAGTCATCAACAAGGATGACTAAGTCGGTCGTTAGTTACCCCCACGCCCGTCTAGGGGGTGTCAAATAAACATTTAATTAAATTAGGAAATATACAGCCATTATTAGGCAACAACTTGTGACAATTATTCCTTAATATTCTTATCCTCTTCAACTGTATAGTGCACACCCCATGACTGGATGGGGAATTTCTTAATTTTGTTCAATCAATTTTTATTGCCAAACTTTTATTGACATTTCATGAAAAGAAAAAATAATACATTTGTGACATTATTGTCTTCTATCTATTTAGTGTGAATTATTTGTGGCTCTATTTTCGGTTAAACATTTTTATGAGGTACTCATTGAGGGATGTTTTTGTTTCATCCCTTGCTTAAAACAACAATAACTTTAGTTCGAAAATGGTGCTAAAGTTGATGATAGATAACGTTTTTCGCATAACATTACGAGTAAGTGTAGTTATTTTTTTTTTGTACAAAAATTAACTTTGTTTAAGAAGTACTACTTCGTATTCCCCGTATTTTTTGTTTTGTTTTTAAGAATAGGAATAGAGCATTTTAAAAACAGATAACAGAGTTTTTAAAAAATGTATTGGTTTCGAATAAAATATTCAATTAAAATTTGGTTTGACAACGTGTAAAATGTCTTTAAACAATATCGAAATAATAAATATTATCTAAACAAATTTATCAAAAATTGTACATACATAATTTTAATAACTGAACTAAAAAAAAAAATAAAAAAAAACCAAAGCTATGCTGGGTATTCAATTAATATTATTATATTCTGTAGATTGACGGCCTAGGTCAACTCAAATTGGTTGCATTTGAGCAAATAAGCAGCTTAGAATAATTGACGACATTTTTCAAAACAACTTTCATTGAAAATGCAGTTCATTTTCTGGAGTTAGATTTTTATACCGCATTAGAAGAGGGTGTTATTAACAATTATTAAAAAATCAAGGAAGGTGAAAAGAACTCTTTAAAAAAAACTTATGCAGAAGCGTTACAATTTTTTTTACCACCATCAACGTACACAATTGTTTTCTATAAACTGGACCACTGATCGCCACCACTGTTCAGTTCTAATGATTATGTTTATCAGTACTATAACACTGTTCAGTGATCGCAGAGTTTGTATTGTTGTTGTCACGATGCAAAAGTGCCTTGAGGAGGGGGTTTTTCCTAAACCATGGAAACTTCAACATCTGTTTTTGTTACCAAAAGGTAAGAAGCTACCAGAAGAACCATCTCCATATCGGCCAATATGTTTGCTCGATACAACGGGAAACTTCTTAGAATGTGTCATATAGGTGGCCGAAGATAAAGGAGCTTTGTCAGACTACCAGTATGGATTCAGAAAATCGCGTTCTAAGGTCGATGCCATAAAGGCGGTAGTAAATACAGCAGCTGAAGCAATACTGTGAAAAAGATGGAGAGGGGGGACAAAGAACTACTAAGCGGTTGTGACGCTGGACGTTAAAACTTCGAACTGGTCATGCATTAGGAGGTTGCTGGCCAGAATGGAAGCGTCGGTGTACCTGCGGAACATAGTTGCAAATTCCTTTACCAATAGATAGTTAAGGTATCAGACTGACAATGGAGTTAAGTACTACAACGTTACTTGCGGGAGTACCACAAGGCTCTGTTCTTGGACCTCTCCTGTGGAATGTATGAGGGAGTCCTGCGACTAACTCTGCCACAAGGAGTTAAAGTGATCGGTTTTGTTGACGATATTGCCGTGGTAACGGTGGCCAAACATATGCATGAGATAGATAGATAGATAGAGTCCGGATGAAGCAGTTGTCAGAATCAGAAAATGGATGGAGTCCGCCGACTTAGAACTAGCAGACCACAAGACCGAGGCTGTCTTGATAACCAGCCGAAAGTCTGTGGAATTTGAAAATTTCTGGGTTGGGAATCAAACCATTAGGAGGAGCTTCTAATGTACCTAGGATAGGAGTAATGCTCGACAACAGGCTAAGCTTTAAAACGCACAACCAGTACGCCGGACGGCAGGAAGGCATCACAGCTGCAAGCAGCTCTTTGCCGAATGCTGCCAAACATTGGCGAACCTGGATATACTAGGAGGATTGTACTACCCAGAGTGGGCAGCCCAATACTTCTATACGCTGCACCGGTCTGGGCGGGGGCTCTAAAAACAAACGAAACATGGAGAAAGTTCAGCTTATAGGCTGTGCGCAATACGAACAATAAGGGGATTTCAAACAATCTCAAATAAAGCAGCCTGCGTTATATCGCGAATGATCCCCATCGACATTCTTGCTAGCGAGATGCAAAGGTTCTAAGCGAACCGGCAAGAGGTCCCTAATAGATGGGTCAAAGTAGAAGAGATAGAAACATCGATGGCACTATGGCAAGCCACGGCAAAAGGCAGATGGACCCACAAACTGATCACCACCATCGAGGTCTGGACAAAAATAACAAACGGGGACTGCAACTACCACCTTACGCAGTTCTTATCGGTACACGGCGGCTATCCGAAATACTTTCACAGATTTGTTCACGATAGCTCGCCTTTCTGTCCCGAATGCCCAGGAATGCCCGAATGCCAAGAATAAGATACGAAGCACGCAATGTTCTTTTGTAGGCGATTTGCAGGGGGAAGGGCGAACTTAACAAACCCCCAAAGTCTAATAAGTATGCTCCTTTATAACGAGTGTACACGAAGAATTAAGGAGACTTGAAAGACTTAGAAGGGTCGAAATGGCGGACCCAGAGGATTTAGCATGGGTTGCTAACCAGCCCCGCGAAGTAATACTAAACGAAAGTCGCGTGGGGAGAGTGGTTGAAGGAAATAGGGTGTGGATTAGTACGTTAGGCGCTTATTCGGGTAAGCTGTTGGGAAATGTGCATAGAACTATATTTACGATTCACACTGTGTTTTTTCAGGAAATTAGACTAATGCTGATGATAATCTTTGCAAAGGGCCAGTATCTTAGTACTGTTTTGACATTGCTTAAATTTTGAATGGCCGATGTTGAAGAAGAGGCCAACCATCCTTCCTTAGTAAATACAGAGATACACAGTTTCTACCCTGCATAGACATTAGAGTGAAGAAAAAAACCTGCCCAGCACATATCTACCTATACCTGCACGTATTTAGTGTTTCAATATGGGTATAGCTATTCTGTTCAGAAACAATACCTACTCGAATATAAACAAATTACATCCCAGTGGGTTGTCTGTTTATTGCCATCTTCGTTGTATGACTTCCTTCGCACCACCCTTTGCGCAATTAAAGTCATTCGCTAATTAAAATTTACTCATCAACGCGTACCCGTAAGACTTCTGACGTTTGCCGTTCGCTTAATGGAATTAGAATTCGTTTACACGAGTTGGCTTATAGCACCTATCTGCAACCCCTATATATAGTTTCATCAACCGCACGTTTTATTGCTTTGTATTCTCTTTCGTTTTTCATGTTCGTTATACAATAAAAAGGAAAAAGAAAATAATTCGAAATAAGACTTCTAGACAATGATGACCTAATTCAACAATCGATTCACATCCCCCCACAGTTAGAGCTACTCACATTTTAAGGGTTCAAACTAAACATAGACGCTAGCTAGCTCCGGTGATCTTGTTCAAACAACAAAAGAACGCCAACATAATAATAGCCATTCATCCTTTTTTTTCAGCATACTCATAATAATGTGTTGTAGTAAATACATAAAAGTATTGCATTTTATTGTAAGGAGTGACGCGATGGAGGTGGCGGCTTAGGGATAAGCGAGCTTATATAATGCGATGTGTGTCGAAGCGGGTGGTGATGGTGATGGTGATTTGCGTTGGCCAATATAATGACCATCAAAGTCCCCAGTCTGCAATTTCTCACAAATGGATACAAAGTATCTATATGCGTTAAGAAATTGTTTATAACCAAACAATATGTTATATGGGTAGGCGCGCGCACCGCACACAGAATGGCCAAGTATTTGAACAAAATGCCACCATATAACAGACACACATAAACTGGTGTTGTCTGCTCCCTAGAGATGTAATCAATTACTTAGTGTTCTCTCACCCTGCTGAGTTGAAACTTCCTTTGAAAGTAGATATTCAGTAGATATATGCGATTGTATTTGAAATAGAAACCCATCATGAGGGGATTTTCTCATTGTGCGCCCCAACGGATATTACGTGAAGATATAAACAGTTATATGTACAGTCGTGGATTAATTATTTACCTAACCAGGATGAGTTCCATTTCCGATAAAGTTTACTATCATTTCCACTCATCTTTGCCGTTTGAAACATTCCTCCAAGTTTGATTAGTAACGCAAAAGCAAAAGCGAAAAGAGAAAAGACATAAAATGACCTAAAAAAAATGGTGAGAAATAGATAAATCTAACCCAATTACCCTCTGCTTATCCCTTTACTTGTCTCCTTTTTCTTCCCCGCCGGTTGTAATGTGATACAGGATGTCATCGATTGGTATAGTATGCACAGAGCGGGTATCATCTATTTAAATTAGATATAATTTAAAATTCCCTTTTAATTGGTAATTCTATGTTTAATACTTTGTGACAGAATGTCACCGGGAATTCGGAACGGGATCTATGTCTCCTGTTCTAATCCCAACTTTTCAACATTTAATTAATGTAATTATCGTTTAGGATAATTTTCGTGAATCCTTTGTGACAGCATAAAAACAGAGAGAGAATATCTTCAAGAGGGTGAACAAACACAACGCTGACGCTTTTTGGTAAAATAATATGAGTAAGGCCAGGATGAGAACGTTAAATTTGATAGTGTTGTATTCCACAATGAAAAGGATACAAAAAAAAGTGACAAATTGCAAGAGAGTTTCATTTTGGTATAGTAAATCATTGATCTACCAAATTATAATGTTTCCCTAATGCCTTTGTGTTTTTTGTCATTATTTTTAGATGGGGTTGTATTTATACAAGCAAAACATCTTGGAAAATATTGATCCGCTATTAATACTTACGGCTAACAATGTAGATTGCGATTTATATTATCTGTTCTATTTTTTGGTCCTTCGAACCGGAACACAAAAGGCGAATATCGTGTCGATTTGGAATTATATTCGTTTTGCATTTAAGTGGAAATAGGTTTCGCGCAAAATGACATTAAATGAAAAATAATGACATTATTGAACCAAACAGTACCTACCTTCTGTACATTTTATTGGACTCAACATTATTTTTTTACTTTTCTGGTTTTTGTTGCATCAAACGGAGGGTCTAAAAAGACTAATTCTACTTCGATTGCAATTCTATTTCATTTCTTAGTAAGGACCTTAAATCGCACAAAAGAAATGTTGTAAATTAAAAATATGTATCATAGAAATCCAACCCAACAAGTTAACTGAAAGGACATCCTTAAATATCTGCGAATATTACGGTGACCGTATTTTAAGAAGCCAAACCCGCAAAAATAAATATGAAAATTATAGCAACAAACAGAAAAAAAAACTCTTGTATTGGATTATTTCATAAACTATTAGGGAAGACATACTCTAGAAACTTAATTCCTTCATGAGTCATGACGTAAGAACAACACAATAGACACAAAACATGTTGCACACATTTGTTGTATACATGTCTAAGAAAAATGAGAGTTTTTAAATGAGTCGTGTGTCCCTCAAAACTATTTATCATAAATCAAGCTGTGATTATTCCATATTAAATTGTAAATATAAACAGACAAAAGAAGACCCTGTGTAATTTTTCAAATTATATGAATACAGAAACTATGCAATCCGCGACCCCAATATGTATATAATTATTATAATAACCCCCCCCCCGCACAAGGACCTAAAATCGATTTTCTTTTAGGTCTGGTAGATACGGTGTCCGCACTAAAATTAAGCCCCCATCCAAATGTACCTTAGTAGGTATTGGGTCGATTTGTCCTGGGAATTCGGCGTTAGAAAGAGACACAAAATGTGCGAGAGTAATAGCGAGAGATGGATGGGATATGCGACGGAAGATGATTAATTGCATAGTTTTTACATCTCAATGGAAACAGGATAAAGGCACATGCTTCATAATATTATTAATTTTTACTAGCTGACTCGATAGTTGCCCTGTTTAAATCTCAACAAATTTGTTTATGATCGTTTTGTGAACGCAAATCTACAATGAAGTCGCGAGTTTATACAAAAATTAACAACAATTTCCGCTTTTCTCGAAATTTCGAATTGTCCAGGAAATTTTTCCAATATTTTTTTCGTGAAAACCTTATTTGGACTATTGCGGGAACATTTATTGTGTCGTGTGCGAACTGCAATTGAAAATGACCCATTCTGCATTTCAGGTTGAAGAGTGAGCGATAGGCCTTAGTTATACGGAAATGCATGTTTTTTTTAAATTAATAAACTGTTTGAATAATAATTTAAAAAGTTTATAATGGAAATAAGGGACTTAAAATTAAATACGGGACATTTGTACGTCCCGTATAACTTAAAAAAAAAATCGGGACAGCCGATTGAAATACGGTCACCGTAGTGAATATAGTCTTCATTCAGCTGCCCCCATGTCCATTGCTATCTATATCGTAACAAAACTACTGTTAAAAGAAAGTCAAACACACTTTCGACTGAGTCGAAGTTAAATTTGAAATCATTCACTGAATTTCCAAAACAATTTATTTACTACATATATACCTTCTGTAAAAGTTTACTTCATATTTTCATGACTTTTTTCTCAGTTTTTCATACCAACCTACTTGCATTTCTATTTCCTTTTGCCAAGAAAAATCACCTACCTATACTACTTATCCAAAAAAGGATATCGAAGTAAGAGAGAGAAAAAAATTGCCCAAGAAAAGGAACAAAACTTATGAGAGCTATTGCAAAACTTAGTCCATTAAAGAAAATATCAAAAGAATTGACATTTGTTTTTGTTTCAGAAGGCGAAGACGAAGTTTTGTCTTTCGCCTATCTTCTCATATTTATTTTGTTTTGATTTTCTCCCTGTAACTGATAGAGAAAGAACATAGTAGGTACATACTTTGAAAAGGATGTGACAATACTTTATGCGAGGATATCTTTGGGTTAAAAGTGTCTATTTCTTTCAGAAAAAAAAACTTTGTAATGATGAATTCACCCCAAAGTAGAAAATGTGTTGAAGGATATCTGAGGGCAATCTTCTATTTATGATGACAATCTGAAGATACGGATGTAGAACGCCGAGATGGATGTTACTTAGAGAATGTTGGATTGAAGTACAACTTTTTTGAAGAGAAAGAGGAAGATTGTAGATTTGATGACTATCTAAGTCCAAGAGTAATTATTGAATTAAATTCAAGTGGGATCCTTAAAATGTTTTAGGGAATTTTATCTGGTAATCCCCTTAATTATACAAATTGTTTTCTTCTTTCCCTCTCTAGGGTCTTTAGCAAATTCTGAATATATTACAAACGTACCTAATACCTACTCAGTAAACAAAATATGTAATTCCAATTATTTTTCAAAAAATAGCCATTGGCTATTAATTTATTCACAGTACAGACAAATATTACTATACACAGACACATGAAAAATAAAGGAAAAAAATATACTCGAAATTTAATAATGAATTTCTGCGCTATTAATTTTTCAAGAATTCATAGCAGCAATCAAAACAACCCCGGGTCATAGAAAATCAAACATCCCTACAATAACACTTCACATAAAAACAGTAATTAAGCTTCGCCATTTTTATTTTCTAATCGAAAATATATACTTTCGTCGGAAATGATGAAATCGCTATGGTTACCCGTAATAGGCGTTTTGCAAAATATTAATGCCCATAGAACTCATAAAAAGGAATAAACAATTAAAAGCAAACATAAAACTGATGTCCTTGTGAATGGCTTTATGTAGATAAAAAAAAAACAACGATAGGATATCTGCGGAAAAACCACTCATAACTGTTACCATGGTTTTCATCTCCATGCGTTTGTTTTTTTTTTACTTAATTCTGTTGCGTTTCGAATTTCGAATTTTAATTGGAATTTTGATTGGAGAATTTCATTGGTTTTAATTTTTATTTTTCTGTTGTTTGCATTTTGCGTGACCAGAATCGCCATTTACCTGAAGTTTATATGGAGTACCAAAGCGGGGGATTGAAATTGAAAGGATAGATTTTTTTTTATGAAATATGTATATAGGTATTATTTTTATAATAAAATAAATAAATTGTTTGAAATAGTGGGTTTTAAAAATCGAAATATTTTATATTTCCATTATATATTTGAAATACAAAAGTTCTGGAAAAGTTGGTATGGATTGTGTCAAGGGTCTCTACCTACATAGGTATGCATTCAGTCTATTGCTGTATAAGTGGCTTATGCAACCAGCCGAATGCTTTCAGGTTTACATTTTTCCACAAACGTACTTATAAGCAATTTTTTTTTTAATTTAAGTACCTACATATCTGTAAGTACCTACATAATGTTATACTCGTATTTCTTTATGATGTGTGGATTTGCTAAAGGGGCCCGTTGCTATCCTTGGGGAACCAAGCAGAATCTAAGTAGCCCCATCTCAACAAAGTATTTTCCAAGGAATTTTCTGCGGTTTCCTTACTTTCATACAGTGAGCGACAAAAGTGCTGGAGCTTAGAAACATTTTTTTTTATTATTTAAAAGGTATTTTATGCCAACGAAATTAAATATAATGTTGTTATTGTTATTTTGTTATAAAACTTTTTACAGATTTTTGATTTTTTAGACAAGTTTCAAGATTTTACATCGGTGCTCACTCACTTTTCACGCTCACTGTATGTGTTCAGTTCGTCATTTGGATCGGCTTGTAGGTTACCGCTGAATAATGTATACAAAGACATCATCCTGATAAAATTCCAACAAGTGTCCTGACCTGAGTCTTTTCTGAATGTGACTAGATATTTACTTGTCAAAACATTGGTCAAAACGCGTCGTTGGTCGGTCAGTTTTATGATTTATTCTTTATAAAGCGTTACTAAAAAATAAATAAATAGTTGGCATAACAGGTCCGTATGGGCACCCTAGGCCTAGGTATATCTTCTAACAATCATGAGAAAATGTTTATTTTGGCGCCTTTAATTCCCTTATTGGAGATTCAAACGGTGCAGACTTCAATGGCATGGACTTCAGCCTGAAAAACAGTGGGACACATTCCCATAGGTATCGAGACTTTGGTATTGGGTCCACAGACATCAGCACAAACTCCAGATTCCATTTTCGATCCGTCGGTGTACCAGACCAAACGTTTAGGGTCCAGTGTCGGAACAACATTTGTCCCATTTCGTGTGGTCCAGTATTTATACCTCAAATAATTTCCATAACTATATTCCCTAACCATAATAAAGTATTGCCAGGTGCCACACATGGTCAGCTGGTTTAAACTTATATTCTAGCTGTAGCGCATCTAGCTGCCACTTTCCTAATAAAAATATGTAAGGGTGAAAGCCCTATAATAGCTTCTAATGCTGTAGTAGGGCAGATGCGCATCGCACCCGTGATATGCCGAGACAGGCAATACGCTGTAGTTTTTGTAGCCTATTTGCCGTAGTCCGTTCAAGAACTTTCGGCCAACAGACAACTACCGCGTATGTGATAATGGGCCTTACCATCATGATATACAGCCAGTGTATCATTCTGGGATTTAGATCCCAAGTTCTGCCATACAGTCGCCTACTGGCCCACATGGCACGTTCTGATGTGGCGGACTTGTTTTGTGAGTTCCAGTTAAGCTTCTTATTTTTGTCTTGTCCAATAAAATTAAACATTTTATCCACGACCAAGACTAAGGGATCAACATGGGCCAAAAGTCCCCCGTGGTAACACAGCACTTTTAAAGCTGTGCACTTCCCTCAAACCTAACCTAACCTAAGCTTCTTATCAAGGACAATTCCAAGATAAGAATTGGAAGACATTGCAGTTTTATCCCCAGACATGGACTGGACATTGGATAAGTCAATTCATCGACTTGCTTGAAAAGTTCTGAATATATTTGTTTTAGGGCGTTGATTCATTTTTCATTTTTTGAGGACATTTAAAAATCCCCTTAATTATTGGCATCGATGGTAGTGGAGTATGTGTACATTTTGTCGAACAGAAGCCGAATTATGATTAGGTAAAACAAAACGCGTAACGTAATGAAAAACATGTACAAAACCTCTGGAAACTATTTTTTGTCGGCTATTATTGATTTTTCTTACTATTTTACCAAACACAGTTTGTGCATCTCTTATCCGGGTTTTTTCCATGTTTTTTTTTTCAATCTTATGTAGATTTTGAAAATTTGGTAACCATTCCTTCATTGTCCTGTAGCAGTTTACCAAAACTAGTCTCCCATACCTACCGTCATCAGAAAATCACTATCTACTAGCTTGTTCCGTGTATGCAAAGCACTTGAAGAGCTTGGATATTTTTGGGATTCATCGAGAGTTCCCAGCTAAAAGCTGCTATTCACTGGAGTTTCCTCTCTTTCTAGAAAAAGAAAATCAAAACAAAACAAAACCCCATTGTGTTCTGTTCTGACGCACAGCCACTACTCTTCGTTACCGCTCTAAATAAAAACTACCTACAAAAAAATGCTTCTTTCAACTAAATTCTCTGCAAAAAGCAAACCTCCTCTACGCAAGGTGTCGCACAAAGTGATCCACCATCAGAGGAGGGTAAAAAAGGACTAAAAACCCAACCAACCAAACGTCGTCGTCGCCGCCGCTCCGAAAAGTCGAATGGAAACCATTAAACGAATTAATATTTACTTAGGACTTAAACATGACTCTTTTGGATCCTTTTTTCTGCCGCTGCATATACACACAACATGAACCTGGCCCATTTTCCTCTTCACTTCTGTGCAACAAATCCAGGGATTGAGTAATGAAATGAATGTCATTATTATTCGCCTTTGACTCATGAATTGAATATGCATGTAGAGGATAAAAGCGATTTCTTAGCTAGGATAAGCTAGAGGCAAAAAAACCTCACCACTCTTGATGTTGAAGTCTACTTTTTGGATTCTTATTTGCACATACACACTTATTGTAGAGATGTTTACCAGTCACAAACACACAAACTCACTCATATGGTGCCCGCCTTCCATTCCACTATCTCTGGGGCGAAACTGTTTAAGTCAATTTAATATTTGCACTTTAGTGGAATTTTGAGTAAATATAGAATGAAATAATTATTGTTGTGGTTTGGTTTGGTATATGTGGAGGAGAGCAAAAGGACTTGAAAACTGTAGTTGACATTTGAAGTGAGGACGGGTGTGAGCCCTTGGAAAACTGGTGTTGACGTGGATAAGGGAGGGAGCGCCCTGCTGATGAGTGAGGAAATTAAGCTAAATTGTGTGTCATTCAAGTTTTTGATTTTTTACGACAGAGGGTGAAGACGTAGGGATGGTTTCATCCCGACCCATGTTGGCTTTTAGATTGAAGTTTAATTGAGGAGTGAATGGAGCTGTTGAACTATCAAGTGCGGTTCGAGAGGATGAATTCTAGAAAGTTTCACAAGTAAGCCGATCAGTGTTTTAAAATTTTTTTCACTTTCTCCCATTTTAATTGTTTATTGAAAAATAAAAAAATTTAAGATTTTGTATGTGCATTTAAAAAGATTATCTGTTGTCCTAGCTTAAGTCATATACAATTGGGTTCTCGATAAATTAGCCAGGTACTTGCTTGGAGGTATGTATGTGCATACGAACGAGTTCATTAGACGAAGTTGGTCACATATTAAGTCACATATTTCTGAATTTTAAAAACGTATTGTGTAGCATCAGGGATTCCCTAACTGTGTCTCGCGACGTTCCTTCAGCTTTGAACTCGATTTGAAAAAAAATTTCAGGTCGGATTGATGTTGGCAGATTGTGGCGGCCATCATTGTGTTTTGGTGGCGTCTGTTTAATCTGTGGGTTTACTGTTCTGACACTGATGCCAAACCACTGGCAAGTTACACGATTTAAAATGAGTGTTGGTGACCAAATTCGAGACAACCGATTCGGTAAGCAATCAACCCGTATACTACAAAGGCACGCCAGACCGGCTAAGAAAATTGCCGCAGCCCGCGAAAGTGTACAGGAGAAACCGGGACAGTCAATTCCTTGCCGTGTACAAGAAGTCGGATTTTTGCAGACATCAATTTGGCGAATTTTGCGTCGGGACTTGGGCCTATACCCGAAAAATCTTCTTTAGCGACAAGGCGCATTTTTGAATGAATGGCTATGTTAACAAGCCAAATTGCCGTATATGGGACGACGATAAACCACACGAGGTGGCAATTCATCCAATAGACTGGCACGCGGCGTCATTGCTCAGTATTTTTCCTTGAAAATGACGTTGGTGAGGTGATGCCCAAATTGAACGATGGTTAATCTGCATGAACGATTTGAGGGTATATGGTTATTTTCAAGATCGTGGTATTTAACCTCGCTAGACCATTTCTTGTGAGGTTGCCTGAAATTGCAGCTCAATGCGAATAAACCGCAATCGACCGATGGCCTTAAACTCAACATAACCAATGCCATCGCTCAAATTCAGCGGGATCTATGCGGTAGATTGGACCACTCGGATTCGTGCCACCATGAGAAGCTGCGGCGGACATTTGGACATCATGGTGTTACATTCCATACAATAATGACATACATACATGGGCCTTTCAGATAAAAAAAGGATTTTGTTAATACCTCGCATACAGCTTGTTTTATTCCGACCCATCTTTATTGGAAACCCCTATAGTGAATCTTCAGTAATCTCAGCTTCTATTCACATATCTGTGCTTTGTTCCGTTGTGTACTATTATGAGAGGTTGTGTACTATTATGATATTATAACCTGAATAGGGAGTCACTATATAGAAAAGAATGGGAATCCTTGGCTGTAGCTTAAGTTATTCATTGTTACAAGTGCACATGGCGTTAAACGATACCGCATCCCCTGTACCCGAAAACTGATATCAACTGAACGCGGTCTTAAGTGGTACCAAAACTTCTTCTGTATATTACGATGCCAACAATCAAAGAAGTTGAATATAAGGCTCAAATTTTTGTCCAATAGCAATAAAGATTGACTCTTAACGTGTGAGATTTACAGCGATGGGCTTGAGATTTCTCCTTAATAGTTCTATGCGTGCTGTGTATTTTTAGGTCGACCCGACCTTCTTTCATCTTTGGTTAAGGGTTTACATTACTGGGAGTTTTTAGCAATGAAATTTTTGCTTTTTACGTTGGAGGACTGTGCCTATTTATAACAAGCCCGTTTCTCAGCCGAAGCTCTTAGTTAGCGCTGTGGTCTGGGCACCTATTTAAATGCATTTGCGTTTATGATTTCGTCCTTTTGCACCATCTTAAGAACTTATTGCCTATAAACGCCTATACCCCTTTTCTTTTACACATTTGAGATGTTTTTTCTACCACTTTACGACACCGGTTAACCTTTCTGAACTCAACTGCTAATTATCCCGATTTAAAGTCAATTATATAGCACTTGCAATCCTTGTGTAAAACATAATATTTAATTTTAAGATGATAACCTAAGTGCACTATTGTTTCACCGGAGATAGTTTAATTATATCACTACGCTTAACAAGTCTCACATTTACCCACCGAGTGTGATCTCATTGCAACTCCGTAATACGTACCTCTATGGGGTATATAATATAGCATCCTTCTATCATTATCTCCATCATAACAGAAAGCAAAGTTACGAGCTTCATATATAAGTCGTCTATCGGGGATTATTAACTCACCATGAAATTACGCTGGAATACCTAATCCCCACCTGAGTTATTAACGCCCTCTACCCATTTAATAAACCCATCTCGGGCTGTATACGGATCTGTGTATATATACACTGGCATTGTGGAGATATTTATGTATATGCTGTACGAAGGTGCACTTTATAATTCGCCACATAGGGGACGTCAGGAGGACGCTGAGCGGTTTAGTATACACATACATTATGTGCGAATGAAGGATATCTTGATATATACGCACCTGGTTATGCTATAAGTCCCCCAAATGGTGTACTACATGTGGGCTTTAATACCCAAACAGGCCAAGACAATGCATAGGGAATTAAGGATATTAACCAGGCACCACAAGCTCGCGCGTACAACCTATAAACTGGTTATATTCAGCTTTTTTTTTGTGTGCTGAATATGCGTGGTGTGGTTGGTTTTAATAATTGGATGTGGCCTCTAAATAGAACTACTGAAATGTGAATCATTTAAGGAGCTTGATTAAATTCTTTTATTTAGAGTAGGTAAAGGTAGATGCTATTTGCGGCGCACAAATTGAAATGCAATTATTTAGGAATTTATGTGCGGTATTTAGCATCTTAGGTGGCTAGGCCTACTATTTCAGCACAAATATTAAATAGGGTATATTATAGCTGTGTTTTTTTATAATTGGACTAGGAGATTTAGAGCTGAACCTGAAGATTCTGCATAACACTTTTGCAGTAGAATTATTATTATTGGTCCGTTCACCAAACCCTGCCTTATACACTTTGTTTCTTACTTCAACAAAGCATTACTCTTCAGAGTGGAAGTGGCAGCTTATATCGTTTGGAATAGGGACTCCGTCCATCTTTACTCTGCACATCTATTTGAGCAACTCTTTTAATCTTCCTGAATACTGCCGCATTTTTTTGACGGACGAGATAGTGGAAAAAGAAGACCTGCTTCAGCTTAGGATATCCTGAAAGAATAATACGATTTTTACTGACCACTGCTGTCGAATTTCAACGTTTATTTCAAGAAAACCGAGACTCATAACTGGACACTGCTTCATAGGCTAAAATGCCAAAAGGTTAGGCATTCCTATATATATATACATCTACACTCAGAGAAAAATCGCAAGCTCAAATCAAGTATGCTCAAGCTTGATTTTAGATTTTTTCATTCTTACGTGCTAAATCTTAATATGACACCAATTGTTCTTCAAATAAGCCGAAACAATCTTATTTCAGGCTTGTTCATGATTGAAACAAGCGCAACAATACTTAAACTGCATGCGCATGTACTTTATTTTGATTTCTATTCGTTCCTAAAATTTACACTCACTTACTGAGTGAATTCTCATAAGGCAACATTGAAAATTTAATATTATTACCTATGATATCTACTGATGTGAAATGTGAATGAATGATGTGATGATATATTATAAGATGGTAGGTAATTAAGATCTTAGGTTTAGATCTTGAATACCCAAAATAAATTTTTTTCAGGCATCGCATAATGTAAGAACCACATTCTTAAATCAATCCCGAAACATCTTGAATACCCAAAATAAATTTTTTTCAGACATCGCATAATGCAAGAACCACATTCTTAAATCAATCCCGAAACAGGATTGAAGTAAGATTTTTTAGTCTTGTTTTAAGAATTTTTTCCCGAAACAGGATTGAAGTAAGATTTTTTGGTCTTGAAAAAACGAGCTCAAAATAAGATTTTCGTACTTGAAATAAGATTTTCCGAGATTACCATACTTTCGTCAACAAACGAGCTTGATCTGACACTGATATTCTTGATTTTAGCTCGTTTTTCCTCTGAGTGTAGGTTCCAGAAATCGAGTGAAATCGAAATTGCAAATCGAGTGAATTCGTTTTCAATGTTCTGCATTTCGAGCGATTCGGAAACTGAGAAATTTTTTCGAAATCACAATTTCACTTTATCTCAATTCCGAAAATTTTGAAATCGAAATCGAATACAGTGGAATGTACAAGTACAACACAATAATGCTTTTCCGATTTCATTTCGAGTGAAAGTGAAATGTGGAACCTAGCAGATAGATTTCGAGAGATATTCGAATCAGACCACCATTGTCGGGTCTATTTTCGTCTCTCTACCACTATAAACCTTACCCAGAGAGACTCTCTGGACTTCTCCTGAGTTCTTTCCTGGTGTTCGATTCCTAATGTTAACGCTAGCATCTGATTATGTGAGATCTGTATCATCCAATGGGTCTCGACCCAATGTTGTCCCATGATCCTAATTCTTCTGCCGGCCAAAGTTGGACATTGACACAGTACATGTGCCGCTGTCTCAGATTCCTCCAGGCATAGCTTACAAGTATCTAAGGCCCATCTTCCTTGAATAATACCCGAAATTACCATGACCTGTAGTTAACGCCACCACCCATTTCAGTGTTCCTCGCCTCATGCTTAGAACCCTTCTTTGAGTGGATCAGGTCGGCCATTTTATTGCCATTTTAGCTTGTCTACATTGTTCGACGGTTGACAACCTCTCAGCTTTTGAATCAGCTGTTCCACCATTTCTTTACTAATTGAAGCGAATGGTTCTGGTCCCAGCAACTTTTCAGTTGACCCCTGCCTTGCAAGGGAGTTCGCCTTTTCGTTGCCGTCGATCCTTATGTGTCCTCGTACCCAAGTCAGTGTTACTTGATTTTTAGATGAACACTTATTGAGCTTGAATACATATTCTATTGCCAATGATGTTGTGATGATTGTCTCCTCCATGCATCTCATCACCGCCTGATTGTCCAGTGCTATAAGGATATTTCCATCTGACTCTCAAGCAAGTAGTCCAACGCATGCAACAAAGCAATCATCTCAGCTTAGTATACTGAAGTGTGTTTCCCGAGGCTTATGTAACGGGCTAGTTCCAGATATTCTGAGAAGATACCGGCCCCCGCTCTGCCATCCATCATGGATCCATCTGTGAAAATCACAATTTCACAATTCCTCTTTTCTGAAAGTAATCCATTCTCAATACGAGTTTTGTGATTCCTTTCCATAATACGCACCTTTGTTATACCATACATTTCGTTTTTGACAAATTCTAGGCCTTCTGTCAGTGCTGCTGTCAGTGAAATGAAGATAAGTATGAAACCGTTCCAATTAAAAATCCTAACATAATTAATAGTATCGACTATACATAAGCTCTAAGTATGTGTACGTTTCGTAGACAGCCATTTTGCCTACCTCTAAGGGGAACTTATAACGCAGTGGGCAAGTAACTTTCATCCTCCTTACTTTACCTATTTTCCATACACTCCTTTCATTTGAAAAAAAAAAAAACTACTCAACAATAAAAAAAAATCTTTTCTATTTCATAATGCATCATCTATCAGTTATAACTACTGCCTTCAAATCACAAACAAAAAAGCCGTTACTTGATAAACTCGCCTCTAACCATTACTACACTAATGCTAAAACACTCTGCATGTCCCTTTAGTGATGCTGATGAAAGCAAAGAGCCAGAAAACATTTTTCGTGTTCGTTTTTGAAGGATGGATTGTGAATATATCAGTACCGCACGTATACTAATGCTACACCAAACAAGTGCATACAGCAAAAAAAAATCGTAGAGAACTTTCGAAAATGGAATCGAAAGGCAAAAAAGCAATTTCCGTCCTTTTAAGGGTAAAACTTAATAAGCATTTTCAATTACCTTACGCCAAAAGGATTTTTTTTTCTAACTGTGGCACTCATACCCTGTCGTTCTAAGCTCTACGTTTGATTTTTTTTTTCTCTCTCTCTTTCACTCTCTGTTCGTTTCCTTTCTTTTCTGTGTGACCTAACAGCCGCTGGAATATCAAAAAGGCTATTTTTCTCGTACTTCTTTTACAATCTTCTCCGTCCTTTTACGGTGTTAAAATGTGTAGATAAAGTATCTACCCTTAGGTGGAATATGTACCTGAGTGGTGTTATAAAAAAAAAGGGAAACAGAAAACTCCTGCCAAATAGAAATGGACCATGGTTGTGGTTATGGTGGCGTTTTTGACCGCAGCTTGAAGGGAATTCCTCTTTTGCATTCACAAAAGAATAGAGAAAAAAACAACCTCAAGTAACACCTCATTTCTTTAGAAGAAAGTTTATTTTTCTCGTTCGCCGTGATTTGAAGATAGAAAATCTGTTTTGCTCTACCTTTTGTTGCCTTAATTTGAGCGCGAAAACACATTAATTTTTATTTTTACAAAGTTTTTCCCATACAAATCCAACGTTGGGCGCCACCTAAAGTAACAAAAAAAAGCAACTTTAATTTATACGTTTATAGGAGTAGAAAAAAATGCTATGTGCGTAAAAATTGGCAATCTGCGTAAAGTGGTCGACAGGCAACCAACAGTAAAAAAAAAGGAAAAACCCACTCAACGGCATAATCTCCTGTTCGGATACTCATTTTGTATACGATTTGCATAACATAATAGAAAGTTTACTTTCTTTCACCAACCGACACAAAAAAAAAATCAACTCTCACCCTATTTTCGAAAACCTCGTCAACAACTTGTGTTTTTCTTTTAAGCTTCTTTGGATTCCATAATGGTTGGTGAATTTTAAGGACTCAACTGTTGTTGCTTCCAAACAAAGCGGAACAATTTACAGACGACTTGTTTTGCTCTGTACACCATATTGCACACGCACAGGTGTTTCCCAAATGCAAATTTGACCAAATTTTCCCATCGTACACAGGCGCGCAAAATGATGAATTAAAATTTTCCATTTCCACCCCACTTTAAATTTAAAATATACCCTCATCCTTGTCTCTTGGTACTGTTATTTTTCTTGTTAACTTTAATACATTTTGAGAAGCTAAAAAAAAAAAAATTATAATCAATTTGGGTACCCATCCATCCATCCATCTATCGTCCTTGTGCGAGACGGCTCACGTGGAATTTAGATGACAGAATTATTGCTTGATAGGATATATTTTATTGTGTGTAACATGAGAGAATTGTTTGTTTATTAGCATTTGCACATCATCATGCCTACGTATGTTGATCCTGCGTTTTCATTCATATTTTTTCATTAGACGACGCACGACGTGAACACTGAACAGGTCCTTTACTTCAATACTTTGATAAAGGCGAAAGCGAAAAGAGTGTCATTGGGGGTATAGAATTTTCGGTATGAAATAAGTAGCATGCAAGCAGTGTGGGAGAAAATGTAATAATGCGTTGGATTTTTATTAACTCGACGAACAATTTATTTCATTTTTCTGCCTCCATACCATCTCTGGCTGAATGAATATGAAATTCACTTTTTGCCTTGACAGCTTTCACTCGGTATAAAATTGTAATATAACACATAAATCCTTTTGGTTGCAGGCGAGGGAAAAGTGTACAAAGTGAATAGCATCATCTTATCGTCCTTGTCTGATAGACGCCTCTGTATAGTTGGAGGAGGGTGGTGGGTATAGTGAAGGAAGCGAAAAAGGTTTCATTTATTTATACAACGTGTACTGAGAGATATTTATTTGGTCGACCAACATACATAATATGAGTTCAGAACAGGAGCACATATTTTTTTCTATACAGTTTCGCATGTGAGTGACGCAATGAATAAACGGCTTGAATATTGCCCCTAGTCGTAGAGTTTTTTTTTTTTCGCAAATGCAATATTTTTATTTCACACCTAGAAAGGAGACTATTTTAGGGGTAATTTGTTTTTTCGTTGTTGGCAAAACTAAGATGGATTAGGGAGGGCTTGGACTTTTTGCTGGTTGTGAAGGGTCACATTTATCCTTGTTAAGAGCGTTGGTTTGCTTCGCATTTTTCCATTACATATATACATTTTTATAAATTGATATAAATTCACGTGAACGCATGAGAGCGTTGAAATTTGTCTACGATAGTGATACACGTATGTACGAGCAACGGGATGTTAAGTCGTTTACATATTTTTCCACTTTCGTGCATGTCAAATGATTTTTCAAATAAATCGCCGAGATTTTTTTTTTTGTTGTTGGGGGTATACATTTTATAAATTTGGGTCCGTTAATGATGGTAAGATGTTTCAAATTGGTAAGTTTAGAGTGAAAAAGAACGGTCAGGTATGCTGCGAATTGTGGCTAAGATTCATCTTTTTATATTGATCAAATAAAAGAGCTAAGAAAAAGATTTTTCTATGATTTTCATAAGAAGTTAAAAAAGAGGTCTTTATATATATACCTAAAAAAAAAACAGCCGAGACAGAAACCAGTAGCAGATGTTATTTTCTTGACACTATAACTGTGGGCGCAGTAGCGCAGTGGTTAGTGTGCTGGACGACTGTGCGAGGGATCCCAGGTTCGATCCCCGGAAAAAACACAAATTACATCTTAAGGTTTTTTCTACTGCGCCACCTCTCGCGAACGCCTGACAAACATCCGAGAGTATGACTGTCCTGAAAAAGCTTCTCAATTCGGGCGTTCGGACTCGGCATAAAATTGTAGGTCCCTTCCATTCGTTCCAAAAATAGAAACTCACACAAAACGAATGGTTGCGAGAAGCTAGGCCTTGGGTGTCTGCCGCCTGTTGCGCCTCCTATTTTTTTTTTTTTTTTATAGACAAGACACCCCCATGAACGAGCTACAGGTTCACGGAACTGAGCCGATTTTGCATACGAGAAATCCGTCACTCATAGCTAGTTCGACTAAAAATGAATTTCACCTATTATAGGGAAATTCTTTAAAGTACCTCATCGCATACACTAACCTTTTAAGTTCTGTCCTCTGTCTAGGCTAAGGAATCAGTCAGTAAATAATAATTGAAAGAAAACTTTCATCATTACACTTCGGGTCTACACATCTAACTTTACGGCAATCAGCCAAGACCATTCTGCGGGCTACCAATCAACACTATAAAAAGTAGTGTGAAAACCTGGCTGAACGAAACGAAGCTCCATTTCTGGAGGACCTCTGAAGGAAATAGGCATAAACCATAAACTATAAACTTTATGCCAAACAGTTCCCACAAAATAACGAAACAACTTCTACAACTAAGTAGAAGCGTAGAAGTCAGATTCGATTGGTCACAAGCTTCCTCACAGGGCACTGTCGAGTCAAAAAACACCTGATGACAATGGGTATAGCACAAGACAACACCTGCAGACTATGCAACGAGGAAGCAGAAACAGCGGAACACATACTATGTGACTGCAACTGTTTAATCAAAACACGTCAACGTTATCTAGGTAAATTCTACCTCGAAGCAGCGGGCATAGCTGCCAGCACCAAAGAGCTAGCCGCCTTTATAACAAACTGCGGCATCATGGATGAGCTATAAATGGGGGACATCACAATAGGCCCACTTGTGGCCGCAGTGATCTGGGATTTAATATACCACCTCCCCCCTACAATCTACAATCTACGACAATCTTAGTAGTTCGATGAGACTCTTATCCGGTCCATAAGAGGAGTATGATGTTAGGTTCACCACAACGAACCTCTTTTGGTCTAAACCCACCTTATCGAGGATCACCTTAAACCAAATAACCATTATGTATAAGGTAATCAAACTGCTTCCGATAGGAGAACCATACTGTACTAGCTCGATTAATGGAACGGAATAATTGAAAGGTGGCACCGGACGTTAAAGGCTGCAATAATGTGTAAGGTCTTCGAACCGCTCTACGTGAAGATTTACAAACCTCATCCGCAGAGTTGGTGTTTGGCAGAGACCTGAGACTACCATATACCTTTTTGGAACTATGTAGGTACTCTGCACCTTCAAACGGATTTTGTAACCGAATTTAAGAAATCTTTCGACAATCTGCGTCCAGCTCCGTCTACTGAACTAACCACGCTGTCCAAAAGCCTTTCGTGTTTAAAGATCTCATAACTTCCGATTACGTTTTCGTACTCAACTACACAGTTCGGGCTTCCTTGCAACAACCCTACGATGGGCCCTTTAAGGTTGACAAACGGGGAAACAAATACTTTTCAGTGGCAAACAAAGGCAAGTTTGTGAAAATCAGCATTGACAGACTAAAGCCGGGTTTCGTGGAGAGTCCTCAGGAAGAAATTGAATCATCCGGGACTTCACAAAAGCAGAATGTTTTAAAAACTGATAGGAAAGTAAACTTTACTAAAGCATTCGTTCAGGAAAACAAATGTAGGTACTCGGGACTCTTGTCCAATTGCAACAACGCGTTCAGGTAGAGGTGTCAAGCCTCCGATTAGATATCGGGCCGCGTAGACCTGGCCACTTGGGAGGGGTACTGTGGCGTCGACGTGTTCTCAGTATACAAACAAACCTTGCGCTTGCACTCTACATCGATAATCGATCGATAACATCGCCTATCCACCATCGTTTGATGCAGTTCGATCATTCATTTGCTTCCGTTGACAAATCGCGGCCATCTGTCTCGCGGGTTCTAAGGCTCGGCTTTTATCCTCTTTCTTCTACCTTTGTAATAAGATTCCATAAGATGAATTCAATAAAGTGAATTTAATTAAGTGTCCCTTTAGAGGGACAACGCTTGAGGAATTCATTAAATAAGATATGTCGAGAGTGACTAGACTAGTGGCAGCTAGACATGGATCGATCTTCCCACGAATGCATCGTCATCGTCAATCGTCAAGAAAGAATATAAACGCTCATATTGGTCAGTTTTTAAAAAAATTGGTACCTAATTGATAGACAAGGAAATGAACGTCATATAAAGAAGATCCTATTTTGCACATGCAACTTCTAAAAGCCAATAAATTATTATCGAATCGTGCGTCGATATCTATTGCGTCGATTTGATGAAATAAATCTACGCAATGTGATTCAAACTATCCCAGTTTCCGGATGTACAACTGATACATATAATAATAATCCAAGATTTACTAATATCTACCAGCATCATCACTCGCATCCTTTATCAATTAATTTTTAATTAAAATATAGAATACGAACATTACCCTAATCCATGTAAGAATATCTCCTTTATATGATATCCATATACACGTAACAACTTGTGGTCTACTCTCCATAACCCATATCAGTTGGTTTTAGTTTTAAAGGGTGTGCCACAGTTTCGGTTTTCACTTATGACATGCGATGTCACAAAGGATACCATAACATCCTTTCAACGAGCAGCGTAACCATCAATCATGGATGTCTACATGTGTGTTGTAATAATTCTCTCTCCATCAAATACAGTTTCATCCTGGAAAATAATGCAATTTATAGCATTTAAAACCCGACTTAGAGACGGAGCCATCCACACAATTGTGTATACGTATACGTATATGTACTTGTATGGATATCATATAACAATGACTAACGACGTTGACGATGAGTACTATGACGACGGTGATTACGGGGCGATGATGGTAGCAACTATACACCGACAACGTCTTTTGATATCAAAAGGATTGTATGATGGGCATAGGTATGTAGGGTAGGTACTACATCCACGGAGGAAAAATTGAAACCCATAACAGCAGAGAGGGCTGTTTTGAAGAGCAGTACATGTAACTGGCATATACAAGTAATAATATAAAAGCCATATCAGGAAATTGTTGCTTGACGTTATTATAATTACATTGAAGGGTTTCCACAATGCTACTTCAATTCATAACATGTCACCCAGGCAACATCAGCGACGACAAAAACGACGCGTGGGTAATGAAGTAGAGACGCATACACCGAACACCGAGTCGGAGGCATAAATCTTCAAGTATGTGCATAGAATTGGGACGGAAGAGATGAACTCGCTGTAGTGGTTGCTTTCAAAGATGATACACATACTCGTACTCGTTTATCTCGTAAAAGTAAGGTAATTGTTATAATAACAATAAAAACAGTAAGATCGAGCCAAAGCAGCAAGCTACTCGAATATGGGCGAGGTATGTAACCGACAATAACGCCGGCACTCGGAGTAGATGTCAAAACGTGGAAAATGTTTAATTAAATCGTTAAAATGTGGTCCAAATTAAATCTTTATTAAAAATAAGGCTTCCAGCCAAACCGCACCGACAGACGACAGCAATCAACGTCAGTTCAGTATAGGTAAGGATGACGCATAAAAACCACAAATACCCAATGGTGAGTGTGAGAGGGTGGCTTCTAAGTTGGTTCGGTTGTTCTATAGTGCAGTTATATAGTGATCCTGGGGTGGTGGGCTATGCCACAATACAATTGGCGTTGTTTTTGTTTTTAAAAGAACGTCCTTAACAGGAGACAGCGTGACAATTATGTCAGAGTCGTTAAATGTTATGTGTGCAATCGAGAGAGTTATGGACTTGTACTTGATGCTTCCTGTGTGATATGTACTTTTACATCACCCAAATGAGTCGTTTTCTTCTTTTATAGGATTTAATAAAATCAAGTGACAGTTGGCAGTATTTTTTGGAAGTAATTCCTTTTTTTTTGCATTTCGTTAAAATTTACTGTTGTGCGTTGTCATTTACCAAATTGACAGCGAGAAGATCCATTCGGGGAGATTGCAAAGAAATAATATTGATAGAGAGGACATTTACATCTTATATGGGTGAAAGTTTGTTTTTGTCGATTTAATTGAAAACACTTAAAAAGGACTTAAATGTAATGTAGATACTAAATAAATATATTAATAAAAAAATAAATAAATAAGGTTTGTCTTTTAAGAGAAAAGTACATAAATATTATGCGCAGGAGATACAATATTCTCTATACTATTTGCATGTATGCATTTTAGTCGTAAATAATAACATATTCACATTGATTCCTAAACATCTAAAGGTGCTAGTACACGGCATGAAGCAATCCACATACGTATGTAGCTCTGACGTCAATAGAGAGTGCACAAAGAGAGCTTGTACACTGCATTTACCCATTGGGACCATACGCTGACCTAAAAATGACTTCAGTGCTAAATATGTATGTGGCTTGCTATATGCCGTGTAGAAGCACCTTAATTCTCCGTGCACAACTGTCCACGGATGCCCTTAATCCTGTGGACGTAATAAAGTAACAGATACATTTTTTACAGACTTTTTACTTTCCCCCTATGGTCCTGAAGAAATTATTTTATAAATCATCAAGCCTCTCCGTTCGACTGCACTTTTTAGGTATCAATTGCAGCGAGAATCTGTTACTAAAATTATCATTAAAATTGAATTCCTTCAACCCAAAATAATCAAATCAAACTTCTTTTTAGGTCTCCTAATTAAAGCAATAACTGGGGTCCCTCAAGGTATCCAACTCGGACCAATCATCTTTATATGAACAATTAAATTATATTTTCGGAAAAGCCCCTTCCGACAAAATACAGATTTGTGTTAAGAGGATTAATTTCAGCTTTATGAAACGCTGGTTTCATTTAACCCATACCTTACCATGTTGATAAAACCTTTTCACGGCCTCTATTTAAGTGTTCCAGCCAAGTATGGCCACCTTATCCACATCCAAAGAATTGAGAAGGCCCAACGTGGGGCCTGCAATTTTCTGAACAATTTATTTTCGTTGAGAGAAAATTCCCTGAGAATTGTAGAAATAGACGTTTTCACTACAGACGCGAAAGCCATATATTTTTTGCTGAAAGTGCTCAATGGCAAAATAGAGAATGTCAAAGTATGGCGCCCAACGTGGGGTCTGCAATTTTTTGGACAATTTGTTTTTGTTGAGAGAAAATTCCCTGAGAATTGTAGAAATAGACGTTTCCAATACAAACGCGAAAATCATATATTTTTTGCTGAAAGTGCTCAATGGCAAAATAGAGAATGTCAAAGTATGGCGCCCAACGTGGGGCCTGCAATTTTTGGACAATTTATTTTCGTTTGGAGAAAATTCCCTGAGAATTGTAGAAATAGACGTTTCCAGTACAGACGCGAAAGCCATATATTTTTTGCTGAAAGTGCTCAATGGCAAAATAGAGAATGTCAAAGTATGGCGCCCAACGTGGGGCCTGCAATTTTTTGGACAATTTCTTTTTTGTTGGGCGGAAATTTCAAGGCAATTGTCTTTACAAAAAACCATGCGAATGTTTTAGTATTAAAACTCCAATCTATGTCAAACCAATTCAAACTGATGCCGCATGAGATCAAGACTTTAAGACTTTAGCAAGTATTCAAGTGAAACCACCTCCCAATTAATTTTAACTTTCGATTCAGCACAGCACACACACAAATCTTTCAAATCGTTGTTCCGAAAAACTACTAGCTGTTTTTCTATTTTTAATCTTCTTATCCCCAATGGATGGGAGCGCAAAATTACACACGAATTTCGACTGGCACACGAAATAGCCATCTCGAACACCCTGTGTATAAATACCGTATTATCACAGTGGCAACGTGTGTCCCCAAGAACACACTTTTATCCACAATACGTGATTCAAGCGCACACATACCGTTTCTATTGTTCTCTCTCAATTCTAATGAGGATATTGCCTTCTAATCTAATCCTTCTCGTCACTCTCTATATACCGCGTCTAATAGCGCAGCTACACACAAAAGGACGACGAAGATTTCTGATTATGGTCCTCACTATTCACACAGAGTATACACGTTCATTGCTGTCCTCTGTAGACAGTCGAGATGGAGAACACAAAAGGTTCATTTCTAAGCAAGGCTTCAGCAGAGAATTGCTATCAAGGACAAAGAACGATTCTGGGCGAAGGATGAACTGAACATTATTGAATGAAACTGAAATAAATTGCCATAGCTAGTAGTTTTTCAGTTCTCTCTCTCTCCACGTATTCACAATGTAAATTTGCTAAATTCATAGTGTTACGTACGAAATGATTTTTTCTTTCAGTTTCCAGTTTTTGCTATTTCAAAGGACGAATGCAGAATAATTTTTTGGGGCATTCTCGGCGTTTGGTTACAATTTATCTGTAATTTACGTTTGGTCGCTTTCTCTCTCTCTCTCTGTAGGTATGTACTCTCTGTTTGACTGGAAGGAACTAAGTGTTGCAATTGTCCTTGCTACGAGTATGAATGTGTGAGTAAGAGACCATTGAGGGAATCCATTCACCCGACAAAACACATCCTGCGTTCGTAATTTCAAAAACCCATTTCTAACTCACATAGTTCTGAGCAAAGGATATCTTATTAATTTCTCTACTTTTTCTCCCCCCTTGTGGCATTGTGGGGATGAATAAGGACAATGCCCTCTTTTCTTCAATTGTGGAGGAAGATTATTATTTCGCCTCTTTTTGGGCGGTGTAGTGTGTAAAGTTTTTTGTCTTTATTGGATTAAGTTTAGTCATTCAGTTGTCCTTGCTGAGAATGCGCCCTTTTACTTTAAGAACGAACATAACGTACTCGTTCATTTCGTAGAACAGCCATCAACTCTGGGAGTGTATAGTGTTATTATTTGTTTTTCTTTTTCGGTAATGGACAAATAAAATTTATTCACAAAAAAACACAATTGGAGTGAGTGGGTGGTAGTGGGGAGCGGAATTTTCACATGGCACGTTGTTTTGATGTTTTCGTTTTGGGTTTCTTTTGTTTATGTTTTTGTTTTTTTTGTATATATTTGTGGCAACTCATGCATTTACCTGAGCTGTCAGTCACGTTCGTAGAGGACGTTGTCTCTGTGAAAAGGTATGAAGGATTTATCAGCGGAGTTCTTGTAATATATTCACATTTTGTTACGGTTCGCATATTTCCTTGAAGGACAAATTTGCTAATAAACGTTGGGGGGATGTGTCTGTGTGTGTGCTATCTGAATCTGACAAAATGCCTGAAAAGCTCTTAAAAAACTGTTTCGGGTGAAGAATCGACCTTCAGTCGCTCAAAATGTGTGACATATTTCAAATGAAGGATACTCTGTTCATTCAAACATTTCATGGCAGATATTTATAACAATTTATTTTGATTTTTGAAATTCTAAACGGAAACGGAAACATTATTCGGTGTCGGGTGTAGGTACATCTTTAAAATTTTGTATGATTTCACCAACTTTAATAAACTTTAAATGGAAAAAGAAAATACATACGCACATTTTCTCTGTCAAAACATCTCAGATACTACAACGTAGTAGTCCCCAACAAAACAGTTAATGGCCTGTGAACATTCAAAATGAGATCTGCATTAAAATGCTTGCTGCTTTTAATATCTATTTTGTGTCCTTCTCTTCTATATCCCATTAACGTGTTTCCATACCATTCCAGTGTTCTGATAACAAGAGAAAAGGATTTCTTCAAAGTATAGAAACATCAGACGAAAATGGGGAAAATCGACGAATAAAAGCTAAATCTGCTCCGGATAACTGCTGAGCTAAGAATGAAAGAATTGAAGAAAAAAAAAAGGAATGCAAAGAGGATGTGCAAATGGTTAACAAATGCTTGCGTAATGCAGTCTTCCTCCTTGAGTATGACTATTTTCTTCTGGATCGTTAATTTTATATCGTTTAGTGATTCCTATTATTTTCATTTCCTTTCCCATTCCCCTTTCTTTCTTGGCTTGGAATGTCCTTTGGTTTAAGCTATTATGAAATGTGTCAATGATGGTGTAGAGTATGGACGGAGAGAGTTTAGTGTAAAGATATTGTCAAATTGCTTACGAAGGATTTTAATACAGGATGTGGCTGTAGCATAGATAGAATATTTATAAACATTGTAAAACTTGAGTCAGTATCTGAATCCCATTCATGTAAACTTTATTTTCTGTTAATAGAATGTAAATCATAAGGCTAAGGAACTGGACATTTTTAAAATTTCAGTAATTTCTTGGACAGTTCTTGTCTAAGGTAATTTATCGTAGATATTCTATACTTAAATTTTCGTTATTTTGGTTAGGATACCAATAGTATACCAAAACCTGGCTAAAGTGTGTGCTAAGAATGTGAAACTCAAAGGCATCTATAATGTACATTATACAGGGTGGGCCATCTAGTGATTTCTTTTTAAATCATATAGGTTATTTTAACACTGACAGCTGTATCCCGCTCGAAATCTTGACAGAAAGTCAGTATCATACATCCGCGAAACGATATGAGTCGCTTTAAGCTTGAACAACGTTGGGAAAAATTTAAAATTTGTTTTTAAAGTGAGTGCTGTGTAGCCCAAACAGTGCGTTTTTTGAAAATAAGTTTTGGCCGAAATGAAGCAGCCACCGCGTCTGCTGTTTGTGCAAAAAGTTCGTGAGACTGGTATGCTAGTGGATAACACTCATGGAGGCCCGTCGTCGTACGGTGTGCACAGATTGGTGCGGATTGTGGAGTGGTGACATCATTGGACCATTTTTCTTCGAAATTGAGGCTGGGAACAACATTTCGGTCAACCGTGGGCGTTACAGAGCCATGTTAACCTACTTTTTATACTCACACACTGTGGTGAGGGTATATTCACTTTGACATTCCATTTGTAACGCACATAAGGAGGCGTTGTAGGTATGACAAACTACATACATATATTAATGATCAGCATCACTTTCTTAGTCGATCTAGCGATATCCGTCTGTCTGTCTGTACGTCTGTTCGCACGATTACGGCCGTAATTTAAGAGCTATCTACTTGAAGTTTGGTACATTAGCTTTTATCCACCAAACTGAGGCTAAGTTCGAAGATGAGCAAGATCAGATGAAAACTACTACTACCTCCCATACAAAATATATAGCTATTTAATGTTAAAAATTAAATTTAAATGGCTACATTAAAGATAGCGAGTTTGAACTTTGCACATATTTTTTTAATAATATTTAAAATTTTTTGACAAAAAATGAGCTTTGGTCGAATAAAAACTACCCATACCTCCCATACAAATAATATAATTTTTTAATACTAAACTAATACTAAACTAATAATATAGTACCGGGTCTGCCTTACTGGTTTTTTACTGAAATTGAGGACATGGATTTGGACGACCTCTGGTTCATGCAAGATGGCGCGCCATGGCACACATCCCATGCCAAAATCGACTTTTTGCGCACCAAATTCCCAAAATGGTTTACCAGCCGTCTTGGTGATGTCAATTGGCCGCCTCGGAGCTGCGATTTGACCCCTTTGGACCTTTTTTTGGTGGAGAACCGTGAAGGACCGATGTTATGCCAACAATCCGGAAACGATTCAAGCATTTAAGGCCAATATCATCCAAGTGATGTTTCCGTGAGCTACAGCCCGAAACCATCAACAACGTCTTGGAAAATTACAATGACAGAATGCGCAACTGCGAAGCCAGCCGAGGCAGCGACTTGACCGACGCATACGTTGTGTTCCATATTTAATGGGAGTATTTGCTTTTACTAATAAAGCCATAATACATGAAAAAAAAATTAATTTTGTTCATTTTATTTGGGTCTGTTTGGGAACGGAGGTGGTTTTAGCCAGTTAGAGTTCGACACTATACTAATAGACGTCGCGTCGGTCTATTTTTAATGGAGTTTTCCAATGTTTTTATTTTTTTATAAATGGGTTCAACGTATAAACTGATCATTTAATGATTATCTGTATAAGAGACAGACCTACAACAGATTTTAACGAAAAATAGTTCCCCATAGTAAAAATATCGGCTTAGCCTAAAACACAGTAGGTACATAACATACATAATGTAGTATGTAATGTTGACCGCACCTATGCATAAATCATAAAAAAAAAAAAATACCTGCCAATGACATACCATAAAATCAAGTGATGTTTCGATTCGATATGCTATCCTGAAAACCAAAGAATTCCACATTCACGTCATCAATCATCACGTCCAGACAAATAGTCAACAAAATGAATGAGAAACACCAGAGGTTCGTCGATCTCTTCTTTTTTGCGTCTCCTAAAAAATGCTGCATCCTTTCAGATTAATACCCATCCATTCATATTCAGATGTAGTCATATACGCTGTATCCGTGATGATTACACTTGGGTCATCATAGTCGAGAGTTGGTGTGCTAAAGATAAGAACGCTTTAACCCTTTCCTAGATGAGCTGTTTTTTTTTTTCTCCTTAAACCACAATCCTAACACCAATGAATTGCGTCGAAAAAAAAGGAACCAAAAGCCATCAAAAAGGGTGGCAATTCAACGAACAGGAAACCAGACAAAAAAAAAATCCCAAAATATGACAAATGACATTCAATCATGCTACAATTTCTGTTTTTGCTTCCTTCCTAACGTCACTCTGTTTTTCTATTGTATTCGTTAAGCTAACTTTATGGTGTGGTCTTTAAAAGGCGTGTTTTCGCCATTTAGTATTCAATATAGACGCTGAACTCTGCTTCGTTAAAAAAAAATATATGTAACCCTAGCCAACCAACCCCACGGGAGTTGGCGCTAATAAAGTCGTTAATAAAAATTAAACGAATGATTTATGTACATAATTGTATTAGCGGATAGTAAAGAAGGATGACCGATTGGCGCAAGATTATTGGTTACTTTATCCCGTTCTGGGATTGAAGTGTCATTATTTATTTGTTCCTTCAAGTAGAGACATAGTTACTGTTGACCAGGGGTTTTTTCGTTATAAATCTGAGTGTTTACTTCGTCCTATTTAATGTGTATCTTTCGAATTATTTGTGGACAGTTTTCATGTACATGTAAAGCTATCGTCCTTCCATCATTATTATTGGCAAAGCATAACTGCGAGACCTCCGTCAGTATACCTCTTCATTGATAACTCCTCTGAATTGTTATTCCACTTGACATCTACGAATTGAATTCAACTTCTTCCAGCACACAGACATTATTCCTACCCAGACAGTAATGCACCTTTCAATGGAAAATTTTGTTGAAGTATCCTATACAACAATACTTCACAATCTGATTCCCTGCTGATGATTATGGTTATAATGTCCTACGGTAATATCCCTCGCTTAAGTAGACTATGCTATGCTATGCAGTTGGCATAGCTCACAGTCGAAGACTTCAGTCCATTACTAAGGAAGAAAAGAAGAAGGATTTTGACCTTTGTGATGTCATTTAACTGGCGCATGCACATCTCGTAGTTATATATCTTTTGTGACGACAGGTAAATTATTATTTCAATCACTCAAAACCAGACAAGTCTACTAAAACCTACTGTACCAAGGAGAATGTGAATTGATATGCAGCTAGTCTGATGCAAGGATAACTCTGAGGAAAGCATTGAATGAACTTCAAACAATCAAATGCTATTTTTGCAATCTATTTTCATTTTACTTGCGGACATCTCGTTTGGAATTTTCCGTTCAATATTTTGGAGCACTTCTCTTTCTTCTCATTCTTTTAATCGTCGTTTTGTTTTTTTTTTTTTCGTTCTTTGTTTCAGTGCAAGGATGGGTGGATAGAAAGTGAAAACAGAAATCTTTTTAATGCGATGAAACAAATATAAGTCTTTGGAGAACCGAGTAGAACAGAAGGTACTTGGAACAAGGATGATTATGGGCGAAATAAAAAGAAGGCAAGTCCTTGACAGTAAATTGATTGTTTGCCAAGGATACAATCTTGTTACATGGAGAGTCTTCTTTCCGATTGAAAGCATAAAAGTTGTCCTTTGTGTTTATTTAAATAAAATTTTACAATTTGTAATGCAACGATTTGGTATAGGCACAGAGGGTGCAGGATATCTTTTCGGAGAGTTGAAGAGTTATTGCCTAATTAGGAGGAGATTTGCAGAATAAAAAATTGGGTAAGCAACTATAGAAATATTTGGATAATGGGGAAGACCAGGAGGCATCTTTTCGTTTAGCAGAAAGAAGATATATGGCTCTGTCATGAAAGCTATTTTTTGAAATGGCAGTCAGTGAACAATAGTTGATATTTTGACTTATGAAGTAATATTTCAACTGTTGTTAGAAATAAAATATCGGTTTAAATTTTAGACTGTGAAATCAGAAACACAATTGTTTCAAACAACTTCTAAGATAATTTAAAGAATAGATAAGGTCGACTTCCCTTTCGAAAAAGTGGGTCCTTTGAAAAATGTCAAATTATATTCCTTACGCACAAACATGATTTCAAAGTCGAACGTGCTTCTTCAATTTTTGGGATAAAATCGTATCTCTGATCAAGACTATAAGTGGCCAAGCGACAAAAACTTTATAATCGTTCAATGGTTACAATTAACTCTCCTTAAATTGGATAGGTAGCCTTATCACAAATTGTTCTTTCGGCAATGGGTACCCACTAATCTTAATGCTGAATGGCACATGTGCGCAATTACTTTCAATCAGTGTGAATCTCAAACGCACATGAATGTGTGCGCTAGCGAATAGCCGCATGAAAATGATCAAACTTTCTATGATTTCTGTGCTAACGATGACAGCAGTAGCTGATTTTAACATATTTATTGTGTTTCAATATTGTTATTATTGTAGAATCAATATAGATCCATGTTGGAGGTACCTACAGATTTACCTTAAGATGTTTAGAGGTGACCTCGTATCAATTATGAATACCTCGGCCCTTGATGTTAACCTAAGAATGTAACTGACCGTTCATTGAGTCCCATTTTCTATAGTTACCAAAGTAAATAACCTTTATATGTAATTCCAAGGATAAATACCATTCGTCGCTATGTTTTCTATAAAATAAGGGACTAAATCAATGAAAATTCACAAATAAGCTTAAAAAATGATTCGTTTCTCATTTTCTTTGCTAAATACACACGAGAATCGCCTTAGAGAATTCAACACAAAAATTTTTCACTGTGCCCGCTCCAAAATAGAAGAAACCCCCAGAAATAAAAAAAAAAAAAAGTTTAAGCCTCCTTCAATAAAATAATAAATTCAAAGGACATCATTTATTGAAAGCAACAAAATAAATAAATAAATAATTTTGAAGAATTCATTTCCTTCCGAGATTTTACTCAAACAAATAAATAAGCTGGGGGTCCTTTTCCTTCTATTTGACATAGAAACAGCAACTGAAAAGACTTTGATCCTTTTCAGTTTTTCATCAGAGTTTGGTTTCTAATCATTTTCGTTACTCTGTTTTTTTTTTTGCTTCAAAAATATATCGATTAGAAAAAAAATGTGAAGGAATCTGCCACCATCGCTTTGTTTATCTCGGATAAAGCAACAATCCAAATCAGCCAAGCTTGTAGTCTCTATTCATATAAATGTGTGGCAGAGAGAGGGAGCGAGAGGAAAACCAATGACAGAGAGAAACATCGAAAAAAAAAATCGATTTTCTAACACAACAAACCAAACACCCCCAGTCCGAAAGTAAAAATACAAAACATTGCCAGAAACACCCTATTATCACAAACACTCACGCAAAGATTATTTGGGTGTTTCTCTGAGATGATGATGATGACGGCGGCGTCGGCAAGGGTGCCATCGGTGAGCGGTTGGGGTATTTTTATTTCGAACAATAGTATTATGTCGTTGCGTATATCCATAGCGAAAAAACGAAAACCCAAGTCAAAGTATGTCGAAAGTTGCTGAGATTTTTCTCTGGGGAAACAAAAATTTTTTTTCCGAATGTCCTTGGTACAGAAAAAAAAAATTAAGTATAAATTGTAAAAAAGTTCAAAATTAAAAGCCTTTTCAAAGTGAAATAAAAGTTGTTTGGGGAAAATAAAGGCATCACACACACACACAAATATATAAATAATTTGTGATTGCCGAAAGGACCTTACAGAAATGCCTACCGTAACATTAAGTTTGAAAGCAATTTTAGACCTTCTAAAGAGAAACAGTAAAAAGAAAGAAAGGATATCAAACTAGGTCATATTCCTTAAAGGACAGGAATTTTTTGTTAATTTCTCATTAAAGAAAAATCAGATTAAGGCAACTGAGTTGTGTTTAATGCATCGTTAGACAGAGATAATTTGATGTAGTCTCCAATTCATATCTATAGCTTATTCTTTTTTTGCATTTGGTAATTTGTGTGGCATTCGTATCATTTCTTATTTGAATTATAGTTCTTGGGTGTATTTTAAATTCACTGGAAATACAAATAGCTTTAGTTTTTTCTTTCGTGATAGTTTTTGTATTGCTGTCTTTGATGATATATCATAATTAGCGGACCGGCAAACGTTGATTGATCCCATGATTCTGTACTCCGTGTGCTTTGACCGATATTTCCTCAGACGTGTGCCCGCACGAATTGTATTGTCTAGATATATTTTTTCCCATGACTATCGAAGAATAGCGTTTGAAATGTATTTTTTTGTTACCCTTTTTTGTCCAATCCCGCCAAGTTTTCTAAAATGTTTCAATCAGACAATGTTCAGATATAGTGATTTAAATAACTATGTATGTTGTAAGGGTGGTGCCATGTCCCGTTTTCCAATACACTTCGCGCGATTGTTTGATTAGACAATGCCCATCAATGTCTACAATTTTACAACTTTAGCTCCCATGGGTGTCGAGAAATGGCATTTGAAATGTATATTTTTTTATACTGGAGGTACCACGCCCCTTTGTCCAATTTTTGTCAAAATTTCACAGCAACAACTTTGGGCCAATAACAACAATTTTCTTTAAATTTGAGTCCAATCAGCTATAGAAAACTAGATATATACGATTTTTTTGTTGTTTTTTTTTCGTATGGGAGGTGCCACGCCCTTTTGTCCAATTTTCACGAAATCTGAATCTAAACCTAACTTGGACACACTCAAACACACACACACAAAATTTCATCAAAATCTGTCCAGTCGTTTAGGAGGAGTTCGATTACAACTCACGTACAGAAGAATTATATAATATAGTAGCGGCATTTTCATTGTCCGTCAATTGTTCTGCGGCCGTTTTATTATTTGAAATTTTATTTATGTTTTTTTTTTGTTGAGTGTATATTATTTTAAATTTTATTCATGAGCTTATTCTTGCTATTTCAATTTGTTTTATTGTTGAGTGTTTATTATTTGACATTTTGTGGAATCGGATCGCAGCGCCACCTACCGGGTCCAATTGCGAATCTAAACCATCCTCAGAACCATTCAAACACACACACAAAATTTCATTAAAATCTGTCCAGCTGTTTAGGAGGAGTTCGGTTACAAACACGTACAGAAGAATTATATGTAAAGATAAATTACATTTTGATTGTTTATAAATCATATTAAATGTGTCAAAAGGTTTGAATTTCTTATTGCGAATACCTTTTTGGCACATTCAAATTTTCAAAGTTTGCTTGATAGTTTTGTTGCATGACACTAGGGAAACTGTGATACCGATTCTTTTGATGATATATATCACAATATATTTTGATTTTTTATGGAATATATTAAATGTGTCAAAAGAGTTTTGCATTTCTTATAGCGAATTCCTTTTTGGCACATTAAAATTTTCAAAGTTTGCTTGATAGTTTTGTTGCATGACACTGGGCAAAATGTGATACCGATTCTTTTGATGATATATATCACAATATATTTTGATTTTTATGGAATAATTAAATGTGTCAAAAGAGTTTTGCATTTTTTATTGCGAATTCCTTTTTGGCACATTCAAATTTTCAAAGTTTGCTTGATAGATTTGTTGCATGACACTAGGCAAAATGTGATACCGATTCTTTTGATGATATATATCACAATATATTTTGATTTTTTATGGAATATATTAAATGTGTCAAAAGAGTTTTCCATTTTTTATTGCGAATTCCTTTTTGGCACATTCAAATTTTCAAAGTTTGCTTGATAGTTTTGTTGCATGACACTAGGCAAAATGTGATACGGAATCTGTTACAAATTTTTAGTTTGCTGTATAGTTTTGCCACCAAGGATATGTGTATTCACAAAAACATGGTCTATGGGCATGCCAAACCAATTTCGAACCCACTCATAAATTTATTAATAATTCACGCGACTATTTCCATTCATTGCCTCATTATCTTATCAGGTACATATCACCTTCGTTCAAGTAATTGTGTTCGTTTATTTAAATGTCAAGATAACCTTCAAGCGAAAAGTGCTCAATGCGCACGTCACTTACAACAACCTTCACCTATCTGGAACACATGTTTGGCCCCTTATCAAAATCAATGAAACTGATCAATTACGATTGTTCTGCCATCCGACAGCCACCCTCTCAGCAGGAAAGTTTGAGAAATAAACTTCACTTGCAGCCTGTCACTTGTCAAACTGGAAAAGGTCCTCAATCTGACTCAATGTCAGTTCATTACACGCTACGCATATTTCCATTTCCTTAAGGTAAACACCCCATATGTACACATTAACTTAGCCATTAGTTTCTCGGTTCAAGTAATTCATTTCTTTTCGAGGAAACGAAAAGAAAAGTTTTTTCTTTCTCCCACAGGAGGTTCGATCACAAATTACTTCGACGAAACAAAAAACTTTTCATAGTCCATTGCTCGTCGATTGATGGATGTGTATAATTTTCCTAGAATAGGTATAGTCCCACTAACCGGCACACCATCATGTTGAATTATTAACTTCGATTGAACGCACTAATCGCATATGAGACATAAGGCAAGGCAGTCCATAAAGACGACGATAATAAAATTGAATCCTTCTAAATGAAGTAAGGAATAGAGGTATCCATTCTGTATAGTAGCCCCGTCAAAATCAAAATGATAAATTCGATATCAATCGAATTTAATGATGTGCTGAGTGAAGCTCTTCAATATAAATATATATATATTTTTTTTGGTGCGAGTAGGTCTACTGTATTACGTAGCACAAGTATAAGAATAGATGCGAAGGACGAGAACAAAAATTGACATCTACATTAAGGAAGCCAATCAATACAACTTTTATTCAAGGATAATATCATTCTTCAAGTTCTTTTGATACCATGTTCATGTACAGTACACTCTGCCGCTTCCCCACGTTGACCCTAATCAATGATGAAATGTCCTGAAGAAGGCGAGGAGCATAAAAATGAATGCAATCTAAGCAAAAGTGATTCTGATTTGATATATTATGTGCGTATGAAAAGTTCTTTTTTTGTTATTCCCAAGGAGTATGCGGGATATCTTTCCATTCGCAAAAGGTAAAGGAAATAAGTTCGCCTCTCCCTCTCAACTTGTACAAAATAAATTCAGAAAAGAAGAAAGAAATTGATAAAAAATTGGAATCACAATGGGAACTGAGCACTGATATTGACGGAAAGGTCCTTAACAAACTGACATTTTAATCGACAGTATGCTGCCTTTATTTCGCTCTCTCTGTGTGTGAATAGACGCAGAGATTTCAAATCGGCATATAATCCTGTATGCCTCGAAAAGGACGACGACTAAGCACATTTTTTACATTAAAATATATCTGCTATATCTGTAAGGCGGGTTTTCGGTGAAAGCTCACATATTCAATGGGTATATGGGTTATGTGTGGCATAAGGGTAGGGATTTTCACCCCCAAAGGTTGTTTGACTTCCTTTCTGTCTATCTGTCGTTTGCTACTACTACGTACTTCGCTGGAGGCTAGAACTGAGATGCTGTTTATCTACTTCTCTCTCGTATCCTTTTGACCTAGAAAATTAAAAGCTGGTAGGCAATATTATGTGCGTGTGTGGACGTATGTGTGCGTAAATAGACAGGGGTTGATTTTATTTATTGGGTGTATACAACGGAGCTTAGCTAAAAATAGATTCAATGGAAATGTCGTGAAGGAAAAACGCCAGTTCATTGATGATTTCAGGACTTTTTGTATATATTGTCAGTGTAGTTCGAGACCTCAACAGACGTGATTTGAATGGAAAATACATTTCAACTAGTGACTATCAGATTGTCGTGTTGTTTTATTCTCTGGGTAGTTGGGAGTGGTTGTTTTGCTATAACTTTATATGGTAAAGAGTAGACTTCTGTCCGAGGGGTATAGACATCTAGTCCTTTTGTATATTTAAAGCCACGAGAGATGGATGGATAAGCGAAATATTTAAGAAGGGCTTTAGTAGTGATATTGCAATCTACCTTAGCGAAAATACTGTTTCTCTAAATGAGTTTAGCCGAGACTATAGATTTTGAATAATTTTAGGATTAAGTTGAGCTTAGAAATGTTGTCCACGTGAACTACTTGGGAGATGTTTGATGTATTTTATCTCTACGGCAATGTTACGTATCAACTGAGGATTCTGTTGGTAGATGTTCGACTAGTTTTGTAAAAAATGTGATTGAATACTATTTGTAGACTTTAAAACTGAAGAGTAGAATCGTCGTCCATCTATTTCGCACATTGTGGCTTTTGTGTTTTCCTAAACCTTTAAATAAAGTTTCAGTCTTTTTGACTTGTAACATACACGATACGGATTTTATAAGAAAATACTTTTCAAAACTGGCGCCCAATGCTGGACATCTGATCGGATTGTAATTTTACGACCTAACTCTCGGGTCTATACTGTTTTTGGCGGTATTCTACTGTTTTTAAAACTCAAAAACTGAATACCGCTTGTTCTTCCAAAATACTGCGTTTATACTGCAGTATAAAGCTTTAATAGATATAGAGGATTGGCAAAGGAATACATTTTCAAGCGAAAATGGTTTCAAAACTCGAGAGATGTAGACCTACACTACACCTGCCACCGAGACTTCCAGACACAAGAGCTATTGTTTTAAATACAACTTTGAAAATAGTAGCAGTCAGCTACAGAGATAGTTTAGTTGATAATATTTAGTGGGGCGCCAGTTAATGGAAAGTCGTCAGGCCTTCATTTGAAGAACTTATTTACACCCCAAGGAAAAGTTGGATACTCATCTCTTTTAATACCTAAATCTCTCAAAACTGGACATTATTTTTTTGTCTCTCCCCAAACCGTTTATATTCAAAGTCCCTTTTGCACTAACTAAATTGCGTAAGCCTTTCGTAATAAATTTCGTTACAGTTCACATCCTAAACAGCCTCACATTAATCAATGGTTACATTCCCCAAATGCGCGCAAAGATAGCACAAGAAAAAAAAATTACAAATATTCCCGAGTCAAGGTTAACAATAATTTCCACAGGGAATTAATTATTCCCAGCACGCAAATATATATCGCAACGCATATATCATTTTGCTCACATATATCCCAATCAGTGAAACGAAAAAAAAAATTATTTTGGGTATAGCTGCCCAAAACAGTTCATAATCACGTATGTGTGAAATGAATTTCATTATCTAAACTATGAGAGTATATAGATATGCGATGACTGGCTTTCATTATTTTATTTGGTTGAACTCTTTATTATAGATAGTAATAACAATAATTATTATTTGTGTGCAAAGCAGCAATATTGTGCAAGCAAAACATTCAACCAATTTCTACAAAGAAAAATATTATCATATAAAATTACAAAACCCATTCAAAATAAACTGACTATTATAAATTTTTTATGTACGTTTTTAAGAGACAGACATTCGATAACTACATAATTGTAAAAATATATCACATTAAACAAAAAAAAATATATATTTTTTAAAATCTAATCTAGGTAATAATTTACATTAAATAAATTGCAAAGTTATTTTGAAAAGTCACTTACCGCCACGACTTTCATTATCCGCTGGCTTAAGCTGAAGGGCACGGTTCATCTGTAATTAAAAAAAAAACACAAATAAATCTATAAATTCCATAAACTACCATAAAATAAATTAAATGCAAAGTTTAAGGAAAATTGAAACAGCAACTGCTGCTTTAAAGGGAATAATCTCCACAGTTCTATACGGTTAGCTACTCGTACAAATGGCTTAAAATTCCTTTGAAGATAAGAATTTCGATGAGAAAAGCAAAAGAAATCCAATTTCAAAGCGAATTCATTTTACGCTAAGGGTGCGCGTAATGAGCCGTGAAAGTGGTAATGGACATTTCTCTTGTTTGTAATTCCAATTATATCATTGATTGGATGTAAGGTAAGGATTGAAGCGATCCAAATAAAAAAACGCATTCGTTTGTAAACTGCAAAAAATCAGATTAGTTTATCCAGTGACAAATTAGTGGGATTCCTGAGATTGTTAATACTAATTTATTTAGAGGATAGTATTAGTGATTTTTATTTCAAATAAAAAAATGTTTTATTGGACGCTACAAGTTCATATTCTTAGCTGGTACATTTTTTTTTTTTTTGACACGAAAAGCAATCATTCCGACTTTTTTGCGTGAAGGTCAGCTCAAAATCTGGAGCAAACAGTTCGCTACGCTTTTGAACCACACATTTTCCAGTGATTTTCGCGGAAAAAACCCAAAACACACAACAAACACCACTTTTGGCGAACGTCTTACATTCGAGAGTATAATTTTGTTCTGAGAAAACTGAAGTTAATGTCCTGGTAAAGTTAAGAAAATTCTTTTTTTTCGTAAAAGTGGTGACAATCACTTTGATTAATCATTGCTTCTATTATGTTAAATGAAACTATGCGTCAAATTTGTTCATAGGAAAACTTCCCTTTGTACATTTATTACATTACAAACACACTCATTGCAAACAATGTAATAGAACTAAACCAAAATAGCAATAAGAAACCATAGAACTGAGCACACCAGAGAGACATTACACGATTTGATAGAAAACTTGCCTTTTTCAATTTACGTGACATCATTACATAAGGACAAGGACAAATTACGCGCGCGTATTACACGCTTTCTTTTTCTTTTTGCTAAAGACATATTTGCCCATTTCCTTCAATGACAAACGTGTACAAAAAAAAAGAACCGAAAAGAGTGTGCAACCATTCAGTTAAATTGATGAACCTTAGATGAAGGTGAGTCATAATAATTCTCGTCTGCTGCTGTGATGACAACCCCTCAAGGAGTCATTTTCACTATAGCTTTGTAGTGTATACGTGTGCGGGTTACAGAACAATTGTCATCGTATTCCCCAAAAAAAAAAAAAAAAATAACTTGAAGATACTGAATGCAGCGAGGAGGATGTGAAAATTAGGGGTTCATATTTCTATCGTTATTTTCAACAAGGGAATTTTCATTCTCCTGGATAAAAGAGTGAGAAACAGAAAACTTTTTATCTGAGAGTATGCTTTCATTTTGAGATTGTATAAAGTAATAGGTTCATGGAGACCCCACAGAGTCATTTAAGTGCATCGTTGGTATACCAGTGCCAGCATCCTTGAATGACATTTGGGATGTCATTTAAGTGAAAGAACCTAATTGCTTCTAAAAAGTTCTCTTGAAATTAAATTGCAATGAGATGCTCTCGATGGATTTAGGTACCTTGACGATAATATTTCACAATTGTGCTTTCAAAGTGTTGAATGTGTGATTGTCGGACCGACGCGATAAGTATGCCAAATATTTGCGGGGTTGAAGGAAATAATTTAAAATTAGTAAACATTTTTCACAGGGTATACTTGATATTCGTCATAGTTTCAGAACTTCTAAAGTTGTCCCTTAAAACTAGTAAATAAATCAAAAGTTGAAGTAACCCTTACGTACACTAAAGTATTATTTTCCGTACATTTTCGACGATATTCAATATGTCTGAAAACTAGGACTATTTCACACTTGATGTCACTCGTAGGAGTTACAAATTACAAAAGAAAATAAATACCTCAGTCAGAAAATGTAATTCGTAAAAAGTTTAAATGTTGTCTCATGAGAGAAATGCGTATGTATCTCTAAATACCAAAGTTATTATAATAAACTAGCGTAGCCCGTGCACACTTCGTAGTACAAAATAGTTAAATAGTACAGTTTTTATTGTAATGCTCTGTGGTACGTATCGTATTGCCTAGATAATAATACTTGACTTTCCGGACAATGCATTATTCATATCAATGTTACAAATTTTAGAAACTTTGGCTTCCAATTCCAAGACTGTCGATGAAGCTGTACCCGCCCGGCTTTGTCCGTGCACATCAGGAATTGTATTGTTTAGGTCTTACATAATAAATGCGAGATATGAGAATAAAGCGATTTGCTGGAATTTTCTCTTTGCCTTAACCTGAAATACGGCAATAATAACAAAACAAAAAAGGAATCATGAAAATCGGCCCAGCGGTTTTCGAGATATAACGTCATCGAGTTTCCCCCATAGAAGATGTTTTTTGTATAGCAGGTATGACATTTTGAAATTTTTTTTTGTTTGGGTGGTGCCACGCCCTTTTGTCCAATTTTGACCAAACTTCACAGGACAACTCTAGGGCCAATAACTAAGATTATCTGTAAGTTTGAGCTCAATCGATTTGATGGTTTTCGAGATATACGATTTTGAATGATTTTTGTATGGGCGGTGCCACGCCCTTTGCCCCATTTTGACCAATCTTCAAAGGAGCACCCAGGGACAATAACTAAGATTATCTGTAAGTTTGAGCTCAATCGATTTGGTGGTTTTCGAGATATACGATTTTTAATGTTTTTTTGTATGGGCGGAGCCACGCCTCTTTGTCCAATTTTGACCAAACTTCACAGGAATCATATATGGACCACTACGAAAGATGTGTGAAAGTTTGGTTAAAATCAGTAGATGCGTTAAGGCGTGAATCGACGACAAACATTTTAAGGCTCAATTTTTATATATATAGATATAATCACACCAAAAACATAAATGTAACAAAAAGAGCCAAGTTCTCTTATATATAGAACAACAAAAATTAGGTGCGTAACTAGTCAGCCACGAAAAGTAATGAGATCTAAAAGTAGGTACGCCAAGTTCTTAGCTAAGAAGGTTAAATGTTTTAAAAAATTGGTCAAGTTTTTTGGCACAATCGGTTCCGACGTTTGAGGGGGGTCGAAAACAGCCTGAGTTTGTTCCTGAAAAGTGGAACTTCCTAGGGAAGTGCCTTTACTATTACCGTGCGCTTTGATATTATTCATTCTAAAAAATGTAATATACATAATTATTGTTTATTAAATTTGGAATTTTTTGTGTGATAATAGAAAATTCTATCAGGAACATGTATTAGTCTAAATTGATCAGCACTAATGTCTACATTAATCAAATGAGTTAGAAATTTACAAACGATGTAGTCTCATGAAAGAAAGGCGAATTCTGTTAAAATACCAACGATATTGTTTTAAATAAACTATTATTCATTGGAACAATATATAGAAGTTCTTTGTAAATTATTTTTATTTAAATTTGAGTTTATTGTGTCATGATAGAAAATTATGTCATCGAAGAGATATAGATTTTGATAGCATGCCTTAGTCTAGAAAAGTGCTTTTGTTCAGCCAGCACTAAAATCTAGGTAAATCTATAAGAAAATCGTTCATATGAATATTTAAGTGATGTTAAATTTAAGGCCGACTGTAATATAGTAAATTATGTCGTGAGAGAATTTTCAGCCGGAAAAACACAAATTACATCTTAAGTATTTTTTTCACTGTGCCACTCCTCGCGAACGTTTGACAAACATCCGAGAGTATAACTGTCGTCAAAAAGCTTCTAAATTTAGCCGTTCGGACTCGGCATAAAATTTTAGGTCCCTTCCATTTGTCCCAAAAATAAAATCTCACAAAATCGAATGGTTGTGAGAAGCTAGGCCTAGACTCCTAGAGTGTCTATACGCCTGTTGCGTAAGATATTTTTGTTTAATGATTTTTAAAGTCAATATTTTTGCCTATTTAGAGATACAATATTGTTATACAGATAATTGAGGAATTTTTCAAATTCAAATTCAAATCTTTATTTAAAAATAAATATTTTTGTTTAATGATTTTTAAAGTCAATATTTTTGCCTATTTAGAGATACAATATTGTTGTACAGATAATTGAGGAATTTATTGATAGAAATATGTATAATATAATATGTATAATATTGAGACCTGAAGAACTGCGAAAGACTAAACCCTTTTCCATTTCAGATTTCTGCGAATTATGTGCCACATTTAATTGTCACTTAAAATATAAAGAATAAAATATATCATGTTAAAATTCACGATTATAACTTTTTTTCCACACCGAACCGCTCTCATTCTCAATTCATTGCGATCTAAATTCAATCGGTATGAAAAATTCTATCGCACAATTTAAATCATTCCCAAATATGTAACCCCTTTCACCAAAATGTCCATCAAATGTCACTTAACCTCATTTACAAAACTAAAACAACTCAATGTAATGAAACTTTTCGAAATCAGTTTACAAAATATTTTAGTCCAGACCCTCCCATACCAACAAAGACGCACCCACAGACACATCTGTCATTATATTGACCTTCACTACGGCACTATACGTCCTTCATGAAAAGTCAAGTCATTTTCTTCTTGATTACATTCGAACAAAGGCAAAATCTCCAAATAAAATTGTTCACAAACTTTTGACATATACAAGTGAATTCATAAAATTTCTGGCAAACGGTATACATATGTATATAAAATCTATAGGTATACAGTAATCCACTCCGGCATGACCTTCGTTCATAATCCTAAAGGACATTTTCATGCATTTCGCACGATATCTCAATTTTTATCGAAAGGAGAAAGTTTCGTATTTCTTAAAAAATACCCAAACAAGGATTTTCATCACTTCATATATCCCTAGCTGAGTTTTCATTTCTTTTGTACAATTTTTGCTGTCGATGAAAATAAAGAAAAAAAAAAAAAAAATAAAAACAAATTCGACAACTTTATCGATTTAAGCAATCACCAGATGTTTTCTCATCTCCGTCAAGTTTGAGAGTTTTTCACTAAAACGTCTAAATGAATATCCAAATATACATATACAAACCAGCTAAGTGCGCGCCTCCCCTATATGAAAAATATTAAGAGAATGATTCACATAAAATGAATTACCCTTAGCCGCCCCCTACAATACTCCCTACGAAATAAAGCACAGCACACAAAATACACATAACCTTTACCATTTGGTTAGGGGTGGCGCAAAAAAAAAAGAAATTCACCCAAATAACGATAATAAGACGAACATCCCTTTCGGAACCATTTAGTGAGTCCTTTTTTTTCCATATCTCCTGCTCTGCTCCACATTGGTTACCAAAAGGGAGACGAGAAACTGAATACGGGATAAAACATTTACATTTTCCTCGAATCCTGTTCCCGCTCGAATGATGGTCGTTAACTAAAACTAAATAATATCAAGAAAGGATTTTGCCTTAAGTTGCCCTTGGGTACAGGCGCTGACTGCTGAGTTTTGGTCTACGTATATAACTTTAAAGGCACCAAACGTGAACATTTTTAGTTAAAATATTCACACAATTCTGTGTGTGGAAATCACCCACATTTCTTTTGTGTGCTTGCTCACATAACCGAATGTCGAAAAGGAGCAAATATTCTAAAGATGCCAATGAGAAACAATGTTTGAACTTCTCGCTTGCTGGTTTGAATATGCGGGATTTTTGAACCCATTTAGATTATTAAATTCAAGGATTCTGGTATTAAAGACAGTCTGGTTGCTGCAAGTAGTAAAAAGGTTGTAAAGAAATATGGTTAGATGATGTGGTAAAATATATATTTTTTGTGGTAACAGCTCTTTTATATTGTATCACGACAGTTTTTTTTTCGCACGATATAAAAATTTGTTATTAATTTGTGATAGTGATTTATGAAAAGGGGTTCTTAAAATCTGACAAACGCGTTAGTTTAATGGTTGAACAAGTTTTCTTTCTCCTATTATGGGGTGTGCTAGAGACATGTGTCATGAGAGATAATTTTAAACAGTGAAATAAGTCTTAAAATATCACATACGAAATGTTATTTTTTTTTTTTGTGAATTGTGTATTGTCTAACGAAGAACAATTTACCAAAACTAAAAGATACGCGTGTGTATCATGAGAGTAGTTTCATTACACAAATCTGATATCCAAATACAGAGCGAGTGTGTTATGTTTATCTAAAAGTTAGTATTATTAAATGCAACTCCAATGAGTGAATGCGAGCGTGTATATTTTTTATAACGTAACAGAAATGAGTGTCATGATAGAAAACACAATATGTGTCATAACACTGCTTCTGTTTTATGAGTGGCAAACAATAATTAGTCAAAGCATAAAAATTAAACTTTGTAAACTTCACAACATGAGTGTTTCGTGCAATACAACATTATATATGAATAATAAATTTATGTCACGAGAGAAAAAAATTTGCTTCATAACACTATTTGTGTTCAATAAAAGATAATTAAAAAAAATGTCTTTCTGTTGTTAGAAAAATGGTCAGCCAAAGTGTGAAGATTACTTTTGCAATGACAACTTTAAAAACATATATATCACGCAAGTTCTTTTTGCTATAAAATCTCATAATGATCCCCTTCCTTGTGGGACATTCTGTTAAATTTAACTATCACCCCTTTAAACTCTTACCACATGCTAGCAAAAGCAGCGTTAATACCTACATCAAATATAGTAGGGAAGGGTAAATGCGTATCATCCCTTCTAACAGCGAAACAAAAAAAAAGCTCAAGCCAAAATTCTCTCTGTCTTTCCAATTCATCGGAAGGGTGAATTGTAAACCAAAAAGTAGAACAAGTTTTATATGAAATCGATGAGTGGAAATTGCTTTCCTATCCTCGAGCGTATATGTACCAACGTACCATACGCAAAAGTATGCCGACTGCAAGTACGCGCGTGATCTTATCTTCGGTATACACATATAACATATTGCTAGCCTACATTGTCATGTTTAAGTCAAAAAAGTTGGACGGAAAGTTTAGAATGAGAAACCTAACATCGAATGGATAAGATAATTGGACATTGTCAACCTAGTTGTCGTTATGTCTTCCTTTTTTTACGGTCTGATGTAAAAGAGCCAACAGGAATTGAATAAAAAAAAATGGGAAGACACGCAAAGTAGTGAAATCCTTTTTTAGTCAGAAAATAAGATAGATTCTCACTAAATAAGGGTGCATATGAAATTTATGAGAAAATGTTTTTTTTTTTTCGTTTATTTGTTTTTAAATTTATCGTAGGTATAAACTTTTTGGGAACATTGATTTTATTTGCCATCCTAAGTACATAGTTCTGACAGTATTGATTGTTTCTAAATTGGAGAGAAAATGGTTAGAAGCAATAGGAAGGCTAAGAATACTGGTAGGTAGTAGCTCGTAGACTTGACGAGGGCAATATTGATATTTACTTAATAGCTGAGAATAGTAAGTTGTAATCTGGGGGCTGTTAAATAAAGCCGTAAACTTAATGTGTTAACGACACTTTTGAAGAAATTACACATAAAAAAGTTTGTCTTTGTGCTTGCGGGCGATTTTTGCAGGTAAATTGTTGGAATTATAATGTAAATATGTGGATTTACTAAATTCATAATGTTTTTGGCAAGTCTAACATTTAAATTAGCACAATGTTGAGTTAATTTAGGAGAGCCTTTAAAAAGGATATATTAAGAAAAATAATGAGTTTGAATGCTAGCAAGTAACTTACTTAGGCGGCTCTACAATTCGGGATGAACCGAGGCCTCAACTAACAATCCATTAAAGCAGGAGCTAATAAAAGGTCTACCCGTTGGGCGCCAGTTAAGTACTTTTCATCAAACGCCTTAAAAACGCGTTAAAAATCCATTTATCTGTGCCCAATTTTCGCGTAGTCATAAGTAAATTCATCAATTGGTGAACACGTTAAACCGTGATACAGCAAAAAAGCAGACGAAAGCCGATTTTTCCATCACACATTTATTACTTTGGGTGCTGTGCAGCATTCAAACGGATTTCAATTCCATTAACAGTCTATATCCATTAAAATAAATTCAAGCGCTAGTCTACCAAGGCTGTATGGTAAAAACGATTTTTAAGCCCAGCAATTAAACTAAAATCCATCGAAGAATTCATTTTTTTATGCCACCATTACTCAAACAATGCACGCATATACACGTCATCATCGTCGTCCATTATCTCCAACCATCCATTACCAAGTAATTTTACCATAGCCGCACCATTGTTTATTTGTATCTATTATTTGTTAAACTATAGTTTTTTTTTGTATCTTTTATTGTTATATGTATTTCAATAATACGACTTTTGTTGATCGCATGCCTATCGACTATGATGCTGATGGTGGTAGTGGTTAAAAATCAAATTCATATACTGCATGTGGGGTATACCTATACCTACTCTGTGTGTATTGGGAATTCATTGATTTTGACGTAGAGATAAAAACAAAACGTTCCAGATATCTCGAATCTCGTACAAACAGTATATTGTTCGACAGCGCCATGCAACTTTCACTTAACTTTTTGATTATATAGGACTTTTTCTGAGCGACATTATAGGTTGGTGTATATGTATCTGTATGTGCAGTGCACAACGGGTGGTTATAAAACTGCTGGATATGTTGATAACACTCAATTTTCGAAAACAATAGAAAGTGCTTTACAAAAGCTATAAAACGTTCTTTTAATTGCATTTTCGTTATACAACTACGAGGATGAGAATGAGGCCACGCGTCCTTTCCACCCGGAGAGCCGCACAAATGTGAGTGTGAAATGTGAATATGAGATGGGAATTGGTGTATGTTTTTGCCATGGACAAAAGGATTTTACATCCAAAGCCGAATGGACACACGTTGAATGCATAAAAATGTGAAAGCATAGAGAGAGAGAAAGGGCCACGATCTAGTCCTGATTCACAGTTGCTGGGCATCGCTGCAATCGTATTTTTTTTGTACATTTTTTTCTATAGTTCCTTTCTAGTGTAATTTTTGTATCTGCCATTCTTCCGTTGTTATGTTACATATACACATTTTTATTCGGTGAAACTATGAAAGACATTTTTACTTCACCACCACATGTAGTTGTGAAAGCAGGCAACAAAAACTATAACCCTATAAAAAAAAGAACACCATCTAAACCGAAAACAATAGGAATGTGAATATTCTGTAAATTTTGTTTCCAGTCGCGCCCATTGTTAGCATTGCTCGCCCCCATGGATAACAAAATCGAGAGCGAAAAACAATGTGTCCTTAAGCCACATGCAAAATAAATTTTTCTATTCCCCTGCCGCACGAAGGACCTCTTCACACGAAACAAACATTAAAAATTTTAAATAAAAAAATGTCACCGATTAAACTGCGTTAAAGCGGTTACAAAACTGGTGTTAGCCGTTAGCTGCACATTAGTTTTCAAACACCGTCATGAATTGATGTATAATGTGGGTTCGTGCCACCACTGTTTTGGGGGGGGAGGGCGCACAACATTTTCGCTTATTTAGTTGTGCATATAATTAAATTAAAATACGGTACTCATCGGATAAGTCGTAATAATGCTATTAGGCAAATGCGGTCTATGTAGGTATACTCTATGTCTATCTCACCTACAGAAACACTACTTCTGTGTGTGTGAGTGGGTATAGCTAAATTTGTAAATTGCAATTACTTAATTTGTAGTTACTCACGTATCGCAGAGCTGTGAACTGTTAGTACCTACATGCGACACAATTTATTTGCTGTTTTGTCGTTGATAGGGGCTATTTCCGGTAGCAGTCGTGAGATGGGGTTGACATTTTTTCTCCAACGGTTTTTTTTTTTGTTCTGTCGAACAAATTTACTTAAACTGTTTTAAAATTGTTGACCTGAATTAACTTTAAAGCACGCAAGAGGGGGTCTATTTTAATTTGAAATATCGTAACAATGTTGTTTAGTTGAAAATTAGTTGAAGAACCTGGGAGGTTGTTGGCAGTTTAAAAAAAAAATAGCATTCTAGGTTCACATGCGCGTGTTATTTTTAAGAATTCTTATTTTCATTCAGTAGTCGTTAACCTTCATCCATATCCATATGAGCAAGAGTCATCTTTTGAGTTGAGATTGATTTTCTTAAGAAAGTGGCGCCCAGGCCCAATGTTGGATTTTGTAGTAACTATTAATTTTTTTTGCTACCAAGTGCATTTGAGTAACAATTGCCGCTAATTTATTAAGTGGAAACAATGTGTGTGTTTATAATTTGCCTGATGTCAGGCGTTCGTATCGGGACAGTCCCGCTGTCAAATCCTTTCACACATTAAGACTCTGCAGTCAGTTTGTAGGTGATGATTCTTTTTCGCTCTGGGATGTACATATGTTGGCCAGTTAAATCCCCAACAGACCCCCAACAGTAATCACAAGTAATTCGCATAAAATCCGAAAATAAAAGCCTCACCGAATCGAGACAAATATTCGCAATTAGCACTCCCTTAGCACAAATTCAAGGAAGCACTAATAAAACTAATATTAAGCATCCGACAAAAATCCTAAAGCTTGCACCATTTACCACCAAATACACATCTCTCTCTAGAGTATCTGGCCATCACTAAATAATTCACCTGGCATTTCATTCACCAATAGCACTATATGCAGTGTGGTACGCCGTATACACCTTTGCGTCTGTTTTGTTCGTCCTGTCCAACAATTGCCATTTAACCATAGCAGGCATTAAGGGAGCTTCGTTTCGGTTCGGTTATTTAGATTTCTATTTATTTTTATTGTTTTTCTCTTTCTTTCTGTTGTGCTGATGCTGAGTCTCTTACCCACCATCACCCATGGTCACGGGGAGGGTATCGCTATCCATTGTTATAGAGAAAAAAAAATAGGATTTCCAAGGATAAGTAGCAGAAATCGTTGTGCTTAAAATACTAAACTAAATACAGGATTAATAGAGGATTTTGAAAACGAAAAGATAGAAATGGTCTCTGTTGGCAGATTGCATTCAATCTGTATAAGGTAACAGCTATACTATGGATGCTGAGGTATACAACAGGCATTCATACAGATGGAGTCTGTGTCTGTTGCTGGTCCATGAAATGGTGTATAGCTATTTTCATAGAAATAAGGAAAATTAACAGCCATAAGCCAGTCTAATTGAAATAGACGATTTAAGGGGGGTAATTTGTTTCGACGGATTTAGTGCAATTTGACGAACGGAATTTAATTGGAGAGTTATTTGCATTGTGGGAGTTTGTGAGCATCAATAGTGTTTGTTCCATCGTCACACAATAAATAACGAACATAACACAGGGTAGTATTTGTTTAATGGATACCAAGAATAACAATAGGATTGGCCGATATCAACATTTTTTTAGTCTTGAATGATGTCAATTTGTCGACTATGCTAGCATTAACATTGATTAACATGGAGGAAGGATATCAGCGGAATTTGAAATCCAAAGTGGGGTATAGGAGAAGCCTGTATCATTTAACCAATACATGTCGGTGATATTCTCAGCATTGTAGACGGGAGGCAGATAGATAGAGCGCAGGGCAGGTGTCAACACACGGAAGGCACTATGTTCAACAGGTCCGTTCAGCTGCCGGGGTATGCCGGCGATATTGACATCATCGGTCGTTCCCAGCATGCCGTTATAGAAGCTTTCCCGGCGCGGCGGTTGAAGAACTGGCGAAATCCGTTCGCCTTGAGGTAAATGGCCGCCCCACAAGACAGGCAGCTATTGCTAATGACCATACAGTACACTTGATAACCACGAGGACATCGATTTTCCAAAATTCCTTCTGTTACAGGACAAGCAAACTCTGGAACTCGCTGGGTACTGGGGATATATTTCCTGAAGACTACAATTTGCAGCAATTTAAGTGCAGAACTAACGTACATCTGCAAGCATCTCGGGACGCTGTTGAAGCGTTATAGGTTCGCCTTTCCCGGGAGAAGTATTAAAAAAAAAACCTACATACATGCTATTAACAATCAAACAAGCATCTGTGCACCGCCTAGGACAAAACGTCACTATTGATAGCAAAAATCTGGAGGTAGTTCAGAAGTTAAGGAGTGAGCGCAGTGACTCAGTGGTTAGTGTGCTGGACTACTGCCCTTGCACAATTCAAGTTCGATCCTCGGAAAAACGCAAATCACATCTTAAGGTTTTTTCCACTGCGCCACCTTTCACGAACGTCTGGCAAACATCTGACGTGTATAACTGTCCTGAAAAAGCTTCTCAAATTCAGACGTTCGGGCTCGGCATAGAATCATAGGACCCGTCCAATCGTTCCAAAATTAAAAACTCACACAAACGAATGGTTGTGAGAAACTAGGCCTAGGACGTCTACCTCTATATGCTTGTTGCGCCAACTATTTTTTTTTTTTTTTTTTTCAGGAGTTAATCTACCTCGGAATAAACATGAACTCCACGAATGACTCCTTAATAGAGATCTCGCGAAAAATAACCTTAGGAAACCGCTGCTACTTCGGGTTGGCAAAACATTTGAGCTCAAGACTCCTAACTCGAAGGACGAAATGTATGCTCTTCAAAACCCTTATCCTGCCAGTTCTTATGGCGCCATGTGCTTGACGATAAGTAAGAAGGGAGAGATGATACTTAACTCCTTTTGTTTGTTCCTGTGTGCGAGGAGGGCGAAAGCTGGCGAACTCAATGAGCTGTACCAAGATGTGGATGTAGTCCAAAAAGCCAAAACACGTCGTATACATTGGCTCGGCTACATCGAGCGAATGGACAACAAGCTAAGAGGATCTTCGAATCCCAGCCCTCAGCTTCGAGAAGACAAGGAAGACCGAATCTCCGTTTTAAAGACCAAGCCATTGCGGATGGGGATCCAGAGCGCTTGGTCTGGACAACTGGAAGCAGCGTTCCCGTGATCACAGAGTATGGAATGGCTGCAGTGTCTCAGGCAGAGACTCTTCAAGGGTCGGGCGCCCAGTGAGTAAGTAGGTAAGTAAGTAAGGGGAGCCGATGCTAGACTACACAGATGGTGTGTGGATACTCTCTCACTGAATAATTTAAATCAAAAACGACCACTCTCGCTGCCCAGTTCAACATTTATATACATTTTGTTTGAAATATAATATGTATATGCGAAATCTAATCCACGATTAGTACTTTCCTATAATGTTAATTTCGCTGCACTGACCTCCAACAAAACCATCTACACTTATAGCCTAATGCGAACAAAATGAATTAAATTACACTAATTACCGAAAATGGAATTATCCATAGGACCCGCACCTGACTCTCTAAAAACCTCACAAATGTGGGCAGCAACAGCCCAAAATAATTACAAACTGCTGGGGACACATGCGGACGAAATAATTGCACTAGGACTCATCCTTATACATTATTTACATGAGAATAAAGCTAGCTATACCTACATTATACTATAGTCTATATAATTTTGTAGCTAAATTAGTTCGTAATGTGATTTATTGGGTAAATCATAGAAAATTATGCCAACAATAGAGTTTTTTTTTTTTATATAGATATTTTTAGTATTTTCCTATCCGTGTAATGAAGGTAAACATGGTGAAACCTAATTACGGTTCAGTATTTTACTGTCCAAATAAAATACACATCGGGGAAGCACGCTGCTTTGCAGTTATGCTTTAAGTGCTTTCACGGTAATTTCGTTTGTCCTGCGTGTATTTACTTTATTTACGTACAAAAAAAAACCAAACAAACTGCTATTTGGATTGGGGAGCGCTGTTTAAATGTATTTACAGTATATACACACTTTAATATAGAAATAATAAATGAAAGAAGAACAAAGTGATGATTCTATGGAAAATGTATCTTTAATCACTAATGTACAAACAGATACATTAAATTTCATGGCAATTTAAGGAAATTTGTAAATAAAAGGAACAAAAAAAATATATATAGGGAACCCGGACGTAAGAAGCTCTTTTCGTAGAAAATGAAATCAAAGCTATTAAATAAATATACTTGCTTGTCTAAAAGAAACAACAACTGTTGTTGCTGCTTTCTTTTTGGCAGGCGAATAAAAGTCCCTCGGGGAATATTTTAACTTTCAAGATGTTTGAATATTAATGAGCTGTCATTACATTCCTGGAACTTTTCTATATGAAATGTAACTGAATGTTCTTGTTAGCCATCATATACGTACCTATACATAAAAGTTACCCGTGTATACAATAACAAATACATAGTTGTGAACCTATTTTTCTACTAAGATAATAAGGATTTTTCACAAGACTGTATGGTAATTCAATAGAGGCAGGACGGTGTTTGTTGTGGTTAAAACATCAAACGATTTACTTGTCAAAGTGTTTAACGTGTGTCTTTAGGATGGCATTTTGTCTGAGTTCTGAAAGCTCCAACGAGTCGCACTTTCAAGAGGGCAGGGAAATCCATTATCCTGCTTGTTTGAAAAAGTCTTAGAGTGTGTAATTTTAGCTAGACTGTTAACTGGAATTGAAGTCAAAATCTACGGTTGAAGCCAATGCAAAGCGGTAATAACATGAGCTCAATCAGAAAGTAACGAGAGCCTTAGCCTCTGTGGAAGTTCAGTGCTTGAAAGAAGACACAGAAAATATATTGTGGAATACATTATGAGCTCTCTTTGAATCGAAATAATGCAATAAATTCCGTGAAATATTAACGAGCTTTTATGCGAATAGAGTTAGATTTAATTTAAGATTCTCACAAGACAATGAAGGTGTGTTTGTCACTAGGCTTGGTTTTTAGAAACGCTATTATGCGGTTACTTACTGGTTTCAAGATTATTGGCTTTGGTGCAGATGGAAACCTGCACTACAAACAAGACAGGCTCATCAAAGACAATCTAGCACTGGTTCTCAATTCACCAATCGTAGAATTATTGCAGTGCTTTCTATCAGTAGGACTAGAACTTAAAAATTGTATCTAAACGTACAGCTTGTCTTTAATGCAACGACAGTTTTTTCCGGGTTGGGTACGAATACTCCAAAATTAAAATCCCCAAACATAAATCCCCAAGTCAGTATCCTCAAACCCAAAATTCCCAAATCCAAAATCCGCAAAACCAAAATACCCAAATAGATTTCGAGTGTATTAGTAAAATTAACAGTAAAATAGGTATTGGGGGTCACTGTTAGATTTGGAGTAGGTGCAAGGTTAGGTATACGAAAATTTCTTTAAATATTTTGAATTAACATTTTGGGGATTTTTAATTTGGGGATTTTGTGTTTTTGGATAGCCAATTCGGGTATTTTTCAAATGGTGGGATTTTGGGGTTTGGGGCTTTTGCACTTGTGCATTATGTAGTTATCCCGTTTTTATTTGAATTACTTAAGGGAATGTCGCAATATCATCAGCAAATGCTAATTATTGAAAGGACTTTCGAAGAGTTTTACTTATGATGTTGGCTTGTACGTTTTCCGTTCTTCAAAAATGACGTCGCCTTGATTTAAAACATTTTCCATATCAAAACTTTGAAAAAGCAGTAAGATTTCTTCGTCGTCATCTTTCACAGGCTTTGTAAAACACTTTCCTACATCCTTGAAAGAGGTAGACTGTAAAGGCGACTTTGAACTCGATAAAAAAAAGTTTTGGACTATCGACTTGGAATTTCGGGCCATTTGGCATGCTTTACCTGAGTGTTGAGATCTCGTCATTGCTTGACTTCCCGATGGTGGACAAAATGTGGCCATTCAACAATTTGTAAGAATTTATAAATAAAATAAATAGGTGGCGCAACAGGCGGTAGACACCCTAGGCCTAGCTTCTCGCAACCATTCGTTTTGTGTGAGTTTCTATTTTTGGAACGAATGGAAGGGACCTACAATTTTATGCCGATTCCGAACGGCCGAATTGAGAAGCTTTTTCAGGACAGTTATACTCTCGGATGTTTGTCAGACGTTCGCGAGAGGTGGCGCAGTAGAAAAAAACACTAAGATGTAATTTGTGTTTTTCCGGGGATCGAACCTGGGATCCCTCGCACAGCAGTCCACCACACTAACCACTGCGCTACTGCGCCCATTTGTAATTTGTAAGAATTTGGAGACATTAAAAAGTCACGAAACAAATTGTACCCAAGTCCAACGTTGGGCGCCATTCGTAACCAATCACCTTTCCAAAATTAAGTTTTTTTTTTTTAGCTATAAGCTCCATTGTGACAGACGCAGGGATTTTTTTGACAAGCATTTTAGGCAGAACTTCTGAGTGGCTGATTGAAATTCTGAGCCCCATGTTGGGCGCCACTTCAGAATTTTTGTTTTATTTTAAATGCATAATTTACTATAGATGTATTTACAAATTACAAGTAACGAACGGGTTGTTTTAAGCTTCAAGCTCCAGTATGATACACGTAGGGTCTTTTTGACAATAAGCAGAACTTCTGAATCGCTGGTCGAAATTCTGAGCCCCTTGTTGGGCGCCACTTAATTTAGAAGTTTTGTTTTACTTTAATTAATTTGCTATAGATGTATTTTCAAGTATCGTACGTGGGCGTAGATAAATGTGGTCAGTTTGTTTCTATTCGAAGGCTAGATCTTATTTGAAATCCTATTTGAATATCAAACAGAGAGCTCCTCTTTTGCATTCCCATAAATAATGCAAAGATACTATTTTTCGAAAAAAAAAACTATAAAATTGCATTCACCTCGAATATGTTGTATCGGATTTTTGGGGTTTACTGATTTTTCCGGCTCATCGAAGTCTAAACGATTGGTAATTACTCCTGTTGGCATACTGAATGCAAAACACACCCAATGACCCACCGCTAATAATACTCGTATGCATATCGCACCAACTTTGCATTGTTGAGCGCGCTTTCCGGACAATCGCTTTTAATGTCGATTTGTACATATTTTATGGGTTCATTAGTTATAATTTTTGATTCGATTCGGGTGCTACATACCACCAATCACAAATGCTATCCACTCACAAATTCCCAATCTAAAGGGACGATTTCCATCATGGAGCATGGTACATATATGGTATGCATGGCGTCCAACATTTCTGCGGTATGCAATTCAATGGTTTTTCCATATCCAATCCAACTGTTCCTACATTTATACAGACAATATGTATGCGGTGTGTATATATCTCAGCCCAGAGGGATTCACATTTTATTGAGAATCCATATAAAAACAAATGCGCGGATAATTACCACGTCCATGCCGAACCGCATAAATGTGCTTTTGCACTCAGGGCACACGTAGCCAACATATCGGTTGAACATTTTATACGAAACGATGCTTTAATGCTGTTTGGGTGTTATTTTAAAACTAATTAGGAAAACTAATTTCGAAATTGAGTTTTCCGCTCTATCATTTTCTCTCTCTCTCTCTCTCACTCTCCCTCTTAAAATGGTTCATGTGCGGTGGGTTGACAATTTCCGCGGGAAATTATATTTGGTTTTCCGAGCAATTTTTGTTTCACGAGTAATGTATAGAAAAATGTCCCCAAACATATACATAGGTATAGCTGAATTTCGGCATTGGGTGGGCACCGCATATATGTAGGACTGTAGGTGTAGGTATATTGGAAATGGCAGATTTTAATGTGTCTGGATGACACAATAATTGAAATGTACGAAGTCTGTAGTTTTATTGGATTTAGCTGCAGGGAGAAGCTCTTTCAAATTGATATGGACGCAAAAGCAAGGATTTTCTATATTCATTGGGGCGGGATCTTTTTGTGTTTAATTGAAAGTAATTGCAAAATTAGAAAGCGCCGCCTTATGTGTGGGAATGGGGAATATAGGAAATTAAAATCAAAGCGTGAAAATTGTGCAAAAGGACAATTTATATTCAAGCTAATAATGTCATTTATTTTATTAATAGGTTGTTACAAATGTAACTACGAAGCACCTTTGAAGTCGATAAGAACGACACGCCGGCCGGCTGGCGCATTATCAAATCAACCCCTTTTTCGAGAAAGTAGGCCCATCAATTTATTATAAAAAATCCTTTTCACCAAAACTGTTTATTATGAATTCTGTAAAACCCATACCATCCCAATATATACTTAATGTAGGTACGCAACGCCAACAGCTTAGAGAGGGTAACTTTCTGCTGAGTTATCATGAAATAATCTAAGAGCAATAAATCAAACATTCTACTGTTTCACAAGGCACACAAAGATTATAAAGCGATTCTATCATTTCCTTACGGGGAACAAAAAACGAGAATTGTAATAAGTAATGACTATATTTACCTACCTAACACTCACCCGCTCCAGTACACCCTGTCTAAGACAATAATCATAACGACTACACTGATGTTGATGATGATGATAGCGGCACAGAGATGGTAAAACGAAACGGAAATAGCATTTTTAATTGCAAGGACTATACCACCGACCAGACCGACAAAAGAGAATGAAGAAAAGGAAAGGCAAATTCATCGTGTATTTACGAGTTGGTAGGTATATGTGGCTTAAACAAAAAAAAAAATTACAGTGCAGAGGGTGAATCTTTAAGGTAAGGGTGGGAATACCTATCGAACTTGCTGATATGATAACTAACCCACATTGTAATGTACCCACTTATGCGGATTTTTTTTTGTTGAGGGAACAGGCACCCTCACCATAACCATGCAAATTGTAGGATGTTCTCTGTTTTGAAATGCAAACGAATTTTCAAAACTGGTTCAGGCATTTTCAAAAGGGTGGTGGTAGGTCGAATAAATTTGTTCTTCTTCCGTACAGTCTGTTTTGAAAGAAAATATAAGTAACTCGATGAGGGGTTGATTACATATTTGGATGTGTTAAAAAAAACAACGCATTCTGCATTTAACATTGTCTAACTGTATTTGTTGTTATGCGAGTTTACAGTTTTGTCGATTTGGGAAAACCCTCCGGACAAGTTGGGATATTTGAAAAATCGAAAATTAATAATTTTTTGTATGGAATTGTATGCGCAATTTTCGCGGAAAAATAGAAAAAAAATTTTTTTCAACGAAGTTTTGCATTTTATTTTATTTTGCATTGCTGCCACATTGTTGGAAGGCGGTCGAACTGCACATTCCGCTTTGAAGCTGCCGATGAATTTTCTCACGGCTGACAAGCCAACGTGCACAATGACTAAGAATTCGGCTATAGTGAAATTGATTCGAAAATGCAAAATCGTCATTAGGGATGAATGCACGATGGCGCATAAACGAGCCTTGGAGGCAGTTGACCGAAAGATGAAGGATTTACGAGGTGATTCGAGACGATTTATCCGGAGATTTTCGTCCAACGCTTCCGGTCATCCTGAAATCAACTGCTGCCGATGAACTTAATGCATGCCTGAAATCGTCGTCTTTGTGGCGGCATGTCAAGAAGTTGAAATTGACCACGAACATAAGGGTCGCATTGCAGAACGACCCATGTCTGCTGCTGAATTCTCGAGACAACTGCTGGCGCTTGGCAATGGACAAATTACCGTTGATGTTTCGACTGGGTTGATAACGCGTTCCAAGCAAATTTTTGCGAGTTCACACCGTGGAAGGAGGAACTCATCACCAGTGTTCCCCGACATTGCACAAAATTATAAAAATCGGGAATATACCTACTAGCAGCGCAGAATAAGGACATCAATAGCTTGAATTTCATTATTCAATGTCAAATCGCTGGAGATCTGCATTCGTACAAATCCGTTGACAGCGTGACCGAAATTGAGCAATGGTAGGTATGCGGTTATCCGTTAAGAAACTGATGAACAATGTGATTCAAGCGACGATCATCAAGGGAAAATTCAAAGGAGAGGAAGTCCTTATATCACGAATTCCAATCACATTGAAATTGAAACGATTTGTGAAAGCTCTTCCCATTTGAGGCCATCTTATATAAACTCCGGAAGCTTGGTCGCTTAGTCCTGCGTATAGTTCTATACCGCAAAATTGTCCCCATTCAATTGTTTCGGCCTTCTTTCTTTCTAACGACTTTCTTTAGATGTACGCTAAACCCGTTTAATTCCAGCCCTGACCCAAACATTCATATCCTTGAAATCCAACCAATCGATCTGTCGGTTTTCCCAACAATAATGAATAATACCAACACAAAAATATGCCTTCGATGCACACACTATACACATTCATTATCTGGTCGTATCTTGCTGCCTTAACACCCCCACCATTCGCAGTAAATTCGAATAAAAGATACGATGTGTATTCTGGCGTATTAAATATGCAATAAAAATGCCACTAAACATTAGCAGGGCGAGGATATAATATACTATATTATATTGCTCCTATGGCAAAATTCTTGGGGCACGATTTAATGCTGCCTCTCATCCTTTTGAATACGTAAGCTGATTTCTCTCATGAACAATGCGCGTTCCACTATGTATAGATACAGCCATTGTCACATAGTGTATACAAGTGTATGTATTGTATGTTTGTCTGTATGTGCACTGGCAAAGCGATTAAATATTTACGAAAGTAAATTGCAGATAGCACTTAACACGTAATAAAAATCTGGATTTATATCCGAAGGGTATTGTCCTTCTTCTCTTGGTTTTTAGTGTTGAAGGAAGGGTTGTTCTCTCTCATAAAAAAGAAACAAAAATCTGTGAACATCTCTCAATTTGTGCTGCGTGAAACAATTTGTTCATTCTTAATTGTATGTGACATAGGTATACGGCAATACGCACCGGTATCCTATATTTATCATGAAACGGTGTGTCACCGTTTTTGAGAAGGGTGGAAAATTATAGGGCACGAGTTGATGGATAATTTTGTTTTTTGCTTTGGTGTTTTTTTTTTTTTGTGCTCGTATTTAAATTCGACGAAGAGACAAAATTAGGGTTAATGAGATACAAGCCAAAAGGAAAACGACCTGATAGAAGGTGAAGGAGTGCCAGATGAATTATGCAAATATATTCTAACCTCTTTCTAACGAAACTTGCTGATCAATGTGAAATTTGTGCGTAGGTACACAGATAGGGTGGTTTTTCTTTTTGTTATTTTTGTTTAAAGGTAAAGGTAGGTATATTATGGTGGTATTAGTGTAGTGTTGATATTGCCAAAGATGTTAGGAGGCGAAATGAAAATTTCTTTCCTGGGGCGTATTGCTTATGAATAAAATTTACAGGAATCCATTTTGGAGTTTTGTGTTGTTGGGAAAAGAAAATTCTGCTGGTGATTATGTGGGGTACAAATAAGTGCTACAGTATGTTCACAAAGAAAGGAGCAGCTTAAATTGGGTATAGTTCTTTGGAAAGAAGAAGGAACAGAAAATGAGGAATTTCATAAGGCTGCACGGGTTGGTGTTGAAATCTCCTTTTCCAAAATCCCTTTTCCAAAATTCCCTTTCCAAAATCCCTTGTGATAAAATCCCTTATTCCAAAAGACCCTAAGAGAAAATCCGCATTGACAGAATCCCCCATTTTTAGATTTGGTGCTATTAATTCTGTCGCCGCGACATCTAAAAATGGTGTTAAAAAGTGAGATGATACGTAATGGGGGCATGCTGCCTAGATTGTATCCAATAAGGGATTTTGGAAGAGGGGATAATGTAGGGATCCCAGGCTGCACTCATTTCACAAGCAAATGTTACAGATGCTACGATACGGCTGGTTTGATAGATTGCCCTGAATGACAAAAGGTGGAGCTGTGTATCAACAAATGTATTCGAACTAGAACCACAAAAATGCAGACATCAATAGTTAACAGGGGTCTATATAAACAGATTCAACAGGGCCCTATATAAACAGACTTGTAAGAACCCGTTGGGCGCCATTTTACATTTTTAATGGTCTCAATTGAGTGCGATGTCAATTTATTGACCGTTTCGCGTTTTTGATTTATAAATTGTCAAATCGTGAAATTTTTTCGAATCCACTTCTAGAAGGATAACAAATTCCAAATGGTAGCCAGAAACCTTCTCCTCAAATATTAATGCGAAATATAAGACCCACGTCAAAGTAACTTACTTAATTATTAGGTTAGTACCCGTCACATACGGATTCAAGAATGTACTCTGACCTACATACACATCCAACTTGTGTATTTCCGCACATCACTCTAATACAACATATACACTGTCACTAATCAATTGCAATTCAGCGATTACGTCGTCCCGTAAGTCATACGATATGCACCTAAAGTACACGTCTACCTCGTTTCCTTTGAGACAATTTAAACATGTGATTATCCTTGGGGCACAAAATACGAATACGACGACGTCCTTGTGTGGTAGAGGGGTGCGTCATCGTGCTCGTCTCAAATTCCATTTCGAGTTATTATCTGTCAAATCGATATTTTTTTTCTCAGAGGTTGACAGTAAAATCGCCCAACGATACAAGTATATAGACACTCTTGCTCAATTACTCATCACAAACTGCCTATATATGACCGCCACAGCTCTAAAGATTGCGTGCCACCGCTATTTCTTTTTACGATATGAGTTATTGATTTCTAAAAAAAAAAAAAAATATAGAACTTGAAAGTTTAGTCCCGTATTATGACTGCTATGTCTTGGAATGTCTATAATTTGTTTGGCGGAGGCGCATGAAAACGAAACGGATGTACGAGTAGATATCCTTTTGCGATACAATTTTTGAATAAAAACGAAGAAGATCGTGCAATATATACATTTTTTAGCTAGCGTCCTAAATTTTAATGAGGGTCAGTGGTTAAAAAGGCCGAACATTATTGGGGTTTCATTGAAAATGACCTATAGCGGAGTTGTTTTCAGCGAAGCCAATGCCCGATTTTGAAATGAAGGGGAGCAAACAAAAAAAGAGATATAAACTTTCAGGAGTTTGCGTTAGCAGACAAGGGATGCATATTTTATGGGGCGCAAAACAAAATTTGATGTTATGTCTATCAGAGCTATATGGGTATGTAATCACATCACGGTGCGCGGGGGCTAAATATTTTACAATTCGCGTAAATATCCTTGGCAATAAAATTTGAGCTTGTATGTATTTTTTTTTGTGAAACGAATATCAAATTGCTGGGCATTTAGGTGATGGTAACTGGGCTGGGGCTTTTTGGATGAAAAGGTTTCCGCTTTTATGACTTTTTGTGTTATGGTACGTGTTGGGGAGCAAAATTGAAGCAATTTGTTGTGTTTCTTTGAAGGGGCACAAAACACGAGCTTATAGAGAGGGCATTTTTGTCAGGAAATTTATCATGGTTTTACGCTGGCGTTGAACTCTTATGGTATTCGAATAATATAGCTGCGACCACAAGAGGGTGATGATAAATTTGGCAATCGACTTTGGTACTAGGCAAATGACGGGGAAGTACATTAATAATGTCGCCTTCTGCAGATAGGTATAGCTTTTGGCTTTAATGGGGTTTTGAGAAATTACCGAAAATGTTTCAATTGAACGAAATATTCGCAATGACTGGTTCATTTGAAAGTTTGAAACTTGAAAGTCGCCGCTCACAACCATTCGATTGTGTGAGTATTTTATGCCGAATTTGAACTGCTGAATTGTGAAGCTTTTCAGAAAAGTCACACTCTCGGATGTCTGTTTTTTGTACCTTTGGATGTAAGAATACATTTTCTGAGGGTTGAACTTGAGACCTCGAAGGTTCAGCATACTTTTATCACTGATCCACTGCTCATATTAGCATAATCACTTTTAATATTTATTTTTTGAAAAGCTTATTCAAAGCTTTAGACTCGACTCGGACTAAAATACTGATCGAGAAGAAACTCCTTTTCCTATGTAGAGGTTAAGATATTTTTCGTTACCGTCGGCGCTGGTTGTATATTGATGTTCCGCGCTAAGACTCGAATTTTCACTGGTCACAGGAAAATATTACTACCACTTCATCATATGGACATCACTATTAGATAATGTATAAGTATAACCAATATGGTAAGGGCAATACCTTCTTTATCGACAGCCAGGCAGTAATAAAAGCCATAACTGCACCAGAAATAAAATCGAAGTTTTGTCAAGTGCTGTCGAGAAGAACTCAATGCTCTTGGTACCCAGCACAAGGTATCGCTCTGCTGGGTTCCGGGACATGAAGGCATTCCAGGCAATGAGAAAGCAGACGGATTGGCAAGACAAGGTTCGACAGCTGTTTCAGAACAAGTTGATCCCTCTGTGAACATCACGCCTTGCACAAATGCACACTCAAGCTTGAAGCAGGGAGAAAAGCCTTAAATACTTGTAATACCACAAGAATGGTATGACCGCCAAAACCAAAACCGAGAGTATAATACGGAAGGATAGAAAGTCTCTCTCCACCCTCGTAGGTATCATAACGGGGCACAATACCTACTCTTCGGTACCATATGTAAAAAAATGGGCTTAACGGAAGAAGAACTCTGTAGAGGCTGCGGTGATGAGGGTGCTCTTGAGGATATAACCCACTTCCTATGTCACTGCTCAGGTCTCCAACACACTAGGTATAAATTCTTAGGTAGTCACTTTTTCAACGACCTAGACGAGCTTTCCAGCACAAGATAATGAACTTCGTCAAATCAACAAGATATGGTTTGAATGTAGCAGCACAGTAAGTAATTTGAATACAGGGTTATAATGGGTAAGGGATAACATCTTTCCCCTACGGTCATCACAATGGGTCAGTATTGACCTGAGTGGGGCACGAATAAATCCCCAGCAGCCCACAAACCTAACCTAACCTATTATAACCATAGCACGATAATGGAGCAGTGCTTTCTGTTAATACTCATCAGCAGCTTCGTGAATCTTTCTGCTAACGAGTTTATATTTGGAATGATCCTAATAAAGCTACTTTTCAGAATGCTTTTTACGAGAACTATTTAATTAGACATTATTTTCTATATAGAACAATATTTCCTATAAATAAATATAGCTTAGACTTGTATTTTCGTCAATGCAGCACAATAGCTTTCTTTTTAATAATATGAAGATCAACTTTGAATTATAAAAAAAGAACTCGGTTCGTACATACATTTGCCAAGTTCAGAGAATTATCATTTTAGTAATACACATTTTGATCAACCTTAAAATAATAGGCTTAGCGCTTAGGTACTTGTTTTTGTCATACCGATTACGGCTTTATAATAACTCTTAAGTTCCATACAAAAAATACTGTTAAAATCACTGCAGTAAAAGTTGCTAAAATTACCGACGATCAACTTTCTTCAATAAATTTTTAAAATTCTTTAAATAAATTTAATTTTTAATTCACCTCCCAATTTTGTTTAATTTTTTTTAATTTTTTTTTATTGTGTAATATGCCATCCCTTCCTCCATCATGGGATAAGAAAGTCACGAAGGGATTATAAATCACAAGTTACTATCTGAAATGAAAAATCCGCTCCCAATGCATTCAGTATATAAGTGTGACACCAGGTCTAGGTCATACACGCATCCATTTGATATCGTATCCGCACGTACGTTGGTGTAAAAAGAGCACTGAACGTATTTCATAAGACCTTTGCTATAAGGATTAAGGATGTTGTGTTTTCTTTTTTTGTCCCCCTTATTTCCTCCATCAGTTAAGAAGAACTTCCTTAGCAGCTTTAATTTCTTTCACTTCACCCACCCACTTATACCTACTTCAGCTATCATCTTGTGTGTAATTTTATTCCAGCTCCTTAGTTTTCAACATTTTCTTTCTTCTTTCCTCCTCTCGTCCTTTATCTTAAAATCTGTAAATTCCCAAACGCCATTGCTCATATATCAAAGTGCTAAATGAAAAGTGACAGAACGGAATGCAATTTATAAATTACTAACACATTCCGGATCCTTCTTCAGCTGTTCCCTTTTATTTTTATTCTCATTCTTATAAATATTTTTTGTCTTTTTCAGTTTATTCATTCGCTGTATCAGCAATGATATTCTTTTGTATATATTTTATTTTATTTGTCTTCGTTTGTTTTTTTTTTTTGTTCTGTTTTGGGGGGCAGATATACCATAGTCCTTATTACTTTTATTTTCCTCTTGTGTGATAATTCTTTCTTCTCATGTTATTATCGTAAATAAAAGGACTTTTTTCATAATACACATAAATATTTCTGTAACGAATGGGCATAGTTGTTAAGCAAATTGCAGGCAATGTGTAGAGAAATAATAAATGTGGCGCCAAATGACCGGCTTTTAGTGTGGTAATTATAAGAAAAGTAGGTAAATGCGATTTATGTCTTGTTAATTTTTTTGCGCTGATGTTTAAGGCGGGCTTTGAATAAAAGAGGGTCAATTTATTGTTACAAGGATGCAAGGAAAATATTGACTGATATAATAGAATTTTTATCAAATTGTTTTCGAATATTGTTTGGCTAAGGTAATTTTAACATTGAATTTTTCTCTTGACCGACTTCTAAACACACAGAAAAAAATTGTAAAGGCTTTACTATCCGAAATGTAAAACCATCTATTTAAAATTTAAATAACAAATTTGGTTAAATTACAATTTTAATTGCAATTTTTTTAGTTTTACTATTTTATTTTTTTTTTTTTTTGAAAATTTGTATTTTTATGTTTTTTTTTGATCGTGCTGGGGGAACCGCGAGGGTATTTCCTGCATTGTGACATCATAATCGAAGCTTTCCATACAAAAGAAGTCGGGATACAGTTAAAAATATTGAAATTCTGCACAAAATGGATACGACCAAGTTGGCGTTGGGCCAGGCGATACAAACAGATTTACCGCCGAGTCATAAAACTTCAGGACATTTTGCCTCCCACAACAGACAGTAAAACAAAATTCAAAGTATACGAAATACATGTCATGACTTTATCCATGGGTGTTTTCAAAACGGATAATTCCAGTGGTAAAAAAAAAAAAATTTACAATTGAAAATATGTAGCTATGTATTAAAAAATAGGCGAAATTTAAAATTGTAAATTTTAGGCAGAAAATTGTAAATATTACAATTCTGTGAGTGAGGTAGTTCTACGAAAAAATGTTGTAGAAATCAAAGTTCTGGAGATTGCATCGACATTTTAGACAATCATTTCGTTTTTCTATTATAAATGGAAAGAAGAAGGAGCAGATTCGTTCTATTTTCGAAACTATCAATTTTAAACGGTCCTTCAGCTCCAGCTTAGGTACTTCTGTGTCTTCTAATGTATATCGTTAGCCGAAATTGCACAACGAATTAATGCTGCAATCAACTTAAATCTCTGCCTACAAAGACAGTTGGCGCTTGTGATGGCTCGGCTTTAAGAGTCTAGTACAATTAGGTATTATGAAGTCCGTTTGGTTGGCAGCGTGTCTAATTGAGAAGACTGTGAGAAGACACCAGTGATTGCGAGAATCTTGACAAGGTGTAGTAATGTATGTACCGACCTATTGACCCAACTACTTATTAGAAGTTGTGGTTTAAAAATACCCAAAACTAATCCAAGGAAATGCTTCACATAGCTCTACATGCAATAATCCTTTCATAAAAAAATGCAACCACTCAACGAAAAATCATTACATAGGTCGCCAAGAAATACATCAACACTTTTTGCCGTTGATCTAAAATGATCCTAATTCCTCTACCAACCCCTCCAGCCTTGTAAACCTTCACAAAACGACGAAATCGGAGAGAGCTGAAAATAACAGGTTCATCTATACACAAACATTCAGTTGAATTCCAAAAATTACCCAAAAACTCTCCCCGAACCAAATATTAATCGTATATAATATTCCACAGGGACTAAATCTTCATCTTTTCGCCCCGGGAGGGCCAACCCAAAATGATACTCCACCATATTTTACGACAAAGTTAACTCTTCCACTCCCTCTTCGTTGGCGCTTAAATGAGTAATGAAAATGTCCATTTTTGGGGTTTTTGACGAAACTCAACCCACCCAAATGACAGCGGCACATAAAAACACGCACACCCCATTCAGTTCACCGACAACTCCATCAAAAGTGTACATTTCCAAATTTATTAACTACCATCTAATATTTCAATCCAACAAAATTTCAACTCACTATAATTTATCATAACAGAAAGAATGTCCTGTTCGTCCTTTCTCTTCCCCTCTTCGCTCCAGCTTTTTAAACCGCACACACTTAGTCAGTCAGAAATACATTTTATGACAAAGTGAACCCACATCAGAGAGACCGCCAACAGAAACTCCAGGGGCGGTATTGTTACTTTGTTAGTCACCCGCGCCCATTTCTCTGGGAGCTATGGTTTTCCCGATTTTCGAATAGATTCAGTATCATTAAAAACTCTAAAGCGAAAGTATTAAAAATGCGAATACTCGTACAAATTATAGTTATAATGTGAATATGACTGAAATTATTTTCATCCTTGCAAAATATAGAGCGAGAGGGCGGTTGCGTTTAGTGGTTTCGTGTACTGAACTGGTCTCGCGCTAAAAAGGACACATAATGTGAGACTATGAATTATGAATGATATCACGTAAGCGGCGGCATTATTTCACGTCCTTCTCTACGCCTCGTTTTAGGGGAATTATCTTCCTGCCAACTAGAGATATACTACCAGCAAAAACAACGAAAACGAAAAAAAATGCATATTTGATATTTATTTGTTGTTATACGATTCAATTGATAGGCTGGGCTTTCGGAATCCGACCGCATGTGCTATTGAGCATATTAATTTCGTTTCAGATAGCTGAAATTGTTTTTCATCTACCGCACCACAGACCGACACGCGTTCGAGGAATTTTTGGTATTTCAATTATAGTTAGTTATTGAAAGTAATATTTCGAGGAATCCTTGTGCAAAAACAGCTGCGCGTAAAATGGATTATATAGTCTATACAAATTTTGATCTCAGGTGTGGAGCGGGGGAAGAACGAATTATTATCCTTAAAAATCGGTACACAGTTGCTTATTTTTTTTTTATTCTTTAATCGCTAATATACAAGAAAGCTACACTCGGTTGAGCCACATACGAGTACGAGTAGGTACCTACTTGGAAGGAAAGTACTTTTTTTTTAAAGTCGCACACCTTAATATCCTTATCAAAAATTTACATAAATTTTGTTATGTCGTATAGCACTCATCTGTGCGACTTTACGGCTTTTCTTGCCTACTCTTTACGAAGGTGACACATGCTTGTATGTATTTTTGAACGAATTTTTTCGTGATATATAAAAATATATTTATGACGTGTTTAGATATCCAAACAGTATGTCTGAAAAAAGAATATTCCATTGTAAAGGGATACCGTACAAAAAATAATGGGCTGAGTGAAAAGCATAACATAGCCAAGCAAAGACATTTGAATATCGTCAAGTCGAATGAACACTGGGTGAGGATAAATGATTCTGGTAATCGATGGCAGAATATAAAGGATTTGGATCACGGAATCTTTCTTCAGGCGTATTGAATTTGTTATCTGGTGAATGTTTTTAATATTTTTCTTGTATACGAATTCAAAAGATGGAAGATGGTTAAGATAACATTTTGATTTATAACTTTTAACTGTCAACTCGTTCGTTACTTAGTATTAAGCAGATTGTCATTCAGGATTCCTCAAATACATATGAATTTATTAATCTTAGACTATGAAGATTCACTTAATTTTGTAAGAAGTAAATCAAAATTCAACAAATTTGGGGCCGCTTTGTTCAGAGCTGGTTAAATCTGCGGTGAGGTTCTGTAGTAGAGGCCAACCAAATTTAAAAAATTTGTGATGACATCGAACACTTCACCATTATTCACATCATAAATATGTTTATGATTTGAAAATATTTTTATTAAGATACCAGAGATTTAGTTAAATCATGATTATAATATCTGTGGTACCGAAAAAGCGTTTATTCACTTAGATCAACAGCCCATAGATTTGCGACAAATCGTTCCCGTTGTCCAATTTATTTATCAACTCAGTTGTTAGAATTAATCTATGGTTAAAATTGTGACAGCCGCAGCAATGCATGCAATTTTTTTTGTCCACTCCACACTGACGTGCATTGTATTCTTCTGCTAGTTGAAAATGCGTCGACATTGCAGATACGAAGCAGCACACTATTTTGCGTTTATTTATTAAATTCATTTTTAATTTATTACAGTTTTTGAAAGAAAGTTATTTTGTTTTTGATTGCTATATCAAAGCTTGAATAAACAAAATTTCAGAATATCCTTGGTTAAATGCAGTTCAAAAAAAATAAATAGGTGGCGCAACAGGCGGTAGACACCCTAGGCCTAGCTTCTCGCAACCATTCGTTTTGTGTGAGTTTCTATTTTTGGGACGAATGGAAGGGACCTACAATTTTATGCCGAGTCCGAACGGCTGAATTGAGAAGCTTTTTCATGACAGTTATACTCTCGGATGTTTGTCAGACGTTCGCGAGAGGTGGCGCAGTATAAAAAACCTTAAGATGTAATTTGTGTTTTTCCGGGGATCGAACCTGGGATCCCTCGCACAGTAGTCCAGCACACTAACCACTGCGCTACTGCGCCTTCTTTAATGCAGTTAAATGCAGTTAACCGACCAAAATCGACTGGTTATCGATTTCTGGTTAAAATTTGCCTGAACAATCAGATTCTAATCAAAGATGAATAAACCGGCCCTTAATATATCACGGACGGACTGGTCTATCGCGCCTATCCTATCGTAAGTATCTTAATTGAATGTTTCGTTTATTTGCATTAGAAAACCCTTTTCTTCCATTTTTCTAAAAATCATATTAGCACATAAACTTATAACTAGATTACCTATTTTCTTTAAATACGATTGAGCATAATGAATTTGTAAAAGCAATGTGAATAGTTCCTTACCTGAAAAAGATAAAAAAAAAAAAACAAAATTTAATTAATTTATTTTTGTAGTTGCAATGATATATTTATTTTAAATTGTGTCACTAATTGAAAATATATTTATTTTTTTTACAAAGATATTATTTATTGTATATGGAGAATTGAGTGGCATAATTTTAATGTTAAATGATTCGTTTAAAAAAGTCTATAGTAATAAATAAGTGATGCTATTTTAATTAGCAATTATTCGAACCAAAATTGTTGATTAAAAAATGTTTAACTATGACTATGAGGAATATTATATTCAGACGAGTGCCAGAATTCAAATACATATTAAAAATGACTTTAGGGAGTCTGATGTTGAATTAAAGGCGCTATTCAACAGAAATAATTTAAAAGTCAAAAAGAAAAGGAAATAGTTAGACGAATAACAATGGCGACAATTCAGGAATATGAAGGAGATACCTGACGCGAAACTTAACAAAGACACAAGAAAATATATAATGGGACCTGCAATTCTACCAGTTTTGACACATGGACTTCAAACATTGGGCTTGACATGTGACATTAAATCTAATCGACAATTTAAGTATTTGTCAGACAAAAATGGAGAGAAGACTTCTTAATATAAGATTAATACAAAGAGTGCCGAACGAAGAAATAAGAAGACAGACATAATAAAAAGGACGAAACAACTTAAATGGAGCTGTGAAGAATTGAAGATAATCGATGGACAAAAGTTTTGATCAAATGAAAACAAGAAGATTGGTTGACGATATTAATCAATTCAACAGCTATTGGTACTACGATGCAAAAAACAGAGATTTATGGGCAATTATGGGGGAGGCTTATGCTATTTGCAACTAAATTTCATTTCAAAAGATAAAACACTGACTTCTGTCAGTTTTTTTGAAAATTTTGTAGCAATAGGATTCCCCAAACTGTGTTTGGGCTCTCAAACTGTAAATTTTTGGGCCTGTTTAAAAATTTGCGTCAGGTCTACACTAAAGTTAGTTGTAGGATGATAAAAATTCGTCTATAATTAAATAAAAAGTTAAAAAGTTAGAAGTTTTGAGGTTAGGGTGCTTGTACTGAGTATCGTATCTACTAACCTCCCCTAAATACAAGGCGACTATAATTTTGCGCCAATAATAATAATAATTCATAGCTATAGTTCCAACTAAACTGGTTTGTTTGCCTATATTTTAAAGTCATTTGGCACTTGAATTACATAGCAAGAACATTTACACCTACTGGTAATAAGGTAAGATTGAAGGAAAACATTGTGTCCCATTTGTAGGTGAGTATCCATATCCATACTACTATATAAAATGCAATGTCCGCCTGTACGTCCTTCCATAACTCGAGAACCATTCGTCCGATTAGGCCGTAGGGTGGGTGAGAATTGTTGAGGAGTAAAGGGGTCGCGGGGAGTAAGGGGGGTCTCACGAACCATCAGCCGTATGAACTTGATAGTTTGTATGTTGATAGATAAGTAAAAATTATTACATGCCTCATTCATCATTTTTCAAAATTCGTCTTTTAAAATAGTTGAAAAAAGGGAAGCTGGCGGGAGGAGCCGCGGGCGTGGCGAGTTTTAGATATTTTAACATTGAGCAATGTTAGTAATTTGAAGACTATTAATAGCTGCTTAAACTACTGCCATAATTATTTAAAACGAATCTTTGAATATCATATTACCTACGTGCTAGGATGATGCCTAATAGCGCTGTTGCTGTTATTGACATATTGTGGGTTTTTGAATTTTTGAGAGATTTGAATTCACTTTAAAGTTCGTTCTTCTGAATTTTAGTTATTTAATCTAGCTCAAGCCATGTTTAAGCTATGTGTATTATATATTCTAGTGTAATAGGATGTGGACCAACAAATTATCGAATCAGAGCAGCGCAGCCATGCACTTAAGTAGCAAAACCACTATCACTCAAGAACACCAACCACTCATATATTCCGGTGTATGAACTGCTCTCCAAGATATGTAATCAATTCGCTAAGGAAAGTAATCATTTTTGAAATCCTCAATCATTGTAAGAATAGCTATCATTCTTTTTTTACAAAATTAACTAGCGGGCCCGGCAAACGTTGTTTTGCCTGCTCGTACAATTTCATTGTCCGTCAATTGTTCTGCGGCCGTTTTATTATTTGAAATTTTATTTATGATTTTTTTTTGCTGTTTATTATTTGAAATTTTATTCATGCATTTTTTTTGTTGAGTGAATATTATTTGAAATTTTATTCATGAGCTTATTCTTGCTTTTTAAATTTTTTTTATTGTTGAGGTTTATTATTTTAAATTTTGTGGAATAGGATCGCAGCGCCACCCACCTACCGGGTACAATTGTGAATCTAAACACCATCCTTAGATCCATTCAAACACACACAGAAAATTTCATTAAAATCGGTCCAGCCGTTTAGGGGGAGTTCGGTTACAAACACGCACAGTAGAATTGTATTATATAAAAATATGTCCATGAGTCTCACTGTTTTAACAAGATTTGTCTCTTGTCTTTATACTTTGGCGTATGTGAGTCATCAAAAATTTAAACCTCAAAAGGAATTCCCAATTTTAATGTGGTGTCCTTCCCCTTCCGCACATACTGTTCTCAGATGTTTCTAAAGTAAGCTTAAAGCGAACAAAACCAAGCCCTGACTTAACATTTTTTGCCACCTTATTCGTATAATCTTATTTATATGCCGTCCTTCTTGCTCTTGATTCATCTTACTAAAATCAGTCTTATCATATGAATCCCATATTCGTCTTTATCCCATATCTGGTATATACGAGTGCCCCTGCTCCGCCCAACATAATCCTATAACGGTGTACATATAAAATATGTGTTTCGCACATAAAATGATATGTGAAAGTATGCTGAGGTGTTTTAATGCAGTACAATCTGTGAACGGCAGCAGAATATGGAGGTGGAGGTGGTGGTTATTTTTATTATTATTACCCCATTTTTCATGGTTATCCTTGGAATTTTTTTTTCCTGTAGAATTCGCACATTGTTTTTTTTTTTTTTTGTGTCTCCACCTACATGGGGATATTAAATGTAATCAGACAGACGTCGATAACGATAGAGAAGAAGAAAATTGAAGACCAAATTGAAAGTGACATTGCATAATATTAAGAACCTACCTATGAAGGTATCTACATAATGTATATGTATGTAGGCTTCACTCAGATTATTATTAAAAAAAAAAAATCAGAAAAACCATTTTCCAATTTCATATGGATGATCGATTTTCCAATGCATTTTCCAATTGAATTTCATGACTGAGTGATGGGTAAATATTCTTTCGTTACATATGTCTACCCCAAAAAGGATACAACAAACAATACGACGACAAAAAAAAATTAAGGTTCTGTCATTTTGTTTGTTTATCAACGGTGTGGTGCGAAGTATGCCAATATTTGACAGGTGTGGCATATGCATGGATAATCGAAATTGAAAAGTAGATTTGGGTGCTAGTTAGGGCCAACAACGGGTGGAAAAAAAAGGGTAAGTCCATCCTTCTTTGGCGCCTTTCGCATAACAATCTGTCGAATGTCGAGAAATGGAAATGTGGGTGGAATCTGAAAATGCGTAAGTAACATGCTAGAAAGGAAAGCTGATATTTTCGGCTTTGGAGTTTCAATATATATATTTTTTTTGTTCTTGTTTTCTAAGACAACATTTACGGTTTGAATATAAAATGGAAATTTGATTGAAAGCCTTGGGATTGTTTGACACTAACATGTATTGACATTGGCAGGCATGTTGTTAGACAGAGCTTGTTGTTTTGTGGCCTGAAATAAAAATTGACACACGTGAGAGGTTTTTTTTTTTCTTGTTGTTGGCCACTCCATAGAGAGTAAACCCATTTTGTTTGATCAGCATAGAGGAATTTTGATGCGTTGGGGAATTTTGTTTTTTTATTGGATTGGGTTTGGAATGATCTAATAAAAATATTCTAGATTGGAATTTTTCGGTGAAACTTTCAGACAATGATGCCTCCTAATAATTTCGTAATTTGGTAATTTTAATTGATATATGACATACAAAAAGTGGCGCCCAACGAGAGGGTTATTGACTGGCGCACAACAAAAGGACCAGATTTCATAATATCTTTCATCTTTTAACTAAATATTGGTGAAATAAATATCATTACGTGTTTTCCACTTGATGATGATAAAAGTAGCTCTTCGATTGTAACTGCGAACAACTGTGGTCCAAATGGAATAACATGTGTTATGTCTATAGAGTTTTTGTATCCTTCCTACTATTTCTATAGGCTTTCGTTGTATGTCATGATATTTCCAAATAAAATTAAATTTCCAAACGAACAGCGGAAAGAGTGGCTGCAGTCTTTTAACACAACATTCATCATTTAGAAAACCGAAACTAAGACACATGTAGCAGAGGAGTATTACAAATTAATACTACCTTTGCCGTAAATCTACTGCTGTAATAGACACAATTTGTGAATTAAAATGAACTTCTTGTTAACCATAGAATTATCAACAATTGTGAGCCAGTTATAGAAAAAGATACTCTTTAGCTGCCACTTCCTTGCTCTTAGATATATTTACTTATTGAGAAATTGAGTATGCTTAAACATTGACGACAAATCGAGGATACTTTTAAAATTTCGCAATATCATTCAGTAGAATATTCTATTGTAACAACACACATGTATGTGTATATGAATTCTAAAATAACAAAGCAGTGAAAAGGCTATAGAAGAAGGTCATTGACATTCTTATCCATTTGACACATACATTACTCGCAGACTCCATGAAGAGAGGGTGCTGATTCGTACATCCATCGATATTTCAATTTTGTATATATCTACCCATATCGTCCTGCAAACTCTCAATATTATTCGATACAAGGAATGAGAAAATGGAATTTCATCTGTTGACAAAGGAAATATTGCGAATATCAGCTATGGATGACAGGACTCCTTAAGATTTTTCTTCTTTTCACACTTTGGCCTGGCTATTGCTTGTTGTACACCCCATGTCGATGCCTCAATAAATGATGAAAGGGCAACATATACCCACCAGCAGCATCATCATGTGCTTTGTTGTACATATATCTTAAAGGATAAACACTGCGATTGCATCAAGGTGATGTATGTCGACTGGAACGCATCGAAATGGTTCCCAGACTGGTAATCATTGTAAATAGTCGTAGTCCTTCTCGTATGGTTGTGTTATTTTATTACATCAATCTCTTTACATTCTTAAAGTACCTATAAGTATCTACTATATGTCCTTGCAAGAAAAAAAAAAAAAAAGAAAAACATGAAGCAAACCTTTTTGTCATATGTCGTGCGGTTATCATTTTCCCTTCTGTGGTTTCTTGATAGACCTGCGATGGGGTGAATTCATAAAAAATTTAAGTGAAATTTTGCGTGTGAATATCTCGACACCATATACATCCGAAAGGACTGGCCAGGAGAAGTACGAACAAAAAAAAAAAAAAAAAAAAAACCGCGGAAAGTCAACATTGACACGAACCTCAAAAAAAGGACTATCATGGGCTCTTCGTTTTAATGTGAAATTTTCACAGAACATGATGGACCTGCAAAACGGTTTCCATTAAAAATGTATTACAACTGGGATTCGTTTTATTCTTCCTGTTTTTTCACACCACTGGTATTACTTAGCGTATTTTCAGTTACATTAAACAGTTTTTGTATCGATCTATATGTCTCTTGTCTTATAGAGCTGTATGGTATTTATATTTTTATAGCACGTGCAGGACCTTTCAGTGGGTCGAGTAAGAAGCATTAATTTATTTATGGCGATTCCCTTCGAGCACTAGCACTTAGTGTGATGGGCTTCAATGGATGTAGGAAACGTGGAGGTTGTGCACGAGAACGAGCTTTAACTCAATGTTGTCCTTTGAACCGTTATTAGCTTGTGGTTCGCTAGTATCCAAAAATGACTACACCATTTGTAATGATGTTTAGCGTGAAAAGTTTACCTGACTAAAATATTTTAAGACCTCGCGTTGGCCGAAAGTCTTAAAATAGAACTATAAAGTTGTTCCAAATATAAATTCGCTGTGTCATTGGTTTTACTTAGTGAGGTAATTAAATGGCGAAAACAATATACTATACCTATATTTTGTCTCAAGTGATTATGACCTCATGTCAACCGAATGGATAACAATCTTATGACGATAGGGAGATAGGAACTAAAGTGGTGGCAGGATTTTGAGTCATTGCTTCTAAGCCCAGCGGCGCAGGGGGACAGCAATACTCTGCCACCGAACATTATTTGTAGAGGTAGCATTTTTAATCAATGCCTTAAATAATTTTAGAATAGAAATGCAGGGGTTTGTAGCCACATTAGACGTGTTGTTTTTATTGGCGAATTTATGGCAAATAAGTTGCAGGAACTCAACAAAAGTACCCGACACTTCAGAATAAATTGAGACCGATTTAAGATTTCTTAATTTTTTTTACAGCATTTTACAGCTATTATAGGAAAACGGCTTTCTCATACATTGATTCTTGTAATAATTTTTTTGTGTAAATTTTCATTTTTGAGATGAATGGAAGCTAAAATCTCGATTATCTGTCAGAAGTTAGCGGGAGGTGGCACAGTGGAGAACACCTTAAACTTTTCTGGATGTTGAACAGATCCAGCACTGAGTGGGGAAGCGAGGAGTAACAACGATTTTCGCTAATTGGGATTGATCCTGACAATTTCTTTTGGGAAATTTTGTCGAATTTCAGTCTATGAATTATTGTTTGAGAGATTTTATCCAGCACCACTGAGCCAACTCCATTGGTATTTAAAATTCGTTTAGCATTTTTATTTTAAGTGACCAGCATCCAAATATATTATTGTCTAATCATGCGCTATGCATGCAGCCTCCATCAATTGACACGTTAATCCATACTCAATGATTATAAATATTGTGAGTATGTACAAATCTTCAAAGTGTGAATATTAATGCCACATAAGTACTTTACACCTCTTCAAAACCATAATAATCTCACGTCCTAACAGACAATAAATATACACAATTAATCCAACTTAAAACACTCAGTTTCCTCCTCACCCCATTCTAACACTCTGATATTCCACCAAAACTACAACAAAGGCACACCTTGCCTCATCCTATATTGCCTTAAGCGCCTCTAGACATGAAAATAAAACTGGACGGTCATTGGCCAAAACTTCCAGTGTCAAATGCTTAATCATGTCAAAGTTCAAAACTATAAAAATGTCCTTCGTAGTCAACATTTTTCTTTGCCCACAACAAAATGAACCCTTTTATCCCTACGTGTCTTCTTCATTTTTAATTCCCTCGAACAAAAAAAAAAAAATAAAATAAAAATTAACTTAATGAATTCACCACAGCCAAACGTGGACAACTATCACCTACCGACACCTTTTGGCATCCCCAAACTTTAGAGGCGACCTTTTGCCTAAAAAAAGAAGAACGACCTTTGTTAGTCTTCCTCTATATATATGTATGCCTTCCACTTGGTTGAGGATATTATTTTTGTTCCAAAAAAAAAAAAAAAAAAAAAAACATGATGACTATACCGCCGCCGACGACCGTAGCCGCATTTGAATGCCTTCATTTATATGCAAATTTTTGTTTCACCTCTCAGTCCTTCTAAAAATACAAATAAAAAAAGAAGAACACCGGACCCAAAGCCTCGAAAAAAATGCCTTTGCTAATAATGGAATGAGAACACTGAACTTTGGATTGGATGCACACACACCCACACATAGATAGGGAAAATATTTTTGTAACGTGTCCGTGAGGAAAAAAAAAATATGCGGGTGATGCCTTAATTGAAAAAAAATGCTTAAAGGAGCGGGTACCGCGGTTATACTGATGAGTTCGTTTAACAGCGCTTTTAATATCTAAATTTTGAGTAGGTACAGGGTGTCGCAAAAATTACACATAGATTATGTATACCTAGGGACTCTTCTTGTGACTTTTCACTCTATTTCATGCACTAAACAAACTCAAATAAAATATTCCCATTTTTAGCGTAGTACTACACTATAACAGGGTGTCGCTGGATACTCCTCTCTCGTGACTTTCCACGGTATTTGATTTAATTCAAAGAAAAGTGCACCAAACTGGAAAAACCATCCAGTATCCTTTGCAGTGCTGCTTGCTCAACCAATAAATTGAGGATTGTTCGTGCGATGTTTTGTGAATTTACTTTTTTCCTTCCATCCATTGCGTAGTATCTAAGATCAGCATTGTATCTACAAAGTAGTCATACGAACAAAAATCCACACGTACACCTACAGAGTGCATGTTAATTACATCTGCACAGATAATAAACCAGCGTATCAACACATGAATAACAACATTTCAACCAGCAAGGATACAAAATATGGTGCTGCTGAATGATCAGGCAGGCGGGCTTATCGTTGCGAATGTTCACAACACATGTACACTATGCAACTGGGAAAATTATTCAATATTCACATCACGTAGTAATTGAGATCTAAGAGAGTTTAGTTTTAGTAATTTTCTTTTCTTTTGTTGCTGCATGGTATGCGTTCTGTTGTTAGTTCAAATGGAAAATTGTATGTGTGCACGCGTGCACATATGTGTGTGATACAAAATTGATTCAACCACATAAGAGCAAGAGAAGTCAGATGAAATTTAATTTTTGCACTCACATATAGTTTGGGGTGGATATTGATTTGGGGGGTGCATAGCAGATTGTAGATGTATGTAGAGTGCTTATAGGAACATAAAGTTCTAATAGAATAGAAATGAATACAAGGATATTTTGAATGAATTTTCTCTAGAATTTAGGGTAACGAGGAACTACCAACTGAATATTAAAATCTGCGAAATGTTGGTATTCCTCGGAAGATCTCCGGTTGGGCGAGAGTTTCTTTTGAGTATATTATGATTTGGTAAAGGCAGGTATATTCTTATGTGGTCTGGCATCAGGTATATGCTTTAAGACTGACTGTACGTACTTTAGCTTTGAGATATCATAGATAAATTATTTACAAATTTAAGCAATATGACGTTGAGTGCCATACTTGTACTTAAACTACCTACCTAATAAAATATTTTCAGATATCTACAGATATTACGAACTCGAATATAGGTCCATTTCAGCGGCCTTGTTGCACATAACACTATTTCCTTGAGAGATTCAGATCTTACAGTATTTGAGATCCGGATAGCAGTTTCCTACTGCAAAAGTGAGCCAATATTCTACATACAGGCAGTAGGGACTAGGGAAGTGGATTTTCGAAACGACAATACTGGTTCAGGAAAAAAAAAGACACCCATGCGATATAAACTGTTTGCGATGTTGCACGCGAAGACATAATCAGATGGGAAGCAGAAGAAGGCACTTTACTGCGTGCTACTTGCGCCCAAATTAATCAATTCTCATTGCAAAGCCACACTTCGCTTTTTTGAATACAGCATTTGCAAAATGGCTACAATTTTTTCGTCTACAAATAAATAGTACTTTTCAGACACAAAAAAAAAAAAAAAAAAAAAAAAAAAAAAAAAAAAAAAAAAAATTGGAAACGTCGCAAAAATTGAAAAAAAAAAACGTCTGAAATTTAAAAGAAATCGTCTGATATCAGATATTTTTAAAACGTCTGAAAACTAATAGTAATCGTCTGGAAAATATAAAAATCGTCTGAAAAATTTAAAAATCTACTGAAAAATTAAAAACAATAGATATAAATATAAAAAAATATAAAAAAAAAAAAACAAATATGTAAAAGGGAATATTCATAGAGACAAAATTATGCTGATGATTTATTCAGATTTTAAGATGAAATTTCAAGTTTTTCAGACGAATATTAAAAAAAAACTGACAAAAACTAGCAGATGAATATGAACAACTTAGAAGATGATTCCATACGGCCAAGATCTTTCTATACTCTGAAACATATGCAACCAGAAAGATCGTGAGGATGTACCACTATCTAGCAGTATATGAACCCATTCTTACAGAAATCTGTTTGAATATCTTTGGAGTACGTTCCCTCGAGTTGGATGAATCGATTATCATATTCAACGGCGACAGAGGTTGGATCGTTGGATCACATTGCAAAGTTTCAAATTTATACGACGAACGGTTCTTGAGTTATGAAAAAGGCCCCTTAAGAGGGATCATTGCCAATAACTCGGGGCACAAGCAAAATTTAAAAAAAATTGAAAAATTAATTATCTTTATTTTTTATAATAGATTATGAATACCGAGTTTGAAGTCGATCGAATAAAAAATAGAAAAATGACCATTCAAACTTTGACCCCCCTTTTACCCCTTTAAGGGCTGAATTTCGAAATATCCTTACTTATTGCTTCCTTCCTTCCTTATACATCATAAAGGGAACCTCTGTGTAAAATGTCTGCTTTCTAGAGCAAAGGGTTTGGGCTGGGCCTTGATAATCTAAAAATAAAAAAAAAATAAATAGGTGGCGCAACAGGCAGGTAGACACCCTAGGGCCTAGGCCTAGCTTCTCGCAACCATTCGTTTTGTGTGAGTTTCTATTTTTGGGACGAAAAGAAGGGACCTACAATTTTATGCCGAGTCCGAACGGCTGAATTAAGAAGCTTTTTCATGACAGTCATACTCTCGGATGTTTGCCAGACGTTCGCGAGAGGTGGCGCAGTAGAAAACACCTTAAGATGTAATTTGTGTTTTTCCGGGGATCGAACCTGGGATCCCTCGCTTAGTAGTCCAGCACACTTTTTTTGACTTTTAAATTCATTTTTATTCATTCTTTTTTTTAACTTACATACTAGACAAAAATGATTAAATCTAAATTAAAACTAACATTAGTCCAGCACACTAACCACTGCGCTACTGCGCCTTGATAATCTGTGAGTCGTAATTTCCATTTTTATACATTCTTATTTTCGAATAGAAGCAGACATGTCTGCTACTTAGGTTACCAACATATCGTTATGTATTTCCAAGAATAACTTAAAGAGAAATACTAATCAATACCTTTTGCAATTTGCAGCCAATTAAAACAAAAATATAAATAAAATCAATGCTTTCTGAGAACGATATCTACCGACAGGCCGCCTACACGTCTTATAAAAGAATCATTTTTAGCTCATATATAATTATCAAATGATACTTAAGTGCTTGTTTGTACTCAGAATAATATATATTTCTGGGAAAACAATTCAAGAAAATATAACCAGTATTGAACTGAATTCCATTTTAATTGAAGTGGCGCCCCACGCAAGACCAATAACTGGAAATTTTGTCAAATATTGATCAATTTACCTCTTCAGACTATTTCGCTTTACGTTAGACGTTTTTATGAAGAATTTATGTAGTAGGTACCGACACATTTTCATTCTAGGTGCAAAAACGCGAACAGATTTTCATTGGCGCCCAACGTGAGTCCACTATAATATTAATTGATTTAAAATAAAGCATCTCTGGTAACAACACGTAAAAGGATCTCTCAAGAATTAATAATAATAAAAAAAAGCTAGCTAGTTTTTATTTTTGGGACGAATGAAAGGGACCTACCATTTAATGCCGAGTCCGAACGGCTGAATTGAGGACAATTATATTCTTGAATATCTGTCAAACGTGCAGTAGGAAGAAACCTTAAGGTGAAGGTAATTTGTGTTTTTTCCAAAAATCGAAACTGAGACCCCTCCCACAGTAGTCCAGCACACTAACCACTAAGCCATTGCCCCCACAAAATAGTTATCAGAAAATCAACATTTGTCTCCGTCCATTGTTATCAATCACGAAACTCTGAGCAACCAAGTAAGAAGCAATGCAACAATTTAATTGCACACAATAGAGACCTCCTTTCAGACCCCACTAAAAAGCGTAACAAAAAGAAAAGAATAAAAAATAAAAAAATATCCTTTCAACTTAACAAACACTTGACTCAATCCTATCATGTTTCACATTGCCATCAAGGGGTTCATTGTTTCATATTGCCATGCCACTGTTGCATGCATATTCAAATCGTTGAAAAATTGACTCAAGCGGAAAAAAAGGGGAGAAAAGCACTGTTGAAAATTTTCCACTTCAAAACTATTTTGTGTCGAGACACACAATCACAATTGCAAAATGTAAAACGAGCGACACAACAACGACACAGCGAGTCGCAGAAGTGTAGTAGATCTGAAGCCAGATCTGCCTGTTAAAAGAGAAACTTTTCCATTAATAACGATTTTCCATTAACTATCGATTGATTTTGCAACACTACGAGGAGTGAGTTGGTAACAGAAAAAAAAATGCAAAATAGTCCTTCTCCACCTCATAGAGCAAGAGCACTTACGTCGAATTACAACAGCCGATTGGGTGTGTGCTTTGTGTATCAGAATGCGGGAAAAGTGGCAGGAGCAAAACTTCATCTTGTTGGCGAGAAACACAATTTCGCATTTTGCACCTTTTGTTATAAGCGAAGTTTCTTATTTTTTATAAAATTCCATGACACCCACAGATACCGAACTTCTTCGCACAGATACTTTGTATATATATGTATATCTTTTCAAAGTCGCAAAAGCATCATCAATACAATTTAACGTTGCTTAGCGTAAACACTTTGGCCAGGAAGTTTACAAAAAAAAAATTGCTAACAAGGGGAAGGAGGGAATCCTAAAAGTTTATGCTTTTCATCATTAAAAGTTTTCAATATAATTTTTTTTTCTTACAGTGGCAGCAGCGGTTTGAGGGATGAAAGAAATGGAACGTCGAAGAAATCAACGAAGGAAATCTGTCGACGACGATTTTATTTTTCGCTCCGACAGATGGCATGCAAATTCAATTCAAAGAAGATACCCCGAAAATGCATTTTGTCTCTATCCCTACCGCAGTTCCGAAGGATATGCCAGTATGATGGATAAATGTGTTGCAAAATTCACTCTGTAAAAAGAGTTATTTAACGAAAAAAAAAAAAGGATAACACAAGCTGCACTCCCTAGCCCAAGTCTAGCTGGCATTGGCTAACAACATGTTGCCAACTTGTAACATACCTATACCTACATTCTACAATAGCAGAATGTATTACCTGTTGCAAAGTACAGTTGCAAGCATGCGAATTAATTTTTCATTTTTTTTTGTGTGCTCATCCCTCATTCCGCAGCGCTAAAGGATATAGACCTATAAATGCTCTGCTATAAGCTACATCACTGACAATATGATGCACGGTATAGGCGGCATGGGTAATGGCAGTCGTTGCTCTGGCATTACCATGGAGATGAATATGCGCACATTCAAAATGAGTTCCATTCCCATCCCCAGATACAGTGCATTGTTGCTTGTTGGGGAGTTTGAAAAGATGGAGGGCACAAAAAAAAAAAAAACCAAAAAAAAAGCGAAACCCAAGAAAAAAGGACGAACTATATGAGCATAGATAGTTTTAGTAGTTGTATGCGCTGAATTTCAACTCCTCCTACAACTTGTGTGCAGATATTTACTACAAAAAAATAAAAACTCCTAGCAATAGGACATGCGTTCTTTTTGCAATAACAAAAAGACTGAACACAGAGAAAAAAAAAATTGTAAGGATGCAATTCATCATGCTTGCCGGTAAGGATAGCGAAACAAAGGGAACTTTTTTCCGATGGATTACTTTGGGAAAAATGTGTAGTTTTTTGTATATACGTAACTAGGTGCATTGACCTCGTTTAGCAATGTATTTTACGTTACCTGCGAAGAGGAGTTTCTAATTGATGGAGGATATTGGTAAACAGATGGAAATATGGAATGCAAAATGAACCACGTGGAGATCTGTTTACGTAAAAGGTTCAGTTGATCGTCGCATTTGGCGCAATTTGTTTGTGCAGTGTTGGTATGGAAATTGAACGTACCAATTGGTGGATTTTTATAGTTTTGAAGATACTCGTATTATGTTATGAATTTATTGGAAAACGTTATAGACTATAACATTAATTGAGTTAGATTTAATAATAAAACCGTGAACGTTCAGGGAAACAATATTCGTTTAATGATTCTGTCGATCCGCACGTTGGGCGCCAGTTGTGTGTGTGTTTTTTTAGGTTCTCAGAATTTTACTGATTATCTAGTCTTGAAGAAAGTAAATTGTACTTCGAGAGCTGCTACTTTCAACTAAATGTTTAGGAAGTTCCATTCATAGAAATAATTCGTTTGCTTTTGTTGGTCCTCATGTTGGGTGCCAGTTCTTTATGTGTATAGTCACCGTTAATGGCTGCTACATCAGGGTACGCGGAATTATATTGATGTTAAATGCAAAATGCAAACGATGTCCAAAAGATTGTTGGATTACATTTTTTATCTCGACTTAGGTTAGGTTAGGTTTGTGGGCTGGCGAGGATTTCTCCGTGCCACACTCAGGTCAATACTGACCCATTGTGATGCCCGTGGGGGAAAGAGGTCGTCACTTACCCGTTATAAACAATGAGGGTTTTTGGAAAAGGAGATAACGTAGGGATCTCATATAGACAACCCCTTTTAGTAACAGGTAGTGGACTTGATTAAGATTTACATTGTTGTAAAGCCAATCTTTTAGAGATAACTTAATATCTATGACATCACTTCCGAAGGTTTATACATAAGTTCAGTCCCACTAGCCTGCAGCCTGAAGCAATGCTTAACGGGTGCGACTTGTTGATCTAAATCGTATTTCAATCTATAATTTCCTCACATCGACAGCTTCATTTGATTCTTTCTTTTCGTATCGTGTTGTTGGAAATTGGTCTGCTTCATTTTATCTGTAAACGACTCATTCATTTTCTCGGACTTCTTCTGGGCGCCAGTTACAATCGATCACTCAGTGTACCAAAATTGTATCAAACTTCTATGGAATTACTAAAAAACATGTCGTATTTAGCACACAATCTTGTTGAGTAGATCTTTCCATTCTGAATCGTGAGAGATTTAAAAAACAAGCAAAGTCCACAGCCTTATTTGAATAACGAAGTGATTTCCCCTGATTAAAGTGGTACGATATGAAAACACTTACAAGCACGATTTGGAATCTACTACGTCCAAACATAACCTTTCTCTAACTAATTGCATGAAATTTGAAGCAATCAACTCCATACGTACTATTAAAGTTCCGTATTTTGTTTCTGTTCCTCCATTTTTTTTTGGAAACAAATCCAAAAGCGTAACCGCAACACGTTTCATAAAAACCAAATGTCGTGCTTATTATTACTTAACACTTGTAGATTTAATTCTTACACCTTGTTCCGTGGCGCTTTGGTAATCATAAGCGGAGCGCGCAAAAAAAAAAACTAACTAACCAAAAATAATGCCATCTAACACCTCAAACCCGACTATATTATATAGCTATATCCTTAACAGCGGGTGTGGGGTCATGGTAAGGAGTAAGCTGTTGCAAGAGCATAAAAAAAATAGAGCAGTATGAAATTATTACTTCTAATTTTCTGGTTATGTTCCGCGTGACTCACGCACGCATATCAACCCTCTTCTAAGCATTAGCATAACGCCACCCTTAGCGCCAATTTGAATGATATCTAAACCTACCTGGAAGTCAATTTGCTTAGCCTTCAATGTGCGGTATGGAAGGAAAACTATACAAGCATGGGACAGTGTATATGTTGATGCACCGCAAATACCTTACGCGATGGAATCGGCATCACGCTTTTACTAAAGCTATACCACCTATATATGAATGGAGGCATGAATTTGCTATATAGAGTGCGTTGTTATTGTGACGGTTGTGATTTGAATTGTAATGCCGTGTCATGATGAATGAGCGAATGAGCTAAAGTCTGGTTGTCGCAATTCATGCATAAATAAATCGGCTATAATCGTACTTGTATGAAGTAATACATGCACACACGTAGGTGTACTCAGGACATACCATGTCATTGTTAGGAGACATTTATTTTAATTGCGGCCAACACACCTTTGGCGGGATATATTTAGTCTGATGGATTGCACACTTGTGTATTGGAGTTCAAAAGGGTTATTGAGGGTAAGGGGTTGACATGGTTTCTTTATACTGCAACAATAAAGTCGTGGGTGTTTTTCTGGTGTAATAATTATCGATTTGAAGAGATTATGACTCCAAAGGATCGCTCACATAGCCGACTGCAAGCACTCTGAGCGATATTGCGATTGAGCGATATCACGGTATCAGCATAGTTGGTGAAAAATAAGACCTCTGATATAATAAAAATAATACGTACTATGAAAGGAAAGGCGAGATCAGAAAAGATACAATCCACAATGTCGACATCATGGGCCAATTCAAAAGCCATCGAAACTAGATCCTCTTGTTTATAACGAGGACTAACCTACTAAATAAGACTAACTTCAAAGCCTTTCACCGTTCTCGGAGTAAGATTAGGGTAATCTTTTGTGTATCGTCAACTTGTCATTTATGACAGGGGTTCCCAATCTTTTCCATACAGCGATCTGTATAGATTATACTATTTTTGCGACGTCCCTCATAAAACCACATAACAGAACAAAGCACAGATATGAGAATAGAAGCTTACTGAAGATTCACTAAAGGGTTTTTCAATAAGGATGAGTCGACTTTGCAAAGGAATAAAACAAGCTGTGTCCGAGGTATTAACAAAATCAGAATGTCCATCGTGGCATCTGCTGTGTGACACGTAGCGACGTCTTGCCGGAACCACATGTCGTCTACCTCCATATCTTTCAATTTGGGCAAACAAAAAAATCGGTTAGCATCGTTCTGTAGTACTCGCCGTTGATGCTAATCACCTCACCAACGTAATTTTCAAGAAAAAGTACTGAGCAATGACGCCGCACGCCGGCCGGTCTAAAATCTGCACCAAACACCTTTTTATGAATGAATTGCCACCTCGTGTGGGTTGGCGTCGTCCTATCTATGGAAATTGGCTTGTTAACATAGCCATTCATCCGAAAATGGGCCCTGTCGCTAAAGATGCTTTTTCGGCCAAAATATGGGGTCTTCTATGGTCATTATACATATCATGAACTTTGAGTTCCTGGGTTAGTTAGATCTTGAACGGGTCCCGACACAAAATTCGCAAAGTTGATGTCTGCAAAACGCCGACTTCTTGTGCACGGCAAGAAATTGAGTACCTTGGTTTCTCCTGTACACTTTCATGGACTGCGGCAGTGTTCTCAGCCGATCTGGCCATCATTTGTAGTACGGGTTGATTTCTTACCGAGTGGTTGTCTGGAATTTGGCCACCAAACGTTGGGGAGTCGACTTCAAGAGCCACTGTATCTGCCGAAAAATGGGCGCAACGCGCCCAACTTTTGCACTCAGCAACACTCATTTTAAATCGTAACTTGCAATAGTGGTTTGGCATCAGTGACTGAACAGTAAACCCCCAGATTAGACATCAGACGCCATCAAAACACAAAACACAATCTGCCAACATATCGACCTGACCCGATTTTTTTTTTTTTCAAATCGAGCTCAAGACTGATGGAACCCATCTTCCGACGCCGACGCCACTAGGATGGGCCCACGACCGACGCCCCAGGGCGTCGCGACGCACAGTTAGGGAACCCCTGACTTATGAAATTGCGCTCAGTAATTAATGTGACGCTCTATAGCAACCGGTGCACCGTTCAACATTTGTTCTAGGGATGCTACGGAGCTTCGACTCCGAATCCGATATGTCGGAACGTCCGGTTTTTCGGAACACTGTCGGTGACGGCCAATGAACATGAACGACAAATACTTATCGAATTGCGACATTTTACAATACGACTTACATGAGTAGCCGAGATTTGCATTGAAGTTGAGGGTGCGTGCGTGAGACGTGTGACTTATGCCGTTTTCGATTGGTCGTCCAGAACCGTCCGGAAGCAATCCGAACGCTTCTGAAAGCTTTCGATTGGCACTCAAATGACAGTTCTTTTCCTGAAAAGAAGATAATTTTGCTTCTGGATTTGAAATCAGAATAGATCGAAACCAAATCGTACACTATAAACGCCAAATCGTTGAATATAAATTTTTTGTGTCGCATTTGATAGTAGTTTTGCATTTTAAATCAGATAAAAGTAATTATTTCGAAAAATAATATTAAAATGGATATTCCGATGGAGTTTTGTAATTCAATTTTATCTTCTTCACCATCTTCCTCGTCATCAAGTATTGAATATGTAATATGATGATGCAATTGCGCTTGACTTTTACAAATACATACAACGCCACATAGACTTCAAACTCAAATAAGATATTTTAGCTTGTGCGATTGGCATCCCGATTCGGAGAGTTCTTCGGATGGTTCTGGATCTGGACGACCAACTAAAAACGACATTAGTTCTTTGGTTTGTTGGTTTAGTAAACAGATAACTTGGCGTTTATTAACAAGACTTTATTAACTATGAAGCTTAAAACAATTAAGTGAAGTATGAAATCATTTCAGTGAAATTGAAGCCAGGTTTTGTCCGACAATTTTTGTCAGCTCCACCAGGGACCGTTCCGAGCGAACAACAACAACAACTTAGGTTTTCTAATAAACCGCCGCACCTCCTACCTACCCTACGGAACAGATTGAATGGCGATAAAGCAGCGCTAAGTTTCTGTTTATAAAAGATACCTAATTTACCCATTTTAAAGTGACAATACAATTTTGTATTTTTTATGTTAATTTTCTCATAAAAATTGATTTCTCCAATTTTTATATTTTAAACTTGTACGACGCCCACCTCCGACTCCGATTCAACTCCGACTCCGCGGAGGTCAGTATGAGGCTTCCGATTCCGACTAGGGTAAAACCACCTCCGTAACATCCCTAATTTGTACTATCAAAATATTAAAATTTAATATTCTTCCACTGATCAAATTTTCACAAACGTCATTCAAAAATCCAAGAAAATAATTTCCTTGAGAAAGCTTCTCAATCGAGCCAGATACGCCATTCGTTTGGTACACAAACGAAATGAGTTGCGAAGCTTGGCGCAGACCTGTGACTTATTTATATGAATTACTCAAACCTATACGCAGCTAGGTACTTAAAAGATCTTCAAAATTCAAACAATGCTTAAGATTCTTAAAATAAATAGAAGTGAACTTCGGAAGTAACTTCAAAAATATATTCATTAAAATGTAAAATTCACGTCGTTTTAATTTATGACTTAAAATTATGCCAAATTAAATTGTTACGTCACATTGGTCGCGTTTGGGGAATAATGTTGTCTAAATTAATGCTTTATATTCTCCTGTTTAATGTGTTGGTAACGCTACGAGTATACACACGGGTAGTCTAGTTATTGCACTTAATTTCAATTAGCTATAGTGCTATACATTTCTGATTGTGCAATCTTATCGCAAGCATTTTTCCCCACTTAGAAATAAAATATAAATTATAATAAAAACAGTATAATTAGAAACAACTAAACCACTCACGACACACTATGTTTTCGTATATATAATCGTATTGCTTTTATAATAAAATAAATAGAACCACTTATTAGAGTCGGAAATTAGCTCAAGCATATTACTTGATAGAATTTACTTTACTGTTGTAGAGTTTAGTAGATACTTTACTTTAATTAACCCTAGAGGGGAAAGGAAACTCGAGTCGTTTGCAGGATGATTATGGGAAAGTTAATAGTTTACATCAGCTTTTAGTTTTTGTTGAATTTTTTAGAAGCTTAAGATATACTTTCGATTACCTACTTAAATCGAGCACATATTTTTGACGATATATTATCTCTCTTCATTTGAACTTGTCATAGGAAGATGTGAGAAGTAGGTAATGTTTAATTTGCTCTGCCACTATTTTGGCAACATTTTTCAGGTTTAGCAAAATGATTTTAAAACGGACTATTTCTTACATGTTTGTGTCGCTCTAGCAAACCTTTGCGACCAACAAATCGCTCTGCCAATTATACCATAAGTCATACAATCGCATCCATCCCACAATGAATCAGAAAATGTTATGATCCGTCCATAAATCAACAATTTAGGCCGTATGTCAATCGCGCTAAAAAGTTACCTCGAATAATTTTCTGACACTATCGTTGTGGAAAACGTATTTTCATCTGTCAAAAACTATCCTGCTCCAAGACCAAGATAATAAATTATCCTCAAAGCACATTTTTTTAGGATTTCTTTGGGATTCCTTTTCCAAAATCCCTTATTGGACATAATATCTAATTTTTTTTCTACTCTTTTTCCAAAATCTCCCGGGACGAAATCCCCTATGCCAAAATCTCCCGCAAGCAAACTAAACTTTGCATATACCCAACCTTGCACCTACTCCGAATCCTACAGTGACCACCAGCAGGGGTGTTGCTTTGCTAAAATGTTCAAGAGGAAAGAAAAACCTACATTTTAATTGATTAAACTCGTAAAAATAGGGAAATCTCTGTTTTAAGTTTGGATTTTGGTGAACTTCTCTTTCCACAACTCACTATGTGTCAGAAAATTAGCCGAGGATAATTATTTAGCGCAAATTGACAAACGACCTTAGGAATACCTACAACATCCTAGGGTCATATAGAGCTAACTCCCACATTTCTATAATAAATTAATTATTTTGTGTATAATATTAGGTACATTGGCGTGGTAATAGTCAAATGCATTTAGGTCAAAATTGAGTTGTTAACAATTAGGCCAAATTATGAATATTCGAAAGCGAACTTCGAATGATATAAATATTTTCTTTCATTATTCACAAACTTCTCTCTGTCAAAATCTAGTATTCAAATTATTTTACTTGTCTCAATGGATATTTAAGAACCTCTTATAAAAAAATAATTTTAAATAATTTAATTATTTTTATGCTTTGACTTTAATATTTTGTAGTTGTTGTTTAATTGTGTAGTATGCAAAAATAAATGCATGTATTATTGAATAATAAAAACTTATTGAATGATCGCAGATAAATAATGTCTTGGTTTGGCCATAAGACATAAGGTTTGGGCGTAAGCAAATAAATCAAAGCGTTTTCCCACATGTGAGTTGTCAACATTTAGCTATGGACGCAGTGGCTCAGTAGCTAGTGTGTTGGACTACTGTACAAGGGGTCTGAGGTTCGATCCCCGGAAAATCACAAATTAGGTACACCTTAAAGTTTTTTTTTCCAGTACGTGTACGATACCTCCCGCGAACGTCTGACAAACATCCGAGAGTATAATTGTCCTGAAAAAGTTTCTCAATTCAGCCGTTGGATCCGGTACGAAATTGTAGGTCCCTTTCATTTGCCCTAAAAATAAAAACAGACAGAGAAGAATGGTTGTGAGAAGCAGGGACTAGGGTACCTATACGAACCTGTTGAGCCAATTATCAATTTTTTATGATTGTCATCGCAAATGTCAACCGAATAGTACCTAAATTTGCTATCGTTTGAACAACTTTAATTTTCCTGGCATTAGTAAAAATATTCCTGTACATTTTTCAGTAATAACGATCGCTTGAATGAGATTGTTCAGCAAAATTTTTAAAGAAAGTCAGCAAACTCACTTTCATTTGCTTGTATGACTATCTCTAAGTGATGCGCGAGTATATTGTCCAATGGCATGATATAATTTATAATTAATAATATAATTAATCTTTAAAATTTACAAATTGATTTAATAATTGTTATTAAATTCATATTGAACGTTTATGAATTTCATTTATTGTAACAAGTGAAATGTCATTACTTGACTGATATTATATTTAAAACAATTATTGAGATTGTGAATTATATAGCATCACGAAATACATTAATTGGTTCAATTTAGATCACTATTAATTTAATTTATCAATAACAGATTGAACGATTTTGAGAATCGTGTTTCTGCCATTTAAAATTTCAATGCACAAGTAGTGTTTATTGTCAATTACAATGAATGACCACCTAATGAAGTGGAATTTATACTGACGGTTGGTAAACAATGGTGCACTCACTTCCAGAGTCTACTTACTTTAAACAGAAAGTTATTCTGACTTAGGTATTGGTGATCAACGCCCAGCCCAAACTGATATTTTGAAACAATTTGCCCTGTGATGGCCATAGTGAACACAGAAGCGATTTGGGGAAATTCAAACTCCAAAAGGGTGGACATTTTTTTTTATTTTTCATCCGATCGATTTCAAAAACAGTTTGTGTCCTCTATATGAGAAATAAATAAAATCGATTTCTCTGATTTTGGAAATTTTGCTTGGGGCCCGAGTTATTAGCGTATAAGGGGGATTCAGTTTGTCTTTATCTCATCATCCTATTACAATATTTTCTTCTGTAATGTGTGCGAAGTCGCATAAATTGGTTTTATTTAAAATTCTGTTATTAAAAATAATTTATTTTTGAAAAAATTGTTTGATTAATAGCTACATATAATGAACTATTTTCTCTAGATTGTCAGTATATAGTTATATTAAGTCAAAACATTGTTATTTTTAACAAATATGTCTGGCTTAGCTAAATTCCAACACCTTCATACTAAAGAACCAATAATTTAATACTTTTAGCAGTCATTTGAGGGAATTATCACTGCATGCCTGAGAAAGGTAATTTTGGTAATAAAATTAAAAGATTAAAATATATTGCTTTGCCATTTTTTATAAGATGTGCCTATGCCTATGTTTTAAATGTCAGCCTAATAGATTGATTTGATACTCTCTTAATTATTTCTTCATCTGACAGAGGAGTGCATACTAATGACAGAACTGGCTATTATAATAGGAGGATATTTCAAGTTCGTTAAAATTGATCGTGGATAAACGATGCCAGATTGAAAAATAAAGACCAGTAAGCCCAACCTAATCACTACACAAGAAAAACGAACTTGATCAACAGAAAAATTTCAAAAATTTTTCTTTTTTTTTTTCAAGATTTTTATTAGGCTTAAAAATATCAAGATTTTTGGTACTAAATAATTAATTATTAATGCCGTAATAATTAAAACAACATTTTATGGAAATTATTTGTGACATTTTAGTGATGAATTGACATTCACTTTCGACAATCGATTGAGCTCGTAAGCACGTAAATGATGGTACAAAATGCTTTTGGTTTGTTGTGGATGTTTTGTAAAGTGATTTATTAAATTATTCTTTCTTCTACCTCTGCAAACAAAAATTACTAAATCGAAAGAATTTTATTAAAGAAGGTAGAAAAGATAAGATAAGATATAACAATATAAGAATAAATATTATTAAAGTATTTTATAAGTAATTATTGTCTTTTTAAGGGCGACACAGTTTCAGACCCAGAATCAGAATCACAAATTCAAATAGTACAGAATTGAAGAGGTCGACAATCTTGTAAGCAACAACAAAATACAATACGATTGTCAACCTCTCCGTTTTGAATACAATTGGTGGCCTAAACCTAAAGGTACACCTAGTCGCAAGTGGTAGTTGAATAATTGACGGCGAATAGAAGTGCAGGTTCATTTTCTGAGAAGGGAAACCAACAACATTTTGGAGAATTATTTGTCAGAATTCAACAGATCAAACTAATCACTGAATTAATCTGTATCTGACGATGAATGAATTGTGTAGTTCGAAGTAGCTATAATTCCAACCAAAGTATTTGTTAACAAAGTTGCTTGTTTCACCCATTTCAGATTGTTTATATATAATTATTTTTATATTTTGTAACAATCATGAAAAAAATAAAAATTTTTTTTACTCTGGAAAAATAAGATTCTAAGAGTATTCAATTTTTTTTCTACTTGAGACTTTCTATATGGACAAACAATTTGACTTAAAGTGGACCATTTTGAAAACTGATATGACAGTTGTTTTACACTTGGTGGGGAACAGCTGTCCCAAAAAAATGACTTGCTTAATTTAATTCATTATTTTTCAATATTTTTCTAATCAAATAAGTTTGCTTAAATAAAAGATGATTTTATTTTGCAATGGTTTACGAATTACCTATACAAAAATTATTTAAATATTCAACCTCATGGCGGTTTGTAAATTCTTTATTAAGTGTAATTAATCAATTTTAGTTGTTTTAGTCTTCTTGGATGTAAATAATACTCGCCGTTGATGCTAATCACCTCACCAACGTAATTTTCAAGAAAAAGTACTGAGCAATGACGCCGCACGCCGGCCGGTCTAAAATCTGCACCAAACACCTTTTTATGAATGAATTGCCACCTCGTGTGGGTTGGCGTCGTCCTATCTATGGAAATTGGCTTGTTAACATAGCCATTCATCCGAAAATGGGCCCTGTCGCTAAAGATGCTTTTTCGGCCAAAATATGGGGTCTTCTATGGTCATTATACATATCATGAACTTTGAGTTCCTGGGTTAGTTAGATCTTGAACGGGTCCCGACACAAAATTCGCAAAGTTGATGTCTGCAAAACGCCGACTTCTTGTGCACGGCAAGAAATTGAGTACCTTGGTTTCTCCTGTACACTTTCATGGACTGCGGCAGTGTTCTCAGCCGATCTGGCCATCATTTGTAGTACGGGTTGATTTCTTACCGAGTGGTTGTCTGGAATTTGGCCACCAAACGTTGGGGAGTCGACTTCAAGAGCCACTGTATCTGCCGAAAAATGGGCGCAACGCGCCCAACTTTTGCACTCAGCAACACTCATTTTAAATCGTAACTTGCAATAGTGGTTTGGCATCAGTGACTGAACAGTAAACCCCCAGATTAGACATCAGACGCCATCAAAACACAAAACACAATCTGCCAACATATCGACCTGACCCGATTTTTTTTTTTTTTCAAATCGAGCTCAAGACTGATGGAACCCATCTTCCGACGCCGACGCCACTAGGATGGGCCCACGACCGACGCCCCAGGGTGTCGCGACGCACAGTTAGGGAACCCCTGACTTATGAAATTGCGCTCAGTAATTAATGTGACGCTCTATAGCAACCGGTGCACCGTTCAACATTTGTTCTAGGGATGCTACGGAGCTTCGACTCCGAATCCGATATGTCGGAACGTCCGGTTTTTCGGAACACTGTCGGTGACGGCCAATGAACATGAACGACAAATACTTATCGAATTGCGACATTTTACAATACGACTTACATGAGTAGCCGAGATTTGCATTGAAGTTGAGGGTGCGTGCGTGAGACGTGTGACTTATGCCGTTTTCGATTGGTCGTCCAGAACCGTCCGGAAGCAATCCGAACGCTTCTGAAAGCTTTCGATTGGCACTCAAATGACAGTTCTTTTCCTGAAAAGAAGATAATTTTGCTTCTGGATTTGAAATCAGAATAGATCGAAACCAAATCGTACACTATAAACGCCAAATCGTTGAATATAAATTTTTTGTGTCGCATTTGATAGTAGTTTTGCATTTTAAATCAGATAAAAGTAATTATTTCGAAAAATAATATTAAAATGGATATTCCGATGGAGTTTTGTAATTCAATTTTATCTTCTTCACCATCTTCCTCGTCATCAAGTATTGAATATGTAATATGATGATGCAATTGCGCTTGACTTTTACAAATACATACAACGCCACATAGACTTCAAACTCAAATAAGATATTTTAGCTTGTGCGATTGGCATCCCGATTCGGAGAGTTCTTCGGATGGTTCTGGATCTGGACGACCAACTAAAAACGACATTAGTTCTTTGGTTTGTTGGTTTAGTAAACAGATAACTTGGCGTTTATTAACAAGACTTTATTAACTATGAAGCTTAAAACAATTAAGTGAAGTATGAAATCATTTCAGTGAAATTGAAGCCAGGTTTTGTCCGACAATTTTTGTCAGCTCCACCAGGGACCGTTCCGAGCGAACAACAACAACAACTTAGGTTTTCTAATAAACCGCCGCACCTCCTACCTACCCTACGGAACAGATTGAATGGCGATAAAGCAGCGCTAAGTTTCTGTTTATAAAAGATACCTAATTTACCCATTTTAAAGTGACAATACAATTTTGTATTTTTTATGTTAATTTTCTCATAAAAATTGATTTCTCCAATTTTTATATTTTAAACTTGTACGACGCCCACCTCCGACTCCGATTCAACTCCGACTCCGCGGAGGTCAGTATGAGGCTTCCGATTCCGACTAGGGTAAAACCACCTCCGTAACATCCCTAATTTGTACTATCAAAATATTAAAATTTAATATTCTTCCACTGATCAAATTTTCACAAACGTCATTCAAAAATCCAAGAAAATAATTTCCTTGAGAAAGCTTCTCAATCGAGCCAGATACGCCATTCGTTTGGTACACAAACGAAATGAGTTGCGAAGCTTGGCGCAGACCTGTGACTTATTTATATGAATTACTCAAACCTATACGCAGCTAGGTACTTAAAAGATCTTCAAAATTCAAACAATGCTTAAGATTCTTAAAATAAATAGAAGTGAACTTCGGAAGTAACTTCAAAAATATATTCATTAAAATGTAAAATTCACGTCGTTTTAATTTATGACTTAAAATTATGCCAAATTAAATTGTTACGTCACATTGGTCGCGTTTGGGGAATAATGTTGTCTAAATTAATGCTTTATATTCTCCTGTTTAATGTGTTGGTAACGCTACGAGTATACACACGGGTAGTCTAGTTATTGCACTTAATTTCAATTAGCTATAGTGCTATACATTTCTGATTGTGCAATCTTATCGCAAGCATTTTTCCCCACTTAGAAATAAAATATAAATTATAATAAAAACAGTATAATTAGAAACAACTAAACCACTCACGACACACTATGTTTTCGTATATATAATCGTATTGCTTTTATAATAAAATAAATAGAACCACTTATTAGAGTCGGAAATTAGCTCAAGCATATTACTTGATAGAATTTACTTTACTGTTGTAGAGTTTAGTAGATACTTTACTTTAATTAACCCTAGAGGGGAAAGGAAACTCGAGTCGTTTGCAGGATGATTATGGGAAAGTTAATAGTTTACATCAGCTTTTAGTTTTTGTTGAATTTTTTAGAAGCTTAAGATATACTTTCGATTACCTACTTAAATCGAGCACATATTTTTGACGATATATTATCTCTCTTCATTTGAACTTGTCATAGGAAGATGTGAGAAGTAGGTAATGTTTAATTTGCTCTGCCACTATTTTGGCAACATTTTTCAGGTTTAGCAAAATGATTTTAAAACGGACTATTTCTTACATGTTTGTGTCGCTCTAGCAAACCTTTGCGACCAACAAATCGCTCTGCCAATTATACCATAAGTCATACAATCGCATCCATCCCACAATGAATCAGAAAATGTTATGATCCGTCCATAAATCAACAATTTAGGCCGTATGTCAATCGCGCTAAAAAGTTACCTCGAATAATTTTCTGACACTATCGTTGTGGAAAACGTATTTTCATCTGTCAAAAACTATCCTGCTCCAAGACCAAGATAATAAATTATCCTCAAAGCACATTTTTTTAGGATTTCTTTGGGATTCCTTTTCCAAAATCCCTTATTGGACATAATATCTAATTTTTTTTCTACTCTTTTTCCAAAATCTCCCGGGACGAAATCCCCTATGCCAAAATCTCCCGCAAGCAAACTAAACTTTGCATATACCCAACCTTGCACCTACTCCGAATCCTACAGTGACCACCAGCAGGGGTGTTGCTTTGCTAAAATGTTCAAGAGGAAAGAAAAACCTACATTTTAATTGATTAAACTCGTAAAAATAGGGAAATCTCTGTTTTAAGTTTGGATTTTGGTGAACTTCTCTTTCCACAACTCACTATGTGTCAGAAAATTAGCCGAGGATAATTATTTAGCGCAAATTGACAAACGACCTTAGGAATACCTACAACATCCTAGGGTCATATAGAGCTAACTCCCACATTTCTATAATAAATTAATTATTTTGTGTATAATATTAGGTACATTGGCGTGGTAATAGTCAAATGCATTTAGGTCAAAATTGAGTTGTTAACAATTAGGCCAAATTATGAATATTCGAAAGCGAACTTCGAATGATATAAATATTTTCTTTCATTATTCACAAACTTCTCTCTGTCAAAATCTAGTATTCAAATTATTTTACTTGTCTCAATGGATATTTAAGAACCTCTTATAAAAAAATAATTTTAAATAATTTAATTATTTTTATGCTTTGACTTTAATATTTTGTAGTTGTTGTTTAATTGTGTAGTATGCAAAAATAAATGCATGTATTATTGAATAATAAAAACTTATTGAATGATCGCAGATAAATAATGTCTTGGTTTGGCCATAAGACATAAGGTTTGGGCGTAAGCAAATAAATCAAAGCGTTTTCCCACATGTGAGTTGTCAACATTTAGCTATGGACGCAGTGGCTCAGTAGCTAGTGTGTTGGACTACTGTACAAGGGGTCTGAGGTTCGATCCCCGGAAAATCACAAATTAGGTACACCTTAAAGTTTTTTTTTCCAGTACGTGTACGATACCTCCCGCGAACGTCTGACAAACATCCGAGAGTATAATTGTCCTGAAAAAGTTTCTCAATTCAGCCGTTGGATCCGGTACGAAATTGTAGGTCCCTTTCATTTGCCCTAAAAATAAAAACAGACAGAGAAGAATGGTTGTGAGAAGCAGGGACTAGGGTACCTATACGAACCTGTTGAGCCAATTATCAATTTTTTATGATTGTCATCGCAAATGTCAACCGAATAGTACCTAAATTTGCTATCGTTTGAACAACTTTAATTTTCCTGGCATTAGTAAAAATATTCCTGTACATTTTTCAGTAATAACGATCGCTTGAATGAGATTGTTCAGCAAAATTTTTAAAGAAAGTCAGCAAACTCACTTTCATTTGCTTGTATGACTATCTCTAAGTGATGCGCGAGTATATTGTCCAATGGCATGATATAATTTATAATTAATAATATAATTAATCTTTAAAATTTACAAATTGATTTAATAATTGTTATTAAATTCATATTGAACGTTTATGAATTTCATTTATTGTAACAAGTGAAATGTCATTACTTGACTGATATTATATTTAAAACAATTATTGAGATTGTGAATTATATAGCATCACGAAATACATTAATTGGTTCAATTTAGATCACTATTAATTTAATTTATCAATAACAGATTGAACGATTTTGAGAATCGTGTTTCTGCCATTTAAAATTTCAATGCACAAGTAGTGTTTATTGTCAATTACAATGAATGACCACCTAATGAAGTGGAATTTATACTGACGGTTGGTAAACAATGGTGCACTCACTTCCAGAGTCTACTTACTTTAAACAGAAAGTTATTCTGACTTAGGTATTGGTGATCAACGCCCAGCCCAAACTGATATTTTGAAACAATTTGCCCTGTGATGGCCATAGTGAACACAGAAGCGATTTGGGGAAATTCAAACTCCAAAAGGGTGGACATTTTTTTTTATTTTTCATCCGATCGATTTCAAAAACAGTTTGTGTCCTCTATATGAGAAATAAATAAAATCGATTTCTCTGATTTTGGAAATTTTGCTTGGGGCCCGAGTTATTAGCGTATAAGGGGGATTCAGTTTGTCTTTATCTCATCATCCTATTACAATATTTTCTTCTGTAATGTGTGCGAAGTCGCATAAATTGGTTTTATTTAAAATTCTGTTATTAAAAATAATTTATTTTTGAAAAAATTGTTTGATTAATAGCTACATATAATGAACTATTTTCTCTAGATTGTCAGTATATAGTTATATTAAGTCAAAACATTGTTATTTTTAACAAATATGTCTGGCTTAGCTAAATTCCAACACCTTCATACTAAAGAACCAATAATTTAATACTTTTAGCAGTCATTTGAGGGAATTATCACTGCATGCCTGAGAAAGGTAATTTTGGTAATAAAATTAAAAGATTAAAATATATTGCTTTGCCATTTTTTATAAGATGTGCCTATGCCTATGTTTTAAATGTCAGCCTAATAGATTGATTTGATACTCTCTTAATTATTTCTTCATCTGACAGAGGAGTGCATACTAATGACAGAACTGGCTATTATAATAGGAGGATATTTCAAGTTCGTTAAAATTGATCGTGGATAAACGATGCCAGATTGAAAAATAAAGACCAGTAAGCCCAACCTAATCACTACACAAGAAAAACGAACTTGATCAACAGAAAAATTTCAAAAATTTTTCTTTTTTTTTTTCAAGATTTTTATTAGGCTTAAAAATATCAAGATTTTTGGTACTAAATAATTAATTATTAATGCCGTAATAATTAAAACAACATTTTATGGAAATTATTTGTGACATTTTAGTGATGAATTGACATTCACTTTCGACAATCGATTGAGCTCGTAAGCACGTAAATGATGGTACAAAATGCTTTTGGTTTGTTGTGGATGTTTTGTAAAGTGATTTATTAAATTATTCTTTCTTCTACCTCTGCAAACAAAAATTACTAAATCGAAAGAATTTTATTAAAGAAGGTAGAAAAGATAAGATAAGATATAACAATATAAGAATAAATATTATTAAAGTATTTTATAAGTAATTATTGTCTTTTTAAGGGCGACACAGTTTCAGACCCAGAATCAGAATCACAAATTCAAATAGTACAGAATTGAAGAGGTCGACAATCTTGTAAGCAACAACAAAATACAATACGATTGTCAACCTCTCCGTTTTGAATACAATTGGTGGCCTAAACCTAAAGGTACACCTAGTCGCAAGTGGTAGTTGAATAATTGACGGCGAATAGAAGTGCAGGTTCATTTTCTGAGAAGGGAAACCAACAACATTTTGGAGAATTATTTGTCAGAATTCAACAGATCAAACTAATCACTGAATTAATCTGTATCTGACGATGAATGAATTGTGTAGTTCGAAGTAGCTATAATTCCAACCAAAGTATTTGTTAACAAAGTTGCTTGTTTCACCCATTTCAGATTGTTTATATATAATTATTTTTATATTTTGTAACAATCATGAAAAAAATAAAAATTTTTTTTACTCTGGAAAAATAAGATTCTAAGAGTATTCAATTTTTTTTCTACTTGAGACTTTCTATATGGACAAACAATTTGACTTAAAGTGGACCATTTTGAAAACTGATATGACAGTTGTTTTACACTTGGTGGGGAACAGCTGTCCCAAAAAAATGACTTGCTTAATTTAATTCATTATTTTTCAATATTTTTCTAATCAAATAAGTTTGCTTAAATAAAAGATGATTTTATTTTGCAATGGTTTACGAATTACCTATACAAAAATTATTTAAATATTCAACCTCATGGCGGTTTGTAAATTCTTTATTAAGTGTAATTAATCAATTTTAGTTGTTTTAGTCTTCTTGGATGTAAATAATTATATACAATATAAAGACTATTGTCTAACTAACATACAGGAATGTGTAACCGTATATAGGTCAAACCAATCGATTTTTTTTATATACATATTTTTTTTTAATATGCCTTTGGAATTTCTAAGCAAATGATTAAGTATATGATTGAAACTATTACACATGTGAAAATAAGATTCAATTATGTGTGGAGTCAATATTTTATATTTAGGTATAGTTACATTTTTGAATTTCCAACTTTGGTTTCGTGTCACAAATTACAAAAATGAATGGAAACCCCTATACCGCTCTCTCCTAAGTGTTTAAGTTTAAAGCTGACAAGTAAAACTTGGACAAAAAATAGCCCACTGGTTTATTGATTAAATTGAATATGCTATAATGAAATCCACCCTTAATAATCCCTTCAATAGAATACTCAGCAATAAAGGTCGCACCTTTAAGCTGAAATGCCTAAAAATATACAAAGCTTTCCTCTTATACTTTTATACGAATTTATCGATTTTATCTATTCATTCAGTCTAGATACTTGTTTAATTTTTGTTTTTGTCGAATTCAAAGCAACTTCTTATCAAACACCACAAACTTTTTTACGACCGACTTTTCCCTAGACATAATATTATTCGAATAGATTATAGACCTCATCATTATCATCCCCCTAGTAAAAAGTTTGTAAAAAAAAAAAAAACACCTAGCTACATTGACTCTCTACTCTCAAACACAAATAAAATAACGACGAGGACGATTTCGCCAAAATGATTAATTGCTAAAAGTACTACCAAAATACAGCACGCGGTTATACATAATATCATGAGCGTGTATACAAAAAAAAAAAGACACATTTTTATGTAGATATATTTTGTATGTACTCACAGTAACTTGTTGAGCAAACTCAACCTTCGGTTGGACAAATTCAATAATATGAACCATATGGAATGATTTTTCTATTACGTTTGTTTATAACAAAAAACAATAATCGAATTCAGATTCGATTAGACGAGAAGAAAATGCAAAGTAAAGATACTTTATATGTTTCTTCGTGTGAATTCTATTTTTTCCTTCGCTTTTCTATTCGAGTATCTTTTAGATAAATCGGCGGCGCTGAGAAATATCTACCGTATGGTATGGTATTTTCACAATTATCACTTTTCCAAGAACAAAATAAAAAAGATACGATTTTTTGTATCTTGAATAAATTTTTATTCTTTCTATCACAATTGATCACTGATATATTTTCTTTTAATTTTTTTTTCCTTCTTTCTTAATTATACACTTTCCATGGGAATTGGAATTAATTTTTTGTTAATTTTTTTTTTCTTCGCTTCAATTAATAGTGCATCACTTGTAGAACCACTTGATGCACTCTTTAAAAATAAAATAATACTCTACGAGTACTCTGGAGTGATGATGTTTATATCACGAATTTTCCGCGGGTAAACAATTCGAAGGGAACTAAACAATTCCGTCTCGATTTTGAACAGTATAACAACACAGTATGTTCGTTAAATATACAACAAAATAACCACAATACTATAATTGTAAAGTTATAGAAAGAAAATCAAATTCGCAAGTTAGAGAAGAAAAAATAAATCACATTGGTAAATAAGATTACAAATAAATAGAAATTGCTATGCACAACAGGATGTTTGAACAGTGTTGACGGATTTTGAGATTTTGCAAAATGAGATTGCACGATTTTTTGTTTGTTTTTAATTTAATTTAATTTCTGTTGAAATATCGAAATATTATATTTTTCTGACTTAACTACACAAAACTCAATATCATACTAAAAGGACGGACGAACAACGAATCATATCGGAATATTCAATAAGATACTAGGATACCCAGTCAGAAAAGCTGTGTTCGACTCAATACTGCGCGATGTCGATGTGGTGTATAGAGGCGAGTAAGCGATCTGTATGTGTGTGTGCTCTTGTTGTTGATGTTATTGTTGTTGCTGTTGATGATGGCGAGGAGTATTTGCTGCTGCTTCTTCGAAAGGAAAACGTGGAAATTGACGAACCACTACCATTGACGAGGCAAAATTCAACATATATCTCGGTGTATGTGAGAAATTTCTCCACTCTTGGTGTTTTGTTGTTGAATAAGTGTTGCATGTGGTTTTATCAACCACCACCCCCTCAAATTAGTGGTGGATTTTGTTCACATACACATGCAATGGGGGAGCATACACAGCACCAGAGATACACCTATACAGATGCGCTGTTGGGAAAATCTTCCCTTACGCAAGTCAGTGGAACAAAATAAAACGACAAACACAACATAAGGGGTGGAAATTGTGATTCAGCCCCCGTGTTTGACGTTGTACGTACGCCCACACTCATTCTCATGGATATATCTCTTTGGTGAAGTAATATTGAGAAAATTGAAAAAAAGTGCCAACTTTGACAGGGCAAAAGAGAAGGGCAAAAAACAAAACAAGTACAATAGGAAAACTCTTTCCAATGCGGGGAGTATAGAAAACCGCCGCAATATAGACAAAAGAGGGATCGGCGGAGTGGAGGGCGAGAAACTCGCTAGACATGGAAGTCATAAAATCGTCGGGGAAATTATTGTTCTCTCGGCACAAATATAAAAGAATGAACATTTTTTTTTGTATGTTTTTGCTGAAGAAAAGTGTGTCAATTAGCATCCTGATAAGTGACTCTAAAATTATAAAAAGAAACCTTCAGTGGAAAGGGGGAAAGGACTGTTGACAGTCGCTGATGGCATATTTACGGCGAGTCCTTGCAGGCAGATGTGTGGGTATGGGTATTGCCTTTCTTTTACTGGGCTTTGGGGCATGAGATCAGATTCCCATTCGAAGACCTTGACTGGTATACATACCTACTCGTGTCAAATTGTAATTTAATTATTGCGTGTATATAGAATTTTTAAAGGCTCCTTTGAGTTTTTGTCATTATTTGATCAATTTTATAGAATCTTTTGTATAACACATACATACCTGTGTGGTGTAGGTATGCCCAACAAGTGGAAAGAAAAGATCAAAGGAATACAGATTTTTGATTTTTTCAAAGCTCAAAAATTTAGGTTTTTAATGTCAAGTTTTATAAGGTTGATTGTTTCTGAAACACAGCAAATCGTTTCTCAGATTTGATGTATTTCGGTTGCATATGTAGATGTACCTACAGACAAGCATAGTGAAAATATCGGGTACATGTCATAACGCCCAGTGTCATAAGGCCCTGGGGCGCTATGACACACATTTTTGTGTCATAAGGCCCTCGGGCGTTTGTCAGATATTCAGTAAAAGTGGAAAGGTGGTATAAAATTCAAGGTGCAATTTCTGTTTTACTGGGTGTTGAACATGAATTCCCCCGATAAGTATTTCTAAGCAAATTAGCACATTTGATAGATCACGAATTAAATGACTACCATATAAGATCTCCAAACAAAATATTTAAAAAAACGGGCCATAACACAAAATACTCGTAGATACCAGTCATAGTACGATTTGTAGTCTTCAACGTTATGCTAGACTAGATTGAATAGATACTCGTACTTCTTGGTGCAAAATGCACTATACCTTGACATGAATTGGATATACCTATTGCTTACAAAACGCCTAGAATTACTTTTTTTGCTATCCACTAACCATACTGTCATATAAAAAAATGTAGGTCAACCTTCTGTCCAACACACTACCTTGACGCCAAACTTTATATAGAAAATCCACGACTCCTCTTCATTTTGTCGTCTACCAAATGTGCGCCATAACAGCACAAGGCTAGACAATATCGACAATAATTTGCGCTCCCAACTGAAGAAAAAATGTGTATATATGTATATTCACCAAAGCCATCTCTAGATACTACGAGCAAACAAAAAAAAAAAAAAAAAAAAAACCGGCATCCATTTGATAATATCTATATCACCGCAAAAGTATCTAACCCAAATAACCAAATTCAAATGACAATTGTGTACGGGTTGGGTATGGTATGCCATCATCAACAGATTGCAGGATAAAAATATAGATATACAAACTACAAGACTAGAGATACATAAAAGCAAATGGATACAAACAGCGTTAAATTACTCACCATTATAGACAAGAAAAAAAAGTTGAACAAACAAAAAATAAAAGGAAAATCCAAAAAACTTTGGTATCTCGTTCGCATTGCGGGTCGACTTTTCGTTTTTACTTAAATTTCCCCTAAAAATGCGTTCCATGCGTTCGAGTTTGAGGGTGGATTGGTTTTCTTATTTTTGTATCTATTCTCAATTATTTAATGAGGTGAGTTTTCTTTTTTTTTTTTTTCTTTTTTCTTTTGGAATAAAGAGAAGAAAAATAAGAAGAGAAAGTGATTAAGACTGTTGGCCTTGGCATTTGGTGGGTTGGTGCCCTTATAGCTTAGAATAGATAAAGGTTTGGTTTCTTGTGGATATAAAAAAATATAAAAGATAAAACCAACTCTATACAAATTTTCCTTTGGAAGCCTATAAGGAATGTGCTATTGATGACAGAGAAACTGTGTAGACCTTAGCCCTATATTGTGAAATTTCTACGGTATATTTAATTTTAACGCTTATTGTACGATCATCTTTTCATATTCACTTAAGATATTAAATCGTTCTACAAATATTTGAAATTAGCTGGCCAAAAATAACCTAAAGAAAAAACATCCCAAAAGTTTTATTTTAAATCTCTGTTAGATCAGAAGAACTGTCATCATCAAGAACATCGGCTATTATGGTCTTAACTGAAGAGATTATTTCGCAGATATAACATATTTTATAGAAGAAACTATAGCGTATATTTTATAGGTACCTTTAAATATATAAAATAAAATGCAATAGGCTCGCCCAATGGTCAAAAATCGACCAAATACCTACATTTAAATTTAAATATTAATGTAAATAGCTTTCATTCATTACTTCAAAAGCACTCTACAAAAACTAAAGAGGCCAACTCAAATTTAAAAATTCGTTATTACTAGCGGAGTGTATTTATTACTTTATAATTATTTATTCACTTTATAAATATTATGTTAATGATTAGTTTGCTTATCCTCTCGTCGATAGTCTTTGAACCAAAGATTCGTCTTGAGGTATGATTCACGGTGCCATGAAATAAAGTCTTATGCAAAATGTCCAAAACGTAATTTTGGACTTTTGTTTTTTACTTTATTGCACTTTTGAAATTGCAATAAAGTCACATGACACTATGATTCACTATGATTCACAGTCACTTGTTGATTGGAAAATCGGCGTTAGGCAACAACGCCCAAATCTAATAACGCCCTAAAAAAATCGTATAATTTGTTGTTGCAAAATTTGTCGTCATTTTGGGTGTTATTTCCTTCCCAGGGTTCGTTTTTTTGACAAGCAGTAAAGCCCAAAATAGTAAGTGGAAATCCATAAAGAATGGAATAAGTATGGGGGAACATGCTGCCCCACTGCAACCCCTTGCTTGGGTTTTCTGTTGGATTTTGCAGTAGGCGGGAGTTTGTACTGCTAAAAAACCTTCAATACATATATACCCAATTTCGCACTTACTCCAAATCCAAACAGGGGGTATTATACGTAATAAACTGCAAATTATTTTTTGGCTTTATTTCCATCTTGTTGTTTCAATTTGGGCGCTATGCATTTTTTTGGGCGTTATTTCCAAATCGATTTGGACGTTATTTCCTTGGGCCTAACGCCTGGAAAATCATAAGTCTCGGTGAAAATCGAGCAAACAGTGCGTCTACTGATAAGACCACCCACCCACCACATAGGGGAGAAACGCATTTTTGGAGTAGAGACCAACCCAAATTTAAAAATTTGTGAAAGACATTTATATATTGTGCAAATCTATGCGAGTATATCTTTACAGATACTTTGAGAATTTACGGAGAAAAATGTACGATTTGTTTATTCCAAGCATATTTACAGATAGATAATACGGACCCTAGGTAGGCTCTGCGAAATAAGGCCCCAAAAATAAAATGAAATAAGGCCCCAAAAGAAAAAATTAAATAAGACCCCAAAACGAAAACGTATGGGAGGCATGCTGCCCCCCTGCAACCCCTCTGCTTGGCTTTACTGTCAGATTTGTGGTCTTATTTCATTTTTTTTGGGGCCTTATTTCATCGCTATGGGGCCTTATTTCATATTTGAAATTGGGGTATTATTTCATTATGAAATACCACCCCAAATTCGGGGCCTTATTTCATTTTCGCTTTTTGGGCCTTATTTCATTGGGGCTTTATTTCCTGCAGCCCACTAGGTAGGCCTAGCTTCTCACAAGGTTTTTTTTTATGGATGGAAGGAACCTACAATTTTATGATGAATTCGAACGGCTGAATTGAGACTTTTTATCAGGAAGTCGCCTACAATCTAAAAATCTTTTTGGTCCCAGAGTCAGCTTAGGAGACCAAGATTTGTTCAATTCTTTTCACGAATTTGAGAATCTTTCTTGTGAAGATATTATTTAGTTTTTCAGTATCAATAATTCCTCTACAGAAAGACTGTCTCCTTGTAGCATATAAAGGAATGCTTAGCGGTCTCGTCATCTTCCACATAAACGTGACATTCAGTCACTTGAATCTTGGGTAAAGGAATAATGTGGCAGTGAGCGATAAGGAAGCCTACTTCCTTTAAAAGTTAAGGGATTCTGTTTGTTTATTGTGTAAAGCCCTAAGGCTCGGTTACTGGCAGCAGCTCCTGGAATACATTCCAAAAAACAATCCCCAACAAAAAATATCGATATAAAAGTCGTTTGCATACCAACCATTTACTATGTTTTAAGGGGCTTTATATGGACCGGCATTTAGCCTGAAACGGATCTTCAACAATCAATGTTTTGCTATCAATAAGCAGGGGCTGTCGCGTTAATAGGAATCCCATCCCTGAAATTGGACACCTCTAGTTATATCAGCAGTTCGCAAACTAGCAGAGGTACATAATGGCTTATTCGATTTGATAAAATGCCCATTACTAAGTTCAGTGCATTCGATGGATGTCTAAGATGCCATGAGGTTAATACATTTTTTTAAAATAACACTCAACATATTATTTCGCATATTGGATCTGATAAAGATCTGTTAAAAATATGTATATAGACAAAGCAGTATTTTTTATATGTTTCAGGTTGAGACCTTTTATTAGGTAGGATGCAGAGATAGCAAGTTAACAAATACCCTTTTGCTTTAAGGAGAGCCACCTCTAGCTCTACCAATTTATTCTATACAGAGAGCCGAAAAATGATCTAATATGTAGTTTAATAGTGAATTGAAAAGTGTTACCAAGTCAAATGTTTTCAAGTCGAACTAAACTACATAGATTGACATTGATTTGGCGGAATTCAATGTAGAATTTTCATCTCGATTTCAGGATTTTTGAATTTAGTTTTCTGACCGCTTATTTTTTTAACAGTTAGTCATAATTTTTTTTAGTTTTTGCTATCGAAATTTTGTAATTGCTATCGAAATTGTAGGTAGTAGGTATAGGTAGGTACTGCATAGCTAAATTCGAAAACACAACCTCATTGTCAATAAAAAATTAAAGAAAACTATTAATGAATGATTATGAATGAAATACCATAAGTCGTGCATGTTTTGTGACTAGGCTTATTAACATTGGTTGTTTGAAACTAAAAAAAAAATACTAAATCCGTTTAGGTCCACTAAACGATAAAGGGTTGTTTTTATTGTTATTCTTATGTACCTTAGTTATACAAAATTTAGGGCCATATACCTACATATAGATAAGTCCAATCTTCAAAAACCATTCGTAGGTGAACTTTCCAAAATTTGAAACTTGAAGGCATCGCTCTAAACACTCCTTCTTAATTTTAAGTCATTACCAATTTAAAGTTTCGAAAGAGAAATGGAAATCCTTAGACAAATCTTAAATTTCAATTGACAATTTGTACATAGGTAGGTAGGTACCTACCTACTTATCTCTAATTTTAAGCACCCAAAAACTTGGTCCATGCAGACCCAAATTATCACAAAATCAAATTCACCTTTTTTTCATTTTTCTATTCCCTACCGTTTTAGCATAATCTTTTAAGCCTCATTAAGATCTCATAAAAAAAAACTTCGATATCGTCGTGCTGAAGATATTTTATTTATTCCCATCCAACATTTTCTGCCAATGAACTCAACATCTTATCTTATTTGACTGTTTTCGAAAATAACTCGTTCAGAAAAATTCACGTCTATATTGCCCAATTTGCCCATATAAATAGCAATAACTTTTTATTCTGTCTATATGATAAACATAAGAGAAAAACAAAAATTTCTCCAAATTGTTGAAATTACATTTTATGTTTTTTTATGTTTTCGTAAGAAAAAAAAAAAAAAACTAATATTTTTACCCGCAACCACTTGAAATTTTTTTCCCATTTCATCCTCAACGGATGTAGTTGTGTTAGTATTTAAGTGAAAAACTAATAAAAAAGAAAAACCATCTCCCCCACAGCATGCTATAGTGGGTGTTCATTTTAGTTCTCCAATGCCATGGAGAAGCCAAAGAAACAAACATAAGTTCTACTTCAACAACGTACATCAGTGTCACCAACATAGTGTATTATTGTTGTGGTGGTGAAAAACCATTGGGGCGGTACCACCACAGAGAGTGCGTTGAAAATGCTTTTCGGTTTGTTTTGCCATTTTCGCTGAAATTCTTACCAAGTTTCTGACATTGGTGAAAATTGTGGAAAACTCCCTCAAATATTTCCAACTTACAATCCACATTCATTTTGGGGTAAAAAATTGTGAAAATCATTCCAATGAATTTATTCAGGGTTTTCCCCAATTTTCCGCTGACATTGGGATTTCTCCAGCTTCGATGAGAAACTCACCACTTTTCACTACTGCACACACACATAAATACACTGTGTGTATTAACACTTGTTTCTTTTAGATTTCCATACTATTCGCATTCGGGATGCTGTGGAATTGAATTTTGCAAAGGAGCACATTTCTTTTTTGGATTTATTGTCCTTCATCATCGATCACAAATTTGGGTGAGAAAATGATTGGCTTGGATTAATATAATAGATACAAAAATTCAAATATCTGATTTATAATTATTTCACAATTTCACCGTAATTACTATAGTTTCTGTTGATGTATGTGAATATCTTTTTTTACTCACTTTTGTTTACATTATCTATGCTAAGATGCCGAAACAGAGAGAATCCAATAATAGAGAAGCGAAAAACGCATTTCAATTAGAGCGGATTTGTTATTATTATGTACGATTGTACGTTGGTCTATTTTTGGGCAGCAGTCTGTCGAAATCTAAACATTTAATCCGTTGGATTCAATGGAATGATGCATCAGAAATGCCTCTATATACAGATGGCTATGAATATTAGGAATGTATGAACAATATTTGAGGAACTATGAGCTATCTATAAGGTAATTGAACCGGATTACGGATATGATGTTTAAAATGCGGCATCAAAAATTCAAATCAGATAATTTGAATGGAGAACATAAAAACATAGGTATTTGGATGAGGATGACCTAATGTAGGTAAGACTAGCGCGTGGTAGGTGGCAACTTGTAAACAAAAACATGTGATAGAAGTTGATTAATGATATTATGTATTATTTACCAAGTGTGTTTTATTTTAAAAATAGAAAACTGCTACTTATAGGTAGCCTTTCCAATTGGATTGCTGTACAAAAGAGCAGCAAAGGCAATTCGTGTTTATAGGTAGTATTATGTCTGTACATATTCTAAACAATTTTGTATTGGGATATTGTTCTACTATAATTGTTACCTATTTCAAGATCTAATGACTACTAAGCCAGAGTAGTAAAAAGTAGAGAAAACAATGTTTGAGGGAGGGGTTCCCAATTTTTTTATACTGCGACAGTGCGACTTCCTATACAGGTTGTATTATTTTTGCGACGCTCTTCTGTTTGCTCTGTGTTTTTTTTTAGGGATATAAAACTTTGAAATAGAATAAAACAAAGATGATTTTTTTAAATTTTATTCGAAAGATAATCCTCTGGCATTATAATTTGCATATGATTTCTGGTATATGACCGCCACGGCTGGCTCGGACGTAGTCTAATCTGGAGGTCTAATTTTCAATGACTTTTTCCAACATTTGTGGCCGTATATCGGCAATAACGCGGCGAATGTTGTCCTCCAAGTGATCAATCGTTTCGGGCTTATCGACGTAGACTAGCGACTTCACATATCCACACAGAAAATAGTCAAGTGGCGTTAAATCGCACGATTTTGGAGGCCAATTCACGGGTCCGCAAGGTGAAACTATGCGGTTACCAAACGTTTCCTTCAATAAATCAATTGTGGCACGATCTGTGTGACATGTTGCGCCGGCCGTCTTGTTGAAACCACAGCTCCTACACATCATGGTTGTTCAGTTGATGAACGAAAAAGTCAGTGATCATGGCTCTATAGCGGTCACCATTGACTGTAACGTTCTGGCCAGCATCGTTTTTAAAGAAGTACAGACCCTAATTATTACACCAACCCATAAAGCACACCGAACAGTCAGTTTTTGTGGATGTAAATGTAACTCCAAATACGGCAGTTTTGTTTATTGACGTATCCATTCAACCAAAAGTTGACCGTAAAATGAACTTAGTGCGCGATACGTATTTCGAACCATGATTTTCAAAATAAATTTGCACAATTTAGAAGCGTTGTTCAGGCGTCAGTCTTTTCAGGTTGAAATGCCAAACCAAACTAAAAATAATTCACTTGACAGCTGACAAAATAGGCGCCAGTTAAAATAGTGTTGCCAACTTAAAGTTCTATACTTGTAAAAAAAAACACCCTTTAAATGTACAGATATCTGAATAGAAGCTGATCTCCCTGAAGATTCACAAATTCACGGGTCGATGTTGAAATACCGTCGTCACTCATCCAAAAATACGTCTCTTCGCTAAAGATGATTTTTCGGCCAAAATTGGGATCCTCTTCCAAACGCTCTGAACCTCAGTTAGCGAACAAATAGGGTTGTATATGCTCGCATTAACTTAGAGCTCCTGGATCAGTTAGATCTTCTTCGAATAGATACTTATAGGCGCTAGTCCCGATGCGAAATTCGCCAAGTTTAGGGACGACCGTGGCAATTTCTTTGACTGATCTGGCGTTACTTTGACGTACCACGTACGGGTAATGGCTGATTGTTAATACCGAACTGGTTGTCTCGAATTTGGCCAGCAAACGTTGGAGAGTCGACTTTGCAGGGCCACCGCCTCTGCCGTAACGTTTGCACTAACGAACACACATTTTGGTAATAAAGCTTAACACTTCGACGTGCTACTCAATCGTTATGGTGATTTGGCATCAGTGACTGAATAATAAACACCAGATAAGAAAGACGACCAATAACATGGCCGCCAGAGGCTTCTAATTAAAAAACTCTTATTTAATTTTGCAGCTTTTTTTTTCATTCTTTAAAAAATATTCAGCCATTTAGGTTTATTTAATTTTTTTAAGGAGATTTTGTTGCAGGCAATTATACAGCCCACGAACCAAGTCTGGCTGGATAATGTGGGAAACGCAAAGACAATAACATGGAGAAAAAAAAAAAATACTCTATTTACATCAATCGTAAGAATTTTTAAAATTTTACCGAAAAAAATTAATACGCATTCTATCGAATTATATCGGATTTTTGTCAAAACCCTTATTAGTTATTTTTCTTACCAGGGTTTTGAATCTGAGATCATTATGTCAGTATATAAGACAATTTTACCGACTTTCAATGTTTAAGTGTATTGACGAACTTTTATTTTATACAACACTACCTACGGCTTTGTCCATGCCCACGAATAGGGTTGAATAATTGAATTTTATTTTGCTCAAACAGTTTTACAATTATTTACAAAATTTCTCCTACAAAGTGGCTTGGGGGTTGTCTGCAAAAGATTGAATATTTTGTTGTTATCTTTGAGTTCTATTAGCATGAATTTATAAAAATAGGAGTTCACTGCATTAAATTAAAGAAAAAAAAAAAAAAAAAATAGGTATATTAAATTAACAAACTGTAAGGGGGGAGTAGGTGAAGTGAATTACTTGCCGGCCGGAACGCCTAGCGGAGTAAATAGAGGGACTACTGGCCTGGCGGGACGCTTAACGCAGTAACAGGTAACATTAAAAAAATGAAGGAAGAACTGACTCTAGTTAAATTTCTATACTTTTTATTAACACGCTAGCTATATACGTTTTTACATCATTTGATAGGTAATCACATAAAATTTTGAAAGTTGTCTTATGAGAATACACTCTGTAAGTGAGGGTGAATTTAAGGAACGAATAGAAATCAAAGTTATTAATTTTATAAAAAAAACTAGCGGTCCCAGCAAACGTTGTTTTGTCTGCTCGTACATTTTTTATTTTATTAATTATTTTTTTTTTGTTTGGTGTATATTATTTGAAATTTTCTTCATGAGGTTATTCTTGCTTTTATAATTTTTTTTATTGTTGCGTGTTTATTATTTGAAATTTTATGAAATCGGATCGCAGCGCCTCCTACCGGGCGCAATTGTGAATCTAAACCATCCTTAGACCTATTCAAACACACACACAAAATTTCATTAAAATCGGTCCAGCCGTTTAGGAGGAGTTCGGTTACAAACACGTACAGAAGAATTATATACTATGTAAAGATATAAATTTAGGGTGGTAGTTTGCTAGAAAACAAAATATTTAAAAAATTATATAAATTGTTAGACATTGTCATTAAGATACATGTCTTTGTATTTCAAAAATACTGATTTAGGTAGATCAAGGAAATGTGTTGACAATTCATTGGGCCTTACCAATAATCATTTTTAGTCTTCAACTTAAATATTTTTACGGTCACAATGGATAATTTTATATGAAAATTTGCGCCATTGTAACTTCGTAAAAGTTAGCCTGGACACTAAAAATGATTATTAGTACCGCGGATTAAATGTAGATGGGACAATCCGAGAATACAGTGTCTGTGTCCATACTCGTTCAAGTACATAGCTATGACCATAAATATTTGTTTTGTTCTCGTCTTCGTGTATTTACTGTTTGTTGGGTTGGTATTTTATAAGTGCTGTCATCATTGAATGTTGACAATATCTCCAGTTTATGCAGTTGGTTAACGGAAAGATACGATTTAATGTTGTCACCTTGTTGTTGTTGTGGGGTGCCAAGCCCCTCTGTGGTTGCTACACTTACTGTAGCACGCTGTAGATATGTGGGGGACTTGATATGTCCACCAATATCCTATGAGCAACGTTTATATGGAAATTATATTTAACAGAGAGTTCATACATAGTATAATATCAATGGATTGAACAACATAGAAATTGATGTGGTGCAGCGACATCTAGAAGTGAGTTACCATAGATTTGATAATATAAAAACCTTCTCCATAAAAGAATACATTAGGTATGCCAACCTTCAAGGTAATCGGCGAAACGGGGTCGAAGTCTATTGACACTCGGTACGATACCCCGAAGCGGACACTTTGGAACCCACAAAATAGGAAGTTTAATACTATTTCAGCGTTCTCCTATAGTATACACCTTTGGTAAAGCTCTGAATGCAGTTTACCGGGTCCCAAATTAGAGTCTACCGGTTCAGTGAATAATCAGCTACACCCGTACGTCAATGAAACGCAAGATCCGCCGAAAATATAGCCGCTGTATGTCATCGCCTGATGTCGCGCCGACGAAAAAGAACTTATTGAACTTCGCAACCAATTTCTTTTGGCCCAAACTGGACGACAGAATAGGAATGATATGACGGGACGGGGCTACATACCACAATGGACATTTTACACAAGTTATTTGAAGGCATGGTTATGTCAGGCATAGGAGACATAAACTCATCACTGAGATCGTGCTTTTTGACACCGTTAGACTTTTTTTTGGGTTTGGGTTTCCTTAAGTCGTTGGACAATGCCAATAAACTACAAACGGCCTGACATCGATTAAAAATGTATGTTTTAGTGTAAGAGATAGTCCATATAGCCTAATCTCAGCCTAATCTGTCAGTTGTGGTACTAAATTTCGGCAGCGAGTTCGACTATATTTTTGAAAAATGTTCCTATAACATAAATATTATCGTCCACCGCTGTCACATACTGTAACACATGTTTATCCACTTAAGACATGAGTACAATTAGGCCTCATCTAAAAAATATATAATGCTTAATTGAAATAAATAAACAAACAGCTCCTTCACTCCCGATCTCTAAAATCCACAGCAGAGTATAGGTACAAGAGTAATACAATTAGTCCATCGCTTCAAATTACTAGTAGGTATTGTCCACATAAAATAACTTTATGTGTCCCTGCCCTCCACCATCACTCGTTGAATGCAGAAGAAAAAAAGAGGACAACTTTTCGAAAACTACAATAAATAAAATTAATTTCTATCATCCTGTTATGTTCCGTTTCACTCCATGAGGGAAGAGTGCTCTGAGAAAAAAAAAAAAAGAAGAAAAAGAAAATCATGCGAACCGGAAAACTTTTTAATGTCATATCCTTAGCATACTGCATGTATTTTGAGCTTCAACAACGACTACTATCCTATGGTACCTACAATTTCAGGCTCCGAGTTGTCATTGTTCTCCTGCTGCTTCTGCTGTTGCTGTTGCTGCTGCTGCCGTAGTACCCGTAACCCGTAACACCCGAAGCCGAACGTTTGAAATTATAATTTTAATGAACTTTCCTCGGAGCATTGTACAACATGAAATTTAATTATATCGCCGGGTTAATGCCGATGCCAAAAGGGACGACTTGGCTAAAATGTGGGAGGACTTCCATAGTATACCTAATGTGTGTATATGCACGGAGAGAGATATTTTAAAGTAAATTCGCCCCCACTGGGTTATGGATGTGACACTCTAATACCCCATCACCATCGAATATTACACTTTTCAAAAACAACCTTCACTGTAGCGGAAAGCAATAACAGAGATATGAACGCGCATTGTCCTAGTTTCTATCACTCGGCAAGTGGGTTTTGTCTGAACTCTCTGCAAATGCATGAGTGCTGGATACAGTATTAAAGAGTCACTGACTAGAGTAAGAATTTTGCATTCCACACACTGACTCAGTGGTTGACCGAGGAGCGCATTATCCTTGGATTTTATTATTGGCTCTGGATAAGATTCAAATCGAATGTAGATGCAGGAAACTTTGAAGCTATAAAGCGATAAAGTCACATATTTATATTCGTTTGTCCAAAATAAAGAAAACGAAGAATATACTTACGTATAGTATGACTACTGTATGCGTATGGGGGGGTTGAAGCAATATCCTGCGGCACTATATCACCTTCGATGAAATTTATTTCTACTTGAGCTGTTTTTCTTCATTATGCCAAGAGATATATCTTGATTTTGTAGATAGGATTCATGGTTTGTGGGCGACGACTTGTTGTCATCATGTATAGTGAATGCCAGCCCAGTGTTGGGTTGGTTAAATGAAAATTAGTGAGGAGAGGTCGAAGAGAAATGTGTATTTTTCTCATCTTTTTAGTTCTGGATAATATTAACGGAGAAGGACATTTGCTTTCATAGAATTAATATATTCAAGTTATTACTATAAAGTAGATGCGAATAGCATGATATGGCCTTCAACAGTGGGCGTAGAAATGCGATCGGATTGAGGAATCTAGGAGAGAATACTTTGACCTGGAATACAATCGCTGCAGTAAGATGTAAATAGTTTGTTAGATTATTTCTCCCTAATAGCTAGTCTATTCTTCTTCTTTAGCAGTATTTTTTTGTAAGGGTAACATAATAATGAAAGACTGATTTATAACTATTTAACTTATGAAGCTTTTCAGCTTAAATGCAATAATGTTTGTCGAATCAAGTCCTTCATGAAAATAGATTCAAAAACATTTCTCCGATTTCAGTCATCGAAGACAAAATGCATTGATACAATTTAGCCAAAACTTTATCCAGCTGGAGAGATATCTATACACATAAAATTCTGAATCATATTTTGGGTAGCATACCATCTGCTTGAAATCGTTTTACCTATCCTGAAGTATTGTTAGATACCCGTAACCAGGGGCGTAGTTAGGGTTCGAAGCTTGGGTGGGTGACTTTCATTGAAATGCTTTCTTATTTCAGGAACTTGCCGAACTTGCTAAATTTTAAGGATTTCAGTCGGCAAATTCACCAATGCAGACCGTCCTTTTTTAAAATCGAATCAAAACTCGCTAAATTTTAAGGATTTTAGTCGGCAAATTCTTAAAATCGAATCGAAACTAGCAAAATTTTAAGGAGTTCATGTGGAACCTTTAAAAATGCCGACAAGTTTAAAACCTATACCTAATGAAAATCCAAACCTAAGACCTAATTTTTGAAAATTGCTCTTTGATTTGCAGACTCTTGAAAAGAGTAGGGAGTGCGGCACCCCCCATGACCCTCACCTCTCTTCGGCCCTGCCCGTAACCGAGTCTATGTTGGCCGCTCGATACGGTCTATCGCTCGATAGATACGCGAGTTGAACAATTTGTTTTGCATTTTTTTTTTAACTGAAGTCCGCCAATTCCCCAGAGGTGTGCGAATAGTGTGTTGCTTTACCAATATCCCTTCGCAAGTGGATTAATCCGAGTCGTTTTCGGAGGTTTTGTCGTTAAAGTTTTGCAGAGCCAAGACTCATATTCTGACGTAAAAATTTCCAAGAATAATTTTGACATCGTATGTAATTCAGAAGACGTCGTAGAATGCTTTGTTGACTGATTCAGCATTCTGCTCTTTGGAAGCTTGATCGCCTGGATCTGCAGCCTAACACATTTTTCCTTAAGTCTTCCAATCACAAATCCGCGTCCAAATAAAAACTGACTTGATGGGTGTTACAGTTTTTCATACTTTCTGTGACTTCGCCATCAAATCTGACTTTTTGGATGGTTAAAATGTCGACTGTTTCTGGTCTCCTGACTTGAATGAGCTAGAGAGTATTCAAAAGATCGACTGTAAATAAAAATCATATCTACAGCATTTCCAATTCAATCCATGGGCAGAATTTTGTTTTAAAGTTTATTCCGAAATTTGTCCAATATGCCAGCAATTAACTAACTAAAATGACAGATGCCTTTGAAAAGCATCTGCATCTCAAAAACTAATGATTTCCATGTCAAAAATGTGCTGAGATGAAATGTTATGATATACACATAAATGTTCGAATCGATTTATATAAAACTCTCCGTAGGAATATTGCACCACAGCAACCACCGACAGGTATCTCTACATTCTACCATAATTTGAAAGTCAACTCACATAGGTAGCTCCCAGAATAAGGATCTTTGTCTTTCAATCATAGTTGCTTGGAAATATTATAGAACAAACGCTGGTTTTCAATGAATTCACCTTGTGCCGGTGGGGTGGGTGGCGATATACATTTTCTTGGCTTCCTAGAGGTGCATTGTTGATTGCACAACATTTGACGATGGTTATATGACATTTGTTGGTATACCTACTTGCCTTGCATGGATAAACGAAATATGAATTTTTTGATTTCTCACACGAAGTCAAAGGAATTCGTTGGAAAGGAAAATTCAATAACATGGCAAATATGAACTAGACGAATATGTGCTAGCATACAATATTGGATATGTCATCAAAAGGATATAAAATATTTGACCTACCAAAAACCGATCTAAATCTGTCAAATATTTGCTTACTTAATTACGTTTCGAAAAATTGCTGCCATTCATATGGCAGGCCGCAGTATTGGCACTCCCACTTTTCAAATTGTGGTAAAATGCTTTCCAGCGAAATCTCTGCGCCCCATACCCATATACGTATAACAAACAATTTAGGGAAATGCCAATACAGATATCCGTTTGAAACTACTCAAATCCCTTGAAGCAATTTAATATTCCTAAAAGGGTCAACATTGGTACTAACCCCATTCCTTTGAATAGCATCAGTGCACATACCGTACACAGGCCTCGCCCACTCCGTGTTGATTGCGAAAACCTTTTTGCAGGTTTTACCTTTGTTTCTATTTTAAGTTTTCACTCCCACCCACCATCACCACCGCTTTATAGTTTTACTAAGCACCGCTCTGCAAAACAAACAGGAAAGCAAATCACAACCAACAGGACGAACCAAAAGATACCAATACCTTTCTCCCAGATGTAGGCGAGTGAGAGTGTTCTACAAAAATGTGTTTCTTAATCCAATGGAAAGCTTTTCCCTATATCCTTTTATTGCGATTATCTTGATCAAATATTTATTGAAGAGCACTCCCAAGCGAAGCAACTACATAGAGGTATGTACAAGTTGTTGCGTTGGTAAACCTTTTCGCATAGATGGCCAACTCAATTGTTATATCTATCCGCATATGGTAATAAAATAACTATTCTCGGATATGAGTATTCGGATTCGCCCCTTAAAAGTGCTTAAAATCAATAACGTTCATGTTTTTCAAACGGAACGTGTAGAGAAGCACATAGAAAAACCGTCCTTTTTGTTGTTGATTCTGGTGATTTCACTTGTTCGACACGTTGTCATATGCATCAAATGCGTCTGTGATGATGATGATCCGCACTGAGAGATGTGTCAACACACATGGTGCACAGCACATGGTGTGCTCTGTATAGAAGTGTAGAATGTCAACGCGCGTGGTATTAGCCGCGCGAATCTAGTGATTTATGCCATTTACAGTGTGTAGGCCTACATTTCACAAGTGGTACATGTCATTCATTCAACGAGAGAAATCCTTTATCGCCTGGACGATGACGTTGAGATTTATGTCTGGTAAGGGAGCCATTAGAAATTCAATTTCTCCCATAAGAAGAAAAACGAACGAAGGCGAAAGTACTTTTAGTTTTTTGCCCGTTGTCGTCCGCCTAAACGTCAATACTTCATTTCCTTTTTCAATTTTCATCAAATTTGTTTTCATTTCTCGCATAGTATAAAAACGAAAATCCATGCATGGCATAGCCTTTCGATATATGTGTATAGGTTTTGTATGCGAACACACTCAGAATCGAACTGTTTTCGATTTATTCTCTTCGGTCCTTTGGAGAGCTTTTTTTTTATGTGGCGTTTCCGTTCTGTGAGTCGAACGAGGATTCCGTGAGGGATTCAATTCGTCGTGTGAAATTGAAGGATGAGACCAGACATCGATGGGAAATGTCGCACTGTAACTATAGGATTTCTGTGCCGTTGTTGGGAAAAAGAATAGCGTGTGTATGGGTGTGATTAGGTGTGTGCTTCGTGGTGCATACATAGATACGATGAGCATTTAATGGAACACGCGACGATGTGGTACAAATCAAAGTAATACGTTTAGGGTGGCGATGGGTGCAACGAACTGGATAACCCATTTTTCGTTTGATGTTATTTTGCTGATATGAGCGATATCACTGAAGTCGATTTACAATGCCATCCATTCTCCTTGAGTGGAGTCCTTTCATCGAACTTCAAACTCTATCTCCAATTTTAATTTAGGTATAGGTATGTAAAAGATTCGTACATATTTTATTAGATATAGACGTTTTTGACTTGGGCAAACCTGATTTTGTTGAAAGGGTTTGTAAAGAATTTGATAGCAAAAAGATACGTGCCGAGATGAAATAATAAGAGAGTATAGTAGTATGGAAGTTTGGAAGAAATGAAGAAATAAAACTACTGTCGTTTTAATAGACCCCATTAAAGCCACATTTTCATTATTTTCGCCATAAGTTCGTAAAGCTTATATTTTTGATCACTGCACCGAGTCGCTAATTTTTTCGGGTCAAATGTTCACCAAGTCTCAAAAGCATGGGCCTTACTAATAATCATTTTTAAATTTCAGCTTAATTTTTTTAAAGCAGACAATAGATAATTTTATATGAAAAAAATCGCTACAGTGAGATCGTAAAACTTATCCTGGACACTAAAAATGATAAAATTAGTACTGCGGTACTAATCATCTTCGCATTTTGTTCTTTGGCGTTAGTTTTGGCTGTAATTATTCCAATGGTCCGCTTCCGCTGATGCGATGTGGTGGATGAGATATGAGAGAGATGAGAGAAAGAAATAAGTCCAATGGCGTTAAATCGCAAGATCTGGATGGCCAATTCTGATCGCAAAAACGGCCAATTACACGATTAAGAAATGACTCATGCAGTAATTGATTCTCTGACTGTATGGCATGTGACACCGTCTTGTTGAAACCACATATTGATCACATCCATATCTAGTAATTTAGGCACTAAAAACTGGGTTATCATGTCACGATAACGAACACCATTAATTGTTACTGCCTGACCAGCCGCATTTTCGAAGAAGAATGGTCCGATAATGCCAGCCAAAAATCCGCAACCAAACAGTCACGCGTTGTGGATGCATTTGTTTCTCAACAATTACTCGTGGGTTTTCTGAACCTCAAATGCGACAACTTTTACGATTATCGAAGCCATTAAGATGAACATATAATATTGTTCGAAAATTGCGGACTGCAGCTGACAAACCCTCATGATTTTGAAAATATTGCTCAACAATGAAAATACGTTGGTCTTTCGTAGCGCTCCATTTTTACTAACCCCGAGCTGTCAGCTGTCACATTGTTATCTTTTTTTTCCGTTGGCATCACTGTACTATTAAATGGCGCAAAATTTAAATTTTGCGTGAATTATGGGATACCCTTTACAAAAAATTGCATTCATACACCTTTTTTTTTTCTCTCTAGTGATGGAATAAGGCCTCAGTGCAGTGGGATGAGTTAGCGGCAGCCATTTGTAGGTACACTAGACTCTCTGACATCAACGAATTTTCTGTCTACAAGACCGACTAACCTTTGCGCATATTTTGTTTTATGGACCTCTTGTTTTAAAGATACTTCCAAATGCTTGCTTCTTATTTTATTGCTGGGGAGACTTTTAAGATGCGTAGTGTCAAGCAGCTACTTCTCTGAACGATGTGGTCCATGGTTAAGTCACATTAATCGCTTGTTCCTACTACTCGGCTATAAAAATAGGTTATAGAATTTATGCCATCAGAGGCTAGTCAACAAGTTTTTGAACACGAATGGCCGACCCATATCCCTTTTGAAATAAGATCGAAACAAGCCATCCAACATCCGGAACGAAATTCTAATGTGCTAGGGGAGCAGTTTATACCTATCCGTAACTCAAATCGATATCACTCCCACCATAATAATTTTCGTAGGAATGTTAGGCCATCTCAGAACCCTGGATACCCAAAGATCGTCTCAATATTCCCTTGAGCGAACATGAGTTGGTTGAAATAGTTCAAAGAAATCTTAAACTCAAAATTCGACAACAATTATTTTGTTTTGATTTCCATTCTGTCTCTCAGTTAAAGAATTTTTGTCATAAGAAAGAAGCCCTTTTTAATCAGCAACCACTTGGTTATGCTCTTCGGGTAGAGCAGTGCATGTGCTAGAATCTGATTTTCATAATCCAACTTTTCATGAAGAATCTAAACAGATGTCCTTGGTAAAACTTATTGTGGGCTGCTTGATAGTGGAGCTTCCATTATAATGTTTAGGAGGAAAAGTCGATAAAGAGTTCTTAAAAACCAAGCTTTCTTTCAGAAAATTCTAAACTTGTATAAAGACCGCTCAGTATGTGGTAGGATCGTTTCAGACCGATGATGTTCGTTTTCGTGACAAGTCTCATAATATGGCCCTATATATAATTCCGAGTCTTAATCAGGATGTTTAGCTGGAAGTAGACTCTTTGGGTTGCCTTCCAAATTGCCCCAGAAATAATAAGCGAGGTCACTTCATCTTCTTGTTTTGATTTTGATCCGAATATGCATAGTTTGAGTCATTGTGAGAAAGAACGTCTTCAGAGAGTCATCGACAGCTTAACTTCTTTTTCGAAGGAAGGTTTGGTAAAAACTTTTTTTTTAGAGTATGTTATCGAGATAGAGAAAGGCGCTAAACCGTTCAAACAGAGATACTTCCGCATATCTAACGCTGTTGAGAAATTTTTACATGGCGAAATCGATCGTATGATATCGCAAAATGTCATTGAAGAGTCACAGAGTCCCTGGAGTAGTTCTGTGGCTTTATTGCAGAAACCTGGGAAGTTGAGGCTTTGTCTCGATGCGCGTAAGGTAAATAGCGTTACGGTTAAAGATTTATTTTTTTTATTTTTATTTTAAATACTTTATTTCATACAATGTTTTGAGTTCACAATTTTTGAATTTAAGAAATTAATTTATAAATAAGTATGAAATAGTAATGTACATTCTATTGTCCAAGTGACAAGAGACGAATGTACTAGCAAATTAAGCTAATAATTAAACAATAATTTTTTGATGGGGAATAACAAAAAAAAAAAAAACAATAGCAAAGAAAAAATAAAAAATTTAAATACAATTGTTTTAAAAGGCAATGAAAAAAAAAATATACCTAGACATTCAATGATCAATATCCATTCAAAAAACTATTTATGGCTGAGTAATCCAAAGACAATAACCATTTCTTTACATCTTTTAAGAATACATTTTTAATTCTCTCACACCTAATATAACATGGAAGTGAATTAAACAAACGAGGTGCGGTGGCATAGTAAAATCGTTGAAAATGTGCTTTATAAATAGTAGGAACGGTTACCAAATTTCTAGCATTGGTACGTAGATTATAGTTTTCTACGTTTCTTACAAAGTAAAATCCCGAGTTTTCGAAAAATATTTTTAAGACTTTGTAGCAGTAAAGATGCCTTAGCGGAAGAAATTCAAGACTTCTGAACAAATTAAAACTAGGAGTTCTTCGATTTACTTTGCATAAGATCCGTATTGCATGTTTTTGTTTTACCAGGAGTGGCTCCGTTTTATTAAAATAGGCACCACCCCAACAAGAAATACCATACTGCAGCTTAGATTTTAAAAGACCATTATATACGAGTTCTGTGATTGATTGTGGACAATATAGACTAAGATGATACAGTTGTCTTACCACTCTATTAAGATATTGTTTAAGATAGAGTGTATGATTATTCCAACAGAGCTTGTTATCTAACACTAAACCTAAGTATTTAAAATTGTCAACACACTCAACCCTAAAACAACAACAAGAATTTAAATTGTTAAATGCTACAAAATTGCCGTTGATATTGGGCAAGCAAAATCGTTTGCAACATGAAGAGTGATAATAAATCGGCAAATCATCACAGATCTTACTTTTAATATTAAAAATCATAAATTTAGTTTTATCACTGATTATAAGTTTGTGTTTTACGAACCATTGCCTCAGTAAATCGAGGTCATGGTTCACATCCACAAAAACATTTAGTAAACTAGTATTTGAGTATGAAAGAGCAGTATCATCAGCAAACGCTGTAACTTTACCTTTGAAAGGTTGAACAAACAATGAATTGACATATATAAGGAACAAGATAGGACCCAAAACTGAACCTTGTGGAACACCAAGATGAATCCAATTTGGAGCGCTGTATATATGTTTGATCTTTACCATTTGCCTTCGATTTGTCAAGTAAGAAACAAACCAATCTTGAATATAACCCCTAAACCCTATATGGAAAAGTTTGTCGAGTAGTATTTGGTGATCCACCATATCAAGAGCTTTAGTGATGTCAATAAACAAGGAAGCCGGTATTTCAGATGAATTTAAACTTTTGTATAATTCACCAGTTAATTTTAAAAGTGCTGTCTCAGTCGACCTTCCACTTCTAAAACCAAATTGACAATCACTGAAGAAATGCGTTCTATCAAGAAACGATAACATCCTGGATTTAATACCTTTCTCAAATATTTTTGAAAATATCGATAGCAGAGATATAGGGCGATAATTATTTAAAATAGTATTATCTCCTTTTTTGTGGAGTGGTATTACTACTGCTGTCTTTAGGGATTCCGGGAAATTACCTAGCTGTATACTGTTATTAAATATAAAACACAAAATATCAGAAATTTGAAACGAAATTTTCTTCAACATAAAGCTTGATATATTATCAAAAGAAGTAGTATTTGATGTTTTTAAAGAACAAATTATTTTATGAATCTCCAGAGCAGTGAATGGTTCACAGAAAAACTTTCAGTTTGACTATCCGTATCATTATTTGTATCAACATTAAAGTTGTTGTTTGTTGAATTCTGAAAAGAACTTATATTACAAAAATAATTATTGAACAAGTCAGCAATTTCTAAAGAGTCTGAGACAGTTGAGTTGTTTACGTTCAAAACGATATCCACTTCGGAAGCTTTTCTATTGAGAATCTCATCAACAATTCGCCATTCCTTTTTAGAATTTCCAAGACTTGCTGCTAATTTATTTCGAAAATAATTATCTCTACACAGAGGGACTTCAACTTTAAGCTCATTACTTAGCTTTTCGAAGTACGTTTTGAGCCGTATATTATTTGGGTTTTTTCTTAAGCGAACACAAAGCTTATTTTTTTTCCGAATTTTTCTTAGAAGAGATAGAGTCATCCATGGCTTCAGGCATTTATTTTTGTTGTTGACACTATTTATGTGCTTGCTATTCACAATGTGAAATTGAAGCTTATTGAGAAATAAATCAAAAGCAATAGATGGATTACTTGTATTGAAAACATCTTCCCAAAACTCAAAATTCAAACGGGTTTTAAGTATATTAAAATTGATTTTGGAAAATGTTTTACCCTCAGTTAGTTTGGTACGCGGCACATTATAACTAAATTGAATACTTGTTAGATTGTGGTCTGTAAGTTTCCATATGAAGCAGTTTTAAACTCTATTAAATTATTTCGATGAACCCTTATAAATATGTGGTCCAAGCAGGAACTTGAGCGAGTAGGTTGAGCCAATAAGGAGTCAAAACCGAACGCAGATAGAGTCGACAAAAAGTGATCGACATCTGATGAGTCAGACAAAATATTAATATTAAAATCCCCAAGCAAAATAGTATTTTTGGACGTTTGCGATTCCAAGAACACGGAGAATTCTTCAGTAAAGGCCTTTGCTGTACATTTGTGCAATCTATAAACACATAAAAAACAATAGCAAGTACCAGAAAGTTCGCAACTGAAACTAATTATATCAGCACTCTGTAAATTATATTTTTTAATTTGTTTACCTACTATGCCACTTTTAAAGAAAATTCCAACACCTCCAGCTGCATACGAATCATTGCATGTTGCATCAAATAAAAAATTAGGAATATTAAAATCAGAAATTTCATTTTCAAAAATCCAGATTTCAGAAACAAAAATCAACACCATCAGCAGAGACGGCATTTGAAATGGTAAAGAATTTGAATTTGTAGGTCGTTGTTATCAAATTCCTTTTACCGGGAAATTGCCACCCAATATAGTGTTTAGTTCCAAACAGACTATGAATGGGATGGTATAGGCGCAAAACCTTTCCAAGAAGTGCATAATCATTTTTAAATGAAGCAGCCGCTGCAAATTTACAAGCGTAAGTGCGTATGGCACACCCATACGATTTAAGTACCTATTTTAGTTATATGCGAGTATTCTGTTACTAAAGAATCTTTTTTTTTTGTGCCCAAATGTCCGCAATAAACCGCCCACATAAATTCCATTTATGCTCTTTCAAATACGAGTCCCGAATTTGAATCTTAATCTAACCGCTTTCTGGTGGATCCATAATTTCAAAGTCAGCCTTCATTTATACGGGTTCTATTTGACAAAATTTATAGTTATTGTCTGCCTTTCATCTGTCATTTCCCCATGCAAACAAACATTTATTGCTATTTGGCTAAACGTACAAAGAGCAATAAAACTGGAAGGCATTTACAAAAAAAAAAAAAACATATTTTTCGCTTTGATATTAATCAAATATTTAAAGATTGAATAGAAATGGATATCGGAAGCGGTATATTTCGCATGTCCTTTTCAGTTCTGATTTTCTCCTCTCCTAGTAGTTATTCTTTTTCATCTCATTCGTATTTATTTTTCCTTTTCTTTGCCTGAAATAAATATTTCATTTTTTTTCTTTCTTTTTGTATTTACAATTCTACTGGTCAAATTCAAGGATAGATTTCCATTGAAAATTAATACCACCCTCTAGGCTAAAAGCTACCCCACTGGTCACATGTGTATAATGTGTAATGTACCCTGTTTCTTTTGATCATTTTACGAACAGTCATAGAGCTTATATCCCCGTGGCAGGGGTATTTAGAGAAAAGTGTTTTTATTCTTGCATCCTTCGGAGGATATTTTTCAATTCAAATAGAATTACATTTTCCAGATTGAAAATATGATTTATTTTCGAGACAAGTCTTCTATATTTTATAACTCAAATACAAAAAAAAGGGAGTCTCATAGGTATCCAAATGAAGGAAAGGATATTTTATCGAAACGTAGAGTTCATTTTCGTGTAATACGATGGACTCTAGACACTGCTGTTGGTCCTTCTTCTATACCATATGCTGTGCATACATTACGAATAAGATATTCCATCAGCTCTATACGGACAATAATAATAACAACAATAACCTAGGTGGCTACCAGGGGAGACAGTGGTAGTGATGAATACAAAAAAAGGGACATCGTATGCGTTTCAAAATAATGTATCGCAATCTTGCCCCCCGGGAAAGGTTATCATTCTGGGTATAGTAGTTCATCTCTGCATAGCTAGTACTATTACGACTTCAATCCAAAAGATGATAATACCACTTGCATATGAGATGGTTGCAGTTTGGGAGAATGCTGGTTACATTATTTGGGAAATCGTACATTCGTAATCCTTTCAGCACATTTCTGTCAAAATATTCCGAAAACCAGTCCGCATTGAAGATAATTCATTCGTTTTTAGACATCGGGTGTATGTATGTGTGTGAGTGTGTATTGCAGTGACAACAACACATCAGTGATGTATGGGCTGGGCCGTGGTGGGGATAAGAGGCGATTGTAAATATCCTGCGGTGAGAGTAGTTTTTGGAGTTCGGTCATCGACAGGAATATATGTGACACTGACAACAGAGTGTTATATATATTTACGGGACTGAGGTTCGACCATAGCTAAGAGAAGTCCTTCTATTCACACCACTCAGATGAATGAATACAATTTGCGGTTGTAAATCCTTTATTCAGGGTATTCGAGGGACGTCTTAATGGAATTGCCTTTCAAATAGCACAGTGAACTATGAAATTTTGGATTTTCCCTCATTCACATTCCTCTGTGGCATCGGAGTAGGTATATAATAAATGAGTATAGTGCTCCTAGGACTACGAAGATGGGTGAGTGAGAAATCAGTTGATGCTTTAAACACATTTCGAAATATGCAGATCAAAATAATGAGTCACAGAAAAGAATGCACAGGCCATGGTCCTTGTAACCATTCTCGACTGCGGAGGTCATGTTTCTTTGTCTTCATAATTGGGGTACAAACTATTTGCAGGGTTGTGGCATTTGTTTTGTGGTTGAATGAGCTGAGGGAGTCACGACAAATGTTTATTAGCATCAGTATGGGATCTGGTCTCGATCTACTTGTAAATGAGAGATGATCTATCTTAAAATAAACGCACCGCACCACAATTACAACAAAAGCACAATACTTCAAGCTCCTGGCGCAGAACGGGATACGGAACGGACAGCAAATACTTACTTACTTAAGGTGGCGCTACAGTCCCGGGGTGGACCTGGGCCTCAACCAACAATCTTCTCCAGCCAGCACGATCTTTGGCCAGCTGTCTCCAGTTTCGCACGCTAAGTTGGTTAAGGTCCCCTTGCATTTGCGTGCACCACCTGAGTTGCGGTCTTCCTCTACTGCGCCGTCCATCGGGTCTGGATTCGAAGATCTTCCGAGTCGGAGCATTCACGTTCATTTGCTCTAGTTCGACCCTCACTCGTCTGGCTAGGTCGATAGCGCTGTACAACCCGTACAGTTCGTCGTTGTATCTCCCCCTCCATTACTCGACAAAGTCTTTTACCACCTCAAAGTTATATCTGTCTATAGTAACATTCTGTCCAAGACGTCGGTGTTGTTGTCTTGCTCAGGAACGCGCCAGTGACATCACGCCGCGTTCTGCGTAGGCGAGTAAGTGGACGGACTTTTGAAAGCCACGCTTTGGTGTTAGCGTTTGAGTCTTGCACTATTCTTTCAAGTACGATGTTGAAGAAGTCACATGACAGCGCATCGCCTTGTCTAAATCCTTTTTTGATATCGAAGGTCTCGGTGAGTTCTTTACTGACCTTGATGGAGCAGCGTGGATTCTCCATTGTGATCCTGCACAAACGGACGAGTTTGGCTGGGATGCCAAAACTATAGACATTGCTCTGTATAGCTCGTCTCTATAAATGCTGTCGTAGGCGTGTTATTTGGTCGATGGAAGAATTTCCTGGCCTGAAGCCACCAATCAGGTTGTTGACGAAAGGCTTCAGACGTTCACACCATACGGCAGATAAGATCTTGTAGGCGATGATAAGAAGACTAATACCTCTGTATAGTTGGCGCAGTTCAGAGGGTCTCCTTTCTTGAGGATCGGGCAATCAAACGGACAGCCAATGGTGTTATCAAAATAAGAGACTAAATTTGAAAGCCTGTTTTTTTCGGCCAATCGTGCTCATCTACTTGATAACTTTTAACGGATCGGACTTATGGACTTATGCGAAACCGAGGCTTGGATTTTTGTTAGATAAGATATGCCTATTGGATGCAAAGCCATATAACTATGCGATGGTGCTTTCCTTAAAGGCTTAGGTTAGCTCGTCGGATCCAGTGCTGTTTCCAAAGAAACGCCAAAGTTTAAGTCGACTTTTAATTAAAAAAAAACGTAAAATAGCATAAAGCTTCAGAGGCTTATATGGGTCCCTAGACTCTAATCCACATATTATATTTTTCCAATTCATTTATTTAGTGCTCTTTATCAATTTGTTGAAAAGTATAATTTTCATCAGGTACTTCGGCGGATCTTATGCAAACAACAAAAAGTATAAAAATGGACATCATTTTCCACTGCCCAGCACTGAACTAGGATTTACTTCAATCAAGAACTTATACCTTTTCTAATAAAGAAAGTTCCCAAGGAAACAACCAAAAAAAGGGTTTCATTGCTCATTAAAATATTCTACCAGGCAGCGTCACGGTGGGCTTAATTAAAGTCCACTTGCTGTTCAATATAATCCTATTTTGGGCAAAATTTCACCAATAATTCCCTCTTCACAACCAATTAATTGGCCTCAGCGTAATAAAATATCTATTCACTACCCGTCTGTACAATGTATCTTATATAGGATTAAATTGACATTAAAATTATAAAATAAGTCACATCTGTGCCCTCGGGAGGACTTGTTGTTGTTTACGAAAATGGCAAAAAAAAAAATTGTTCATCACAAAAGACAACTTTCCTAAAGAGAGACAGATTTACTCTTCGTTCGTAGTCATTAGCCGCAACAACCCAACGCGAACCATCTCCACATCATCCCCAATCACCTTTAAAACCAAAATAAATTATAAGCATCAATCATTTTCTCTTTACAAGGCACACTTGACAAAAAATAATGCAAAACATCCCTAAAGCTAAAAACAGACGAGCAGATTTCTTTTTCTGTTTTTTTATTTTGTAAATCCTTTGATCAAACTGCGCGTTATGTCCAACGCACAATAGCGACAGGACAAAGGCAGGACATACGACGGGTACAGGAAAAAAAAATCCCCAATTTATCCACTCATAACAATTTCCTATTTCCCCCGGACACAGAGACGAGCGGACGACCAGCCACCATAACCACCACCATCATTTACCACCCCCTGAAGGGTGGTTCCGAAAAAATGTCTGAGCGCTGTCATAAAATAATTTATGCGCAAAACAGTGAGCGAGAGTATGGATCTATACCATTCTGTTCCCCCACCAGTCCAACGCCTGGTTCTTCTTCTTCACGGCTTAAGACGACAAAAGGTGGCGGAAGTTCCCGAAGATACTCGCATATAGTCCTTGGCTGGGATTCTATTATATCGTTATTATGCCCGGAAATTTGCTTCACAAGAGTCTCTCCAAAGGGGTTTGAAATTTCGTTCCGTTTTCTTTTGGTTTTATTTTATTTTTTATTTTATTTTTTGTTACGCTTCCCAAGGAATTGATTGGCTAATTATAGGGTATATGCGGTGCTGTGTGTTAACCTTTAAGCAATTTTTGTGATGCAAATAATTTTGGGATTTTAGTTGAGGGAAAGTTTTGCGTTTTTCAGTCGGGGAGTGTATCATACCATAAGTCTTCGTGTTGAAGGATCAAGCCCGCAAGCTGATGGGCGAACGAATAACTTGGGGTGGGCGCATAAGAACAGGAAAACAAAACCAAAAAAAAAAAATAAAAAAAAATAAAAATATTGAGCGGAATTGTGCCAAAAGCGTTTCAAACCGCAGACAAGTTCATAAACTTGATGGAATATTTTAAGAGTGTATTTTTTTTTACGAGGGCAGTAGATACTAGTGCAGAGATTGGAGATAAATTAATTTTTTTTGACTTTCTGACGAGGTATACGTATACGCGTATTTTTCTTGCCAAAGAGTTTTGACACAGAAATTTACATTACCTTGTATAAATGTATCTGTAGCAAGAAGTTTTGCAAAAGAAAACAATTCTTCCGCATAAAATGAGATGAGAACAGCGTGACCTTAGAAGAGAATTATTTATTGGCCAAGTTTATCCGAATCTGTTACATAGCTGCACATATATTTAAGAGATACATTTCTTTCTTTATGAAGTTTTAGTTAAACCAGGGCTCGAATAAAATCTTCAACAGCTGACGCATAGAATCAGATCTTAATGAACCTATATCTATCAGATGTTTATGAACCCCAGTACATATGGTAACCACTTTTTTAAGACTTGAAGACAAGTTACAAGACATGTGCCAAAGTAGTTACTCATACTCCCCATCTGAGGATAATTCCAGAGGACAAGAACTTGCAACAGTGGGCGCAGTAGCGCAGTGGTTATCGTGCTAGAGGCTAGACTACTGTGCGAGGGATCCCAGGTCCGATCCCCGAAAAACACAAAATGTATCTTAAGGTTTTTTCTACTGCGCTACCTCTCGCGAATGTCTGACAAACTCGGCAAATCCGAGATTACCTATGACTGTCCTGAAAAAGCTTCTCAATTCAGCCGTTCGGAGTCGGCATAAAATTGTAGGTCCCTTCTATTCGTCCCAAAAATAGAAACTCACACAAAACGAATAGTTGCGAGAAGCTAGGCCTAGGGTGTCTTCCCGCCTGTTGCGCCACCTATTTATTTTATTTATTTATTTAGGACTTGCAACAATTAAAGTGCAGCGAAGAAACATCCATTTGCAACAATCGGGAATGGTTGAAATGCCTTTTTAAGGTTCTAAACAAGTATAAGTGTTATCATCGTCCTGACCGATGATGGTTTGATAACCTACACTGCACAGCATATCCAAGTCATGCAAAATGTTAGCCATGTGAGTTATCGTACACGTATGGGCCTAATATTGGTACCAGAACTTATCGACAGATATAACCCATTTTTAGACCCAACCTGACGACGGTAAAAAGTTCTCTCGCAAGATTTCATTCGCCTCTGTCGTTTCGTTTGGACGCTATCGTGTTTTCAACAGACAGACAGAGGGACATGGCTCAATTGATTCAGAATTTGAATTTGATCCTGATTCCGATTACTATATACTTTCTGGAGTCTTCGGTGACTCTTTCTTGTCGTTTTAAATGTAATGATGGACCTTCTTGTGGAGGGTATAAAAACAAACTTCAGATTTGTGAAGAGTGTCTGCACGAGACACACTATAGAATTTTATTTACTACGATCCCAGGCATGCTGCTTCCAGTAACTAAGCGCTCTCGTGTCCGCAGAATTTTTCCTTAAAGTGAAGGCTAATTTTTTGAGAGCCATTCCAACCATAGTTTGGCGTCAACTAAGTATAGCTTGTTTTCGACACGACCGAGCAGCATGTAATTGTTTGTGCTTCGCCCAACCTTAGTCATAACTTTCCTCTAGGAAGATACGTAGATTCCGCGAAACGGAAGAAAATATATGGAGTCATTTCACAATTTTTAGTTTAGATATACTCCATCACCAACCAACAAGCCATAGATTGTAGAAGAATTTATTTTTGTTTTGTATCATCTGCGAGCGTTGCTACAATGTCCCATCATCCTGTGGTATATCTCTTGTATAGAGCAGGAATAAAATTGGACCGAGAACGCTTCCTTGCGGAACACCTGCCTAAATTCCTTTAAATTCTGAGAATTCAGTCTCATGTTTAACTCAAAAGAGTCTGTTTTCGAGGTAGGATTATAGTATTCTGTACAATTTCTCAGGTATGATTGCCCTTAGCTTATACCTTAGGCCTTCGTGCCATACCTTGTCAAAGGCTTGCGATACGTCGAGAAAAGTGTTAGAGCAAATCTTTTTCCCTTCCAGAGCTTTTTCAATTTCATTTGTTATTCGGTACACGTTGTCCATCGAACGGCTTGAAGGTCTCTTCTAGATGCTCGGCAAATAAAACCGCTTTGTCTTTGTCTTATCTTATCTCTTATCAGCAGACAAACTCTCGAGGTAAGTAGAATTCTCGCGATTTCTTAAATCCTGTAGAATTTTTTTTAATGTAATGCAAAGGTGGTTCAGATAGACTTTATCAAGGAGCGCTCGAGTTGTTACCATCTCTTGCGCGCTCTCCTTTTTTCTCTTATGAGGTCAACGATTTTAGGCTGATATTTGACTTTATTGTTCTGTGTTGCTATCTTGCGACAAGGAGTATTTTTCCACGCTGTCTTTCAATTTCGTCTTCTATTTCAAGCGGTGTCTTTGGCGGTACATTTAATACAAAATTTTCCTTGCAGTCTTTTCTGAAAACGTCCCAGTTGGTTTTGTTACTAAATAACCTGCGGTCCTTCTTTTTTTGCTACATTTACACCTATTTGCAGAGTGACTGCTGAGTGGTTTGAGCATAGATCATAGCTTAGATCATTCTTTAATTTTAGTCAGATTTTTGTTTATACCTTTTGCTATAAAAAAAGTCGATTTTATTTTTGTGAGTTGGCCAAAATGTTGGCTTTCCCGTAGAAAAAAAAGTCCACCCCACGATTCATACAGGCTTTGTACAGTAGTCTGCTTTTTGGTTGAATTGCATCTTGAACCCCAGAAAGTGTGTTTCGCGTGTAGAAGAATGGGCCTTTTCGGATGAACGGATGAACATTTTTGGGGTAGTTTAAAAAAAAAAGATCTTTCGGACTATTACTTGAAATATCGAATACGACCCGAAAGATCCTTATCTCAAAGATTTTAGGAAAGTATAAGCTTCTTGCCCTATATGGCAGAACCGGTAGATGCCTCCTTACCCCGAAGAACTGCGTCGAATACATTTTGCGAGGTAATTGTGAGGCTTGGCTGATGTAACATTTTGACCCAGCTGCCAATGTTGAGAGTCCTTTCTCCTTTCTTCATTTCGTATTAAGCCATTAATCAAAACTCTATTTACGAACTCAGTCCGATTCAGTTTGTCAAAGCTATCTACCCAGAAAAAATGAACTTCTGCGCCATTGTAAATACCCAACAGATAAGCATTATTTATAAGTAGGTACATAGAATAAAAATAAACACGAAATTTTATGAGGCTCCTGGGACAATGCATCGCGGGACCATCGAACCGAATAGTCCTCATTGATTGAATGGGGACCGTTTTTAGACAATTACTAAAGGAATAACAAGAATCATTCAGCCGCTAATTACTACACAAGTATCCCCCGTATTTATATTTACGTTAATTTGGTTAACAAAACACGCTAACTCGTCACAATATCAAATAAAGCAACCCATCGGATGTGCGTGTCTAGTGTGGGTTTCCTTTAGCAATGCCAGAAAGAAAATAGGAAAACGAAACGAAAATTTGTTAGGTGAAAGCCATAAATTCCTCAAGTACCGCTCAGTCAATATACGCAAAGGTGCTATGGTTAATTTGGTTTTCTGTCTAATTTTCTTTTTTTTTCTGTTATGGAGTTAAATAAGTAATAAGACCTATGTGGAGTAGATATATACTCTTGGGCACAAGTATAGAGTATGCATATATAAAAGGACGAAGACTGACCGAATAAATTCTTGCTGATGTGAGTTGATGGAATTTCCAATGTGGCTTTAGCCAGCATATTTATTTCTATCACTCCCGAAGTTGTAGTTTGCGGCTGAATGACAATATTGCGTGAAGCCAAGCAATGAGGCGGATACCCATCTTTTATACAAGTATCTATACCAGCTTTTTCATGTTCTTTGGAGTATCTTGGTCGATAGCACGATACGATATACCCAAACGTGAGTCTTTTGGCCTATATAAATTATTACTGTGCTTTTGTATTTTTTGGAGCAGGTCTATATGTGTGTACGTATACGTAGATATAAGGTACTTGAAGGTAACGGCTGTGGTAGTGGTGATATAAAGGAGTTAAGTATCTAATCAGTCACATATCTACATGTGTTTAGATAAATTGTTAAATAGGCTGTAACTTTTATGGTAATTTATTTTGCTTTAATATGCGTATGAGTGTGTGAGTAGTTGACTTAAGGGACATTGCAAAAGCACGACTATCGGGTGGGTGGGGTGCGATATTTTATGTGAAAGGTGAATGTTAACTGACAGGGTGACAAATTGATCTTTAATTTGTACAGAAAAAGCTACCAGTGAAAACGTTAACGTAAGTAATGGGATTTTGGCCTATAAATTTCATATCCTTAATAAGATCTAGAGGACAAGTATGGGGGGTCGGCGAGTAAGATAAAAAATATATGAGTATAAGTGGGTATTTTGTTAAGAGCGTCTAAAATGTGTGCTTAAATAAAGTGACCAACATAATTATGGACTGATTTGAAACAATTAAGGGCATTATTTTTTAATTCACTACACCATAGCTACTTCCGGTCACAATTACAACTTTTCCTTCTGTAGCGGAGAAACGAAATCTGCTATTGTTAATTTGGCTTTAAGCCCTGTACCTACGTTTCGCTGTTCCCCGCGGCGAATCGGAAGAAAACCACTCGAATCATCCAACAACTAAATCCTAGTCAGGTAATGGACTCCTAATGATTGTATCCTTTGTGCTAATTTGTATCCTTCGGTGTTATCAAATAGCTTGAATTTCACCACAATTAACTAAATACCACAATGCATTCGTCAAGGATAATTGTACGGTATGATTAATTGTAAAATAAATTCCGTTTCCAATTCTTACCATTTTTTATAATAACCCACCTACATCTATATGTATTTATACAGTGAAGGTCTAGGACCTAATTTGGCTAATTGACAAATATAGCCGTCAAAATTAAATTTATCCTTTCCAAAAATAATAATAATAAAACCATAATTATGAAGTAATAATTAATTAATCATAAGAATGTTATGACCTGATGTATTTATAAGGGATTTCTATTTAAGTATGTGCATACGTTGGTATGTGCAATCTTATTTGACATTCCTTTATGGTGTATCCTTTGAACATGCCTACAGTACACAATTAAACCGCTATCAACAATTTCCCAAGCGACCGACACGTCGACGACGACGACACAAACAAACAACATCGAGGGCTGTCTTACTCACGATGTTTACAGGTAATTAGCTTAGAAGTCAATATTTGTCCTTTAGTGTCCTCGTGCGCTGCCATTCTCATTCTCACCCGCAATTTGTTTACCAAACTAATGAGTTTTATTTTTTCATATTTTTTTTTTATTCCTCACTTTGTGCATAATAATACAAGGGTGAGTGGAAATTTATGGCCAAGTTGTTTCTATCAATTGAACGCAAATAAATTCGATAAATTGGAATAATGAGTTTAGTTAATGAATTTCTGTGTTTTTTTTTTTTGTTCTCCCTTTGGTAGTTGATTTTGGAAAATTAGTTGCAGTTAGCAAGGTTGATGTGTGTTTGCTTGTAAGTATACCTCATTAGGATAATTGGTTCATACCGGTTGTAGTCCTTAGGATATGGTTTAAATGCATAGGCACAATTTCCTTGTCATTTGATTTAATTGATTTTTGATTTTTGGGGGCGAAAAAAAAAGTCCTGTCATTAGTACAGGAACATACAAACTAATGGTTGCTTTCAATCAATGGGATGGTCAAGCTACAAGCTATTTGCCATTCCATTTGATGTTGACGGTTAGTTTGAGGAAATGCCAACTTAACTAAATGTCTACGATAGACATGAAATTAATGAAGGCAATTTTGGAATTTAGCTCATGGTCGTTAGCAATGGATGAAGGAGTTGCTTCGATTTTTGTGATCAATCACAGGGTAAGTAAAAATTAGTCCAATCGAAAGGGCTCTGTACTTTTAAGTAAATAAATTTTTACTTCGGATGAACAATTATTTCTAAAGGTTTCTAAAGGTAGATAAAGTTAAAAAACTATTTTGAAAAGCTCAACATTTGGAGTGCTAAGTTTAAAAATTATAAATTATGTGAGTGAAAAATAATTTTTGTAAAACTTGACGAACGCAATTTGTACTCACTCACACTAAATCGAGTAATTTCTTAAAAAAAAAAAATGGGGAAACACTCACAGTCACACTCAATTTATATTCACACCACCACAACACTTACTTACTTACTTAGGCGGCTCTACAGTTCGGGGTGAACCGAGGCCTCAGCTAACAAGCCTCTCCAGTTAGCCCGGTCCTTAGCTAACTGCCTCCAGTTGCGCACTCCTAGTCGGTTGAGGTCGCCTTCGACTTGCGCGCGCCACCTAAGGCGAGGTCTTCCTCTACTGCGTTGTCCCTCCGGGTTAGACTCGAAGACTCTACGGGCCGGAGCATTTGTTCCCATCCGCTCTACATGTCCTAGCCATCTTAAACGACTTACTCGCAGTTTTTTGACCAGGTCGATGTCGCTGTACAGCTCGTATAATTCGTCGTTGAATCTCCTTCTCCAAAGCCCGTCAACGCAAACGGGACCGAAAATTCTACGAAGTATCTTTCTCTCGAAGCGACCGAGGATATCTTCATCCGCTTTAGATAGAGTCCAAGCTTCAGCGCCATAAAGCAGGACTGGAATGATCAAGGTCTTATACAGAATCTCCTTAGTTGCTCGGGATAGGGCTCTACTACTCAATTGCCTTCTTAGCCCAAAGAAACAGCGGTTGGCAAGAGTTATTCTTCGTTTAATTTCTTCTGAGATGTTGTTGTCAGAATTTATAGCAGAGCCGAGGTATACAAAGTCCCTCACTACCTCAAAGTTATAGCTGTCGATCGTGACGTTTTGTCCGATTCCACACAACACACGTGTAGCATTTCATTAGTAAAAGTTAGTATTGTCGGTGTTCAATACATTCAAATGCACATCTTTAACAGAGAAAACGACGCACAGGCACAGTGTTTGTTCAAATAAATGTAGTTCTGCTTCCGATGTATGCCCAACACCGCAAAGATTAATCGCTGTTGCTATTTTTCGATTTAATAAATTAAATTGTCATATTTAGATACAAGACTACTAGAACTAGAGTTTGGTCTATAGCTCAGCCTCTGGATGAAGCAGAAAGCTGATTGATAGCCTATATGATAAAAACTCACGACTTTTTGCTCTCTTAAGTATTTAAATTTCAAAATTCCGTATTGATTACGAACGACGAGATTACCAATGTATCCTTTGCTTCATACAACTAAGTAGGCGATTGAGTCTCAAATGGGGAGCCTTCATTAAAAACGCATTTTTTGGGCCGTTTTTTTTTTTTTTGACATTTTTTGGCTATTTATTGAGTCATTTTTGAAAGCGTTTTTGTAGCGTTTCTCTAAGTGATTTTTGGAGCTTTTTTGGACGTTTTCTTGGGCCTTTTGAAGCAAATTTTTTATATTATTATTTGGGTTATTTTGGGTACTTTTTAGAAACGTTTGCTTTTCGTAACGCTTTTCGGTATTTTTTGAGGCAATTTTAGGACGTTTTTCGGGGCGCCTTATTTTATTTGTAGAATCTTTTGTGAATCTTTTTTTCTGGTGCGTTTTTCAGGGTGTTATTTGACGAATTTTGGCTTATTTTTAGGAGCGATTTCAACGCTTTTGAGGTGTTTTGAGGCGTTTTTCGGATTGTTTTTCGAGGTATTTTTTTGGGGTTTCGGAGATTTTTTTGAGTTTTTTTTTGTAAAATGTTTCGGGGATGTTTGTCGGAGCGATTCTAACGCATTTTTTAACGCTTTTTAAGCGTTTTGTGAAGCGTAATTTCGAGGTGTTGTTGTGTTTTTGTGGCATTTTTCAGAAGATTTTTTGTGGTATTTTCTAGGGTTTCGGGGATTTTTTTGAGGTGTTTTTGTAAAATGTTTGCTGAAATGTTATTTGTCGGATTTTGGAATATTTGTCGGAGCAATTCTAGTGCTATATTTATAAAGCTCTTTTAAAGCGTTTTGTGAAGCATCATTTTGAGGTGTCTTTGCGTTTTTGTGGCGTTTTTCGGAATATTTTTAGTGGTATTTTTTTGAGGTTTTTTGTAAAATGTTTGTAGAGTTATTTGTCCGATTTTGGGATGTTTGTCTGAGCGATTCTAAGTGTTTTTTTTTGCGTTTTTCAAATGGTTTTTCATGCATTTTTTGTAATTTTTGGTAAGAACCCATAGTACATAGACTCACAGTCTAGGGAAATATCAAAAGATAATTTTAGGGAATGTAGGTCCAGAATAAATATGAATATGGATTAGAACATTAAATGCAATTGTTGTTAAAGTGCTTGACCAATTTTATGTTTGTGATAATGTTTGGAAGATTTTTCCGTCGGCTTTTTTGGTCATAAATAGATGAATGAAACTCGATTATTTTTTGATTTTTCTATTAGTTATTGACATAATAATTATGGAAAAAACATTAAAGTTACATTGAATCCAATCTTAGTTTTGTCTTTCTCGTTGTTAGTCCTTACTAATTATGTAGGTACATACTTCCATATATTCCCCAACTTAAAAAAAAAAATTAAATATAATATCTCTCAAACTACTTTACTGTTTCGCCCTAATGAGATCAACCAAAGTTCCCTAATATTATGCACTTAAGTGAGACATTCTTAATGTCGCTTGTAACCCTATAGTTGGGCTCCATAATTTTTGCAACATATTCCTTTGTCTAATCTCTTCTGTTTAATAAGGTACCTATATATTCCTAAACGGATTTACGAACCACCATCCACAATGGGGAGAAGAAACTTCTTACAAACCAAAGCAGGAGATTTCCTAATTAAGCCTCCCATAAAATGTCCAAATACTTTCCGTTCAACTTCAATAAAAATAGTTGAAAAACTACCCACCGCATTGAAGTACCGAAACTAATATCTACCTCCTGCAGCGAATGCTGGGGCAAATTAAAAGAATCCCAAGGTGTCCTTGTGCATAACCCAAAGCACACACAGAATGGGTCATTAGGTCTTATTACCCCCTCGATACACTGAACTAAAGCGGACACGTGATTGCCGGTATATGCAATCTGAATAATTGATCCCGAAGATGACCATCCTTAGGTTTGCCATTTTTTTTTTCTTTTTTCCTTTTTCGGCCAATTGCTATCCAATTAATGTCACGGACGGGATTTTTCGCCCAAGTCGTACGCTATTTGGAAGGTCTTAATGAAAATCTAATTTTATATGCAATCGAGGACAATACGCTATGGTTAAGGATATTATTTTCCGAGCATATACGAGTAGATATACACTACACCCATTGGCCGACGCAATAGAATGACAGTTGTGTTGTGTGTGAGTTTTAATTTGCCGTGTTCTTACCTGTTTCAGATTCGGAACGAAAAGTGGGGACAAAAAGGGCGAACAAAAAAAAAAGTAAATAAATAAAAATAAAACAAGAAACGCTTCATTTCTCTTTCGCCCCATTTGGAATGCCACCAAAATAGACTAAACGAGATTTTTACCTTTACTTGATGACATCACGTACGAACGATGTCGGACATCGAGGAAAGGAGGGTATATACAACTTGACCGCAACTATACGGTGTTGGTGATGACTCTTGTGACATTGCCATAAGGGCAAAGGACAGAGATGATTGCGCCTGGAAACAGGTTCATCATTTTGTTGATTTTTTTTTTCGTGCAAAAGGGTGACATGCCATGGTTATTCTGCTGTTAGAGAGGAGATTTTTATCATTTTTATTCGGTGACTCAAAGTGTCATTTTGTGAAGGGATACAGTTGGGGGTAAGATATTACGAACATGGAATGTTTGTCATTTAATTGCATAGCTAGCTAGATGAAAGTTTGTTCTATAAGTTTTTTGGCTTTCCTAATAAAAATCGCCGAAGTAGTTACGACCAATTTAGAAATTAGCACAATTTTTCACGTAAGTTCTCAGGTTTTACCCATCATGTAAAGAACAAATCTATCAGTCACAGGCGGAAGTTCCTGAATTGGAGTTATTTTTTCCTTTTAACTATAGAAGAGAAATTTGAAGAACTTAATATAGACACAATGCATGTGTAGTGTATGACAACTTTCCACCTTGACTGTGTCCACCTTGATACTGTATTATTAAGCCATAACAACCCCAAGCCATATATATTCTGACAAATGGTCAAAAAATTTAAATTGTTGTACAGCCGTCATCACAATTCCCAAAAGGACAGACACAAAGTTAAATGATATCCCTCTTACCAGTCTCCCCACGCATTTGCCCATTCCCATTTACTAAACGTGATAGGGTTGAACTTGAAAGATAAACTTTCATATTTTTCTCAGTCTGGCAGTCTCATTAAGTGGTGCTTTTGTCCTTGTCCTCCGCACCCACCCCCAACCGTATTTGTTCAAGTCATATAAAGAAGCTCCACAGCCAGGGCAATAACTGGGAATATCCTTTAACTTAATTTCATACGCTCACATGTTTGTTCATCCTTTTTTGGGCATCCCAATGCCTTTCTTTCATTTTTGTATTGCTCTTGTTAATATCAAGTTCAGAATTTTGTTGCTAACTTTTTTTTTGCCGTTTTCTGCCTGCCCTCAGGAATTTTAATTAGGAAAGGCGAATGGAATTTTTGTTTGGGGCTGCAAGACACCTGCAGACACAAACATTTATAATGGAAATATGATACTTCGCATATACAAGTTGGGGAGGAGAATATTCATACTTTGACTTCCTGTCTCTGATAACTGCGCTGCTGATATGTACGTGTGAGCTCGTGGCATAATGGTGGTTCCTTAAATAGCTTCAAGTGAAATGATGTGTGGGCTATGTGATGGGTAGGGAGAGTTTGCAGTTTATTAAGCCATAAAGAAGTCGAAGGAGAATCACTTTTCCCAGTGGTTAGATTCGGTGAACATTTTTGGGGTCTTAATTAAAAAGAACTTCATGTAGAAAATGTTCTTAAATTTTGACATTCAAAAGGGTATCAACAACTACCCCATATAGGCTTTAGGAAGTGTTTAATTGATGTAGGTTTGAAAGGTGCGCCATTGACCTGGTGGCTGGTAATAAGAAGTTGACACCAGTTATTATAATGCTAGTGCTTGAGATATCTCGACCTAGATAAGTTCTATAATAAGAGGGATCTTCAAATTGCATGGATGAGGCGTTTTATGAAGATACTAACGACTTTTAAGGATTATTCGACCGCAGAAGTAAAAAGAGTATACGTGAAACTTGAGAACAAGCACCAGTCAAACCATCGGACAGAGTGTTGAATATAGACAGGGGCGTAGCGAGTCGCACCTCCCAAGCTTTCAAAAGTCGGCAAATCACCGAGCAATTTTCAAAAATTAGTTCTTAGGTTTGGATTTTCATTTAGTATAGGGTTTAAACTTGTAAATTTATACCTACAAGTCGGCATTTTTAAAGGTTCCACCTAAACTCCTCAAAATTTAGCTAGTTTCGATTCGATTTTAAAAAGGCCGGTCGGCATCGGTGAATTTGCCGGCTGAAATTCTTAAAATTTTGCGAGTTTTGATTCGATTTTAAAAAGGACGGTCGGCATCGGTGAATTTGCCGGCTGAAATCCTTAAAATTTAGCGAGTTTCGATTCGAAAGAAGGACGGTCGGCATCGGTGAATTTTCCGACTGAAATCCTTAAAATTTAGCGAGTTTCGATTCGATTTTAAAAAGGCGGCATTTCGAATTCGTTAAATTCCAAAAAAATATGTTATTCGCTAGTTTGTGGAACCCGGCTTATTGATGAACTGCCGCGTCCTAGAAAAGTGTTCATGTGAACGGGCTGTCAAATCTTGCGAATATTCGTTCATTCGTAGATAGTTGGTCGCTCTCATGTGAATGGTTCTTTAGGTATTGGCCTAGGGGTTTCCTGTATGGCGTTCCTGTATGGAGTCTCCCATACAAACAAAAACCATCAAAATCGTATACCCCGAAGACAACCGAATTGATTGAGCTCAAATTTAGAGGTAATCTTAGGTGTTGGTCTGGGATATTTCCATTGAAAATTGGTCAAAATTGGACAAAGGGGCGTGGGACCGCCCATACAAAAAATATCTTCTATGGGGTGAAATTCGATGACGTTAGATATAACTCGATCGATTTTCATGATTTCTATACAGTCGACAAGTTCCTGAAATAAGTCGGCATTTCAATGAAATTCACCCTCCCAAGGCTCGAACCCCTGCTACGCCCCTAAATATAGAAATCTTTAGGTTTGATGTACCTACTACATATCTAAAGAGTGTAAGTTGGTAAGCTATTTAAATGCTTCTTCAGATTAGTTTGTGTAAGGGTTTTAATTTTTGGGATGAATGACGAAAAATCACTTCAGATTTAATTTGTGTTTTCCAGCGCCATTGATCAACTGTCAAACTGTCAAATCTTGTCAATATATAATCTAGAATCAATCACTTCCCTTGAATTTCATTCCATTTTGTTTATAGGTAGAACTATTTGCTTATATATTTTGCACTTCCAATACATAATGCCATAGCAATTAATACATGTTATTTACAATCCTGCATTCTTAATTAAACAATGTCACAACATTTTCTCTGCTTCGGGCACAATTTCTATCGTACACAAGGACACATCACTACCTACCGTCAAGGACATGCTGTATCGTGTTTTACTTAAAAACTCACTATTGTCGCCTTTCGAACAGTTCCCTTCTTTCAGCTCTCTTCTTTCAGCTAACAACGGCGGAGTTGCACTGTACTGGAGGAGGTATGGTGTTGTTTGTTACTCCTGGCATAATTTTTGTATTTCCTTCCTTTAGTGATTGAGTTTAATTCAATTTATTGTCGCTGAACCTGCCATCTGTTATAATTAAAAAAAAAAAAGTAATCAATGATTGCGACGACGACAACGACACTCTGTTGAACGTAACGCATAAAACAATCGCATTCAGCTTCGGGACATTGTCGTCCTGCTGAAACCCCGGTCAGTTCAATGGTGATGTCTTTTGCGAAAATCACCATTTTCAATATGCGTTGTCGTGTTGGATTGGACGGGCTTAACGAAAAAAAAAAATAAGGAAAAACTTTTAATATAAAACTTGTTGTCCTTGTCAGGAGGTATTTTTTTTTAACACCCACTCAATTTCAGAGCCGACTAAAAATCTAGGAAATGAATGAGTATTCTCTCTCTTTCTTTCTGAGGTATAGTTTGTGCGTGTGTTTGTGTTTGAGTGAACGTGTTGCCATCAATACAATTATTGAACCAAATTCATTGGATTAATGGGAAAACACGTACAGAGGATTGCAGGCCCGTGGCTATAGGATGACATAGGCGGATATGAAATCCACGTGAAAATTAAGTGCTACTTGTTTGTTATTATTTATTGTTTTCAGGTAATGTTTGCTTAACCATATCTATATGTATACAAGTAGTAGCTGTTTTTTTTTTATTTATTTATTGTAGTGGATTTATTTTTAAACTTTTTTTTTAACATAAATGCAGCTCAATAAGAAACAAATGCATTTATCCACAGCGATATTTTTACCTAAAGAAGACTGTTTAGGTGTTTAGATCTCGAAAATCTAGAAAAGTAAATATATGTAGGTAACCTGCAGATAATTGCACTTTCAAAATAAAAAAAAATATATGTAGAAATGAAAATTATGGAATTAATCAAATATAATACAGTATAATCTCGATAATTCGTACCCCGTTAATTCGTAAACCCCGCTTATTCGAAATAAACTGCTGGTCCCTTGGAAAAATCCCGGTTATTCGTAAAAAAACAGTGCATTTCGGACCCCTCGGTAATTCGCAATAATTTCCGTAAGACTTTGTTATTAAACGTCCTATAATTCGTAAGTCTGTGTTTACAACCCCGTTTATTCGAAAAAAAACCTCCTTCCTCTCTTCAATACTCTGAAATACGTTTGTTAGGTACATGTTTATGTTTAATTGGAAAGACCGAATAAGAATTTGGTTCTTGGAAAAGCAAGATAGAGCGGGATGGAAATCTCTCACACTTGAGAAATGGGACCACTACTACAATTGGGTGCTGTTTCTGTTGAAATGTTAGTCATTTTCACACATGTATTCACTAACTGACTGTTAAAACTTATTATCCCGGTAAATCGAATTTTTATTTTTTAAGTCTTCAATAATTCGTAATCCCGCTATTTCGAAAACCTCTATAATTCGTAATAAACTCTAGGTCCCTTGGCATTACGATTTATCGGGATTGTACTGATGTCCTGTCAAAATGGAGTACTACCTATTCGTGTTGCCCACATTGAGATTATTTTTCTCGTTCCGCATAAAAAATACATCTAAATAGATACTAGCTGTGTTGTGTAAAGCTTTGCCCGTTTTTTTGATAGGAAGTGACAAGCCTCTTTGTCCGATACCGCACTTATTCGAATCCAAAATATCAAAAACAAAATCTTGAAAAAAAGTCGAAAAAAAAATGTTCGAAAACACAAAGTGTCGAAACAAAATCTCGAAAGAAAACATCATCGAAAATACCTGAAAATGATTGATGTTCAAAATCGCGGCGATTTTTAATCTGGAAATTTTTCGAAATTGGTTTTCTACATTTTTTGCTTTTGAGATTGTTTTTTTCGATTAACTTTTTTTTTTATTACACTTTTTTTTTGGTATGGGGTGTTCCGAATGGGGTGTAATGAACTTTTAAAATCGGCCTACTTCCCTTTTACGCTCCCCTCCCTTTCCTGAAATAATACAGGTATAAGCGAACCCGCCACCTAGGGGATTTAATATAAACAAAAACAATCGGGAGCATTACACGAACATATGGTGTGAATATAAGGTGGATATAGCTTCAGTCGTTCAGCCGTTATTATCGGACTTACATACGCACCAACGTTTTTATTATTTATTAACGTAGCGTAGGCCAACGAAATATCTGAGTACAGTGAACTCTCTCATAAGCGGACACCGACGGTACCAACAAATTTGTCCGCTTATGAGAGGTGTCCGCTTGTGAGGAAAAAAACCTTAATTGACAAACTCTAGAAAATAAACACAACATACAAGCCTATTAAATCCTTATATGTAAAATAAGGGTGAAATGGAATTTTATCTAAATTTGAATTTAGACCTATAGGATTATTTGTATATGATACAAATTATTTACGAATAAAAATATACACAAACAAAAACAAAGGCTTGAAAATGTATTTTTACATTATTTAGAAGTAGGTATGTATGCACATAATTATGCACATTTTTTACCCATTAAGCGAGCAAATAGATTGACCAGTTTTAAATATTTCAAACAGCTGTATCATTTATGTTTTTTTCATGAGCGGGAAATAAATGACCCAGAATAGGGGCTTGTACTTTGTACTTTAGTATTCCAAACATAGACGGATAGTCGACGGTTTCCACAGCCTACTCTCTTCATGACTTTGTGCTGGGCCACACATGCCTCCCCATGAAAGTCGTGTCGGGCGAGACAGGTAGATTTTTAGGTTAGTTGAGAAAAGAAGGGTAGAATACACCGAATTCCCTGTCTCCCCCGACAGGACTTTCATGAGAAGGCAAGTGTGGCGTAGTACTTTAACATACCCCGAACAGACAGGCACAGTGGCACAAGCCACAAAAGAGGAAACAAAAAAAAAAAAAAACAAAACAAACAGCAGAACAGAGTAAGAAACTTAAAAATGTACTCGAGTTGTGTTTTGTTTGTCCGTTTAAGAGAGAGCTAAACCCTTTGCGGTTCTGAAATTGGGTGTCCGCGTCCGGTTATAAGAGAGTCCGCTTATGAGAGAATTATTAATATGAAAAATTATGTATTTATTTCCGTTCTTTGAAATCTGTCCGGTTATAAGAGGTGTCCGGTTATGAGAGGTGTCCGTAAGGAGAGAGTACACTGTATACTTAAGAAAACCTTGAAAAAAAAAAGGTACATTATCTATTAGACCACAATATGGAGAGTGGATTCGCAACCTCTTATTACTTCTCTCAACTTTGTCCGTATGCGATTCTAGTCTTGTGCTGACAGTTTTTTTTAATTGGTCCGGACTGGGAAATATTTTCTGAAGTAGTAGAATTATTATTTTTTGTTAAAATTGTTTTCTATATTCGTCAATCGTCACATGAAGAGGAGCTGTTTTAAATAACAGTGCGTCGCATATCAGAGCCCAGCATGTCCATGGTAATTCAATTATACTTAGTGTCTAATATGGGCTGGTTACAGGGAGGAATAGTGCTTAACCCTAGAAGGATAATCTTCGTCGATTCGACGAAAATCAATTTAATTTTTTCGATTTTCTCTTTTGTTTTAAGGTCGATCTTTATTCCGATCGCATCTTCTCTCCGTATCACACCAGCCATCTTAAGGTCTTCTAGTTTGTGGAATTTCGTCGAAAAAACTGTTTGGGTAAGTCTTGTTTTTATCGAAAAATGGTGCCAATGTTTGTCGAAACGACGAAGATTACCTTCTACGTAACTTTTAGTGTTCGATTAGACCTAATATTTAAAAAAAAAAATTCCACCAAAACTAACGAACAAATAAGAGAGGATAACGTAGATGCAATAAATGTAAAGAAAAGGGAATGTTTTTACATATTTATACGATACGTACAAGGAAAGCATATGCTGGGAGCATACCTAAAGTTGAGCTTTGTAACAAATGCTCAAATTGAATTATTTTTTTTTTGCGATATATTTTATTTTTGTTCTTAAATAAGTTAATTTTTAGGGTCTTATGATTTTATGTTATATTTTCTTATTTTTCTATTTTCTATAAAAAAAAAGTACGAACTGATCTAAAAAAAACAGGGGTTCCAACGCATTTCTCAATATAAAGGCAAACGTTTTTAAAAAAAATGTTTTTTTTTTTTTTTTTTTTTTTGATTTTTTACTTAAAAAAAAAAGAAATGCTCTCTTAATATTAACTATTAAAATTAACAAGCATTTTGTGCACACTTTTTGAAAAATTGGAGTCCAATTGTGGGAAACCCATTAGATCGAACTATGTATATTTATTCAATCGAAGTATACCTACCTATCGTTTTATTATTAGCAAACACGAATCGGTTAAATAAAATTACCTAAACATACTCGCGACACAAACTACCCACAATATCCCTATCCCATACCCACACCCACAATACTTTCCTATAATTCCACTATAACCGCCATGATTAAAAATTATGGTTCGTGTATCGGAAATATTATCATTAAACACAATCACTCCGAAAACGCACTTGCTGATTTTAAATTCGGAGTGCACCTGCAATTGAGACGGAAATAGTAAGCAGACAATAGACTGATCAAGTAGATTATGCAATTTATGTAATGAAAGCTGTTAAAACGAGAGGTCATTAGACACCACTTCGAGAACTTCTCTAATATGAAAAAACGGAATCATAAGAAGGGGACAAAACGCGTGTTAAAAGCCAAGTGACAGCTTTATAAGAAGAGCACAATAATTATATCGTGCTATTGTGGCGCGGTTTTTACCGTCTTGGTCAGCGATAGCCGATTGCGTCTAACCCATGCAGAAAGTGAATAGCTGAAAAATAGCGGCTTCAATCTAATGGCTTTGGCATAGTTATAAAAGAGACCAGAGAAGACGAAATCGAAAGACAGTTGGAAGTTATCAAGTGACGTGAGTGCCTGGCGAAAGTTTAAGTGGACAAGTGTCCCCGCGTGTGGTAGTTTATTTGCAAAGTTATATTGAGTTTTTGTGAGCCGAACGTATGCTCTACTCTACAAACTAACTTCCTATGAAAAGTTTTAATTATATGGTAAGACTCAAGTGCCAGTGACAAAATTCGGCACAAACTATAAAAGCACATGAATATACGATCTGCCACCGCCGAAAGCTACGATCCCAAACGCACCACCGCCAGAGCCGCCACAACCAATTTGTCAGTCACCTAAGACAAATCCAACGTCTACTCAACTCCAACGATTCAGCTCCATACCACCTAAGCTGTCGAAACATCGAGATTCCCGCACCTGTGAGTGTAATCTTCGTCACGTAAAGCCACTGGAAGATTTTTATCGGAAGATCCATCGTCTACGCCTCAGCAGAAGCTCGATACCGAAGCCGACACATCGCCGTCGCAATCACAGAAGAGCTAACACGCTTGTACGTCACGTAGCAGTCCACCAAAAGCACGTAAGATCACTACAAGTTTCTCTAACGTCCAAGCAACTACCGCCAGCCACGAGGATTCACGCTGAGAAGTTATCCACCGTCAACCAAAGTGAAGTACCTCAGTGCGTTCCAATAAAAAAAAAAATCATTGTTCAGCAGGCATTCGTACACCGAGCTATATACTGCAGGGGATCAGAACCCTCGCCAACATCGTTTCTGCCCCAAAGTATTTTGTTTGACGGGCGATAATCGAGCCGATCCAGCGATCATCAGATATCTCCAATCGTGCAGTACATGCGCCATCAACCAGCACGCCACGAGCCACACCAGCGACGGAGCAGCCAACACGCTCCGCATCAGCTCATCGACGAGGAGAAGAAGAAGCAGTCTCGAGCGCCATCCAAGGCGATTCCCCTTCCCTTTCCCCTTCCTCAAAATAATCCCTCCTAATCCGTCCATAATAGTTTAAGATTTTAAATTTAGCAGTTTAAAAAGATAAGTATTTTGGATTTTGTAAAAATTAGGTTTGGTCAGTGTTCAAATTGATTTTATTTCCCTTTAGCTCAAGCAACAATATTGAAAAACGTTATCCGCGATCAAGAATTCAACAAATCGTCGCAAATTCTTCAGGCCGGACTTGTGCACATTTCCCTCACCTGGAAGCTCAACAAATTTTGGAAATTTTGGTTTGTGAAATTAATCGGTGAGTGAGTTTCTTCTCCTCCTTTTCGTATTTTATTAAATTAATTTGAACAACATTTAAAAAGTATATTGACCAAGTTAAGGATAGATATCAAAACTCCAAAGAGAGTCTGGTCGAATTAAAAATAGATATTCTATTATGAAATTAAGATATCAATCAGATATACCTAACAAACTTGATCATTATTTGCAATCGACCTATTTTTTTTATTCATTGAAACGATTTAAATTTGTATAAACAGATAACGATATGCATTTGAATTACTGCATACGAAATTTTATTTAAAATCTTTAACTATTAGAAATCCCTTAGATATAAGATTCTTTTTATATTTTAAACATTTTCCTTTCGTTTTCTTTTTTTTTTTTTTTTTAATTTGAAATTTTTTCTTTCGATTGAATAAATATTGTTTGTCTGAACTATGAAGTTAAAAGTTTAGCGTTCTTTTTGACCATTGAATGGGATAATTTTTCGATAGTTTCGCTCTAATTTATCAATGATTTTAGATTGTTTTTACAGTGTCTATAAAGCATAGACCATGATTTGGTGAATTTAATTCGTATAGGATGTGATGATGTTTCGGGATTAGCGATAGTAGATATCGCCTAAGGGGTCTTTGACCTCTTCCTTGTTTTTGGGGTAGCTAAGAAATTTAGTGAGTGCGTTTAGCTACCACGGTGTGGGTATAGTGTATAGTCACTACCTGCATAGGGGTGGGTTCACTCAGAGAAAACATCTCCACCTAGTTTTCTCTCCTTCATTCTACAAAAAACTAAGGGATGATTAAAAGCATTTCAGGGAGATTTAAGGTTGATATATTGTGTGTGACAGGACAGATTCGGGCCTTTTTCTTTTAACATGACACTCAAATACCAACTAGAGTCAGGCATGAATACATGGTAACACTGTTCGGCAATTTGTGGCAAGATCCCCCCCCATTCCGACGAGCTAAGGACGGAGCCCGACTTGCATGCCTGCAGTCACATTGTTGCACGAACACCCTCCCACTTTTGCCCGGACTGACTTCGTGGGAAGCCTGTAGCAGCGAGGTCATAAGGGTGATCTAAGTGGGAGGTTTAGTCCTTTTGGGAAAAATTGTATACCAAAGAGATAGGACCCTCTTAAAATCTATATGAGTTACCAAAAGGATATTCTCCATCCATCTTGGATATTTTCCACAGGAGGTTCTGGGTTGGATGGTAGAAATTTCGTTACAGGTTGGCGCCCAACGTGGGGCACGAAAGATGTCCTGAAAATCGCCATTTTAATTTTTTTATAATATCATTGTATATTAATTTTTTTCTCTTTAAATTAAATTTAAAGTTCAGTTCGAATTATTTTTTTTCTTTTTCCAAGGCTAAATATCTTTGTATGGAAAATCACCAGGATCTTTGGATATCCATTGTCTGTCCGTTAGGTTCGTGGCATTTTGCCCAGACTTAAGTCAGTGCTGATGATGGTATTCCCGATCCGTTGTCCAAGTTAACGGTCTAGATAGATACGTGTGCAGGGAGCTTAGTCTCTGAGTTTGCCGCGTATTCTTTATTTATTTCGGAAGCTTAAAGGTTTTAGATCTTTAGTCTAAGACAGGAGGTGTCTTAGTCCGATAGATTAGTGATGTAGGTCCCGATCTATGCGTTTGCTAAGTACTCCACCTTCTCTTTTAAGGATTTGAAACTAAGTAGCCTATTTAGCTCTTTGAGTAATCTCGAAAAGGATAATACAAGTTTCGTAACACCTTGGGTAATCGACTACTGATGCGCCCAGTCCGTTAAGTTAAGGCAAGATACCTAGACTTATTAGATGCTGGTGCGCAGGTTTCTGCTTCTCTTATTTTGGTTCGGTGTTAGTTTTGGTTGATATTTAGATTATTATATTTTTTTTTGAAGCTGAACCAATGGACCTTATGCATCAATGCATTTTGGCCAAGTCGTAACCCAATATAAACTTATTTTTCGAAGACGAATTTTTAAATATAAATGCATACACCACCTCAGTCATTATTAATTTTTGTAGTTTGAATATTTTACAAGATTCGCGCAGTTTTACTGACCACTATTCGCTTTCTCCCACAAGAACACATCACATCCTAAACATCCATGATAAATACCTTTTTAATATAATATATTCTTTTTTGGTTATTTGAACAACCGCCTAGTAGAAGTATTTTGGATTTCTTTTGTTAATTTCTAAATTTTAAATCTTTATTTTGTATAGAACCCTATTTTTGAAACCTTTTATTATTAGGTATTTTAAGCTGATACACACAAATTATAAATTAACTATGGCCCCTCCATTAGTCAATGACTCTGATAGACAATTACGTCCAAAGAAGGACAAAAAAGTAAAGGATAGTCGCCTGAACAAGTCTTTAGGATCTTTAAAACCCAATCGAGCCCAGCCAATACCGAGTTTGTCAGAACCTCATCCGATTGCGTCTACATCGCAGAACGCTAAAGAAGCTCTTGTTCGTATCCATCCTCAACATGAGAAGCCGGTAGTAGACGATCCTGGCAACTATCTTGTTGAATCTGAAGATGAACCTGAGGTTAGTGAAGGAGAACAATTAGCCCAGTATGTTCAGGAAGTCGTTACGGCTACCGTAGGTCTCAGCCGAAAAGACGACTTGCAAGTTATTAGAGAAGAATTAGAGAAAAATAAACTCTCACTTCGGGGTGAGATTTCGACTCTGATAAAAGAATTAATTAATGCACCGACTCCTGTGTGTAATCAGTCCGAGTACGAAGTCCATAGAGTTCAAACCACTACCCCGGTGGACCTGTCAGTCCCTGAGCAACATCCTTCACTACCAAACGCACAACCAGATTTCACCCAACCCCCTCCCCGAAGTAGCAACGTCGATAACTTTCTATCACAATTGAACAACCTTAACTTCAATACCGATTCTCAACCACCGGCAATAAGCCGAAATCAAACCCCTTCGTCAACACATTCAAATGCCCACAACTTCCACAAGTGGGGTATTAAGTTTGACAATCGGAAAATGTCGGTGGATGATTTCCTTTTTCGATTGGATAGAGTGAGAGAAGGTTATGGAGCTACCTGGGATGAGGTGGTATTAAATTTCCATCAGTTCGTAACCGGGCCCGTCGAAAATTGGTTTTGGATGTATTTAAAATCCAACCCCGATACCAATTGGTCCAATTTGAGAATTTCCTTAATCGAACAATTTAGGAGTCTTGAAACGGACTCCGAGTTGTCGCGTAAAATGTCAGATCGACGACAGGGACCATCCGAACCTTTTGATGATTTTTATTATGACATTCTTCATCTTAATACCAAACTCAGACGTCCCAAACCAAGCCGCGAGTTAATAGAAATCATTAAACAAAATGTGCGTAAGCGAATTGGAGAACTTTTAATCACTTTTAGTACTAATAGCTTGCCTGAGATGGTTTATGTATGCCGCACAATAGAAAAGTATCTTAGCGACCATGAACCACAAAGACCTCGTCCCTTTCAAAACCCAAACGTTCGCCGACAGGTTAGTGAACTCGAAGTCGACGAGGGCTCAAGCTCTAGAGCACCTGACCTATATCTCGAGGCAATGCAAACTCGCAGAAATCCAACTAGTTTTACTTGTTGGAACTGCAAACTGACTGGCCATACTTTTTATGAATGCGAAAGTCCACAAAGAAACTTGTTTTGCTACAAGTGCGGTATGGAGAACACCACCACTCCAAAATGTACCAAATGCTCGGAAAACTTCCGAAGGAGCAACGCGTCAACCGGGGCGCCTTGCTCACAGGACGAAAGACCGGCACACCATTAAACGTTTCGCCATCTACAAATATAATCCCAGATTCGACATTAAATTTTATTAAGCCTATATCTATTCTTAAGCGCGAGACACCTCATTCCCAACATAAAGTCCAACCAAACATTATTCCCACGAAATCATTGCATGAACGCAAGCAAGCATATTATTCTGCAAGACGGAAAATTTTCCAATGTAGTAAACCGGCCTTATCTCATAAGATAGTTCGTCTTCGAGACAAGTTTAAGCAAAAAAGTCGTTCGTACAAGTTCATTTCGGAAACCACTTTGTGTTTGCCGGAAAGAGATCCTCGTCCGTACGCCGTAGTGAACATCTTTGGTCGTGAAATGTTAGGCTTGCTGGATAGCGGAGCTGCCGTGAGCTGCTTGGGACATGAGGGATATAAGATGCTTCAAGAGTTATCAATTTCATTTAAGGCTTTTCGTACTATGGTCAAAACAGCTGATGGTGTGAACCAATCAGTAATCGGTAAACTGATAACCAATTGTTCTTATAATGGTGTCATAAAACCATTGACACTTTTTGTTGTGCCTACCCTCAAGCAATCCCTATATCTTGGGGTTGATTTTTGGAAAGAATTTGAGATTGCCCCTCACATAATTTCCGATATTTCGATTTCTCCTTCCAGAACGGGTGACACAAATGTGCGTGAATTATCAGATAAAGAATCTGGTAGATTGCACAAAGTCATCGGTTTGTTTCAATCGTTTGCTTCCTTCGGCCTAGGTAAGACTAGCCTAGAGTTACATAGCATTGATACTGGGGACGCTGAACCCGTCAAACAGCGGCATTATCCCGTTTCTCCAGCGGTACAAACCCTCCTATATAAAGAATTGGATCGTATGCTTGATCTGGGGATCATAGAAGAGAGTTCAAGCGCATGGAGCTCGCCAGTCGTACTAATACGTAAGCCTGGTAAGAACCGCTTGTGCTTGGACTTTCGGAAAGTGAACCAGGTCACCAAAAAGGATGCGTATCCTCTTCCGCATATTGAGGGGCTGCTTGGGCGCCTTTCAGATACACATTTCATTTCGAGTGTGGATCTGAAAGACGCCTTTTGGCAGATACCGCTGGAGCAAAGGTCTCGGGAGAAAACCGCGTTCACCGTCCCCGGTCGTCCCCTTTATCAATTTCGTGTGATGCCCTTTGGCCTCTGCAACGCCCCTCAGCGGATGTGCAGGCTGATGGACAAGGTGGTACCACACGAATTGAGGGAAAATGTGTTCGTCTACTTGGACGACCTTCTGGTAATTTCGCGTACATTTGATGAACATCTGGAGATGTTAGCCTGTGTAGCCGGCCGATTAAAAGATGCTGGATTATCTATTAACCTTGAGAAGTCAAAATTTTGTGTGAGCGAGTTAAAATATTTAGGGTATATTGTAGGAAATGGCTGTCTCAAAACAGACCCTGAAAAGGTAGCCGCAATTCAGGGCTTCCCGGTACCAAAGACACCTCGCCAAGTACGAAGATTCCTAGGCATGGCAGGGTGGTACCGGAGGTTTGTAAAAGATTTCTCCTCGATAGCCACTCCTATAACTGATACCCTGAAAAAGGGTGTTAAATTCAAGTTTAGTGACGAAGCGCTTGCATCTTTTGAGCAACTTAAATCAATGTTGACGTCGGCCCCTATACTAATCAACCCTGATTATGACAAGGAGTTTATAATCCTTTGCGACGCCTCCGCGACTGGTGTTGGTTGCGTCTTGTGTCAACTCGATGACACGGGGACAGAACGACCTATATTTTATTACTCACATAAGCTGAACTCCGCCCAACGTAACTACAGCGTTACTGAACGCGAGTGTCTAGCTGCAGTTATGGGGGTGCGAAAGTTCAGGCCTTATGTGGAGGGACATAAATTTAAAATTATTACGGATCACGCCAGTTTGCGGTGGCTAATGAATAAAAAAGATTTAGATGGTAGACTAGCTCGATGGAGCCTTCACCTGCAAAGTTTCACATTCGATATTGAGCATCGAAAAGGATCACTAAATGTGGTCCCAGATGCCCTTTCCAGAGTATTTTCGGTAGATGCGATCCACTCAGATGTCACTAATTTGAAGGGTGATTATGACGTACTGATTGTCGACCTTACAGATCCAAACTTTAAGTCAGCGGAATATCTTAAGATCATTGACACAATTAAACAAAATAAATCACAATTACCTGATCTTGTCGTTTCCGATAGTTTCGTCTACCGCAAGGTTAAACACAATATAGGTAACCCGCTTCAGGATGACCTAGCTTGGAGGCTGTGGGTGCCATTGGCGTTGACAGAAAATCTCATCTCGTTAGCTCACCGTCCACCTAGAGCATCACATGGAGGCATAGCCAAAACTTTATATCGGCTCCAAGAGAAATTTTATTGGCCCAACATGGCTTCTCAAGTCAAAAACTTCATTAATAATTGCGAAGAATGTAAAACAGGAAAAGCACCGAACTCCATTTTGCGTACCCCTATGGGAAAAGCTTTCAAGGTCGAACGTCCGTTTCAGCACGTGTACCTCGACTTTTTAGGGCCCTATCCCCGTTCGAAATCAGGCAATACATATATCCTACTAGCTTTAGACCAACTTACCAAATTTGTCCTAATACAGCCCCTAAGAAAAGCAACTGCCGAGAAAACTTCCGAGTTTTTGCGAAATCAAATATTTTTAATGTTCGGTGTTCCTGAAACTATATTGACAGACAACGGTAAACAATTTACCAGTCAGGAATTTAGAAAGCTTATAGACTCTTTCGGTATACGACACATACGAACCGCAGCATATTCCCCACAGGCGAATGCGAGTGAGCGGGTAAACCGCTCGATTCTATCAGCCATTCGATCCTATATATCTACGGATCAAACTAGGTGGGATGAACAGCTTCCTGCAATAGGGAGTGCTTTGCGTTCAGCTGTCCATTCTGCAATAAGGATCTCTCCCTATGAGGCACTCTTCGGGCAGAAAATGGTTGAGCATGGGTCGACATATCAACTTCTGCGAAAGCTTGACTCCCTTAACAACCCTGAATTTGAGATTCTGGCGAAAAAGGATAAAATGAATATCTTGCATGCGCACCTACAAAAGTCTTTAGAAGAAGCCCATCAGAAATATGAAAAGGTTTATAATTTGCGAAGCTCTGTACGGAAATATAAGGTAGGAGATATCGTATTTAAAAGAAACTTCGTGTTGAGTGATGCCTCCAAGAAGTTAAATGCTAAGCTATGTCCCAAGTTTCTCAAAATGAAAGTTTCCAAGATCATTGGTAACAATTTATATGAATTGCAGGATTTAAACGGCAGGAACATTGGAGTTTTCCACATAAAAGATCTTAAGAGTTAGTGTTGCTGGTGTTTATATTAAATGTTACGTATACGCCCCAGTAGGTAGCGTAGGTATTAAAGGAGCCTATATAAAATATTGAGGATTTAAAATTGCCACAGTGGTTTCTTTTCTTATCCCTTTTTATACGTTTGTACGAATAAAAATGATAAGCTTTGTGGGAAACCCATTAGATCGAACTATGTATATTTATTCAATCGAAGTATACCTACCTATCGTTTTATTATTAGCAAACACGAATCGGTTAAATAAAATTACCTAAACATACTCGCGACACAAACTACCCACAATATCCCTATCCCATACCCACACCCACAATACTTTCCTATAATTCCACTATAACCGCCATGATTAAAAATTATGGTTCGTGTATCGGAAATATTATCATTAAACACAATCACTCCGAAAACGCACTTGCTGATTTTAAATTCGGAGTGCACCTGCAATTGAGACGGAAATAGTAAGCAGACAATAGACTGATCAAGTAGATTATGCAATTTATGTAATGAAAGCTGTTAAAACGAGAGGTCATTAGACACCACTTCGAGAACTTCTCTAATATGAAAAAACGGAATCATAAGAAGGGGACAAAACGCGTGTTAAAAGCCAAGTGACAGCTTTATAAGAAGAGCACAATAATTATATCGTGCTATTGTGGCGCGGTTTTTACCGTCTTGGTCAGCGATAGCCGATTGCGTCTAACCCATGCAGAAAGTGAATAGCTGAAAAATAGCGGCTTCAATCTAATGGCTTTGGCATAGTTATAAAAGAGACCAGAGAAGACGAAATCGAAAGACAGTTGGAAGTTATCAAGTGACGTGAGTGCCTGGCGAAAGTTTAAGTGGACAAGTGTCCCCGCGTGTGGTAGTTTATTTGCAAAGTTATATTGAGTTTTTGTGAGCCGAACGTATGCTCTACTCTACAAACTAACTTCCTATGAAAAGTTTTAATTATATGGTAAGACTCAAGTGCCAGTGACAAAATTCGGCACAAACTATAAAAGCACATGAATATACGATCTGCCACCGCCGAAAGCTACGATCCCAAACGCACCACCGCCAGAGCCGCCACAACCAATTTGTCAGTCACCTAAGACAAATCCAACGTCTACTCAACTCCAACGATTCAGCTCCATACCACCTAAGCTGTCGAAACATCGAGATTCCCGCACCTGTGAGTGTAATCTTCGTCACGTAAAGCCACTGGAAGATTTTTATCGGAAGATCCATCGTCTACGCCTCAGCAGAAGCTCGATACCGAAGCCGACACATCGCCGTCGCAATCACAGAAGAGCTAACACGCTTGTACGTCACGTAGCAGTCCACCAAAAGCACGTAAGATCACTACAAGTTTCTCTAACGTCCAAGCAACTACCGCCAGCCACGAGGATTCACGCTGAGAAGTTATCCACCGTCAACCAAAGTGAAGTACCTCAGTGCGTTCCAATAAAAAAAAAAATCATTGTTCAGCAGGCATTCGTACACCGAGCTATATACTGCAGGGGATCAGAACCCTCGCCAACATCGTTTCTGCCCCAAAGTATTTTGTTTGACGGGCGATAATCGAGCCGATCCAGCGATCATCAGATATCTCCAATCGTGCAGTACATGCGCCATCAACCAGCACGCCACGAGCCACACCAGCGACGGAGCAGCCAACACGCTCCGCATCAGCTCATCGACGAGGAGAAGAAGAAGCAGTCTCGAGCGCCATCCAAGGCGATTCCCCTTCCCTTTCCCCTTCCTCAAAATAATCCCTCCTAATCCGTCCATAATAGTTTAAGATTTTAAATTTAGCAGTTTAAAAAGATAAGTATTTTGGATTTTGTAAAAATTAGGTTTGGTCAGTGTTCAAATTGATTTTATTTCCCTTTAGCTCAAGCAACAATATTGAAAAACGTTATCCGCGATCAAGAATTCAACAAATCGTCGCAAATTCTTCAGGCCGGACTTGTGCACATTTCCCTCACCTGGAAGCTCAACAAATTTTGGAAATTTTGGTTTGTGAAATTAATCGGTGAGTGAGTTTCTTCTCCTCCTTTTCGTATTTTATTAAATTAATTTGAACAACATTTAAAAAGTATATTGACCAAGTTAAGGATAGATATCAAAACTCCAAAGAGAGTCTGGTCGAATTAAAAATAGATATTCTATTATGAAATTAAGATATCAATCAGATATACCTAACAAACTTGATCATTATTTGCAATCGACCTATTTTTTTTATTCATTGAAACGATTTAAATTTGTATAAACAGATAACGATATGCATTTGAATTACTGCATACGAAATTTTATTTAAAATCTTTAACTATTAGAAATCCCTTAGATATAAGATTCTTTTTATATTTTAAACATTTTCCTTTCGTTTTCTTTTTTTTTTTTTTTTTAATTTGAAATTTTTTCTTTCGATTGAATAAATATTGTTTGTCTGAACTATGAAGTTAAAAGTTTAGCGTTCTTTTTGACCATTGAATGGGATAATTTTTCGATAGTTTCGCTCTAATTTATCAATGATTTTAGATTGTTTTTACAGTGTCTATAAAGCATAGACCATGATTTGGTGAATTTAATTCGTATAGGATGTGATGATGTTTCGGGATTAGCGATAGTAGATATCGCCTAAGGGGTCTTTGACCTCTTCCTTGTTTTTGGGGTAGCTAAGAAATTTAGTGAGTGCGTTTAGCTACCACGGTGTGGGTATAGTGTATAGTCACTACCTGCATAGGGGTGGGTTCACTCAGAGAAAACATCTCCACCTAGTTTTCTCTCCTTCATTCTACAAAAAACTAAGGGATGATTAAAAGCATTTCAGGGAGATTTAAGGTTGATATATTGTGTGTGACAGGACAGATTCGGGCCTTTTTCTTTTAACATGACACTCAAATACCAACTAGAGTCAGGCATGAATACATGGTAACACTGTTCGGCAATTTGTGGCAAGATCCCCCCCCATTCCGACGAGCTAAGGACGGAGCCCGACTTGCATGCCTGCAGTCACATTGTTGCACGAACACCCTCCCACTTTTGCCCGGACTGACTTCGTGGGAAGCCTGTAGCAGCGAGGTCATAAGGGTGATCTAAGTGGGAGGTTTAGTCCTTTTGGGAAAAATTGTATACCAAAGAGATAGGACCCTCTTAAAATCTATATGAGTTACCAAAAGGATATTCTCCATCCATCTTGGATATTTTCCACAGGAGGTTCTGGGTTGGATGGTAGAAATTTCGTTACACAATATAACTTCGTCGAATCGACGAATAAAGGTATAATTTAATGTACTAAAAAATATGATTACCTTTCTAGGGTTAAATATAGCAAATATACTCCTAGGTGCGGCTATGCATAACACCTTAGATTAGGGAAGTTGGTCATGTACAGCAGGTCTTAGTCCGCTAACAGTCTGTCTGGGTTACCCTTCCAGACGACAACCCGCTAGGGATCACAGCTTATTTTTAATCATTGCAACTTAAAATTGGACAAAAACCTTAAAGTTGATGCAACGTCAAGGTGACATCCCCTTGCGGTCGTTGAAACAAATGTCATAAGCAGCGGAATGCAATGCACTGCCTCTGACGAATAATATTACACTACTTCTGAGTTCATTAATATTTTATTTATACATATTAATATTTTTATCAAAGAAGTCAGCCAAGTCACATTTCAAACCAAATTACACTAAACACAACGCACTGTATGTGACACCTTGATTCTTTGTTATGAAGAATCCAAGAATCAAGAGATATCACACGTAGCTCATTTCAAAGAACAGATACGGATAAACATTGAGGAAATGTTGTTCATTGAATTGTGAAGGATTAGTAACAAAATACATTTGTCTTGCTGGGAAACTTAACTTTTCATTTAGTCCTGTTACAAACAAGTCTTGTTATATTCCTGATCCTAAGAAAACTGCAGTAGATTGTTAGAATTAATAACAACTGCGTATATGCTAGAATCCCTCCCTGAATACTCAAGTTTGATTATTGAAAACCACATCCAAATACAAGAAGCCAAAAACAATTATGATAGACACAAGTATATCTGATTTCAAATGAAGAATTTATACAAAAAGTCCATCTTATACAACAACCATGATATGAATAATTACACAATATTTACTCTTTGAAACGGAAGAAGATTACGACATACCTACAAAGCAAAAAAAACTCGATATCACCTCTTCCGATGTGCAGAGCACCTCTATTACATGTTCAACTTGAAATCCAATCGAAGTACGCTCCAATGATCTATAATCATCAAAAGCAACAACGGAAGCAACACCAGAACCTGAGCTCTCCATAGCATACAATGTAACACTCTGCATGCCGACGAATTCATCTTTAGATGGAAATGGAAACTCAACTCCCAACCCATCTTCGGAATAATGGTCAATTCCACACGTATAGGCAATTGCAATATTAACAACCCGAAGAGCCGTTCCCAGTAGGGGATCCCAGCCACTAGCACCAGAGTATTTTGCTTCATCTGTGTATCTGTATATTATGCCCGAACGAGTCCTTGGGTGGACATGTATACATTCTATGAACACTGTTATGTGGTAAGCTTACTTAAATTGTCGACAGGTGATTTAAGTCCGGAAATAACCCAATCTCTGAATTTCGCTACGAGAAAATCGTATAAAGAAACGTGTCCCTATGTTGCAGCACTATACCGATCGGAGGAGCTGGAGCGAATATAAGGCGTAGTTGGTGAGCCTACCTCCTGTCACAATATCCAACAACGGTCGGCTGGCTGTTGTTGATATTAATGGTTTTATGTTATAATCTCTATCACAGTTGTATGATCTATTTTCGGGGATACCTACAGTGGATTTGGCAAGTATATTTACGGCAACAGTTAGATATCGCACAATCATTTTTCATGACTAATGGAAATTAATCGAAATCTTAGCTTATAAAATGGAGTTTGGAAAAGGTAATTACCATACCATGATATGGACTATCCTACTAATCCATGGATTGTAGATGTATTTACTCCAAATATGCATGATGTGGCGTTAATCAATGGTATATAATATTTCAAATGATTTTCGTATATGGCTAAAAGTAAAAAAATGTCAAAGGCCGAATTTTTGCAGCGTGTTTAGTAATTCAACAATGATTTATGTTGCTCTGCCTTAAACTGTTTGACTATCCTTTAAGGAATGAGGAATTTCGCATTCGAATCTATACTTACTTATTTAGATATCGCTACAGTCCGGCGTGGACCTGGGCCTTAACCAATACGCCTCTCCAGTTAAGTTGAGGTCCTCTTTCATTTGTACGCGCCACCTAAGGCCACAGATCACAGGTCTTTCTCTACTACGTTCTTCCTCCGGGTTTTAATTGAAGACTCTTCGGACAGGAGATTTGGTGTCAATTCGATCTACATGTCCTAGCCATCTTAGTCGAGTGATATGTACTTTTCTGACCAGGTTGATGTCGCTGTACAGCTCGTAGAGTTCGGCTTTAAGTCTCCTCCTCCAATCACCTCCCACCGAAAATCACTCCAAGAATTTTGCGTTCGAATCGACCAAGAAAATCTGCATCAACCACTTTTGTTGTCCATGTCCATGCTTCTTCACCATTGAGCAGGCAGGATGAGCCCAGGTATACAAAGTATCTATTAAAAAAGCTTAAAACATGACCAAGCTCTACAGAGTCCAAAGAACGGCATGCATAGGCACCTCACGGTCAACGCCGTCAGACGCCCTCACAGTCCTTTTGCATCTGTGGAGTAGGTGCGGGTGTATTTTCTGAGTCTCTGGGCATCTCCAAATTATTTAGCCTTTCGGATACATCCAGTGTGTTTCAGGCCGAAATACTTATTATCCGATTACCCTGATCTGGCAACGATTATGGAAACGAACAAGCCGACGAGCTGGCCAGGCTAGGTTCAATCCTCAACTGTTCACTTGCGGAAATGGTCAACATTTCAATAGGAGCAGACAAAGCAAACATTTCCTCAAAATTCTTAACGATAGTCAATTTCAGGTGGACGAGGCTAACAAACTGGACTATATCAACCATATCCAGAAAGAAGTGGCCAATTTATAGTGGGGATAAAACAGCCCACCTCCTGAGTAAAACACAAAAAGATATAGCCAGAATAACAGCGATCACCACAAGCCACCGGTCTATAGGGCACCATGCAGCCATAGACGAGGCATCCCACATAATACACATACCTACTGTTGCAGTTGTAACGACGCAACTAAAAAAGAAACCATCACTGACTACCTAATATGCGCTTGTCCGGCACTAGCTAGGACTAGACAGCGATCTCTGGGAAAACCCTTCTTCGCATCCCTCGAGGAAGTCTCGAAGAGTAATATTAAAGAACTTATACCCTTTTTGAACTCCACAGTATGGATCTAAACTCTCCATTTCAATAAACCTTAACAACCAGGTCAAATGAGTTGTGGTAACAAAACGGCACTTAGTGCTATTTGGGTTTTCTAATAAACACTTACCTACCTATCTATACAAAGTTCTTAACCACCTCAAAGTTATACCTGTCTATCGTGACGTTCTGTCCGATTGGTCGATTGATCTTGTAGACAGCATGTACTTATTTTGTTTCGCCCTCATTCACCACTAAACCTATTTCTGCCGCTTTTGTTCTAATACTTGTAAACGCCACCAGTGACAGCTTGCTGCGTTCTGATGCCAATTACGTCAATATCGTCAGCGTATGCAAGTAGTTGACCATACTTTTGGAAAATTGTGTCCCTGGTATCTGAATCTACATCGAATTTATAGACAAGTCGCACAGTATTTGAATCTTATTTTTTCCACCCCAAACTAGAGACACATACTCCAACGAGATGAATGTAGGTACTGTCATATTTCGGCAACATGGTGGTTGTGGAGATCTGTAAATGACTAACATTGCTGCATCGCTGGCAACACTGTAATTCATCTCTCTTTCGACATAACTACACACTACTTGTTTGGTGTGTGTCACTTCTGTTCTTCGTGTTCAACCGTGCAGACATATGCTCAATAAAATATTATTTTGAAGTCCAGTAAATTGAAGTTTTATTTGAGGATTATTACATTGGCGACGAGGTAAATATAATTTCAGATATTTGTTTTTCAAAAAAAAAAAAAAAAAAAAAAAGAAAGAAACGTTTGGTGAATGAATCCAATATAATAAGAACGATGAGTTTTCAAATGAAAAAAAAGTTGATGCAATGTATATACATATATAAAACAATTATTTCGGTTTCTTCTAGTGGGAAGAAAGAGAACGAGTTTGCAAAAAAGTTGATGCAATAAAGAAAAAAAAACATTTTGGTTTCTTCTAGTGAGAAGAAAAAAACAACAATCAGTTTGCAAAAAAGGTGATGCAATAAATATAATATGTATATAAAACGATAATTATGTATTGTGGTTTCTTCTAGTGAGGAGAAAAGAGAACAACGTGTTTGCAAAAAAGTTGATGCAAGATATATATATTTACTCAGTTGTTTGTGGGTAATAAATGGAAAAGGAAATCACAGATCGTAGGAAAGAAAACTAAAAGTTGATGCACAATTCCTTGCGCATAAATTTATATTTTAATATCTCAAGAACTCAAGAAAAAATTTGTTGGAGTAAATTCAAGAAAATATACAAGTATGATAATATTTCCATTAAAATAGAACACATTTTTGTAAATGCCATTGTCAATACATTACAGTTTTCACTGGATTTTTGTACAACTCTCAATCGATAATAGATGATCGAAAGAAAACAATGAATGACTACGGAATCAAACCTTTCCTATGTGATACGATCGACAAATCGTTAATTCGATTAGAGTGGGAGAAGTGGCTTAGGTCATTTTCGTTGTTTCTAAAATCGGAAGAAGTCGTTGATGTCGTTAAAAAGAAAAATAAACTCCTTCACCTTGGAGGACCTCAGTTACAAGAGGTTATTTTTAATATTCCAGGTGCGTTAATAGACAACCCGGAAGATGGCGACATGTTCGAAGTGTTAGTGGACAAATTAAATGAGTATTTTTCGCCAAAAAGAAACTCCACATTCGAAAGACACCTTTTCCGATCACTTAAACCAGAACAAGGAGAGAGCTTAAATAAGTTTTTGGTACGTCTTAGGAACCAGACAGCTAAATGTTCGTTTGGGAAAACTCAGGCGGAAATAGTGGATATCACTATAAAAGACAAATTAATAGATGTCTGGGCTCCTGGAGATCTGCAAAAACGTCTGCTCGAAAAAGAACACTCCCTGAGTGAAATTATTGAAATGTGCCAGGTACATGAACAAATCAAGTGTCAGACGGAGGCAATGAGCTCCACTTCCTCATCAAATAATGACATTAATAAGATTTCTTCGGTAAGTACGTCTAAATACGCTGGCAATAAAATAGAGTGCTTTAGATGTGGCCGGGTGGGTCATTTGGGGGGTGCTAGTTGCTGTCCTGCCAGAAATTTAAAATGCAACAGATGTGGGCGTTTAGGCCATTTTTCAAAGACATGCCTCACAAAAACATTTAAAAGGAAAGATACGTGGTTAGAGAATTCGGCGGCAAAACGACGAAGGCTTGAACCTTCGAAGATTCGTTTCGTGGAGGAAGGATGTAATACGAAATCAAACGGTCAGAAATTTACTGAGCATGACTGTTTTCAAGTCACGCTCACGGATGATGTAAAAGAGCCCATGAGCGGAAGGATTGATTGCTTTATTGGGGGAAACAAAGTGTCAATGTTAATAGATTCCGGCTCACGATTCAATTTACTAGGGGAAGATGATTGGGAATGTCTTCGTCAGTCTTCTACAATACTTGGGAACTTTCGGACTGAATCCGAGAACCAGTTTAGGGCATATGCTGGTAATGAATTGCTGAAAGTGTTGTGTGTATTTGAGGCGCCTATAAGTGTGAATAAACATGTGGAACATATTGCATCATTCTATGTGATCAAGAATGGTAAACAGTCTTTATTAGGACGTGAAACGGCAATCAAATTAAAAGTATTGAAGTTGGGAGTTGAAGTTAATAATCTCGATGATTTGTGCCCGTTCCCAAAAATTAAGGGTATCCAAATACACCTGTCTATTGATAATTCTGTAAGACCTGTACAACAACCCATGCGCCGCATCCCATCAGCTTTGGAAGAAAAGGTTGAACAAAAATTGAAAGAAGCTGTTGAACAAGACATTATTGAGCCGGTATATGGTCCTAGTCTCTGGATCTCCCCCATAGTAATTGTTTTCAAAGAAACCGGCGACATTCGGTTATGTATTGATATGCGTCGCGCAAACATTGCTATACAAAGAGAAAACTATCCTCTTCCCACATTTGATTCATTTTTAACTAAACTTAAAGGTGCTAAGTACTTTTCCAGGTTAGATCTGAAAAGTGCTTATCACCAATTGGAGCTAGATGAAGATAGTAGACAAATTACGACGTTTATAACGCATAAGGGGTTATTCCGATACAAACGGTTGTTGTTTGGAGTTAATTCTGCACCGGAAATATTCCAAAGGGTCATGGAAAATATTTTAGCTCCTTGTAGAAATGCCCTTAATTACCTTGACGATATTATTATTTTCGGACTCACAGAAGAAGAACACAACAAAGAGTTGGAAGCTGTAATTAAAATTTTTCGCGAAATGAACGTGACTCTTAATAATGACAAATGCAGTTGGAAGGTTCAACAGCTTAAATTTTTGGGTCATGTGCTTTCTACCGCTGGCATATCTGCGGACCCAGACAAAATTAAATCGGTATTAGAATTTCGTGCGCCCAATACCAAGGAAGAAACTAGAAGCTTTTTGGGGTTGGTCACATATTTAGGGAAGTTTATTCCAGATATGGCAGACGTAACTGCACCTTTATGGAACCTCATCAAAAAGGATGTACAATTTACGTGGGGTGAAAAGCAAGCAAAAGCATTTCAAATGCTAAAAGATGCGCTTGTAAAGATTCCAACATTGTCATATTTCAACCCGACAAGTCGTACTCGCTTGATAGCAGATGCAAGTCCAGTTGCTTTAGGAGCGGTTCTGCTGCAATTTAAGGACGGGAATCCAGAAGTGATTTGTTTTGCTAGCAAGAGCCTTTCCGCAGTTGAAAAACGGTATTCGCAAACAGAAAAGGAAAGCCTGGCGTTAGTATGGGCCACAGAGCGTTTTTATTACTATCTCGCTGGAATCGAATTTGAGTTAGTTACTGACCATAAGCCACTTGAAGCCATTTTCAAGCCAACGTCGAAACCACCAGCGAGAATAGAAAGATGGGTCCTCAGACTACAATCTTTCAAGTTTAAAGTTATTTATCAGGCAGGAAAATCAAATATAGCAGATTCACTCTCTCGGCTCTGCAAACTTGAGGAGAGCAGCTCTTTTGATAAACTTTGTGAACACAATGTTCATGTGATAATCGAAAAAATGGTCCCACGCGCTCTTACCATAACTGAAATCGTACAAAACAATAGTAAAGATAAGGAACTGATGGAAGCAGTAGAAAATTTAAAGAAGGAAGAGTGGGACGCGAACAACAAAAACGTGTTCTTTCCGTTTCGAATGGAACTGTGCACTTTGGGAAACATTCTTCTGCGTGGGACCAGGATTGTCATTCCTCTGGACCTACGTTCCCAAGTTTTAAATCTTGCTCACGAAGGTCACCCAGGTGAGACAGCCATGAAACGAAGGCTTCGCGCGAAGGTATGGTGGCCTGGAATTGATAGAGACGTCGTGAACTTCGTGAAAAGTTGCCGTGAATGTTTATTGGTTTCCCAACCACCACGGCCAGTGCCTATGACACGGCATGTGTTTCCAGACGGTCCTTGGGAATGTGTGGCAATGGACTTGTTAGGGCCACTACCGAACAACGACTTTGTCTTCGTTATCATAGACTATTATTCAAGATATCAAGAATCGAAATTTTTGAGAAAAATTACAACGGCCGAAATTATAACAATTCTTGAAGAGATTTTTTGTAGGCTAGGATATCCTAAATCTATTAAAGCGGACAACGGACGCCAGTTTGTTAGCGGCGAATTTAAAGCGTATTGCAAGACTAATAACATTGACCTGATCACATCACCACCATATTGGCCACAAGCCAACGGCGAAGTAGAAAATATGAATCGCTCTATATTAAAACGGCTGCAAATCGCAAATGCAAACGGCAGTGATTATAAAAAGGAAATTCAAAAGTTTATACTAATGTATAATGTAACACCTCATAGCACCACGGGGAAAGCACCTTCGGAGCTGTTATTTAATAGAGTTATACGAGACAAGGTCCCTTCTGTACAGGATATAAGCGAAGATATCCTGGATTCAGAGGCGCGTGACTTGGACGCTATAAATAAGGAGAAAGGAAAACAAAAAGGCGATAATAATCGTAGGGCGAAACCAAGCGAAATTGACATCGGAGATAAAGTCTTGCTTCGCAATGTAGTTTTTCAGAACAAATTGACGCCTACCTTCGACTCAACCGAATTCGAGGTAATTGAAAAAACACAGAATGAGGTAGTAGTACGAGCGGATGACGGCAAAGTTTTTAGACGAAATATAAGTCATGTGAAAAAGATTCCGGCCTTGACTGAATCAGGTTCTTTTATCATTCTTAATAATTACTCTTTGTATTACTTTTTGTTTATTCATTAGGTCCGGAACAATTACCCGATGGGGGCGATGTCGACGCATCCCATATAGTATACCCTCAGCCTCCCGTTGAAGACGGTAGCCTTGATGATCCAAAGAACGGAGAAATAAAGCTGAAGCTGAAGAACATAGGAGGGATGTGGAGATCTGTAAATGACTAACATTGCTGCATCGCTGGCAACACTGTAATTCATCTCTCTTTCGACATAACTACACACTACTTGTTTGGTGTGTGTCACTTCTGTTCTTCGTGTTCAACCGTGCAGACATATGCTCAATAAAATATTATTTTGAAGTCCAGTAAATTGAAGTTTTATTTGAGGATTATTACAGTGGTGTTCCTTAGGGCTCTGTTCTTTGTTCTATACATAATTATATCATCTTACTTGGCACTCCAATACATTTTGATATTGTCAGTCTTCGCCTTTTAGGCAATATCCAGATTCATGCAGCGAACAATTTTAGCGGCTTATCAGATTTGAGTTTATTCCATCGCAATCCCAGATGTGTATCCTTTCTTTGAGGCGAAGTACAATCAAAAAAAAAAAAATAAATAAATAAATAAATAAATAAATAGGCGGCGCAACAGGCGGTAGACACCCAAGGCCTAGCTTCTCGCAACCATTCGTTTTTGTGTGAGTTTCTATTTTTGGAACGAATGAAAGGGACCTACAATTTTATGCCGAGTCCGAACGGCTGAATTGAGAAGCTTTTTCAGGACAGTCATACTCTCGGATGTTTGTCAGACGTTCGCGAGAGGTGGCGCAGTAGAAAAAACCTTAAGATGGTAATTTGTGATTTTCCGGGGATTGAACCTGGGATCCCTCTCACAGTAGTCCAGCACACTAACCACTGCGCTACTGCGCCCACAGAAGTACAATCATGGTCTACATTAATCTTTAACCCAAAGGTGCCTATATGCTAGACATATATTTTAGTTAAGATCTTTGGAGGACGAAATCAGCAAATCAAGCGATGTTGCGATACAATAAAAATGCTACAAAAATTAGCAGCAATTATATTTATTATTACCTCACTTAAATGGCATTAGCTATATATATTTTTGTTTCAGATCTAGTCGATTAATCGAAAAATGTGTAGCAACTTTTAATGATACTATATTAAAGAAGCCATTAAAAAGATATTGAAGAAGTTCTTTAAATTAAACTTGAAAACGCAAATGTAAAATATTTGTTAGACACACTGTACAACTTGTGACATCTAACACAGGCATTTTCAATTTCCATTACATTCATGCCTGCAGCGCAAAAATATTTTGAGAATGTGTATGCACTAATTACATGAATAGACAAAGATTCAAGTCCTACAAGAATGTGTATATCTCACCGCATGACCTAAAATTGGTGCAGTTAAAACCGGAACTAGATACAGCAACTCATATAGTTTATGCCTCCAATAAAGTATCTACAACGCAACAGAGAATGAGCGTCGACAACGAAACATTGTGGTTTTATCCCGTACAAACCCTTTTAATAATGCCACAAGAATGTCCAATAAGTCAAAACCCGAAAATAACCCCAGACCAGCATAACCCAGGGATTACCTAATCATATACATATATTTTTCGTATGCGTTTGTCAGAATGTATACGGCACGTTAAAGGGTGGTGGTGGTGGAGTAACACCCCCTATATCGTTGACCCATCCCTAATGATGAATAGATTCTGGTTACATTTCCTGACATTTTGACTAAGGTGTTAATTCAGCGGTTTGACTAAAGGATGTGGTTTTGTGTGTGTGTTACGTATGGTGATGATGACCTCAAAAGGGGGTGGCAACTGGCAAAGCGAAAAATGGAAATCGCTTCAGTAGGTTGTAAGATGCAGTTACAGTAAATCATAGAAATGCATGCTGCATATGAAACAGTGTCATTTTGGGACTAAGATCTTCAAGTGAATGACAAACTGTTCTAATAATTATACGTTTTCGACTCTAGTCGGTACTGCCAGCGCCAGGCAGGGAAAGTAAGATGGGTCTTTTGGTTGTGAAAATAATTTGACTTGACATCGCCTATGTAAATGTTTGGAAATAAATAAAAGGAGACACATTAATTTAGCCCTTTTTTCACAAATTTTGTAATAATTTCATATGATAGATAGAGACACACAAACTTAAATTAGAATTTTAAGGGCTTAAAAAAAATGTGACTAAATGTGCTGAAGGTGAAAATTGTGTATACCTACCTAAGTCGTACGAGTTATAATGCTTCTATTGAGCGTGTATGCTTGATGGACGAACATCCTCACACTTACAGAATCTGGGCCGGGATTGCCAAACTGTTACTAAATTAATTCTAGGAGGTAAATGTCGCTCTCGAGATAATGTTCTACAAATAGGTAGGTAAATCAGAATTTCCTTTATGCCAAATGCTACATTAGAAGCTAGTTTAACACGAAACGGAATAAGCTGGGTATTGAGATTCACGAATAGCTATTTGATCGTAAACCACCTTCTTACAGTGCCCTCTTATTCGTAGCATCTTTGACAAACAACACAGCTAAAGACGTAATATCCACAAACCAATGTGCATTGGATGAAGTATATCAGTGGTCTTGGGATTCGCTGTAAATGACATTTGGAATTGACGGAAAGATTGAATGCTTATCAAGTTAAGAGCACTTTGTACTCCTCTAGTGCGAAAATAGTTATAAAATAGTTGACAGTGTAACGATTGACTTGTTTATGCTCTTTTCGTCCGTCCGAATGTTCATAAGCACTTAGGAAATTATACTGTTGCTAAAATTATTTCAGTTAGTTGTTATTTTGAGAGAAAAAAAAATTTAAATTATTTGTCATTCAGAATAAAAACATTCAAACGCAAACGTTCATCGTTAAAGAAAAATAAATTAAAATTTAAAAATTGATTTTTTTTTTTTTTGTTTTTTTTTGTAATAGTTTTTTTATCTCATACTAGCAATGCCCGCGGCTCCGCCCGCCGGTTTCTTTTCTTTTAAATAAAACTACTATTATTTGAGTTATCATTGTATGTTTGTTTATATATTTTCTTCTTTTATAAGCTTCCAAAATATTTTATCGGAATGCCTTTTTGTAAGCTATACCTAACCTATACGTTATTTCCCTTTACCCCTCCCCCATCTCCAACTTACATTACGTAACCTGTACCTACTTATCCGAACGGTATCATGACATATAATGTTTCATATAAATGAAATAAATATTATGCCATTATGTCGTCACATTATGATTTGATTATTTATACTACGCGATCATATCGCTACAATTTTCATAGCTGCAGATCTCAAATATGAACTAGCTGACCCGGCAAACGTTGTTCTGCCTAAAATAGTTATTTTAAATATTTCAAGATCTAGTTTGATATTTTTTGATCAATTATTATTTTTTTAATAGAAAATGATGGCGGATAGCTTCACTGGTTCAGCGACCATTCTGAGAACACCGGCTACTGTTACCATTATCTCTTCTTGGCATCGTAACAAATATCGAACTGCAAATGATCATCACTTTGTTATAAATCGCACATAAATTTTTCACTATCAATAATAATTTACCTTTGAAATAGCCAGTGGAGAAAGTCAACGAACGAAAAAGATACAATTGAAATTGGAAATCAATTTGAGAAACAAAACAAATCGATTACTTTTACGTTTTTTTTTTCTAAACCTTCGGGTAGCAATTACGAACAAACCCGTAGAAGAAAGTATCCAATTTGATCGCGCCATGCCCCTTTGGTATTTCCAATTTTGACCTATCTTCACAGCAATCTACCATCTTCAGAGGAGCACTCCTGGGCCAATACCTAGGATTGTCTGTAAGTTTCAACTCAATCGATTCGGTGGTTTTAGAGATATAAGATTTTGAATGTTTTATTGGTATGGGCGGTGCCACGCCCTTTGCCCAATTTTGACCAATCTCCAGAGGAGCACTCCTGGCCCAATACCTAAGATTATCTGTAAATTTGAGCTCAATCGATTCGGCAGTTTTCGAGATATGTATAAGATTTTGATTTTTTTTTGTATGGGCGGTGCCACGCCCTTTGTCATATTTTGACTAATCTTCACAGCAACACTCCTGGGCCAATATCTAGGATTGTCTGTAAGTTTCAACTCAATCGTTTCGGCGGTTTTCGATATATAAGATTTTGTTTTTTTTTTTTGTATGGGCGGTGCCACGCCCTTTGTCCAATTTTGACCAATCTCCAGAGGAGCACTCCTGGGCCAATACCTAAGATTATCTGTAAATTTGAGCTTAATCGATTTGGCAGTTTTCGAGATATACGATTTTGAATGTGTTTTTTGTATGGGAGGTGCCACGCCCCTTTGTCCAATTTTGACCAATCTCCTTCAGTGCACTCCTGGGCTAATACCTAAGATTTTCTGTAAATATGGGCGTAATAGAATCCTTGGTTTTCAAGTTATATGTATCCGAACACATTTTAAAACTCATTTTTATATATATAGATGTATGTACGATTATGCATACGCATCACAAACTTCTTATAATGTACGTACATAATATGTACATATTATGTAAATAGTTTGTTTTATGTATGTATTGTATATACATTCCCTACATCAAATTTAACTACGTCATACATACGCATATACAATGTGCGTTCTGAATGCTTGTCGTGCGAGGTGCGAGTAATCATTCTATTTTTAGAACGAAATATAGAACTACCCCTGAGCACAACTGCAATCGATAAAGCAATTTTTTCGCACTTGACCAAATAAGATCTATTTTCAATTTATTTTATCTCACCCTCTGGATGGACCAGAAACATGAATGTTAGCTCAAAATACTCGATAAAGTATTGCCTAACAATTAAAAGCATATCTTGAATTGACATACACAGATTTATGAGTATAATGGCAAGTTAAGCGTAGTAAGGTCGACATAGAAAAGTTTGTTTGAAAAGTTTTTCAAGCCTTATAGGACGGATTTTGAAAAACGATGAATGAGGCATGTAATATTAATTTGTTATCTATCAACATACAAACTTTCAAGTTCATACGGCTAACGGTTCGTGAGTCCCCCCTTACTCCCCGCGACTCCTTTACTCCTGAGCAATTCTCACCCACCCTACGGCCACACATCTGTAAACCAGAAAAAAAATCATTAGAATCGGACGAATGGTTCTCGAGTTATGGAGAAACGAACAGACGGACGTTGCATTTTATAAGTAGTATGGATGGATGGATAGTCATTCTTTGACTCTTCGATTCGGAAACGTTAATTCTTTATTTGTCTGATCTTAATAAAAAGACAAAATTAAAGAGTTTTTAAGAAGTAAATTTAAGTAAAAAGGAAAATGATCAAAACTCTCCTGGGGACCAAAAATAAAACTCAAATAGAAAAAAAAAGACAAAAATAACGTTAAGCAGTGCATAGGTAAGGTAAGTATATCTAATTGCTGCAAAACAAAAAAAAAATAATAATCTAAATTTAAATAATTGTTACACACACAGAAAAAAATTGTAAAGGCTTTACTATTCGGATTGTAAAACCATCTATTTACAATTTAAATAGCAAATTCGGTTAATTTACTATTTTAATTGCAATTTTTTTAGTTTTACTATTTTAGTTTTTGTGTTTTTATGTTTTTTTTATCGTGCTGGTGAACAGCGAGAGTAGTTCCTGCATTGAAATTCTTCACCAAATGGATACAAATACAACCAAGTTTACGTTGAGGGACCTATCCATAAAATTCAAAAATTTTACAATTGAAAATACATAGTAAAAAAATAAACAAAATTTACTATTAAATTGTAATGACTATAGTTACAATTAAAATTTGTAAATTTTACGTAAACAATTGTAAATATTAAACATTTTTTTCTGTGAGTGTAGAGTTCACAAATTTAAATTTTCACAAACTCTTTTAAAATTTTCAATTTTTAGTTTTTAGTTTTATAAATCAATATTTAGTTTTAATAATTATTTTTTTTTGTATGTTTAAACTTTACAAATTAAGCTATCTTTATTTTTATAATTAAAATTTGAAATTTCAGCGTCCAAGAATGATGGCTTAATTTGTATTTTATAACCCATAGATGGCGTAGGTCGCGGAGGAAATGCGAGGAAATTTAGGGTAGATACCATGATACCAATATCATTTGGCCAATGTATCTACATGGACGGGGTGGGTGGCCAAGTTGTCCTAACGCCAACATTTAGGACTCAACATCTAGATGATTTCCCTTCCGCCTTAGACCGGGCTTTTATTTAATTTTAAAGTTCAAATTAGCTATTTGTTTTGATTTTTAAATTTGTACTGTGCTGTCGCGTGAACCAGACCTTAGCCGGGATTGCTTTACCAGCAAGATTTGGGACCCTTCTATATAATAAGCATAGTAACAACAGGAGTCGATAGCCCTTACCAACACCTGGTGAGTTATTCCCTGATTATTACGAACAAGATTACGTTTAAGAGGTTTTTGGTGAACTACTTTGTATGAATTTGAAATTCATCAAAAATACAATTTTCTATGAGAACTTCGCTATTAAAAAAGACGATAACACTTTTTTAAAACTTCTTCGGCTACAGCACAAGCAAACTTTGGAGTTCGCTTCCTAGAGACATAATTCCACAGGATAACATCTACAACTTACAAAAAACTTACGTGCAGAAGCAACACTTATCTGTAAGCTTTTCGGAACGCTGATGAGACGTTATAGATTCACGGAACTTCCACGAGAAATATTTAATCCTACAACTTGCATGTAAGTAGGCGTAATAATAATTTTAATACCTACTCATCTAATCCAAAAGTCTTTTATTAACATACCTGCAAAGAGAACAAGAAAATAGAAAATGCATTAAAAATTATCCAAAACAAGTTCTTTAAAAGGGCTTACATTAAAAATCGAATTTCTTATTAAAATATTTATTTTCATCATTATCCTTAAAAAAACTTCCTTACTCAATATACATAGATTTAATAAAAAAAGCCCGCATTAAGGAAGTCGCGTCTTTCTCAGTGAATATAATATATATGCCCTGAACGGCGCGGCGGAACTTATAAAAAAGAGGAAATATAACTTTCTTCTTTTTCAATTTCACTAAGGATTAAGGATTTCTTTTCGCCCTGCTAATCTATCTTTATTGATTTTAAATTGAGTTGAAGAAAAAAAAAAACACACACAAAATGTTTCTTCACATCAAACAAAGAGCAAGAAAAAAAGTTTTCCTTAACTTCTCCCTGAAAAATGTACGAGTAGGAGTACCTACACCACTTTTTATATAGATATCCTTTATATGTATTTATTTCTCCTTCCAAGTGGATTACTTATAAACTCTTATAGCAATCGTATTATCCAATTATTGATGAGAGCCAATTTTACGACCATATATACACATGGTCCATCATCATTGTGAGGTGCAAGGACACTCACCCCCGGGGGCCACCGTGTCGCCATTCTAAGGAATCATATTATGATGTACTCTAAGGATATTCAGGTGGAAAAAAGAAAGAAAATTAACCATTACCTGGAAGACGGCCTCAACAGAGGAAATTTTCTGAAATACAAACACATACGTGAATACTGTATACCTGGGGTGGTGTGTATATTTGCGACTCAGTTATACACTGCTGGTGCAAATAAGTGAAAGGATATTTTCTTGAAATCCGATTATGTTGGGAAATAAAATTGTTCGTCATATAATAATATATATAAAGTTTGGTTTTGTTTCCTTTCTTTCATATTTCGGCACCGTCTCTCACTCAATCTGCTGAAAGTCCTTTGAGTTCGACTTTCACATTTTGTGTGTGCGGATCGCTTAACAGAAATTTTACTGCAAGATATACTCCTGTATGTGGGTGTGTGTGAATTTTGCCAGACGTACAAATGAGAACTTACTTTTCATTTATTTTAGACTGCTGGTCTGGTGGGTAGAGTTTAGAGTCCTTTATGTGTTTCAATGTCATTCGGCTAAGGTATAAGGTGTGTGTTATGCTCGCGAAGGATATTATTGAAAATAAAAGGGAATACAATCAGAGAAAAACATTTACAGGGAATCAGCAAGAAATAAAAAGAAAATACTGAATGACGAAGAAATTCTATGAGGCGATGATGTTTTACTGGTTTCAGCGAAGCTCCAACTGTTTTGTACTGTGTGCCTGTGCATGGAAAAAACATAAAAACGGACATTTCTTTCATTTTTGTTGTTATTACTTTTAACAATAGTTTAATCTTTTTTGCGACCCGCAGCGCCTTTGTTATTTTCTTTTGTTACAATTTACGACATTAAATGGACGGGGCACAAGTGGAGGGTGGATTTTTTTTTCCTGAGTAAAGCTGATTGTGGGAGTGTTTGAGAGGTCCTGATTTTTGCAAAGTCAACTAGATGCTTTTCTGTTGGTTCTTTTTTTAACAGAGACGCTAAGAGGCTTTGATTGGGGTCTTTAAGGAATACAATTGTATAATCTGGGTATTGATGTCAATTTCAATATATATAGTATATCCTACTCTATAAAAATGTATTGTATACGATACCTAATTAGAATCGCCTTTAGAAAATCCTAGGTAATGTTGTTTAATGTGGACATAACAAACCAACTGACGGTGCACAATGACGAGTTAGACTAAGGTTCTTATAATGGACCCTTGCGCTAATTAATTATATTTTTGAAAACTCCCGAAGAACACATTTTTGCAAGTAACTTGAGAAAGGCGATCTAAAGAACTGCAATAACTGGCGTAGTATCACCGTTTTGTCCGTATTCCCAAAGTTGATGGCGACTATCATTCTCAAGAGGATAAATTCCAGGATTGAGTGGTCGCTAAAGAGGCATCAAGCGAGATTTCGCAGTGGTCGATCATGAGTCGATCATATTAACACCTTGCGAATCGTCCTTGAACAATCGTCGAAGTACCAATCACCACTTTTCTTCATGTTCATCGATTTTGAAAAGGCATTTGATCGAGTTATTCATTGTGGCATCTGAGGATCGCTGGCTATGAGAGGCATTCCTGAAAAAAGTTGATATTATATCAAAGAAGTTGACAGTTGCACAGTTGGCAGCTTTCCGATATGCATTTGAAGTGCGACAAGGACTATGACAAGGCTCGGTACTAATAATCATTTTTAGTGTCCACGCTAACTTTTACGAATTCACAATGGCAAAAATTTGGATATAAATCTATTGGGACCGTCAAAAAATTTAAGTTGAAGGTTAAAAATGATTATTGGTAAGGCCCAAGGACATGTACTGTCACCGATTTTGTTCTTATACTTTCGATCGATGACGTAATCACTGCAAACGATACAATGGATACAAACGAGAGACTCTTGGTATCCAATGGAACGTGTTTGATAAGCTAAGCCTTTTGCATTACGCTGATGATATCTGTTTCCTGACGAACAACATTAGTGCGCTTAACCTAATGTGTCATTCACTGCAACAGAATGGAGAGGTGACTTGCTTAAGGAAAAACGTCAAAAATGAAACAATTATGCACACCAGCCGAAACCAACAACAGCAGGTTATCTTGGGACTAGACACCATAGAGGAGGTCACGCAGGTCAACAACTATCTGTGTTATGTCAACTACACCCACGCTTTTCAAGAGTCTGCAAATCAAGGAAAGGCTACATTTAGTACAAAAAAAAAAAAAAATCGGCAAAAACGATCAATTTTCAGAAATTAGCTCAGAACAAAATGTTAAAAAATAAGAAGTGAGTTGGAATTTTCACTAGTTATAGCTTTTCAAACTTTGAAATACAAGTCGGTGTTTTCAAAGGTTCTACCTTTCGGAAATGCCAATTTATATTTGTTTATCTTTATGTACCTTCTCCGAGTTTCGATTTTAAAAAGGACGGTCAGCATCGGTGAATTTGCCGACTGAAGGAGTTCAAACTTAGCGAGTTTCGATTTGATTTTAAAAAGGACGGTCGGCATCGTCTCACAATCTTAGATATTGGCCAGGGATAGTTTTTGTGAAAATTGGTCAAAATAGGAAAAAGTGGGGTGGCGCCTCAAACATCTTCTATGGGGTCAAACTCAATGACATTATAACTCAATTACCGCTGGGCCGATTTTCGTGATTTCTACACAGTCGGCAAGTTCCTAAAATAAATCGGCATTGCAATGAAAAGCAACCCCTATGGCTCGAACCCTCGCTACACCCCTGTTTGTGGACTAGGACTGGACGAACAAAAGCGGATGTTGCCATCAACCTCAGAAACCAGAGATATAAGGTAACTAGAATGAAATTAAACAAACAACATAATAAAAAAAATAAATAATTTAAAAAAAATGTAGGTACACTTCATTCCTGAAATGTTGGCACCATTTCATATGGTATTTTTGGAATTTTGGGGCGTGCCACAACAAATTGATTAAACTGACTGTTTTTAAAAAATTGTTTACCCAAGTTATAATGCAAAAACTTAAATGCAGTTACAATGAAAGCGCACATGCATTGACACCAAGTTCACTCCTTCTAATAACAGTATGACCAAGCTGTCTCAAAATTGACCCAGCCTGACCAATCCTACAGGAAAAATCAGCATTGCTCTTTCAATCACTCGTGGATAAGACCCCGATATACTTAAACTTCTCCACCTGCTTCAATGGGACTCCGCTAACATGCGTTCTAGAGACGACCATCACTTCAGATTTGTTCACGTTTTCATCACAGCTTTAACACAAACGGCTACAAACTGATGGAGTGCGCCTTGAAGTTCTGTCTGAGAGGACCCAAGGATGGTCAAGTCATCATCTATTATAATATTAAAAGCCGACCCGATTTCTTGTGATAGTCATTTACCCTACTTAAAGAATACAAAATTCATTTTTCTTTTTACCAAATTGAAGCTTACCATTCATAGATGTGTTATGAAGAATAATTATTTGAAAAAAACATTTGTAAAATAGGTAAATTAATATTTTTAAATTGCATTGGTTACAACAACAACAAACAAAGAAAATGAATATTTCCCCTTCGCTCAGTCGAAATTCTAATTTTTGCGATCGTGCGACAGGATAAACAAAAACAAAAACGCATCGTCATACGTGGGGGTGGTGTGTCTGTGTACCTCATTCGAAAAGGGTTGATTTGTTTTCTCAGTGAGTGCTATGGTCAGCAGGAGCAGCTGTATGTACATAGTGATCGTATGTCCAATGCAGGATGGGGTGCGTGCTGCAGTATAGCATCGGGTAGGTATATTAATAATCTTCATAAGAGAAGAGACGTACAAACCAGGTAACAACAGGGTAAGGTTGGGTTGGGGTAGTTGTTTGGATATCATATGAAGAGGGAAACAAAGGAAATGAGAAGCAGTATTGTATGAACAAGTACCATGGTCATGGAAAGGGAGGGCGGTGCAGAGGGTGCACATTATATTTGTTGTCTTCCATTCTCCATTGGCGTAGGTAGGTATATGGCGATCCGATACTTTTTAAGAAGTTTCACTTCTTTCACGCGTACCGACTTGCACGGTCCCTGGATGGTTTAACTTCAAATTCACAATTGGACCCGGTAGGTGGCGCTGCAATCGGGTTCCAGGAATTTTATTTATTTCTTTCTATACGCCTGGACCGATTTTGCTAAAATTTGGTGTGTGTGTTTGAGGGGATCCCTGGATGGTTAAGGACCCGGTAGATGGAGCTGCAATCGATTTCCAGGAATTTTATTTATTTCCTTCTAAACGCCTGGACCGATTTTGCTGAAATTTGGTGTGTGTGTTTGAGGGGATCCCTGGATGGTTAAGGACCCTGTAGGTGGCGCTGCAATCGAGTTCCAGGAATTTTATTTATTTCCTTCTAAACGCCTGGACCGATTTTGCTGAAATTTGGTGTGTGTTTGAGGGGATCCCTGGATGGTTAAGGACCCGGTAGATGGCGCTGCAATCGATTTCCAGGAATTGTATTTATTTCCTTCTAAACGCCTGGACCGATTTTGCTGAAATTTGGTGTGTGTGTTTGAGGGGATCCCTGGATGATTAAGGACCCGGTTGGTGGTGCTGCAATCGAGTTCCAGGAATTTTATTTATTTCCTTCTAAACGCCTGGACTGATTTTGCTGAAATTAGGTGTGTGTGTTTGAGGGGATCCCTGGATGGTTAAGGACCCTGTAGGTGGCGCTGCAATCGAGTTCCAGGAATATTATTTATTTCCTTCTAAACGCCTGGACTGATTTTGCTGAAATTAGGTGTGTGTGTTTGAGGGGATCCCTGGATGGTTAAGGACCCGGTAGATGGCGCAGCAATCGAGTTCCAGGAATTTTATTTATTTCCTCTTTAAATGGATGGTTTATAGTGGGTCAAAACAATACAAACCAAAACAAAGCAGAGCAAAGCAAAACAAAACAGTTGTTGTGAAGTTTCACCTCAGTAGAGTACTTATGTACATAATGAAGGTGAAGCACATACTCATTTTTTTTTGTCGTTCTACATGCATGTTGCGTTGCTTTGAGTTTAAATCTATGGTGGTCGAATTTCGACCACTGGGTGAGCCTAGTAACGATTATTCATCATAGCTATAAACATGTGATTTCACATTTCACTTTCCTTTCCTTTTAATCCTATGATCCATTTGAAACGTAATATTAGAGTATTGACATTTTATTATATTTTTATTTACCCCACATTTCGTTCTAGAAAAGAAAAGATTACCCTTTTCCCATTTCAGCAAATTTTTGACTGAAATTCCCCACGAAACTGGCAACACTAGTCAGTATAGGCTTGCAGTTCCGAACAGACCTTCAATTTCTGTACGACTTATGGATCCGTACCTCTATATCTTATTGACTATAATCGTAAATGGGGAACCTCCGTTCATAGATAAATCATTTCTAAATTCAAATAGAACTATCGCGTGAAAGCCTTCATATTTTTTTTTTTTTTTTGAGTTTAAACCCTGAAATTCAACTGTATCTTTTTCTTCATATCTTTGGACTGTGGTATGTAAAGTAGATACCTCATAGGTTAACAGTTTTATCCACAGAATGCCTAAAGCCAATGATCAATATTTGAACAACACTTTTTTAATTTCGGCCTCAAATTTGAATTTATGCAAAAAGTTCTTACATTCATTGCAAGTCATTTAAGTCCCTCTGACATATCTTAGACTTTTCATACGTCGTGATTGTTATTTATTTGAACACAAGGATTTCACCTAACATCCTTTATGAGTATTGTTTGTAAAGACATATACAACAAAAAAAAAAAAAGCAAACCAAAAAACAATTCACTTACTGACGCGTAGTCCTTGGTAACTGAAGCCACATTTTTGCTCTCATCATTCTATACCGCTGCTATAGTACTGCAAATGACATGAGGTTTGTTGCCACAGCTTATTTAACCAGATATAGCAAGACACACACAGATAGATAGAAAGAGAGTGTAGGTTTTATCCTCTTGTTTTCCAAAGCTCTTTCAAAGAAAAACGCCTTGCGGATATACGATTATTGTGTATGTGAAGCGATACACTTGAGCCGAGTTCAGAGGTTTACATTCGGTTATGATGCCGAAAAGATAATAATAAAGGCACTTTAACTTAACGTAGACCATCAGCAACAATCCAGATGCTGACTTTGTGTTGGTACTCCCACAGTAGGTACTATATAGTTTGAAGTGGTGCCAGATCCTTGAGAAAAAGACAACACACTTTGGCAGGATACAAAACGGATATGAAAGGGTATTACAACTACATATACATACATATAATACTAGGTATAGTTGGTACAAGTTAAATCTGCTAATGAGCTTAAAGTGAAGTGAGAATTGTGGTTTACGTTCGAATGTTTATGTTTTGCTTTCGTCCTTATTATCGTTATGATGTTAATAGAGTGTTGGCAGGGGAGTATATATCTTTTTTATATGATCTGTACTTTTTCATCTTATTTTGGCGTTTTTACTTCAGAAAATGGGAATTTAATTGGTTGCGGTAGGAATTGCATAGTCTGTGCGGTCTCCCGCAAAATATAACAACATCTGTATGCACCCAGCACTTTTTCAATAATTTGTTATCCATGTGACTCCGAAATGTTTAGTCTATTCTATAGAATGTGGTATGACTGCTAGGATATTCTCTTTTGTTGCCTAAGTAACATAATCGGATTAATGTCGTTGAGAAAGTGAAATTTTGTAGTTTATGGTTTGGGCGTGCTCTACAATAAACGGTCTTAAGAAGTCGAATTGTTATCTGGTGGATTTAGTAACTTTGCTTTGAACTTTGAAAAGGTAGGTATCTAGGGAAATATAATTGAGGCACTTGATCTTTACTTAATTGCGGTATAAATGCCTAATGGATTAAAAGCCACCTACCAGTTTAAATTAATAATCAAGAGCATGATTTACACTACCCAGACTAAGTTTCATTCTCAGTTTTAAGTGGTTCTCAATAAAAATGGGATTGAATTTGCGTAGACATTTTGGAATCCCAGAGGGCTTTTATAAATTGGGGTTTTTTTTTTAAAGTTCCTTGCCCATTTGGCTGACACTGCGACCTAAAGAGATCTATTGTGTCGAAGAGAGATATTGTTATTCTAAGAGACGGGTGACCTCCTTAACAAGGGCAAATCCTTAGTAGCGGAGTTCTTAGGCTCTGCTGGTGTAGGTGTTTCCCTCGCTGTTGAAGACACGTTTTCTTAACCAATGAAGTGCCGGGCAATCACAAAGAATGTGTTCGGAGGGTTCTTCATCCTCAAGACAGAACCTGCACTCTGTCTCCTGGCTCAAATTCATTTTGATAAGATGATATCTCAAGCCACAATGGCCTGTGAGAAGCCCACCAGAGCCTTCTGATATTATCCTTATTTAGGTTGACGATTTCCTTGTAGGAGTAGGGTTTAATTACACTTTTGGATTGTCTTTCCCAGTGGTAAAGACAAAGCTGATGTTCCCAGTTGTTAATAAGACCCAAAGAAGTAGTCCAATTTACTCTGCAATAAGGTTCTGGTCCATAGAACGCGGATTGAGATCCAGCCCTAGCTTGTTGGTCCACCGATTCGTTGCCCGCAATACCTTAATGGCCAGGTACCCAACCAAGTTTGACCTTGTTGTGTTTGGATAGGACTTGCAAGGCATCGTAGCATCACTTTACTGTTTTTGAGTCCATCGTATTGGACGAAAGAGCTTGTAAGCCGCTTAACTATCTGAGAACATTTGTTTTGTGGCGCCTTAAATTCCCTTATTGGAGTTTAAAACGGCGCAGACCTCAATGGCGTGGACTTCAGCCTGACATTGGGACACATTCCCATGGGAATCTTGAATTGGGTTCAGAGGCACCAGCACCTACTCCAGATTCCATATTCGAGCCGTTGGTGTACTTTTAGGGTCCAGTGTCGGATCACCATTGGCCCATTTCGTGCGGTCCAGTATTTCTACCTCAAATAAGTATATTCCCTAACCATAATGTCAGGGATGGAACAGAACATTTGTCCATGTTTGGGATTGAGTTAAGCATTTCCATGTGTCCCACATGGTCAGCTGGTTTGAACTTATATTCTAGCTGTAGCTTAATAGCGCAACTAGCTGCCACTTTCCTAATAAATATATGCAAGGGTGAAAGCCCTATAATAGCTTCTAATGCTGTAGTATAGGACAGGTGCGCATCGCACCCGTGATACCTAGCAAAACGCTGTAGTTTTTGTAGCCTTTTTGCCGTTGTCCGTTCAAGAACTTTCGGCCACCAGACAACTGCCGCGTATGTGATAATGGGCCTTACCATCATGATATAAAGTCAGTGTATCATTCTGTAATTTAGACCCCAAGTCCTGCCATACAGTCGCCTACTGGCCCACATGGCTCTAGTGGCACGTTCTGTGGCGGACTTGATTTGAGAGTTCCAGTTGAGCTTATTATCAAGAACAATTCCGAGATATTTGACTTCATTGGAGTAGCTGAAGGTAGTGCCGTTTACGATTATGATGGCAAGATTAACCAATCTCTTCCTTTAAAATGCAATAGAATGGTTTTACTAGGATTAATGGAAAATCTTTCCAAATTGCACCATTCTGAGATATGTAGAAGTGAGTTCTGCATCCAATTGGGGTTAAGAAAAACAATGAAATTCGGCGTCATGTAAAGTAATAGGTTAACATTGGATTCGATATCGGATGTTATGAAAGTTTGTCCGCCATGGTAGTGGGTATAGTGAATAAAATAATTTTATCTTTAGAAGTATGACGAACTGTACTTCAAAACTCGAAAATCTATTCTTTCCCTAAAAATTCAACAGTTTTATCAATATTAAATATTTTCTTTCCTTCAACTATCTGTACCACAACCATATAGGGTGACTCATCCTCAACACACCAGTTCTGCCCAACAAAACAATTCAATCGACTATCCCCCTAATAACCAGCTATAGCATTCATTTTTACTGCATCCAAATTTTCCCCCAATCTAACGTGCTTCCAATAAAGCACACATTTGAGCAAAACTTTCTTAGCACTAACAAAATTCAAATATATTTTAATTCCCTCACATAAAACTCTACTTAAGTGCAAAACGAGTATTTAGGTGCACGGTTATTTTTGTTTAACTATACACTCACATGGTGTCTGGAAGTGTCTATCTGCCACACATACCCGCGTCATAACTTAATATAAACACAAGACAGACACTTTCAACTCTATGCGTATGTAGGAAACAGTATACTTCCACTTTTATCTTTGAGCACAAGACCAAGGAATATAAAAACCCCACCCATACTATCCCAACGATAAAATCACATGACTTTTCACATATGCCCCAAGGATCCGGCAATAACAACAGCAAAAAGACGAAGAAGGTAACGACTATTTCCCAGAGAAGGTATATAGGTAGAGTAAGTGCGGCAAATGTGGCCCAGGCGGGTAATATGGCCCACCATTATATATCCTGAATCAAAAAGCGCAGGTAGATAAAAACTAATACATTTCAAACAAGTTAAGACCGGTTTTGTCTCTGTCGATTATGGTAGGCGTAGCTCGACGGATCTGTAAAATATAGACCATAGTAGCTTTTTTTCGTTTTCGATGTAATTTTTTGGGAAGTTTTGTTAATTTTTTTCGCATTGAATTTTGCTTAAATTCGATAATCTTTTTCTAAGAGTGAATAATGTTAAATCTTTTCTTATATTGTGTGGCATCAGAAGTTAAAAAAAGTTTATCAGTTTTATTAAAAATAAAAATGAGTGAAAAAATCACGGTGTGTTTAATATGGCCTACCCATGTAACCTAGTAGGCCATATTTGGCACCTGATATTAATTGAACGTTTGACGGATAAAATGGCTTCTAGCTCCAACAAGAGCACAAAACAACAATAGACCCGGGTCAAAGAAGAAATAATTCTAGCAAACCAAACTCAATTTTCTTGAAAACGATAGTGTTAAATATGGCCCACCATGGGCTAATAGTAGATATCCACCCTGGGCCATATTTAACACAGCGTGGGCCATATTACCCGCACTTCTTTTAAAATTGAAAAATTGAGTTCCTTTACCTTTTTGTTTATATCTTTTTGTTACGTTTTTTGTTATTATTTTAGATAATAAAGACTGAAGTACAAATGTTTTGTAAAACTGTTTAAAAAAAACAGAAATGAATTCGACTTAAATTCATGGTTTTATTCTAAAAAATGTTAAGGGTGTGCCACATTTGCCGCACTTACTCTACTGCAAAAACGCACCATGCAACAAAATAAAATTTAACGTCCAAAAGGAAGAAATAAGGACGAGGTATGGTTTAAGAGAAAGAGAGAGTGTAAACTTTCTTAAGTGAGTTGTATCGTAAAGTAAATTAAAATAAAATGAACTAAGGCACACCTTAATGTCCTTAGGAGATGAACAAAACACAACAAAACGATGCTGAAAATTTCACCCTTAACACAACAGGATATCTACACATACGATGCGGAAGTAAGAAAAAAAAACTCACAGTCTTACAAAAATGAAGTCGGTAACTCTTTATTTGATATAAAATATGCTGAAACAGGAAACGGACCAGTTTTTTTTTCCTCTTCCTCTTAGTAATTCGTCTTTTTTCTGACTTCAAGTTCTAGGGAACAACATCCGTATCCTCATTATATAAGCATGTGCTTAAGGAAGTGTGAAGATTCTTGAAAATGAGCGGGAAAGGAAAACGGCTTGAAAACGAAAAAGGATAACAAAATAAAATTGATTCAAAAAAAAAAAAGTGTCTTATGTTTCATCGTCAGCATCACACCATCATCAGTTGCTCACAGTAAAATAAAGTTGGCTGATACTAAAGTTTTAGGCAACCCACTGATGTCTATAGCCAACAACTTTCTTGATGATATGGCATCTGGCAGAATATTAATTCTTTTAAATAGAGAAGGATATAAGATCATTCAGTACATAGGTATACCTAAAAGAATAACCAAACTACAGGTATAACAATTTCTTGTAATTCATATATCCTTATCTGAAGAACTTTTCTCCTACATATTTCTTTATTAAATTCCCATAAATAGTGTTGTCTGGCTTGGATATCCCAAAGGGAAAACTTGAAACATAACTCCTCTTTATTCAGACCTAGAAATTTATGTTACCCAGTAGATTTAGTTTTGGCAAAGAAATTCATTTATCTTTGGCTTCGAATATTCCTCCTCGTAAATTTATAATTCAATATATGTAGAGGTACTCCATTTCCAATCTAATATCGCTGAGCTAAATAAATGGGTTTCGGCTTTTTCTCATTTGCGCCGAAAGTATACACTTCTCCATTAAGCTACTACTACCCTAAGTTGTATATTTTACCTAACTGTATTAGAGGACAATGACGGTTGATGAAGGTTTTGACATCACAAGAAAGGCTCTCCATATATAGGTAGACGGGATTAAGTGATAGCTTCGTATAAAGAAAGTTAAAAAAAAAAACGAATTCCAAACTGAAAAAGTTTCCCATACCCTAATCATAAAACTTTTTCATTTTCGGAATTCTGTTTGCGCCTTATTCTTTTTACTTTTACATGGCAAAGGATAGAGCACTAAATGCAGGAAAACAAACGAGGATATTCCAATGTGGGAGTTATTTTTGAAACACGTCACGAAAGTGACTTGACCCAAAGATAAATAAACAGTCCGGTCCGACGTATAACCGCCATGGTCTTTACTGCCGGTTTTTAACTGGATGCAGGCGGTAGAAAACGACGGCTTTAATCGCCGCACAAACTACTTGGACCATGGTTAACATCCGCGGAATGCGGAGCTGATGCCTTAATTGCGTATACTAGCAGCGTTGCTCTCCCCTTTGCGGGGTCTATACAAAGTTTCGTTGTCTTTTTGTTGGAACATATTATTATAATTCCCACGAGTAGTGGACCGTTGGTGGACCACTTGCATAATATGGCGAATCCGAATGTCGCTAGGTATCCGGATACCTATATATTTGTATTAAATAGTGTCTAGTGCGTAGACCTGGGACTTTGACACTATTTTCTCCAGTATGTACTTATAGAACTTTATGTATCTTTTACCACTGGACCTACAAATAAAACTACAAGCAGGTAGTAGTGGGCTTCGGCTAACTAACGCAGTGTTCTTCAAAACCGGACAGGTAGGGCATAGCTCCATACTAAGGGAATACTTCTCCAACATCCCTGATAAAAAGGATGAAAGTCTGTGCGAATTTGACTGCGACACACCGTACAAAGTACTATACCCAGATAGGGATTACTCGCAAAAGATCGAAGTTTCGAATGAAAATGAAATTTCGATTTACACGGATGGTTCCAAAACTAAGAAGGGGACAGGGTCAGGTATATACTCTAGGGATATAGAACTACACGTGTCATTAAGACACATGCAGTGTGTTCCAAGCAGAGGTTCCGGCCGTGCTCAAAGCTGCGGATCTACTTGAAATGGGATCAATATCCAACAAGAATATCGCTATCTACATTGATAGTCAGGCTGCGCTAAAGGTGCTAGAGTCCTTCATCATCAAATCTGAACTAGTCGGGAGCGGCCGCACAATGTTCAGAGCAGAACCAAGTCAGATTGTTTTGAGTACCTGGACACTGCAATATTGAGGGTAACGAAAGGGCCGACGTTCTGGCCAAAAATGGAGCAGAGCTTCTACAACTCGAAACCATATTGAAGATATGAGACCACCAATAGCCGTGGCCAAGGAAATTATTCGCGAGAAAATTAAAAATAGAGCAGATCAAAGATGGTCAGATCGAAAAAAATCTGTAGAGTTATTAAAGCTCAGCAGATCTAAGCTACGAATGACAATAGGGTTTCTCTCTGGGCACTGTCTTCTAAGGAAGCACGCAATGAGACTAGGTTTAACAGATATGGACACCTGAAGGTATTGCGAAGACTTACATATCGCAGAGGATATTACCCATCTCCTCTGTGAACTGTGAATGTGAACCCATTGCTCGGTATAGGAGGGCACCTTGGAAGGTTCTTCTTCGACAATTCGGAGGAAGTTGGCCTCACTAACAAAATTGAAACTATCTTTAGGTTTTGTAGAGATATTAATTGCTTGGGCGAAATGGTTTAGGTTTTTGCGCGTTAAGGTTCCCCCAGGGATGGCGATGGTCTCAATATGGTGCCTAGTCCACTGTGATGAACTCACACCCTATTCAACCTAACCTAACCTAACTTGAAGAAACTAAACTGAATGGCGCAGTGCGCCGCCCCGTCAGACACCTTTCTTAGCCCGAAGATCTCGTTGGAGACTTTTCCGACCTTCAGATTCTCTCGAGCAGCACGTGTTAAGACAATCTTTGGGGTTAAGCACTGTGATCGTAAGCAAAAGTTATGTTGATGTCGTAAAAATCGAGCTTATATTAACTACACTTGTAAGTAGCTCGAGTCTTTTCGCCCATCGGTCCTTTTGTATTTTTTTTTCTCTGACAGCAGTTACACCATGTCCATCCCAATACACTGTTTCAAGACTGGTTATAATAGCCTTTTCGAGGATCTCCATACAGTCTGTTAAGATTCGAAGTACGGACATAGTACAACTTTGGTTGGTATCAATTTTCGCTGTCCGTTTTCGGATTGAGAAAGAGTCGTTTTCAAGTTTTGGATTTTCCTAGATTTGTGTGATTTGCATTTCAATCTTCTAGCTGTATCTAAAGGTAAAATCACATGTAGGTACCTACTATTTAAAAAAAAAGTATTGATGATTTCACTGCTCCTGTGTCCCATCACAGTAATAAAGCATACAATTTAAAACCTTTTAGCCAAACAGTATACGAGTAGTTCCACATAAGGAACCTGCATATGAATGAAGTAACACGAAATAAAATAAAACCTACCGGTGAACCCGTAGATACAGCGATGTTCAAAGACAAATTTACAAAAGTCACCAACAAGAGAACGCAACATACGTACATTGCTTGCAGGACTTTCAATCTCTTTTTTGGTCCAACATTTACTGAGTGGAGTTCTTTGAAAAAATTCGTTGGAAGTTTTTCTTTCTGTATTTTTTTTTTTTGCAGTCTCCTTTGCATTAATTTTTAGTTCACATTCAGTTTCAGTCAACCTGAAGATGAGAACAGAGCGATATTTTTTGTTTTTTTTTGCAACTTCCCTTGTGCAAGGACATGACAAAAAGTCGACAGTTTTATTCCATGCCTATTATTCGCGTTAGGTGGTTTATTCCCGTCGGGCTTTTTTTGTATATTATACGCTGTCCAAAGCGGGCAAAGCGACCAAGGACCTATAGATAAAGCGAAGGGGATGTGAGCGAACAAGGAAATGCTATTTGCAAAGTGGTTTTATAGAGTTTCTTTGCCTTCTGGGCCATCTCTAGACAGATGTATGACTGCTACTCGTGCTATGATGTCCTTATTTTTAGTAATAATAATTGTAACAATAACAACAACATGGGTAGCTTTTATGAGAAATTTTGATTTTGGTTGTGAACAAAAAAAATAAATTAAATAGTCTTTGCCTCTTTTCGTTCCTTTCAGCCAATGCGGTCCAGTGAGTTTTGTTTTTGTTTCGGCACACAGACACATGCAGAGATAAAGTTTTACATGATTTTGTTTCTCTCACTTTGCGATTTTTTTTTGTTTTTATGAAGAGTGGCAGTAAATTGATTTAAAATGACTTTTTAAAAATTCGGTATGAACAGAGAGGGATTTTTTTTTTAGTTTTTTCCTGTCTTCTGTGGAGATGGAGATTCTTGTTTCGCTTTGTGCATGAAAGGTTATGTTTGGGGAGCTTTTTCAACAAAAGGCTATAGTAAAGAAAACATGAAGTTAGTAGAAGATTTGAAAAATAGCGTGAAATTGAAGCGTGAATGAGAATAGGGGATATTATGAAAGTAGGTATAGTGGGACATTTTTCAAGGTGTAGGGTACTTTCATTTAGTATAGCTTGAGGGACTTGACAATGAAGCTAATAGAACCATCTCGGACGCTGTCATTGTAGATACAAAAGTCTGACCAGTTGGCTAATCCTTATTATTGTCTCGGTCACATTTGCAACTGAAACGGGTGTATCCAAATTTGGGTCACATCACAAGCCTCTACTTCCGATCTGACTCATTTATCAAAATGATGTAGCTGGTATAAGCCCCCATGCAGTCTCCTACAAGAATCCCCTCATTTAGATTTTCATTTCATAGTCAAAATCAAAAATGTGTCATTTTGCCAAATTCAGATTGACACATTCAAGCGTAAACAACCCATTTTGAATGCCAATCAGCCATTGGGATAGAAAAAAAGAAAATAACTAAATCCAACATTATTCGCTCACCGAATAGCTGTGGACAATTTGGGTTGTTTGAGCTCCTTCCATATATACCACTCGTACACCCCATCGTGTAAGTCTATTGAATTACAAAAGTAGACCGACAGCACCCAATTTGCCATCTATCTGTGCCTTTCATTCAAACTGATGGACGTATCTTTCAATTCGATTATGAGGAATAAAATTCGATTTGGCACCCGCAAAGAATAAATCCAGTTTAAAGCATACAAATAAAAGTATCGCGCAAAGGAAAGGCAAAGAAACAGCTTTACAAAGGCGTCCTTGGTAAAGCTATTGAACCCACCCTGTCTCTCGCAAAGCAAAATCAAAATCAAATAAGTGACTGCGATTGAGGAGTACTTATCATCCAACCAGGAACAAGCCATTCGTCTGTCTATCCGTCTATCCATTCAACCGTCTTCTGTGGCTCCCATGAGTGAGTAGCTGAGTATATCTCTCGCCTTCATCTATCAGTCACTTAAAAGCTGCTGCTGCACAGCATGCATGAGGCATGACGACGGCTGCTTCGCATTTTTTAAACAATCGAATTTGTTGCCGGAAAAAAGGCCGAAAGCCATAATACCAACAAGAACAAGATTCTTTGTCCTTAAAAGTCTAAAGCCGAATACTTACAAAGGGTATAGAACAAGACAAATCAAATTTTCTCGTCGTCGCTGGGTTGCGGAGACTTGAGAGTGTACCTGTTTGTGTGCTGTATAGGATAGTATTTATCTATCACTCACCGCACTCACATTCACATCCTTCGAGGGATTCGAGTGAATTCATCTTTACCAAATGATAATTGTTAAAAAGGGATGCGAGTAGAAATCATTACAGATACGAAAGGAAGAATGAACAGTAAACCGGTTTATCCATGAAAAAGGGGGAGGGGTGGGGGGTGTTAGATGAAGAAAAATCGAACCGCATTATTCGATTTTATTGACTTTACTTTGCCACAGGGCAAAGTGGGTCCGCTGCCGGGAGAGAAGTTGTATATTTTATATCCTTTTATGTGTGCGAAGCGGAAAAAAACGACGACGAGCCACGACCGACAGGAAGAAATAATAATAAAGAAGCATTCATGGATATATACACTCATATCGAACCGATCCCGGTATACATTTGCTCTGATTCGGTATCCGCATGTATTTCAGTTCGATTTGATTCCTTCTGTTTTTTTTTTTTTTTTGTTGTTCTTAATTCGACTGGTGATGGTACATCCTTGACTTTATCCTTGAATTGCCAATCGCAATGATTGTAATAATCAGAAATTACCTTTTGCGAAATTCAGCGAATCTTATTCTACTCAATGCTGGCAGTGGGTGGAAGGATGTGATCAGGATAAAATAATCTTTTATTATTCTGTCGTGTAGAATGAAAATGAAGGGCAGGAGAAAACAAAAAACCGAAACTCAATCGAAAATGGGAACGGGATATAAGGAAAAGACCAGCAATAGAACAAGAGCCAGAGAAAATGTTCATAGATAGTATATCATGGGAGTGTATTGTCGAACGGAATCATTAAGGGGGGTCCAACAGCTTGAGGCGTTTAAAAGGCTCTGAATTTTAAATGTAATACTGTCAGTGGGAGATGTTTTGATTTTTTAAGTGAAGTTTCTTATGCTTCATTGAGCAGTAATCCCGAACTCTGATATGAAACGAAAAAGCGACAGTAATTTCCAACTTCGATGAAACGGAAAAGCGACAGAAAACGGGAGGGGTAGTACGCGTTATGAGGTAGATCTGTCACAATAAGATATATGGGAGAGGAACGAAGCGGGATACCGATGTTACATGTTATGTCCGTATAGACCCGAGTATAAAATACGTATAGATCCAAGAATGACGAGTTTTTTGAGGATTCATATGGGAGTAGTAGCACGTATCTTTTTGCTATCTATCGATTTTATATGGTCGAAGTTATAAATTAATAAATATTTACCGCAACCAGGCACTCTAGGGTCGGCCTAATTGGAAGGGACTAATGGAAGGGACCTACAGTTTAATGGCGATTTCGAACGGCTCAATCGAGATGCTTTTCCAGAACAGTTGTCAAAAGTTAGCGAAAAGCTATTGGGATAATAAAGATGTGAGGGATACCTACTGCTAAATTTTGTGGCGAGTATCTGAAAAAGTAAATTATCCCTAAAGGTGTTAGTACACGGTATGTGGCACGCCACATATACAGGGTGGGCCAAAAGAAGTCATCCGATGTTGTTTGGCTCTCATTTTTTTTCTAAATGAAAAACTTCGATTCTGTTTTTTGATTATGTCGGCATTTCAATGAAAGTCACCCCCCACGGCTCGAACCCTAGCTACGCCCCTGGTTATTGGTGAGCTACCAATTGTTGTTTTTTTTTTTATTTTCAGACGGGTTTTTAATTTTTCAGGAGAATTTTAAAATTTTCATACAATTTTTATATTTTCCAAACGATTACTATTTGTTTTCAGACGTTTTAAAAATTGTTTCAGACGTTTCTGATTTTCTGATGATTTCTATTTATTTTCAGACGATTTCTATTAAATTTCAGACGTTTTTTCGATTTTTGCCGACGTTTCCAATTTTTTTTCTGAAAAATACTATTTATTTGTAGACGAAAAAATTGTAGCTTTTGTTTAAAATTTAAAAATCATGTAGATACATAGGTAATTAGTACTAAATTGAAAATCCGTCAGTACAGTAAAAATTTTCATTCCAAATTGCAATTATATTACAAACAAAATTCGGCGCATCCCTTAGCCTTGAATTGAATTTTAATAAGCCCTTAAGCAAACATTATTGAAATGTGAGCTTGATGGGCGTGCTTATTTTAATAATCGTGCAGAAAAATGAATACGGTCAAACAAAATGCAAATTTTGCAGCAAATCCTATACGTTTTTTTTTATACCACACCAGGTACATTACCTAATTGGTAAATATTTTGTGCGATTAAAGTCTATCTGACACCAACTCCTCAAAACTCAAATTGTATATATTTAATAGGATTTTGATGAAATGTGTGGTTAGCCATAGTATCGCGCTACCACCATCAGTGCACTGCTTAACCGTCAACCAATGTAACCTCCATGTAAACATACACATGTGATGCTTATTAGAATGAAACAATAGACTGTATTGGCTCATGTTTCATGTTATTAATATTGTGGAAACCACACGCCGAACGTCAACGTGAATGCTGAAACCCCGCTCATTACCGAAAAGGACGTGCAAATGATTCCATGCATTTACATATATAACAGTGCAACATATATAGATATACATATACAAAGGGATATTGTAAACGCGATATCAGATGAATGTCCTAGGTGTATAATATTGTATGTGTTTTCCAACCCCCGCCACTATCCGTCTAATCAGTTTATCACATCATAATTATCGGCTGCTTTCTGGTTTGCATACACGTTCGCTATATCTAGTTGAATCCATGCGCGCCACCACCGAGATTGCACATTATTGTTCCGCAACTACTCGTTTTCCTCTTCTTTTTTTTATTTTTGCATTACTGCATTCTGCCGCTGGAAACTCAATGAAAAGCGTCAATCAATATGATTTCCCGGAACATCAATCAAGCATAAGCTGAATCCAATATAATTACAGAGATATACACGAGGAAAGGGGCCGCCGCCGCATTGGTCTGACTCTGAATTCAAGCCTTACAAGCACACAATAGATAACACAGAGCAGGATGAATTGGGTATATCCACCACCCACTCATTCTTCTGGCTGATATCCGACGCCATAGCAATGCAACCAGAGTTCAAACGAATGTCCTGTGGTAACTAATTAAAATAGTCATTCAGCAGTCATCACTACCACCCACATGAAATGCACTCAATATCCTTGTGTACGTGCATAAATAAACAGGACCAGCAACAACTGCAAAATGATGAAAACCAAAAATGCAACAAAAAAAAAAAAAAAAAAAATATGACAAAAAATCAAACAGCAACAGAGAGTTCCTTTTTGACTTAACTTCCAGCCCACGCCGCCGCCGCCCGTTGGCCAGGGACACATACGATGACAACGGGACGGCAACGGCAACGAGAGAGTATAGCTCAGTCAGTCGCATTAAAACTGTTGAAACGAAATTAAATTCTTGTCAACTGTTCCATCAAAAAAGTCCGTATAGTCGTCGTCAGGGCCTGCAATGAATTTGCAAAATGATTCAGTGGGGTAGGTGGGTGTACGTACATTGGACACTGGACCGCATTCTGTACATTCACAGAAACGTAAAGGAGAAAATATGTTTGCGACATAAAGTACTGGCCAGGGTTAAGGGGGATTTTGGGCAAAAAAGGATAATTAGCATACTGAATACGCGCCGCACATACTGGGGTTGAAGGTCCGGCTTTTAATTATCTCTCCACCGATATAATACACTTTGAGTTTTTCAGGCTAATTAATTTCGGAATTTGCTACTTATTTTTTAAGAGTAATAGGTACGAGTAGTAAACAGTTTTTTTTTTTTGTAACTATGATGAAAGCGAATATTGTAGCTTTGTGATGAGTAGCTCTATATTAAATGCTGCAAAAGACATTATTGCGATTTATCGAAAACGCTGTGGGTAATTGTCCAATTGTCCTGCATATTTCTGGCTGTACATTGATTTAGCTCTTAAGGGATACCCACATAATACCCAAGCGCAAAGTCCCACAACCCACATTACCCACTGTTTGAAAAATCGTCAAATTGATTCCAAGCACAAAATCCCCGGCTACATGAAATTTGGCCCCAATGAAAAATGGCTCCAAACTGAAATGAAAAAAGGCCCAAAACTAAAATAAAATATCACCCCAAAATTGGGGCTATTTTTCATAATTAAATAATAACCCAATTTCAAATATGAAATAAGGTCCCACTGCGATGAAATAAAGAATGGAATAAGGCCCCAAATCTGACAGTAAATCCAAGGAGGAGGGCAGCATGCCCCCGCATACGTTTTTGTTTGGGATCTTATTTCATTTCTTCTTTTGGGGCTTATTTCATAATTAAATTTTACCCCAAACTGAAAAATGAAAATGAAAATGAAAATGAAAAAAGGCAAAATATGAATTGTCACCCCAATTCGCAGAATTTTACGCAATTTTATGTTGTTGTTGCATTTCATGTAAATTTTTGGGGCGATTTTTCATTTTCAGTTTGGGACCATTTTTCATTGGGGCAAAATTCCATGTATATAGCCAAAATCCCCAAATTCAAAACCCACCAAATCAAAATCACCCAAATATTTAAAGCAACTTTGCGGATTGGGGATTGGGGATTTTAGTTTGGGGATTTTGGTTTTGGGGTAGGGTACTCATTTACTCAACCCAGTTCTAACATTCGATCGTGCGATCAATTTCGGCCAGATTTCAATTCGTTCGTATTTCGAATTTTTGGCTCAATTTTCATATACATATTTATATCCTAACTAAATTTTTTACCCTATTCCATCAGGGGTACAGAATCAAACCACGGAAGTGAATTCGTCTGAAAGCGAACTTAAATATTTACCCACAGCCGAAATTGGCCACAGGGATGTAAGCCGAGGTTGGAAGACCACACAAAAATTCAGTTGCATCATTCTCGAACCTATTCATAATTTAATTTTTTGCCTATTTAAGGACTTGACTTGGACATAAACGTTACGTTTCAAAGATAAAGTCATCTGCTGCACTGTAACACGAATTTCGTCAAGGTAGATTTCCAAGTTAATCACTGGACCCTATAATCTTGTAGCCTTGCAGACGATTGTTGTCAAAACGATAGACCTTTGAAAGCAACTGAGAGCTAAAATTATAAATTTGAATGCAACTTCAGTCTCAATACATAATTTGCCTAAAATCGAAAAAATAAATAAAAATAAAAATGGCTTTATGTATAAGGTTTTCAAAATTTCGATAAAGATATGGGTTGGTATTGAAATCTCCTTTTCCAAAATCCCCTGTGCTGAAATCCCTTAAAATACCCTAAGAGAAAATCCCAAGGATAAAATCCCCCATATTTAGATTTGGTGCTATTAATTTTGTCGCCGCGCCACACCGAAAAATGGTTTCGTCCTGGGAGATTTTGGAAAAAGATAAAAAAAAAAAATAAAAATTAGAAATTATGCCCAATATGGGATTTTGGAAAAGGAGAAAGGGATCCCGGTGGATTTAGTTGTATTTTCATCGATCGACGGTAAATGGAAAAATGGACTTTTAGCAACCGAGTTGTAAGTATAGAATTGCAGTACACAATATGGATAGTTTCCAGTTCCTAGGCGGCACATCTGAAAAGTGAAAATCAGTTGTTCGGTTGTGTCGAACCTTATCATAAGCAGATACGCTGTAGAGGGCTCTCGGAAATTACGCCAGATTTTTATTTTTTTTTTTGAAAAAACGCCAGAAACTTTTTTATACCAAAGTCTGGCCTTTTGTCCTAGGGAAAAAAGCCAAAATTTTCTGGCTATCTTTCCGAAGTTTCAGACCTTTTTTCCAAAAAGTCTGGCGTTTTTTCCATTTGCAGAAATGGAACATGTTTGAAAAAAAAAATGACAGGAACAATATTTCTGACATTTTTTTTCTTTTTCTGATAATAAAAAAAAAAAAAAAACGGTGCCATGAAATAAAGTCTTATGCAAAAAGGTCCAAAACTTAATTTTGGACTTTATTGCAGTTCTGAAATTGCAATGAAGTCCAAATCGAAGTGGAAATAAAATCCAAACAACAAAAAATGTGGAGAAAAAGGGTGCAGTTCCGAACTTTACATACAAAAATCCTCCAAATCCTACAGTGACTGTTAGAAATATTTCAAATAAATAAAATTTTTTGAACTTTTTTCCAAAATTAGTATGGAAATTAGGCCAGAATACGAGTTGCCTATGTATGTTTATTATCTGGCTTAATGTCCAATTTACTTGCTGGTGTTTTTCCACATCTGCCTGGCATAATTTCCTTATTTCTGGCATTCCAAATTCCAAATTCGAACATTTTCTGGCATTTTTTCCAAATAAAAATCTGCCGTAATTTCCGGGAGCTACACAAAAATTATGAGAAGATTGTAGCACCTAAAGGTTTCGCTTTCGCAGTTTACCATAAGTTGTCATAAACAATTTCGTCATTGATTAGGTACGTTACTTATCCTACTGAATCTTTTTTTCAAAGCCTTTATGAGCGATCGATATAAGTTTTAGAAAAACACCGAATTTTATACCGATCAAGGCAAGATCCCCTTTTTAACAGATTAGCTTTGCCATCCCATACCAATGCCAATCAATCTATGGGACCATGGCATTGTAAAGGCTTGCCGTTGTGTTTTAGAGAAGTCGGTTCTACCAAGTGAATCCGTTCTTTAAAGGAGTTCCTCTTCTTCCTGATAGCTTCTTGACTCCGAGAATTTGAAACCACTTAGTCGCTTTGCAAAAGTAAGTTTGTAGCAGAGGCAATGACGTCTGTTGCACATTTAATTTGAGAGTTGGACATTTTAGCCTTTCAGTTATCTGCTGCCGGAATTCTTTCTGTAACTCACCGTTCTGAGTCCAAGACAGGAGTTATTATTGGTATGACTATGTATCCTTTTTATCTATCTAAGCTTTTTGAGAGGCCATTTCGTGGCAGCTCTCTATTATGAGAGATTTCCTAATCCGTAGCTGGTAGCTCAACTATAGGCGTTACTCAATAAGCTGAAGGAAAAACGTCCAAAAAAAATTGGAAATAACGATAAAAAAATGCTCGTACAATTTATTGTTGCAAAACTGTTCGTCATTTTGGGAGTTATTTTTTTTGACAAGCAATAAAATCGAATATAGAAAGTGAAAATTCAAAAATAGTGGCAACCCCCCTGCTTAGAGTCGCTGTTGGGTTTGAAGTAGAGTACGCATGTACCGCATAGAAACCTTGCATATACCCAAAGTCTCACATTCTCCAAGTCTAACCCTGACCCCTAGCAGGAAGGGAGCATGCCCTCCCCACACGTATTCCACTGCAAATGCGTGTAAGCTGTATTTCCAATTTTTTAGGTGTACCTAATGCATTTTTTTGCCTAGTGCCGCTCAACTTATCGCAGCTCCAGATCCATAAAAAGTCTCTGACTCTGCATCCTCTGCAATCCAGAGCAACTCGTCAGCGATGGCTTCGTCTTAGAAACAGGAGTTTGGCCTTCTTTGTCATCTAAGGTCATTTGTGGAACCGTTGCGCCAACTATTTATTTTATTTGTCGCCTTCGAATTAGGGGCTGCTATTCAAATATCCGCATGGCTGCAGCACGTAATCTCAAGTAATCTCTGATTCTATGTAGATAATTGCTTAAAAAGTGCCCTATGTTGCTATTTCATATAAATATTTATCATGTCCGCATATAGTACGGACAGAAGCAATATAAACCCATTCTATATACAGAAACTGATATCATGATCAAATAAACATATCGCAAGCCGTCATCATGAATTAAACAAACATTAAGGATAGCGCACATTCTGTTTTCACTTTAAAAACCCATTCACGTTCTTCTCTCCTTTCCAGCTATAATATATATATATATAAATATATGGCACACTCAATCACACCAGCAAAGACTAAGGGCAAATGTAATAATCATTTAAACGCCCTATTGCCAGAGTCGCGCTCTTGAGTGCACAAAAATAATTTTAAATCGACACTAACCGCCAGCCATTAACCGCCCTTCATAATGTTATATGATACAGGACTCACGTATAGGCATGATGACTAGCCACATAAGTGGCACTGAAAACCACCATATAGCCAAGCTACCTACCAGAAACAGAATAAAAAAAAAAAAAACAACAACAACAACAAAAAGGAACATAAGACGAAAGATATCAAATATTGGACTCCGAACACTATGCACAACGATGAAGGGTTATAACCGGGTCTACGTGACACGAATACAAATTTTTTGTTTGAAGCCCCCTCACGTTATTACTCTGTCCACGAAGAATAGCAACAGCGCCAGCTAGCTAGCGCAAATCCTTCCAAGTGTTGAGTGTAGGAGTAGCACCACTTAAGCCTTACGAAAACTTCCTTCCTTCCTTGAGCGCATCGAGTTATACCACCAACCACCCAACTCGATGTTTGTGTTCTAAGAAAAGCTGCAAACAATCGACAGGACCAACGATGAACGCGGCAACAAAATAATAATGCAAAAAAAAAGGACAAAAAAGCGAACCACTTTACAAAAGCACAAGTGTAAACAAATGCTCTTATCGAGGAGGACGATGATGGGTACGAGTATACGAATACGACTACACATAACGATAAAAAGGAAACAAAAAAAAATAAAATTATGATTGCTATTGCCACCAATTGAGAAGAAATTGGAGCGAGCGCGCAAAATAAAGGAGCAACAACCAAGCAATGGGATCTCATTGACGAGCAGAACTTTAAACATAAATAGACAGACAGCGTACGAAAAGGGTATACACAAGGAAAGCGTTGGGCAAACTTAAGTAAACCAAGCAGGACAATAATCCTTAGCGCGTGTGTTCGCGTTGCAATTTGAGGATTCTATCGCTCTCTTGGGTGAATTTAATTAACGCCAACTTTTGTATAGTATGCCTGGTGTCCTATGTCGTCTTACAAAGTTCTCCATCTTTTCGCATACCTAACACATACTCTTGCCGTTTCGTTGTCTCATCTCGTGTGTCGATATAGCTAAAGGAATTGAGGGAGGATTATTCGCCCCCAAACACACACAATTCTTGGATGATCCGTAAGACAACCAAAAGTATCTGAAGACAATTGATAACAGACAGCGAAAGGATAAGTGAACTTCCATGGATTTGTGACAGTGCACACAAACACGGAGTGTTGAGAGAGAAAGAGAAAGATAGTCAGACCACCACGATGTGAAAGTAGGTAGTAGGTACCGATATCTGGAAGTTTTCATCATTTCTTTTAATAACAATAATGCTATCCAGGACATTCCATTCCTGAGTTGAACGTGAAAAGGATGGGTTATACTCGCTGGCTTACGTGAGTTGGGGAAAGGGCACATTTTCCATTATTATTTGCTGTCTTCATGTCACGTTCCGATGAAATCCATTACGTTCGTTAGTTTTGCGCTAGCCATAAGGACCCACCGAGAAAGTTCAAAGTTTTCGAACTCCCTTACTTTGTTTTTGTGGGGTACCCGACTCCCACCACCCCAATACATACACCCACACATTGATCCGCGGTGAAGTGAGTTTTTGCCCCCCGCCAACTATAGTGAAAACAATCAGTGGGCCATTCGTATTGGCACGGTAAGTTCCTTCGATCTCTTTGAAGGATATTATTACATGTTACGTTTTTTATTTCCTTGGCTCGCCATCTCTTGAGCTACTTTGTCATTTCCTATTACATTTATTCCAATTTCATTCTGATTCTTTGCGATTCGCTTTTAAGATCTCTCCTGTGGAGGCACGATGCACGATTTCAATATTCCTGTGTCGTCTCGGCGAACACATTTTCGCTTCTCTGCACTTTGCAATAGTGTTCATTTTTATTTCAATCATGCTCCTGCTCTCGTTTGGGTATACGAGGCCTTCCGCACATTTAAACGTTTTAAATATTTAATGCGGGACAAGTCTATTAGGTTGGAGGGGATTTCGATTCCATTCCAATCAATTGAGGGAGGAGGGAGTCAAGGCGAAAATTGGACCTTCAAGGCAGAACATTGTGTAACTACTAGAACATTAATCAGTTAAGGCAAATGTGATACAAAATATTTGTTAGGTTTGACAGAAGATCCTTAAATACAATTCCCATCAATATTGGATGACCTACTTGGCATTATGAGTGTTGCGATGCAACTCGGCAACACACGCCGGAAATGCAGGTTACTTCAAACTGAAGTTTCCCTTTGACGTTTGACAGCTTATACCTAACCAAAAACCATTTTTTGCTTTCTTATTTTTTGGAGATCGAGAGAGAACGGGTGGTGTCCGCACAAATGTAAGAAAAACTGAATTTTTATTTAATTATATTTAATCTAATTGAAAAATAAAGATTTTAGTTGCGTTCTGGACTCATTATATGTGTTTTTTCGCACCCGGCCCGACTTCTCAACAATGAGCTTAAATTTGAAACTTCGAATTAGCTTTCGATATTTGAATTCGAATCAACTGGTCGTTAGGGCATGTCTAAAAAGCTGTTTTTAATTTCTCAACTTCGGAACGTTAACGGCGGGTAATTTTTGTGGGACAAATAAGAACACTTTCCTCAATTCAAGAAAATAATATGTTTTGTAGTTTCTGGAATACTAGCTTTAGGGAACACTGTTTTGAAAGATTACTAGTACTAGAAAGTACTGGGCTACTGTTGTAGCTGCACTCTACTCAAAAAGTCTGGTTTGGTTGATGGATAGATCCGCAGTGGGATATATGTATATGTAGTTGCAGCTGCTGCCCCTAGTATCAAAACCTATATCTAGATCCACTGCTTTCATCAGGCTAAATTGTATGCCAATGAGATATGCCCAAATTGATACTTGGAATTTGTATTAGGACCGCCAGAATATATAGATAGTCAAGCAGCACTTAAGTTTTATTATCAAGCTTAATACTTGACAGTAAAATGTTGCTACGATACATTACAATCTCCGGCAAGATATCATATTGTTTAACTTGGGTTGGGTCCCGTGCCGATCTCGAGGTCTTGCATGCAACGAATCTGCAGTTTAAATAGATACACTTGATAATGATGGGGAGCACAAGCTTTGTCTAGCTTATTGGAATAATTATGCCGAGTTTTGGACAGTCTAAAATATCTATTTATTGTTATTATTTTCCGAAAGCTACTACTAAGCGGATTACATTATTCCCCATCACGATTTTAATACAAAAGTTCCCAGGAGGAATGGGAACAAAAAGACTACTATGTGACCATGCAATCGCTATAATCAGGCACGTAGCCATGTGGGAGGGGGGAGATTCATTGAAATGCATGACAGTATTATTTCCTTTGTAGAGCTCTTCAAATGCATCTCAATAAGTCTTGAAGAAATAACGAGCAGAACGTGGGCGATGTCTTCGAAAGAATCAACTTTTGGCAGCGGTCCAAAAAAGTGATTTCCTAGTAAGCCTCATTGTTTGCTAAAAACTATTCAGTTTAACGCTGCCCTTATCAGGTTTCCTACAGCACAAAAGAAGTTCTGAATTCTCTTAAGAACATCAGAGGAAATGCCGAAGAATTCAATCCGCATCCCAACTTGCTGAGGACTTATTTGAAGTTGAATTAAGAGCTCCAAGAAATTCATTGAAACAAACAACGCCCACTGGCTATAATGGAGAAAATGGAGACCGGTACAGGAACAGGTATCTACACAGAAGTAACACAAATAAAGGAGTTATATATAGAGACTACCAGAACCCGACCGGCATCGTTTTTGAAGCTAGCTACATAGTCAAGGCCGCAAGACAAATACCCGATAGAAACATTTAAATTTCAAATATAACTATCTTCCTAGACAGCTATGCCACTCTTAAGTCGGTTGTATAATGTACTAGCGGACCCGGCAAACGTCGTTTTGCCTGATCGTACATTTTCATTTCATTTTTATTTAACCAATGTGCCCAAACTGATTCTGTACTCCGTGTGCTTCGACCGATATTTCCTCGGACGTGTGCCCACGAATTGTATTGTCTAGGCAAATTTTTTCCCATGACTGTCGAAGAATAACGTTTGAAATGTATTTTTTTGTTATGAGAGGTGTCACGTCCTTTTGTCCAGTCCCGCCAGGTTTTGTAAAATGCTTCAATCAGGCAATGTTCAGATATCGCGAATTTAAATAACTTTGTTGTAAGGGTGGTGCCATATGGCCCGTTTTTCAATCCCACCCACTTTAGCTCCCATGGGTGTCGAGAAATAGGATTTAAAATGTATATTTTTTTATACGGTTTTTATACGGTATATTTTTTTATACCACGCTCCTTTGTCCAATTTTGACCAAACTTTCACAGAAACACCTTTGGACCAATAACAAAAATTTTCTTAAAATTTGATTTGAATCAGTTCGGTAGTTTTCTAGATATAAGATTTTTTGGTTTTGTTCGTATGGGAGGTGCCATGCCCTTTTGTCCAATTTTCACCAAATGGATGGTTTAGATTCATCCTTGGACCCACTCAAACACACACACAAAATTTCATTAAAATAGGTCCAGCCGTTTAGGAGGAGTTCGATTACAACACACGTACAGAACAATTAAATAAGATAGCTGTACCCGCCCGGCTTTGACGGTGCACAGAAATTGTATTGCTTATAGTTCTTAGATAATAATGTTCTTTCGTAAAATGCGAAAATGAGAAAAATCGATTTTCTGGAATTTTCTTTCTGCGTAATCTGAAATACAGCAATACGAACAAAACAAAAAAATAAACATGAAAATCGGCTCAGCGGTTATCGAGTTATAACGTCATCGAGTTTCACCCCATAGAAGATGTTTTTTGCATGGACGGTGCCACGCCCTTTTGTCCAATTTTGACCAATCTTACAGCAACACTCCTGGGTGCTCCTGGGCCAATGCCTAAGATTGTCTGTAAATTTAAACTCAATCGATTCGGCGGTTTTCGAGATATACGATTTTGAATGTTTTTTTTTTTGTATGGGAGGTGCCACGCCCCTTTGTCCAATTTTGTCCAATATCCACAGGAATACTACTGGGCCAATGCCTAAGATTGTATGTAAATTTGAACTCAATCGATTCAGTGGTTTTCGAGATATAAGATTTTGAATATTTTTTTTGTATGGGAGGTGCCACGCCCCTTTGTCCAATTCTGACCAATCTCCTTCAGTGCACTCCTGTGCTAATACCTAAGATTATCTGTAAATATGGGCGCAATAGAGTCGGTGGTTTTCAAGTTATACGTATCCGAACACATTTTAGAACTCATTTTTATATATATAGATATACAGTCAACTCTCGATTATCCGGCATTCGATTAATCGGCAACCCTATTAACCGGGAAATTTTTTTTCAAAAATTTATTAAAAATTATTAAATTTTATTTATTTTGAAATCGATTATCCAGGATTTACTCTATTATCCGTGATCATTTTTAATAACTTTCTTTAATTCATGCAAACAAAACCTAACATGCAAGTTTTTGTGTGCTTTTTTTTTGGTTTTCTTCTGTGAATTTTTCTCATTCAGCAAATCGATTTACAAAAAAAATGGAAAAACATTGCATAAAGTGTTATTTCTTCTTAGAGAATATCATTTTCGTTTATCCGGGATTTTCGATTTTCTGGTATGCGCTCGGTCCCGAGCACCCCGGTTAATCGAGAGTTGACTGTACTTACAACAAAGCCAAGTCAAAGGTCGTAAAGAACTCTTGAAAAGCTCATTGAAAAACATAAACAAAAACAATATCAGGCTTTGCTGGGTAGTGCTAGGTTGTATCGAACGGAAGGTGGCTGAAATATCAAAATTGGGGTCCGGTTAGGGGTGATCGCAAGTGAGGCTGATACCTCTAAACCTCCATTGGAACACTGTTTGGGATTGTAAAAGATATCTAAAATTAAAATACCTCTAACGAATTTGCATGCTACACCCCAAAAAGTCATCTCTGGAAATCGAGAGACCCAAATACAGGGTGACCCAAATACATCCTACAAGTTTCTTATTAAAAATGCAATAAAATGAACTAAACTACATTTTTTCCATGTACTATGGCTTTATTAGTAAGAGCAAACATTCCCATTAATTTTATGGAAAACAACGTCGTTCTGGTGGCTGCCTCGGCTGGCTTCGCAGTAGCGCATTCTGTCACTCCAATTTTTCAAGACCTTGTTGATGGTTTCGAGCTGTAGTTCACGAATTGCTTGGATGATATTGAACTTAATGCCCTAGTTATAGCTATCATTGAAATGCTTCATTGAAAATTTAGTTTTCCGATTTTAAGATGATTAATCAAACAATATTGGCTTTAGTTGGAATCAAAATAAAGCTAATCAATTGTGGATTTTTTTTACGAAAGAAATGACTTAATTCTGATTAAAACTTTTCTTTAAATTTACTTTTATTATTTCACTGATCGAAATCGATTTCAATGAACAGATGATTCTCGTTTCTCTAATTCGGAATCCAATCGGTTTACTGCTGATGTGTTCGGTTCCTTTTCTATTCTCAGCTGTCAGTTTTGCGTTCAATGATCAACTCTAACCTCAAAACCTACACTTGTTTGTTGAAAAGTCACTGACAGGTACTTTCACATGACAGGTATTTTTCAATGATTGCTATAACTGACTTGTCACAAAAATGAAACCACCATTCCACTGATTTGTTCCAATGATGTAGGTATTTCAATGATAGCTATAACTAGGGCCTAAGTGCTTGAATCGTATCCGGATTGTTGGCATAACATCGGTCCTTCACGGTTCCCCATAAAAAAAAGTCCAAATGGGTAAAATCGCAGCTCTGACGCGGCCAATTGACATCGCCAAGACGGCTAATAACACGATTTCGGAATTTGGTCCGCAAAAGATCGATTGTGGCATGGGCTGTGTTGCATGGCGCGCCATCCTGCATGAACCAGAGGTCATCCAAATCCATGTCTTCAATTTTAGTAAAAAAAAAAGTCGGTTAACATAGCTCTGTAACGCCCACCGTTGACCAAAACCTTGTTCCCAGCCTCATTTTCGAAGAAAAATGGTCCAATGATGCCATACTTTCCCAATTAAGTAAGTCAGAAGTAAGTCAATATATGGAAGGATTCTCCAAAAGTCTACATATTTGAAGCCTCCCTATTCCGAAAAACCCAATTGCAAGACAAAACTAGCATTCCACATCGTCCTCGATGGCCGGCGTCGGTCGCTTGTTTCGAACCACAAGCAAATTTCTGTCAAACAAATTTGCCAAAAACTAATTGTTTTATGTGGCTTCCAGGAGTTAATTTGTATATTGTGCCCGATGAAATACACGCTTGCCTTCACCTCAAATCTCCTTCTCCAACAGGTATATAGACATTCTGGTTATGACCAAATTTCAAATTCATTCCCCGAGCCCCCACCAACCCCAGTGAATTTCATTGGTCATTTACAAATTACCTTTCTCTCTGTAGGCATACACCCCTCGAATATCCCGATGATATTATGGTACCTATACATTATTATCCTTCGTTCATAGTACCTAATAACCGACTTTGGTAGCCAAGGTGCTGCGCTGGTTTCTATCGTCACTTATCCCACAAGTCAAAAAAAGACCAATTTAGTCTTCAGACGTTTCACTGGATAGAGATAGTAATTTCCGCAAACCATACCACATCCTTATTAGATGTTTTGATGTAAATAACTCTGTGTGTTATCCTGCAGCCCCCCCTATACACCACCCTCTGACTGTGCTGCTGTTGGAGAATATTTCCAAAACAGCAGGCACAGTCTCTCATATTTGCGGTTCGTGTTTTGAAAGTGTGTGCTGCATGCCCTGCCCAGCCCAGTCATCGTCGTCGTTGGTTGTCGTTGTCGGTCTGACTGAACTCACCCTCGGCTCCACTTCATCATACCACACCTGAGAGAGTGTGTGCAATGAAGGATATTTCTGTGGTATCCTGTAGTGGATAGTCAACGATTTAACCAGGAATTTTATTCCACGTAAAATGAAGTGAAAGTTTCGTGCCAGCCGAATGCAAATTAAGATGAGAAACTTTGGACCGAAAAGTGGAGGCTTATGGTCGTCAAAACAAATATTTTGGAGACTTTCCGCCAAAAGTTCAAATATATGTATTTGTATGTAGTTGGTACGTCGTTTGTACAAAATAATTAAGTCGGTTCAGCTGTCATGTCAAGTACATAGTTTGGTGTGGTAATTCATTGGCATATAAGTTTGACATGATAAGACGGAAAGGGAATTGCTTTTGTTTTGGAACTATAGAAACTATTTTAAGTAGTAACGCATGTTGGAATTGGAGGTGTAAGCAGTAGGTACCTACTTTGTATCTAGTTGTTTTACATAACATAACCTGGCGATGCAAAGAATTAGATCCTTATAGCAGCTGTGTACCCATATTTCTCTATAGTCCATCAAAACTTTCATCAAACATGACATTTACGTATTTCATTGGTAAAGTCCCAAAAATGCTCGGATACATTCTCCTAAGGTGTGCCGGTATTTTTAGCAGCCGCCAATCTCTTAACCCCTCTAGACAAAGTGCATTCATTTAGCCAAGTATCATCGTAAACGACTCTATGAGAGCAGAGGCGTTAACATGACTGTAATGAAATATGTAAATTCCCTATGGCAAATTTCATGTAAGAGGATAAAAGTCTTTTAAGGATACACGGCCCGAGATTGAGTGTGAGTCTGAGCCTGAGTGGAACACTTCCTCGTAAGTAACTCCTAGGAAGCAACTGGCAAATGGAGCAACAAGAGGGTAACATTTCTTCTGCCATAGAGCTGCTTTGGCTATAAAAATTCAAGTATAAATAAATAAATGAACAACGTCCTGGCTGTGGCGATGGAGGGTTCTTTTCATTCGTTTATTGCTTCAGGGCACACTTGGGCTTGATGTCTCACAACCCCAGCTCAGTAGCATCATCATTTTGTGGGCTGATTTAGCTTGTAGATTTCTGGTCACAAAGGTACACTTTGGTGGCATTGTATGTGTATTTTTTTTTTGTGTCCTTTTTATACTTAACACATTCATTCGCCCTTTTTTTCTTGATGGCGGCGGCGGCGTGTCATTTCTTTGGCTTTTGTGGATGCAATACTAAGCGATGTGGTGTGAAGGCGAAGAAAAAAAAAATGCCGGAGTATTTATCAAAGTGACTCACTTAAAGATGCTTTGAACCATTGCCAAAAGAGTGTGAACCAAACCGAGGAAAAGAGGACTGCGACTAGTAGGACTAGGACGTATCCTCGTTCCGAATTAAAAGAGAGTCAAAATTCCACCCCACACAATGTATATTTATCTGCTGTGATATTAATTTAATTGCATTGTAAGAATGGCAAAGTGTTTTCTTTGTCAAGGATAAAGGACTTCCAATTTGGTTACCACCTCTGTCTGTATGCCTTTTTGCTGGGTGCACCTCTTTGTCTATGCGAATTGCAGAAGCGCGTTCATGCTTAATTATCCCTTTTCTGAAGGTGAGGGAGAGCGAGCGCAGTTGGTGTCGAAAGCACGAGATAGTGTTTGCAGCTACTTGAGCTGTTTGCTACCCACAGAGAGCACGTATAGGGTGTTGGTGTTGGGTCGGTGTACTTTTTTTTTTTTGCTTAATTCGCGTGTGCGGATATGAAATTGCAAAGGATATACAAAAAAATAAAAAAAAAAATAAAAAACCCTCAAAACAGACGAAGTGTGAGTCCGAATTGAAATTGTAGAAAAGAAAGGAAGCAATATTTCTTTTCAGCACTTTTTTGTTGGTGTTAGGTGGTCCGTGCGCTATGGTTTTGGCTGCGAATGAATCCTTTTTGGGCGCGAAAAAATGTTAAGTGTCTGCAATAATTTTTCATTACAACCAGTTGGAATTTGAGTTTGAGTTTTTCTTTTTCCTGCTTTTGCTTTTGATGGTAATTTGTGCAAGTCTAGGACTGGAGGAAGAGCTTATGCTTTGTAGAAAAGCTGTCAAGGGGGATTGTAATGAGTTATGTGGCAGGTTGTTGCACTTTTAGGAGTTTAACAGCTTGTTTGTGAAATGTTTTATTTAGAGGACAGCGAACAAGCGGATTGGGTCTATCCTTTGAGGTATTTTATTGAGGGAACTTGTTGGCCTTGTTTTTGGTGGGTATTTGAAATTGGAGGACCGCTTGTTGTAAATTAGGTTATCGTAAGTTCATATGGAATATGACAATCAAAATAGCTACTTCTGTTGTTGTACGTGAATGTATTCACATAGATTTTAAATCGCGTATATGTATTAGTCGAGAAGACAAAATGGCGTACTTCGGGTCGTTAAATCTGGTGCCGTGAAATAACGCCGAGCGAAATAAGGCAGAACTTCTAAATTAGTCTTCATTTCTCATTATGAAATGCGAAATAATGCCAAATTTTGAACAGAGCCATCCAAAAAAACTTGAATAGAACGGCCAGAAAGGTAGTTTCTAGTCCATTGAATAAGAGACTTATCAATCCCATAAGCACGCATTTCTGACAAGACAGCTTGATACCAAACTCTGTCAAATGTTTTTGAAATGTCAACCGCAATAACCTTCTATTCACCGGAGTGATGGAGATATTGGCTCCACTTCTTGGTGAGAAAAGCCATCAAATCACCACGAAACCGTACTGCCTGGCAGTGACAACAGCAGCGCATGAGTCTGTGGTAAGGGCAATACCACATGGAGATAGTACCTTATAGTACCTTTATCGACAGCCAGGCAGCAATAAAATTCATAACTGCACCAGAAATAAAATCAAAGCTTGTGAAGTGCTGTCGCGAAGAACTCAAGGCTTTTGGTACACAGCACAAGGTATCGCTCTGCTGGGTTCCGGGACATATGAACTCATTCCAGGCAATGAGAAAGCAGACAAATTGGCAAGAAAAGGTTCGACAGCTGTTTCGGAACAAGCTGATCCCTCTGTGAAAATCCCGCCTTGCACACTCAAGCTTGAAGCAGGAAGAAAAGCCACAAGAGAGGCGAACGTTAGATGGTCCGCCTTAAATACTTGGAATACCACAAGAATGCTATGGCTGTCCTTCAACGAAACCAGAACCGAGAGAATAATACGGAAGGATATTCGCTATCCACCCTCGGGGCACAATACTATGCGGTATACCATAATTATGAACAAAATGGGCTTAACGGAAGAAGAACTCTGTAGAGGCTGATGCGGTGATGAGTGAGCTCTTGAGGATACAACCCACTTCCTGTCACTGCCCAGGTCTCCAACACATCAGGTATAAATTCCTAGGGAGTCTCTTCTTCAACGACCTAGACGAGATTTCTAGCACATCAATAGACAAGATAATGAACTTAGTCAAATTCAACAAGATGGTTTGTATGTAGCAGCACAGTAAGTAATTTGAATACAGGGTTATAATGGATAAGGGACAACCTCTTTCCCCTACGGGCATCACAATGGGACAGTATTGACCTGAGTGTCGCACGGAGAAATCCCCGCCAGCCAACAAACCTAACCTAACCGTACTGACGGTTTCCGTGATTCAAAGTATTTCAAAAGCTGTCGATTTATCAGCGCAGCGTTTCCATGACCTTAGGAAGAATGGACGTAAGTGTTATGGGTCGGTAATTGGTGGAAGAAGAAGATTCACCTTTTTTAGGGACTGGCTGGACAAATGCTGTTTTCCACTTACTCGGAAAGAGTCCAGAAGAATAGAATCGGAACTCAAAATACGTTCGAGATATCCGTTTCGGAACAAAATAATTGAAGTATATAAACGCGTTTATTTGACATTATCCTTAAATGAAAAATATTCCGCAGCAATTATTGTAGCTGTCAAAAGTTAATAGAATAACGCGGTATATCGCAATGAGGCAAAATGCGTTATAAGTCATCGGATAATTTTTCAGAAATTGAATCGAAACGGATGCCTCGAATGGGATTTCTCAGATTTCGTACAAATCGGAGAAAGTTCGGTTCCGAACGGATACCTCGATAGAGCTGAATGTTTTTTACTATTATTTTAGGTTATATATCTGACGTTTTTTAATTTTTTATACATATAATAAAACTGTAGGAATTTTTTTTGTCACCTAAAAACTCGAAAACTACTGGACAGATTTCGATGAAACTTTTTTTAAAATGTTCTATAAGACTGTGACTCTGCTATAGGCTATGTCTTTAGAGAGGGTGGGCGATGCAGAGGGTGTGCATTAAATCGATATCTATACTTATAATAAAACTGTAGGAATTTTCTTTGTGTCCTAAAAGCACAAAACCTACTGGACAGATTTCAATGAAACGGTCAAAGTGTAATCTTAAATGGACCAAATATAAGTTTGTTTGATGGCTAAAGGCAAGCGGCGCAAGGCGAGCACGGGTCAGCTAGTTCACAATAAAACCAAATGTTAATATATGTAAATGATTTTTTAGTATGATTTGAGTTTGTTTCTCCATTACCAATTTTTGAAAGGATCAAAGGGCACGGTAGTGCCCCAGCCAAGTTCTCTAGTAAAGGCACTTCCCCTTTTTACAGGAACAAACTCAGGCTGTTTTCTACCCCCCTCTAACTTCGGAACCAGTTAAGCCAATAAGTTCAAACTTGAAAGTTTTACCAAGCTCATTAAAAAGGTCCACCTCACCAAATTTAATCTCCATAGCATTATTGGTTCTCAACATACAGGACTTCAAAAATCGCAAAAACCGTAACTGACACTCACTCACTCACTCACTGACTCACTTAGATGATGACCATCAAAATTATGAATCACTTCCGGCCATCCTAGAATAGTGAAATTTGGCAGAATGCTAGATCCTGTGGTGCATACACTGGGAAAAGTCCAAAACTTGAGATTTTCCATTCAGGAGGCGTGGTATCCGCCCACTTTTGAAAATCGGTCATTATTTATTTGGGCCACTTACCAGTGCCGTAGAATGTTGAAATTTGGTGGAGCGGTAGGACTTGCAGTGGACAGAAAGAAAAAAAATCTAAAATTTTATATTCTACATTCAGGAGGCGTGGTATCCGCCCACTTTGGAAAATCGGTTATTATTTATTTGGGCCACTTCCCATTGCCGTAGAATGTTGAAATTTGGTAGAGCAGTAGGACTTGTAGTGTACAGAAAGAAAAAAATTAAAAATGTATTATTCTCCATTTAGGAGGCGTGGTATCCGCCCACTTTGGAAAATCGGTCATTATTTTTTTTTGGGCCACTTACCATTGCCGTAGAACGTTGATATTTGGTAGAGCGGCAGGACTTGCATTGTCGAAAGGAGAAATATCAAAAATTAAAAATTTTCCATTTAAGGGGCGTGGAATCTGCCCATATGAATAGATATTAATCTATGCGCTGATTGAAATTTTAATGAATAGTTTATTAGAAAGAAAACCAAAGTGACGGTAGTGGTAGCCAGTGTCTGTTGGCATATTAAAAAATAAAGACGTTTAACGTTGTTTGTGAAATCAGATAAAGGAAGAAAGTAGTGAAATCACACAAAAAAACATAAATGTAAAAGAAGAGCCAAGTTCTGTTATACAGAACAAAAAGTGTGTAATTCGTCAGCCACGAAAAGTAATGAGATCTAAATGTACGCCAAGTTCTTAGTTTAAGAAGGTTAAATGTTAAGCAATTGGTAGGTTTACTTGGCAAGTTTTTCGTTTATAACTTTATTATATCGTACAATATATAACAGTTTGAAAACTTGACCAGTGACCTACCATTTGCTTAACATTTAACCTTCTTAAACTTGGCGTACATTTAGATCTCATTACTTTTCGTGGCTGACGAATTACACACTTTTTGTTCTATATAACAGAACTTGGCTCTTCTTTTACATTTATGTTTTTGGTGTGATACAATTTACCACAAGTGAAAATCTTGCTCTCCACTAATTCATTTCAACTTGCCGGCTAAATACAATCATTAAAAACAATTCTCTTCGCATATCGTGTGATACTTTTAGCGTAAAAATGATTTCTGTTTAGTTTTCTTCGAACAATAACAGTAAAAACTTTTTCAATTACTTAAATATCCTTCACACTTATCTCACACCAAATCTGCCATCATATTTATATTCCAAAAAATATTTTTTTTTATATATACTCTCTCATATCTCGCATATTTAAATTAAATTGATATGATGGACTTTGCAAAGTTTTTGCACCCAGCAATTTAGGCTCATGTGTAGGAATATGTATTCTCATACTAGCACAGCATCCATCACCAAATAAAACTTTTATATTCCCATACCAGGCAAACACCCGCTTAGGGGTATGAATATTTCAAAAAGTTTCTACCCCCAGGAGGCATTACACTTTTGCGTTTACACAAATTTGACTGAGTACGGTTATGATTGTGTCAATAGTAAAACACATCGAACTATATACTACATGACAAGGAATAAAAGAGTGTTTAAGGAAAAAAAAAATAACTCGCCATTAAAAATGTACCGAACCGAGCACTTAAACATGTTTTTTTTTGTTTTGTTGCTCGACCATTCTTGGGATTTTTTTTTCTTCCTTCATTCAACATGAGTGTGTGATGGACAAAACTGGTATCGTCCTTGTCGTTTGTGGCGTGTTAGACATGGTGTGTGTGGGTGGAATATGTTAACTTGCATCTGATAGGGAGAGAGAACATAACTTTAACTCTAGGGAATAATAATCTGCAAATATGAGCATTTTCAGTATATATGCAACGGAGTTAGTAAATATTTTGATAAAAGTTTCTTCTCGTTCTACTCTGGATTTTTTTTTTCCATTTTTTGTTTCTTCGGCTTTTTTGTTCGTTGGTTTTACTTTTTCTTTTTCGAATGTTTAAGGTCGCATGGTTGTCTACATATTGAACAAAATGAAAAGTTTTGTAGTATCCTGAATAGCAAATGAGGGAAAACTCTTACAATGCAAAAAAAAAAATGTTGCCATATTCGAGGATATAGTGTGGTGTGCCACCACCAAGCGATCGATTCTTATGACCATCAAATGAAACAAATAGTGTAGGACACACTCCTGTCCTGTTTTATGCATATTGTAATGTAACGAACTGAGGAATGCAACAGATTACCTATAGCGGGTCTATAGAAGTTTTAAATTTACCTCTCTTCTTGACCCATATTTAGCATTATAGATTTAAATTCGATTTCCAAGTAAATTAATCACACACCAACAACTATTGACCACTAGTCCAAATATAACCTAAGCCCGAATTTTAAGCCTTCGTTATACGAAACGTGCGTTCTTGTCTAAAAGAAATAAAGAAATAAATTTATCAAGCAACTGCCACTGTCAATCACTAGACCCCAATTGAATAGCTTTTAAACCTACTACTACAGGACACCGACAGCGAAAGCTAAGGAAATTCGATAAATTCGCGAACAAAAGGTCACTTTTCCGATATAGCACATCCATTGGAATCAGAGAAAAAAAATAACTTTTCCACACGAACGCATTAACACAAAAAGGAGTAAAGAAAAAAACACTTCCCCCCCGTTGAAAAGTCAGAAATCCTGGAGATAAAAGCAAATGTCACATTCAATCCGAAACTTGAGTCGTTTCTCTATTTTTCTTTCTTTTTTTTTTCAATTCTCCGCAATGAAGGAATCAACCAAGCGACGACCAGCGATATGGGCCATCAACCCGGTTATCCATCTCACTCCTCGAATAAAATAAGAAAAATAAAAAGAATGTCAAACGTCCTTAACAAAGCACAGAGAATTCCAAGAAATTTCTGTCAAAGTCAAATATCAATAAAATTCACTTGACACCCAATTATTGTGAAATCGCACAGCGCACAAAAGTGACAAGGGGGGACCAATGGATCTAGTATCGCCATGATTTGGGGAGATTTTCGCTGTGTCACTGCGTGTTTCCTTTTTTGAAAAATCACCAAATCCCATCAATTGGATACTTACAGATACAATCTATCAACCAAAACTCTCAGTATAATATTGTTCGTATCATTCGTATTATACTTTGCCAACTCCGAGTCATGATATCCGTTTTTCTATCCCCTGTTGCTCTGGGTCACAAAAGATAATTTCATTCTTCCACTTAAATGGAAGTTATCATCAATTAGGATTTTACTTCTATATCCCCATGTGTGGGTGTGTGGAGTTTGTTGTATCCACAGAGATAAGCAAACTTGTGTGATATCTCCATTCCCCGTCCTAGACAGAAGAAAAACCGAAAATCCTTTTTCTATACATCTGCCTAAGGCTTTCTTCAGTTAATCCTCGCTTTCTAGGTGTTTGCTGTTGCCTGAGTAAATTCATTTAATTAGTGCCAAAGGATTTCGGGTTATTCTACGTGATCTTTATTAAATGAGATATACCTACCCACCCATATACTCGATGTAGAGTGGGATGTGGATGAAACTATTCAGCTTAGTTTCCCTAACAATTTCCTATTTCCATTTTCCAATCGACCACAACCAATGTATAGTTTTCTACGTCGGCTTCGGCGTCGTCGTAGTCGTCGCAGTGCGCCTCAGTAGTTGTTGTTATTCGTTAAATTTTTAATTCATTTTGGCTTCTCGGGAGAACAACTTTATAATCGCATTACTGACAAAAACCTCTTAAAATTGCAAAGCTTTTCAGCTCTATTTAGAGACAATGCGAAGTTGTGTACCTACCCACTGTTGGTTTTGTTGTTACTATAGCGGTCTCCATTGTTGTTGCTGGATGATGACGTTTTGCGGGGTTAAATGGGTCCATGCTTATTAGGTGTTGGAAATTTTCGTCAATACCATAGCAAGGCATACAAACCAACGTTTATATGAGTAGCACGAGATATTTTTGGAGAAATGCTTCAATGCACGTCAGAGGTATCGTAGAAAAGAGGAACATTGTAACAGAGGATGGTGAGAATCGATGTATTTCGGGAATGAGTGCAGAAAGTTTAGAAAATTTGTATTTATGGTCAGTTATCAATTTGGACCTGATTTTAGCTCCATATAATGATGAGGAGCGCTATAGTAGGAAAGGAACAAGCAATAAACTAAATACTAAAATGGCGTACGTTTAAAAGTTATAAAACAGAAACCTTTTTAACTTTCTCGTATACGTTACGTAGTAAGAGAAAGATATTGTTTTCGTACAAAATTTCGAAGTCGAGATTTTGATCAATTCTGATATTACGATGATAGGGGAACTCAAAAATGTGGGTCTCGCAATTCTGTCCGTCCGTATGTCTGTCTGTCCCATAGCTGGGAAATCTAACGCTTGGACGGATTTGTTTCAAACTTCGAATTTAGAGTTTGTGTGGTTTCCGCTAGCCCTAATATTAACGGTAGGTACTTTCTATATAAAAATTGTACAAAATATTAAACAATTTAGATTTTTTCGAAAACGGCTCTAACGATTTAAGTTGAGTTAATGTAGGCATGCTTAAAATTACTGCATACCCAGTTTTTCGCTAAAAAGTCCAGCAACGGCAGTTTTGAAAATTGGCTTTTTCTCGAAAACGATACAAACGATTTTAACAAAACTTATTTTTGAGATATACTATATAACTTAATAGCAAGCTCAGTTTTTCTCTAAAAAGACTGCTTCCTTTGATATCCACCCAAATCCCTAATAATAGTACTTTACTGCTCATAGGTATCTTAAAAGCGCCATCTTCGATTATGATACAAATGTAACTGGCAGGTAATGCTTAATTCCATAGTAATACTTTTTGTTCAGTTTTGAGCTAAACAGTTGCAAAACAGTATTTTTTGAACCATGAATGCGTCCTTCGGTTTCCACCCCAATCGCTAAAAATGGTAGGTACTTTAAAAACTGCTTAGATATATCTCGAAAACACCATTTTCGATTTGGATGAAAATATAACTGCTAGGTAATGTTTATATCCTGAAGAATACGTCGTACTCAGTTTTCGGCTAAACTTTTCAGTAACAGTGCTTTTCGAATCCAAAGTTGCAATATTTTTCAGCATAATTTTATAAAAAAACGCTCTAATGATTTTGATCAAAATACATATTTTAAGACAACATAAGCATTCTAAACATGATCACGTACTTAGTTTTTCTCAGAAAACTCGAATATAGCCGTTTTATAAATATTTCTCAAAGATGACCCAATTCCCGATCTGTAACTTCAGTGGCAATATAATTCGAAATTCATCGCCTACTTGCCTCCTTTAAGTGTCAGTTCGGGGTGAAATTTGAAAGTTAGTAATAAAGTGCTGTAGTTAATACGTATGTTTATGTAGTACATATGTATTACATTTTTAATTAACAAGGCTTCAGTTACTAAACCTGAGTACATCTTGATTGGGTATGATTTTAAACGTAAAATTTGCTGAAATGGCTCTGAAATTCTGCGAGATTCGCAATAAACGAGAAAGTTTCGTGCGACCCAGTCGTGCACATTTTTCTACTACTAAAAGTTTAAGAAAAAAGTCGGACTTCTGCTGAAAAAGCACAAAATCGTACATCAGAGAAGAACGAATAGAATGTACTATATATATGCGAAATGGAAAGAATTACACGGATTTACAGCATACTTCGTTTCTGAAACGGTTGAGTTTGCAAATTCTTAACTTTTATTGTAGCTCTAAATGTACGGTAGTTCGCAAACGATTCTATATTATATAGTGGAAAGTTACGTGCGACCCAGTCGTATACCTACATATTTTTTGAAAATCATCAAAATGCCACCCATTTAGGTTAGGTTCGTTTAGGTGGAAATTATTCGTTACATATGAAGTAATTCACTTACACCAAACAAGGTCCATTGTCATACTAGCGGAGTCAGTTGTTTCAGCTACTCTTGGAACCATTTTACGGTCCATTCAGTTATAGGTACTTTTTGTATTAAGCTGACCACCGCGTTTCTTAGCACGGGCTGTAGACAACTTGTCTGTATGCTGTGTAAACGAGGTATATAAAATAAGCCATCCTTGATAGTGTTTTTTTTTTTTTGGGTTGCCGCCAATGGATGTGGTAATCTTCTAAACCCGTGCTACCAACATGCACGATTCGCAAACCCGTGCAGATACTTGCGATAGCCACCGTTGCCTGACAAGAACTGTGTAAGGTTGTAGTTACAGTCTCCATGGTTGTGTTCTTCCCATTTCTGAATTCTCGGTAAAAGTTTGTGTGTCCATCTGCCCTTCGTTGTGTTATTCCAGCGAACTTGGCACATAGCTGTTGATGCTGCCTTTTCTTCAATTTTAATCCTCTTGATTTCACTAGCATCTTATTGGTTTATATCCTCAACATTTGATCTTCAACAATGTCGACGGGAACTATTCCAGCTAAAATAAATGCGGCCTCATTTGACATGGTTCGGAAGCCGCTGATTGTTCGTAGCGTGCAGAGTCTATATGTTGACAAAGTCTCCTTTTGGTCTCCTTCGTACTTAGTGCATACGCCCAGATATGGGGCTGCATACAACAGAACTGATGTAACAACTCTGGAAAGTAGGTTCCTTTTTGAGTAATGTCCACCAATAGTGGGTGTTGCACGTGCAATATTGCTGGCCAATGCGGAACATATTAATTGCTATTGTAATGATGGGAAAATTTCAAAAATTTTAAAAATTTCACTTAATAATTTTTTATCTGAATAAGCTTGCTAAATAGACGGATATAGTTGGGTTTGATGTGAAGACCTTCAAGGCAAGTTATTTTCATTCATTAAAATACACAAGGCTCCAATTAAAGGTCCAGCTAGCCTTAAAAGCATTTACATTTGTGCATTTGTGACTACGCATAATTCCAGATATTAAATTCGGAGTTGGTGTCCTTTGCTCTTTATTGTTGTCCTTGATTATCTGCTTGAAGGAAAAGTGACGGACCCAAAAGTGCATCAGTTATTCTTTGCTGACAATGGATCGCATCATAAGTGATGATCAAACTTCCCTGCAACGAGCACTTGATGTGTGGGTGGATGTTTTGGAGGGGAATGGGTACCGTATTAGCCAGAAAAAGACCGAGTACTTGTGTTGCCCATTCTCCAATCCACGCCTGGAATAGGCAGACATTTATTTGAATAGAAATGGGCTTCCCAATTGCGAAAAGTTCAAATATCTAGATTATATGATCACGATCAATAGTGAAGGAACCTATGATGACGATATCAATCATCGCGTAAGTGTAGGGTGGATGAAGTGGCGGGAAAACTCAGCCATCTTCTGTGGCAGAAAAATGCCCCCTAAGTATAAGGACATACAACTGCTCTACACCGCAGTTGTACGTCCGGCGCTCACATACAGTTTACAATGTTGGACAGCATACAAAAAGTATTAGGGTAAATTAACGGTAACTGAGATGAAGATCCTTTGCATGACAACAGGAGTAGGTAACAAATCTCGATAGAATAAGAAGTTCAAAGATCCGAGGAAGCCTTGATGTCAAAGAACCCATCTCTAAGAAAGTTAAGCACGACCGACTCAGTTGGAACTGTCCTTTGAACATGGAGAGATCCTTCGAACCCCGTTAAAAAGACATTATCTATCAAAGTTCCAAAGCTAGCCCGAAAGAGAGGCAGGCCTAAAATCTCCTGGATCACACAAATGCAAAAACACCAGCATTTGATCGGCCTCAGTGATGAAGTGATCCGAGACAGGGAGGCCTGCCGATATTTCTTGAGGTCGAATCGGCAAACTCCACAGCCGGACCAGTAGGGATGCAGTAAAGTGGGAGGGTTATGATTCCAATAATTCAGATCATAACCTCGTCGAAAAAGAAGAAGAAGAAGAAGAAATTCGCAATTGGAAACTGAATTTTCAAGGCCACCTAAGCTTGCGCTTCACTCTGCTTCCAATTCGTACTTAGTCACGAATTATTATCGAATAGAACCACGAATAGAAACATTAGTTTACTAAAAGAGGAGATAAATTTCACGTCTATTTTGAGACTTCTAGGACTCCTTAGTTATGCTTGTTTTATTACGAAATAGACCAGCGATCTCGATCCATGCTATTAAAAAAAACCTTCTCTAACCAAAATAAATCCTCCAAACAACTCTCAAAAAGTATACACAGATACATAAGGTATACTTTTATGATTAATGCCATCATCCCCCCTGCGAATACAAAAAAAAAATCGCAGAATCCTTGTTCACACAATTTGCATATCCTACCGTGTCCATGAAATAAACTTTAACAGTTTAATGCAATGATTAATTCGATTCTACCGATTTGTAGACACCCAGGTATAGTAACAGTACAAATCCAAATGATGGTTAAATACACATACCTTGGTATACCGTTGGTGCACCTCTAAAGCCGGCAACCCCATTATATCTGGCTAACTACTAAAACCATCACTATATAGACCGACGACCATCTCACTCGTTGTGCTTGTCATTCCATCACAAGGATAGGCAATGAGCGCAGCCTCCTCCCTGTTAGCTGTGTTTCGGTCGGGACGAAAAGTTGTCATTGTAATAAAGTTTTATTGGAAGGATTTGGAATATTTTGGTCGCAGAACTACAGATATTGCTTGTCGTTGTTGTTGTTACTATACTACTGCTAGTCCAGCTACTGCTGCTCCTGAATGGTAATCGAAAATGATGTTGCAGTTTGAGAGCAAAGGACCAAAGAGATGAAGACGAGGTGGTGGCATGTGCGAGAGGGTTCATTTCATAGCTTAACTCACTAAATGTTGGTTGGTCCTGCAATTGACTTGGAACTCATTGTGTGATAGTGCTGGCAGTGTGGGTGAGTGGAAATAGTTTTTGTCTGCACGAAATTGATTTGGATTATGTGGAGTTTGGTATAGCATACGAGGACACGCAACGCATATATATACATATATATATTTGTGTATATAGAAAAATATTTCGCTCCTATGCTAACCATGTGTGTGCAATGGTGGATGGAGATTGTTTCTATGACGGGAACCGGAGTTCGGTGTAAAGATAATTGCATTTCTGGTTTATGTCGCTATGGTATTGTGCGCTAAGCTGAAGGATTTTACCAAACGTTTCCAGGATAGATATAGAGACAGAGACGGACCAACATCACTGAATCGAGAACGACTGATGTTGTTGAATGCTTCGTTTGTTAATTGTTATGACAGGGAATGAGAGACAGAGTATTTAAAACTTTACTCATTTAATTAGAGATTTATTGGTAAGGATAATGGGTGGCCGTGGCACTATCTGTGGGATGAAGGGGCAATAAAGAAAGTTTCCTATGGCAGTCGTATATGTTGGAACAACAACCGAGTGGCATTGCACTATAAATTGATGGCAATAAAGGGGTATTGTTGATTTGACTATAGATAGTGTTGACAGTACTTGTAAGTATGCAACGCATATCTTATACTTGCATGCAACTCAGATATTTGATCCACCAACAGATTGGTCATTAACTCTTTCTTATTTATTGCCACGGATGATTTGGATGCTGGAGGTTGTTTCGTGAAGATGGCTCCTACAAGTGGGACCATTGCGGCAGTGCGGTGATAGTATGTCCGTCCAGTCCATTTATGTGAATTTTGATCTTTCCAAGTGCAATGCGGCTGGTGATCATTATATGGACTTGCTGACAGGGAACTTGAAGGTTCTATTGTCTACCTATCTATAAAATAAACTAGAGAAATCATCAAAAAATATAATAATGATCCTACCATATAAGCATTATAAACAACAAGCTTCCTTTGTAAGCTACTTTTCCTATTTAAATAAAATCTTTTATGATTTCTTCCATGAAATCAGAACGAAAAATAATAACTACCTTCTTCTAGGAAATAAAATAAAAATAAAAACAAAATTTCCCTTTGATGTCTTTAAGTAATCTCCTACCATGCATTCGAGGACACCGCACGCTTATAGATTCCTATTTCTTAACATCTTAAGATTCTTGGTACCATTCTGGGAGGATGTGGCAAAAACGAACCGCGACACGTTTCAAATTTCCAAATGAACGCCCCTCAAAAGCCTTCAAAAACAAATGTATTTTGCTAGGACGACGCACGACGACGACGATGATAACTTTTCACAACGATGAAAACGAAGAAGATGATGATGATGCTGCTGATGATGATGATGATGATGCTGATGATAACTTCTTGAAATTCTCTATGTTATTAATTACAATGCTTGTCATCAGATGGTACACACTCGTTTGCATGTTCACCATCAGTCGCCCACCATTCACCATCACCCTGGGTGTAGGAAAAATTCCATATATACTTTGAATGAGATTTAAGTTTTCCACTCGACTACTCTACAGGTATCCTAGATACATCCTTTTGCACAAAAGCTCAAACAGTTGTTGTTTCTTTGTGCAGTATGCATATGTGAATTATAATCTCCTTAGAGGGTATTCATCTTTCGTTTCACTTTACAACCGACCGAGAGCGGCTACAACATGAGTATGGTTATATTTTTGCAGATGGTATACATTTCTATAGAACCTACGTGCAAAATTGTTAAATAGTTTCATAGCACAGTGCACAGAGGTAGCTATAATATTTCTCTTCTCTGTAAGATGTTGACAACATCCCCCGAAGAGATTACCCTAAATCCTTGAGAGAGGTGCAGAGAACAAAGAATTATTTTAATGCAAAAGGAAATTCTAAGACCGAAAGGATATGCTGAAATTAAGTGGAAAGATTTTTCGATGCATGCGTGTCAGCTGGTGGAACTAATTACTTTTGCAGCCCCAAAGCTAGAAATGTTTTGAGATAGCTACATATCCTCTAAGCGTTTGCATAACATGAGTTTTAAACAGCAGCTGGCAAGTTGCATCATTATACGGAGTTTGTATCTAAAATCAAAAGTGTATAGATAGCTATCTGAGCATTTACATTTTATTTTTGAGATACCTGACAATATTGAGGAGAGTTCTTCTCATTTGATATCACCATGGGAAATATCGATGGACTAGGGGCTCAGAGATGAACTCGTCATATGGTCATGACATGAGCTACTCGAAAACTTAAGTAAGGCGATAGATTAGATCAGTATCCAGAAATCAAGGCGAGGCTGAGCTGAGTATAGTTTATTGATTGACATTAAAAATATACCTACATTACGCGCATTCAACTTGTGGCATTAAAGAAAATTATAACCCAGTTTTTCAATATATTTCCCATGGTTTCGGACACTCTTTTTCCTTTATCTTTACTTCTCTTCTTTAATTGTTTTTTAATTCTTTAATTCTTTAATTGTTCGCATAGAGCATCGATTTTTAATGGCACCCAACAAAATATAAATCCAAAAGCGTCAAATTGCAGATCCGTAATGCGACCAAGCCCTTTTGTCCGATCGCACCTACATTTCATTAAATGCAACACGCTATAAACGTCTATTTACAAAGCTAAAGTGGCTATAAATGTCACGATATAGTGCAAATTTGAGATTTGAGTATTCCGCGCCATCTAAATATACGAATATTTGAGAACTTTCGAGTTACGTGAACTTCTCACTTCATATCATATAATATTGTGTACGTTTCACCTCAATCGACGGTCGTTGATAGAGCTTTTAAAATCGGCCAACTTCTCCTTTGCCTCTCCTCCTGTTACTTAAGTAACAAAATGTATACTAATCCAGAGGGTGTCGCTATTAAGGTACGATTCAACGGCCATTTTTTGAGTCATTTAAATGACACTGTGACGTCAGGAAGAAATGGAAGAGTGACATTCAAGCTACGATTCGTCATTGGTCATTTGCGAAAAAATGTCGATCACACGAAATGACCATCATCGTCATTTTTGTCCCAAAATCAAATGACTGCGAATCATTTAGAATTTTCTGTTGGTATGCCATTAAATGACGATCACATTTTAATGACTTGCCTAATCAAAATGGCAAATGTCACCTTTCCTATTATTTCGCTTTCGCGACATTTATCTGTTTTTCGTTCAGACGGTAATGAAATGACCAATGAGAAAAATATAGCTACTGTCATTTAGTGCTTCTCTCTCGGCGAAGACTCATATGTGCCACTTTTTTAATTAAATTAAATAGCAGTGAAAAGAAAAAAAAAATTATTATAATAAATAAAAAATGTCAAAAAGAACTTTTGCGATGATGGTGGATATTGCGGAGACTGCGTATTTAGCAGCGTGTGTTCTGAAAAGCATTGAAGACAATCTTGTTTACGAGACAACGCGACGAAAGCGGAGTATTTGGCAAAAGAAGTGGTTGAGCCGTCGCGAGATGAGTGGATTTCGTGTTGGATTATCTGCTACTCGAATTGCGCGAAGAAGTACCTGAACTATATCGCAATGTATGTCAGCAAATGGATATTTTACTTCACCTGCATCGAATTCACCTTGAGCGGACTTTGACTTGCGCAGTTTCGTCACGAACGCCTTGAAGTTGCTGCGCATGCTATTCCACTTCTTTCTGGCTTCGGTTAAATCAACTGCGTCGAAACAAGAATCGGTTTTGACACGCTGAAGTTTGTATTCTGGAACTGAGCTGTCCCAAAGCGCCCGTTGCTTTTGCACCATCACAATCAAACGCGATTCCTCTTCGTTGCTCCACGAATGGCTAATTTTCCTATCCCGATTCACTACTGCTTTCTGCTTTTTGGCTGGCAGACAAATAAGAATCTCAACCATAGAGACCAATCACCAGAGGCTTTAGTTTAGGGTATATGGTTCAATGAACTAAAACACCAAAATAAATGCTTGACGATCATATACATCTTTAGGGTCGGTCCTACCTAATTAATAAGCCTTTTCAAAACTGTTGTAGGTACTCTCGGAGTTAAATCAGTTTTTTAAACACACTGCGCTTTCAACTTTAAGATCCTCAACTACCCTAATATTGACCGCATCCTTAACATTGACCAAAATCAGGAAAGTTACAGCACCCTCTCCAATCCCCATAATCGAACTGAAAACCCTTCGTCTTCAGAAAATTGTTTCTCTATTAATCTCGCCAGATGGAATGGAACGAGCAGAAATTAAACTTTTGGTGGTAAAAAGTCAACGCCGTTAAAAAGGTGTGAGTTCAAGTGGGAGACAAGTTTATTCATAGAATATAATTTTGTTATTTAAAATAATATATTCTGTTAGAACATTTTAAATTCCGAATAAAAAAAGAACTTAATTCGTCCTAAAAAATCGACGTTACTGCAAACAATTTTTTTCAAAAATCTCTTCGCTAATATTTTTTATGATTTTTTGAAAATTGCTAAAAATGACTATTTTAGTTACTTTTTCCTCCTTTTCATACAAAATTTTTCTGAGAAAATTTTCCCATTCAGAAAATCATAAAAATCATAAAAAATATTAGCGAAGAGATTTTTGAAAATTTTGTCTGTAGTCACTATTAGAATTGTTTGAAGAAACTTTTTGCATCAAAACATTTTTTCGTTTGAGATCTAGGAATAAAGTCAAAAAAGTAGACTCTCAGAAAAATTCTAAATTTTCAATGGGTAGGTACGTTATGGGTTAAGGAAAGTTTTGTATCATTCAAACGGAATTTAAATTACCTCTCCATTGAAGCCAAAATTTACATGAAGTAGGTTCAAATTACGAGTAGAATTAACTTTAGTTTTGTCAAAATACTTATGCCCATCACTGCATATTAGTTTATCGCTAAAAAGAGACGGAAAGTGTTATATATTACACTAGATACCTACTAATTCTCCCTCTATCTCAGTGGACAATTGGACAGTATCTAAGAATCACTCGTTTTATGATCGCGGTTACATTTTCTACAGCCTGAACATTACCCCACCGCCGCCTGTAGCATTGTTTAGAAACCCCAGAACAACAAATTAGGACAGCTATCGAGCCAACCTAACAAAGATTTTCGGTATCTTACCCACTGATACCATCCTATCGTTTGAAGACATTGATTCCTTGACGATAAGGATTACTTCTGCCATGAACGAATCTTTCACAAGGTCGTGTCCTGTAAGCAGACACACTAAATGTAAGAAACTCCCATGGTGGACTACAGATCTATGCTCACTAAGAAGAGAAAGTAGAAAAGTCGTTAACATGGCAAAAAGAACAACATCATCCACATATTGGTGTTTGTTATACAAAAGCCATATTGGTGGAGTGTTATACAAAAGCCTTAAAGAGTACAAAAAAAGGAATCAAAAACACGAAAAAAAAATACGATCCAATATAGCTGAATCTGTTAGGAAGCAATTTTCAAGGAACTGCCTTTTGCTTCTGGAGAATTACCAGTCCGAAAACTGGTCTTTGAATTATGCTTGATGATATAGATGACAACGAGGCACGTATAACCCCTGAAAAATGTGTGCCGAATGATTGTCCCCATAGCCTGTAATTGTATTTACGCAGATTATTGCCTTCACAAGGCTGTTATATATTTTTATATTATTTTTAAATTATGTACTTCCTTTTTTTTTACCCCAAACATTAATATAAATGACATGAGCCAGGACGAGCTACAATTTCGATCGGCCTATCGTGCCATTCAAAGCCATACTATCCTATATCAATCTAATAAATGAATGCAAATAATTCTCTCTCAATGAATTCCAAACAAGTTATACAAACTTTCTTATACTATCCTCCGTTCGCAATATACCTAAAAAGGACTCACTCACAATATCTACCGCACGTAACCGAAAAAAAAGAAAAGCAATTAATTGCTCCAGGTATTTGCACCTCCAATTTGGCAAATTGAAATCTTCACTCTCTTCGATCTAAGGCAGCAAGGAAGCGTCTTCTTCTTACTTTTGCTCATATATTGTTGCAAGGACACAACTAGTTAAGTTAAGATGCTTCAGAGAAGAACTCTTCCACTCTCATTGCCTTTTCAAACCCCAAATAATATATATATAGAAAGGAGAATAGAAATTATTTTCCACATCCTTTGCCTTGACTGTCAGTGGAGTACTATACTTTGAACAATTGCCAGGATACCAACCTATCGTCTTACGTTGGACATTTAATTAATACTTTATCCCTCTCTCGCTCAAACTATAGAAATTCACCATTTAAAGGTATACCTACTATGAACCTAGCTTGGTGGTTAGATCCCCACTCCATACTAGTGTGTCTAATAAAATTCCGTTGAATCCACTTCGTCATTCTTTGTTCCTACGAGAGGTTTATGTATTTTTTTTTTGTAAGTACTTCCGGTTGTGGTGACAAATTTTCCGTCGTCCAAAGTGTATATCATCTCACTTTGTTGGTGGGTGTGTGCAGCTTTTACCACCGCATCCCTTGGCGCCAGAATAAAATATACCAAAGTTTGCACTCACACCCATAGTAGCGAGAAATATGTATGCTCTGTGGTTGTGATACATTCCTAGCACAAAACAACTATATTCCGAGGTTGTGCATGTTCAACCCGCATATATATAGACTATGTCGCCCCGTTTCGGTTTGCTGTTGTCGTCCAAGGGATGACTTTTACTTTTCGGGTATAAAAGGTAATTTTTGGGAAAAAGGACACCCTTTCAACTATACTACACGAATCTGTTGCGCGCCTCGCTCTGTTGTTGTATAAAGGTATATCGTATATGGGATACTGTGGTGCGATGTAGGTAATCGCTCCGGTCTGGCTTTTGCGGTACTGTTACAACATTATAAATTGTGTGCATTAGGGAAATATGTCATTTGGATATGCGATATCCCTGTGATGATATCAAATTCGAGATGAATTTATGTTCGCGTTCACTTTGATTGATTGTGCAGAAAATTAGGGTTATAATATTACACTATAAGTGTTAACGTTTGTCGAGAGATTTTAAGGTACCTACAGACATCAGCTGAATGGGATTTCTATACTCTTAACTGACTTTTTGTGGTGAAAGGGATTAGCTTTAGAGAGATTTTAAGGTACCTACAGACATTAGCTGAATGGGATTTCTATACTCTTAACTGACTTTTTGTGGTGAAAGGGATTAGCTAACCAGGGTTTTCTTAATAGTCCATGTGGGTAGACTTAAACTTAGGTCTTGTCAAACATTTTGATTGACTTTCCTAAGGTAACAGGACGTATTCAAAAGAGATCCTCTAAAATAAGACCATTTGACTTCTAGGCCACCTCGTCTTGATTTTCGATTCGGTTCGTGGAATCATTTAGGTTAGCTTCAGTACCAAATTCGGGTACAGCTTGTTAACATTACCCCTGGACATTCTAAAATTCTTCACACCATTCAAAAATATTACTCCCCTCTCGAACGTCATTCGTCCGTTTGAATTTATCGCACGACATGGTCATTGTGGCATTTTTTCCTTTTTGTTCGCATACGTGTTGAAGGAAAATCCTCGTGAACGCCTATAATTGCCACTTGTGTATCCATTTTCGAAAATGTCAATGCATATGACAGCACTTTGTTCGTTTTCCTCTTGCCATTGGTGTTGCTCTCCAAAAAAGGACACATTTCCTCAATGGAACGTTATAATAGGCGCAAATATAGTTTTCCCTATATTGGAATGGTGAGGTGACTTCAATAAATACGTGCAAGCATACCCAGCATATTTTGCTGTCGCTGACAGGTCCTTTTATGTATTCAGGCTTGTTTTTTTTTTTTACTGTTCCAACTTTGGCTGTGTTGCTGTTTCTTTTTTTTTAATGTTCATGTCAAAAATGCCTAAAAAATTGAGTAAGCAATTAAAATCACTGAGAACGGGGATGGCGAGTTGGGGGCGTTGGTGTTGATGTTGCCCCTTTTATTTTTGACTATTTTTCTTGTATAGCTGCGCCTCGAGGGTATTTTTTAATTGAATTTCGTTCAACGCCAGTGTTTTGGAAGAGTGAGCGAGAGAAAATGTTTAGCGGTTTATCGTATCCTTTGAAAGAAAAGACATAAACACTCATCTTGCTTCGACCCCACAGCGCATTCATTTTCATTAATTAAAGTACAAAAGGATGACGAGAAGAAGAAAGCCCTGACAACATAGAGGGCGACTTTGGGCGACCGACAACGTGACGGCGACGGAAACGGAAAGAAGATTTATATACTGTGTATTATCCTTAGGTCATTACTTCTTTCCGTTGTGTTTTTTTTTGCCTTCTTTTTTGAATTATTTCAGGATGACCTCAAAGGGTGGTGAAATCCGGTTTAATAGTTTGCCTTTTCGTCCATCCGCAAACATTGCCAATATCCGCCGACAACACCCACCTTCGCCCACATAATTAAAGTCTCCTTTTGAAATAAATAGCGGTATAGAATGAATGAAAAAAGCTATACAGCAGCTCTGTATACACATACAAACACGTAGAGAGTTTTTAATTATCCTGCTTTTTGTCAAGGGTAAAAAATTTCATTATTTTCAACTATGTATACGCGAAAAAAAAGGCTAATTAACTTAGAGCGAGTGCAAAATGCAACTTTGCCACATGCAGACACACCTACACACATATTATATGGCTGCGCGATCAATTCTCCGTATATCCTTGTTTGTAGAGGGGCGAGTTGCCATGCTACGCCATGTCGACTTTCTTTTTAATCCAAAATCTCTGCAGTTATCCTTTCATGTATTTCAACGGGTCTTGATGGTTTTTTGACGTTGTTTTCTGCTCACTTGTTTTTGCACTGGAATACGGTTTTACTTTGTCCTCTTAAAATACATACATACGCATACACATCCACGCTCGTGTATATGCATAGAATAGTTTTTCCTCGACTGTAATTAATGACGGAGACCATTTTATGCATGCATCACATACAAGCACAGTTTGCTGGTCCTAAACTTCACATCAGGATGTTATCCTTTCAAACACCCATCCATGGCATGGTACGTTATACTACAGATTTCACAGCATCAACTGGATGTAGGTATAGTAGCCGGCAAGAGCTTAACAGCATGATTGCTTGGTCTTGCATAATATCTATTCAGTACAGAGAATTAAAACATTCTCTCTTTCCATCTCGGTCGCAGTCGGTGGTCGTGGTCGTCCCTGGCAATCTTCGTCCTCGGTGTCTGTGTGCATCTCGCTCTCTATTCGTATATATATATTCGCAGGATGTGTTGGATGGTGTCAAACCTCATATTGTGGCGAGATGTATGTGGTATGTGTCCTTATTAGATAAATTCTATACTATGGCAACGGATTTTGTGTAGAGAAGTTAAGCCGCTTCAATATAGAGTGCGGACCAAAAAAATGTACACAGGAGACTCAAAAATAAAGTTTACAGCAAATACGCAAGGGACAAAGGCGCACAAACGATAGAAGGGCGCGAAAAAGAAGAAAACTATATCCAACAGGTCAAGTTGCTTAAAAACTTAAGTAATCCGATTTGAAGTGTATCCAGGTACGTAGTGAGGGTGTGAATTCGGTTTTACCAGTTTTACTAATGTGTTCTGCTAATACGCAGTCATCTCTGGCTATATCTAATGGATTCGTTATTAGAGTCGTCATTAGCGGACTTAATTTTAATATTTTAGATGACTGACTACCTATCAAAAACAGACTTTCAAGGTACAAATTTTTTTTAATTGTGTTTCATTTTGGATATCACCGGCACTATGTCCGGGATGCCTCTTCTGATGTTTACAAATATCTGCAAGGTAACTTGTTATATACGATAAACGCAGGAGTACATAACGTATGTGGTCAAATTTCAATTTTATTAAATTGAACAAATTCTGGAAGGAGCAATGCTGAGTTTTCCTGTAGAATTCGTCAGGCTGGGTCAATTTTGAGACAGCTTGGTCCTTCTGCTATTAGGACGAAATGAACTTGGTGTCAAAGCTAAGTTGTCAGTCTTTAATTCAGTATCTGTCCCAACTCTTACCTATTGTCATGAGGTTTGGGTAATGTTATGACCGAAAGGATAAGATCGCTGGAGGGTCCACTTGAGCAACCTACACCCGCGATAAGCAGACAATGAATGAATACAAGTTCTTAAAAAATCCACTGGGGCTTGTAATGAGTTCGATACCAAATTTATATATGTATAATAAAGTCTTCTTCGTTTTGACATGAAGGCGTAAAATCTTTCTAATCATTCCTTCATATATCAGAGACTAGTAGTAGTTAACGCGATTCGTATACACAGTAATTATTTTTATTCTTTTTTTAAGACAACAGGCCTTTGAAGAATGAATCATTGAATGAACCATTAAACCTGGGAGATGAAAGCCAAGACTTCCGTCCACCTGACCAAAACGAAGTAAGGATAGAAATATCCAAGCTGAAGTCCAACAAAGCTGTAGGACCGGACGGTTTATCGGCCGAAATTTTTAAGGCAACGGGAGATGACTTGGTAGAGAGCATACACCAACTCGTTTCAAAAATTTGGTCAGAGGAAAGTATGCCCGATGAATGGAGCCTCAGCATTGTTTGCCCGATCCATAAAGAAAGGAGAGGCCCTAAACTGCACCAACTATATGATCCTGTCTGCCGTACTGTGTGAACGCCTGAAACCATTCGTCAACGAACTGATTGGACCCTATCAGTGCGGTTTTAGGCCCGGTAAGTCCACAACCGACCAAATATTCACACTACGGCAGATCCTGGAGAAAACCCAAGAAGTCCAAATCGATACCCACCACCTTTTTATTGATTTTAAGGCCGCCTATGACTAAATTTATAGAGACGAGCTATATAGAGCCATGTCTAGTTTGGGCATCCCTGCCAAACTTGTCAGATTGTGCAGAATGACGATGAAGAACGCTCGCTTCTCCGTAAAGGTAGGAAACAAACTCACCGACACCTTTGATGTGAAAAAAAGGATTTAGACAAGGTGATGCACTGTCATGTGACTTTTTCAACATAATTCTTGAGAAATTTGTGCGAAACTCGGCACAATTTTCCAAAAGTCTGTGCAGCTATGTACTTGCATACGCTGACGACATCGACATCATTGGCAGAACACAGCGAGCTGTCACTGGTGCGTTTGAAAGTATCAGTACAGAACAGAGGCGGCAAAAATGGGTTTAGCGGTGAATGAGAGCGAAACAAAATACATGCTGTCAAAAAGAAGGGACACACAACATCGACGAATCGTACAGAACGTCACAATAGACAGCTATAACTTTAAGGTAGTTCCGGACTTTGTCTACCTCGGCTCCGCTATTAACTCTGAAAATGACATCACATCAGAAATCAAGCGAAGAACTACACTTGCCAACCACTCTTACTTTGGCCTAAGAAGGCAATTGATTAATAAGGCCTTGTCGAGAAACGCCACGGAGACTCTATAAAAGACCCTCATCATCCCAGCCCTGCTTTATGGCGCAGAATCATGGATATAATCAAAGATGAAGATCTCCTTGGTCGCTTCGAACGCAAAATTAGAGTGATTTCCTGTCCCGTTTGCGTTGACGGGCTTTGGAGATGGAGATTTAACAGCGAACTCTACGAGCTGTACAGCGACATCGACCTGGTCAGAAAAGTACGTATAAGTCGACCACGATGTCTAGGACAAGTAAAGCGAATGAACACAAGCGGACTCCGGCCCGAAGAGTCTTCGATTCCAACCCGGAGGGACAACGCAATAGAGAAAGACCTCGCCTTAGGTGGCAACTGGAGGCGGTTAGAAAAGATCGTGCTAACTGGAGAGGCGTGTTGGTTGAGGCCCAGGTCCACCCCCGACTGTAGCCGCCACCTAAGTAAGTAAATAAGTCTTTGGAGAATAATTCGCGTACACAACTTCGACGAACTCTAATTAGAGTAATTCTAAAATTCATTTTGACTGACAAGACAAAAGGTAGCTCGGTTCTTCCTTCGATTGTCAACTGAAAACTCGTTTAAATTTAAAATAATTTTCAAGGATATTAATTTAAATGTTTGTTCCTTTCGCAAGGAAGTCGAAAACCGCTACAAAAACGCAAATAAATAAGTAATTCTAAATGTGTCACCCTCACCCATTTGGGTGGCATTTTTTGTGAAAACGTTACACACTCTGGTTAGGTAATAAAAATACCCATCCCCAAAAGAAAACCGGTAGATGTTGTATTTTGTATAACAAATCATAAATTTTCCTTCGAGGAATTAAATTCAGCTTCAATTGCAGTAATAAACTTTCTTTGGATTTTTGTTTCTTCTGTCGTTCTGTCTCTTCGCATTAGCGCACATTTGAAATTCGCTTTAGCTCCTCTCGCAGAGAAACAACATTTTTTGACAAATTAATTGCGGTTGCCTGGCGCTACTCAAACTCACGACTGGTATAAGTATATACAATTTTGAAAATTCCTAAAGCTCTTCGAAGAACGATGGATGGCGGGAGTAAAAAAAAAAACTGGCAAATGTCTAACTGTTCCAATTCTACCCCAAACTCGGTTGGTTTCACTTTCATTATGATAAATTACGTTAATTAATACCATGACAAAGAAACCGTTTTGATTTTGTTTTTATCGTGATGTTAAGGAGGGTGGGTTGGGTGAGTTTGGTGAGTTGTGTAACGCAACAGGCAGAGAAGCGCTAGGGTGGAATGGCAAAGAACTTCCTATATAAAGGAAAGGGTGATCTTTCTTCTCCCTATGAGGAATTTCTTTTTCTTTCAATTCATCTCATTGTTTATAAATTGGTCGGTGGATGGGGATGGTTGTGGTAAGAGATGGTAAAGCGGGTGGAGCGTGGAGCGTGGAGGCCGTGCAAGGAATGCCTTGGAGATGGGAAGTTTTCGAAGAATTTCTAAGCCAAATTATTTTAATTTGGGGCTTTGAAAAAGTAAGATGGACGTTTGTTGGCGTTTTTTTTGTTTTTTTTTTTTAGGTATTTTAGTAGCCAAGTTTTAATTAATAGTCATCAAAGTGTTTGGTATTGCCTTTTACTTTGTCGCAGTTGTTTTTTTAATTCGACCAGTTGAATGAATAATGATATTAGCCTTCGGGCCAGGTAGCTATACGAAGTATGTATCTAAGGTATTTATGAGTCCCTAAATTTGAGAAATACAATTAATTTTTTAATTACAAAAGTCGAACATGAGAAGGTAACGCCCCATTCTATCAACATGAGGACTGTGTTTAACTGGCTTTTATATAGGAAGGGTATAAAATTGGCAAATCGTATAAGTCCTATTTTAAAGATAAAGTCGTCTGATTCCGGAGTGACTCTAGAATGATTTCTCTGACTCAGATTTCTATAAAAAAAAAAAAAGAATTTCACTATCGCTTCATAATAGTTGGCGTGATTGCGATGCACATTGATAAAGCAGGTAAAATAGATGTTTGCAAATCTTCCGTACTCATGAAGCCCACGGACTGTAAAAAAGTTTAGCTTAAAAAATTCCCAAATCCACCCAACGAAAACGTCACTGTCTTAAGCACCCGTTTTTTTCTTTAGATTAAATGAATGCTGTGTTCCCAATAGATTACGCATACAACTTCCTTCTCAAAAATTCGAAAATCCTTTTATGCAACGGCCCTAATATGTTGTTTCAACGATAACTTTCCTTTAAAACGAAAAGAAAAACGGAGTTAAAAAAATACATATTTAATTTCATGCTTAACACTACCAACCTAATTTGCAACGACCATTTTTTGTGGGCGCTTTTGATTCAAGTACCTACATATAAAATTGTTGGACGTTTTGTTCGATAGAAAAACCAGTTGTAAGAATATTGGTTCTTTATTTTGGGACGAATTGAGAGGCAGCTAAAATTGAAAGCCGAGCCGAGTCTGAATGGTTGAATTAAAAAGCTTTCTTAGAACGGCTATGGTCTCGGCTATTTGTCAAAAATTTGCAAAAGTTATTACACTAAAAATTACTCTAAGATTTAATTTCAGTTTTTCGAGGGATCGAACTTGAGACCTATCACTCAGTTTAGTCCAGAACACTAACCACTGATCTACTTCACTCAAGAGGGCAAGAGAGGATAGTTTGAGGAAATATTTTTATAAATAAAGACTTGTTTATGCAAAAATAACCATTTTATCAACATTCAAACATTCAACAAATCGAGGCTGATAATAATAGGTAGGTACCAAGTCTGACATCCAGCAAAGGGGAAAGAAAATCCAGTTTGATTTCTCATTAAGAGGCTAAAAACCGAGTGAAAGAAATAAAAAACCAGTACAGACAATTATCTTCGACTATGCCGAAGCTCAAATACCCGGTACTATATTAGGCGTATTTTTTTGGAAGTGAGTATAACAAAATCAAAAGTGAGTATAACCGTTTTGCATGTAAAACCAAAAGTGGGTATAACAAAACCAAAAGTGAGTATACCAGTTTTGCATGTAAAAGTAAAAGTGAACTAGCTATAGATTTCCAAAAAATACGCCTATTATTGTAAAATAAAACCAGGTAGATTTTAGCCCAAACATAATGTAGACAAGCGTAAATAGTACCTATTGAGGTTTTTCAATACAAATTTAATTAATTTAGTGTGTGGAAATGACGATTACTTTTTTGTAATGCTACTAGTGATTTCTTTAGATTCTTGGCGAACAAAATATATCTATACATACTCAAATCTTTCACCTTTTGTTTTAGCTGAAACAAGACACTACCTACTATGGCTACTGCTTTATACAATGCAATTTTTTTGTCCGATTTTGAACACACTTCTCGGAGTTCATACCATTTTCGTATACAGATCTAGATTACATTTTTGTATAACAGGAACAAGATAGCGCAGATTTTCGCAGAAACACCAGCAAAAAACTTTGCGCGTACCTATTACCAGAAAATGACCCTAATTAGAGGCTCATAAAATCCTTTCAATTTTCATTATCATTACTGGCGCCGTGTGATCGGATGTGGTAAAAACCCAGCGAGTGACAAGAAGCATCCGTCCGAATGCCCACTACATTTCAACAACTAGCTACATATTATTATTATTGAAAAAAAAATAAAAAAACAAAAATTAATTACATACTGCAATAATTAAATGGTGAAAGTAGATGACAGTTCAAACATGTGTCAAAAATAAATCAATTCACTTCGTTAATACCGAAATACATAATGTAATAATATTGCACACATTTCCTTTTATTTACAAATGGTAAAATAGATAAAGTAGAGAAAAGCAATAACCATTTATTTGATCAAAAGTGCGCTGGTAGAAAAATATCCCCTTAAGGGAAATTGTTCTGCGCTTCCACAACTGCGTTTAGTTAACTGGCAGATTATTTTGAACTGTGAAACTGAACGAGTTAAACCAAAAGTTTAAACTCTCGGTCAGGTTTAGTTAAACTTCAGTTTAAACTCTGACTGTGCAACTGGCCATAACTGTGTTCTTCTCGTCTCGCCAGTCTGCCATTTCTCTAATTCAAAACCTAAAAAGTATCATTATAGCAGGTATACCTAATCATTATACAAGCCCACTCAGCCTTGATCAGTAAAAAATCAATTCCAAAATTTACCGCGTCTATTGTCGGTAAACTTGGAACTATACTCATATACGTCAGTTTCAGTTCATATTAAAATAAAGAAAAAGAAAACCAGTAAGACAATTATCTTCGACTATGCCGAAGCTCAAATACCCGGTACTATATTATTGTAAAATAAAAAAAAAATATTTTAGTATTAAAAAATTATATATTTGTATGGGAGGTATGGGTACTTTTTATTCGGCCAAGCTCATTTTTTGTCAAAATTTTTTAAATATTATTAGAACAATATGTGCAAAGTTTAAACTTGCTATCTTTACTGTATCTATTTAAATTTAATTTTTAACATAAAAAGCTATATAAATCTGATATTTTTGTATGGGAGGTAGTAGTAGTTTTCATCCGATCTTGCTCATCTTCGAACTTAGCCTCAGTTTGGTGGATAAAAGCTTACATACCAAATTTCAAGTCGATAGCTCTTAAATTACGGCCGTAATCGTGCGGACAGACAGACGGACATCGCTAGATCGACTAAGAAAGTGATGCTGATCAATAATATATATAGTTTGTCATACCTACAACGCCTCCTTATGGGCGTTACAAATGGAATGACAAAGTGAATATACCCTCACCACAGTGTGGTACCGGGTATAAAAATATTTTAGTATTAAAAAATTATATATTTGTATGGGAGGTATGGGTAGTTTTTATTCGATCAAGCTCCTTTTTTGTCAAAAAATTTTAAATATTATTAAAACAATACGTGCAAAGTTTAAACTTGATATCTTTACTGTAGCTATTTAAATTTAATTTTTAACATAACCAGTAAGACAATTATCTTCGACTATGCCGAAGCTCAAATACCCGGTACTATATTATTGTAAAATAAAAAAATATTTTAGTATTAAAAAATTATATATTTGTATGGGAGGTATGGGTACTTTTTATTCGACCAAGCTCATTTTTTGTCAAATTTTTTTAAATATTATTAAAACAATATGTGCAAAGTTTAAACTTGCTATCTTTACTGTAGCTATTTAAATTTAATTTTTAACATAAAAAGCTATATAAATCCGATATTTTTGTATGGGAGGTAGTAGTAGTTTTCATCCGATCTTGCTCATCTTCGAACTTAGCCTCAGTTTGGTGGATAAAAGCTTACGTACCAAATTTCAAGTCGATAGCTCTTAAATTACGGCCGTAATCGTGCGGACAGACAGACGGACAGACGGACAGACGGACAGACAGACGGACATCGCTAGATCGACTAAGAAAGTGATGCTGATCAATAATATATATAGTTTGTCATACCTACAACGCCTCCTTATGGGCGTTACAAATGGAATGACAAAGTGAATATACCCTCACCACAGTGTGGTACCGGGTATAAAAAACAATAATGGGCCGAGAACTCAGCCTTCAGGTACACCAATTTGAAGATCAAATACGGGTGGGCCATTTAATGGTTTCTTTTTTAGATCATAGGTTATTATGACACTGACAGCTGTTTCCCGCTCGAAATCTTGACATAAAGTCAGCATCATACGCGGAACGAAATGAGTCCCTTTACGCTTGAACAACGTTGGGGAATATTGAAAACTTATTTCCAAAGTGAGTGTTGTGTAGCCCAAACAGTGCGATTTTTGAAAAGAAGTTCTGAAATGAAGCACCCACCGCGTCTGTGCTGTGCGCAAGTTTGTGCAAAAAGTTCATGAGACTGGTATGCTAGTGGACAACACTCATGGACCTCGTCGTCGTACGTTGCGCACAGACAAGAATGTGGCTGTTTTAGCCGGGAATGTGAGACTCAATTCACTATCATCAACTCACCATCGATCTCAACAGCTCAACATTTCAACGCATTAGCCTGAGAAAAATCCTGCACTAAGATCTCGCTTACAAGGTCCAATTGACTCATCAATTGAAGGCACACGACCATCAGCTTTGTTATTGCTTCGCAGTTTGGGCCATAGAGCAGCTTGAAATGGACAACGATTTTGGGCGAAAAAACATCTTTTCTGACGAGGTGCATTTTCATTTCGGCGGCTACGTTAACAAACAAAATTGCCGCATCTGAGGCTCGGAAAATCCGCACGTTATTGTCGAGAAGCCAATGCATCCACAGAGAGTGACAGTTTGGGGCGGATTATGGAGTGGTGGCATCATTGGACCATTTTTCTTCGAAAATGAGGCTGGGAACAACGTTTCGGTCAACGGTGGGCGTTACCAGAGCCATGTTAACCGACTTTTGTTTTTACTGAAATTGAAGACATGGATTTGGACGACCTCTGTTTCATGCAGGATGGCGCGCCATGCCACACAGCCCATGCCACAATCGATCTTTTGCTCACCAAATTCCCAAATCGTGTTATCAGCCGTCTTAGCGATGTCAATTGGCCGCCTCGGAGCTGCGATTTGACCAATGGACTTTTTTTTGTGAGGGAACCGTAAAGAACCGATGTTATGCCAACAATCCGGAAACGATTCAAGCACTTAAGGCCAATATCATCTAAGCAATTCATGAGCTACAGCCCGAAACAATCAACAAGGTCTTGAAAAATTTGTGTGTCAGAATGCGCTACTGCGAAGCCAGCCATAAAATTAATGGGAATGTTTTTCTTACTAATAAAGCCATAATACATGAACAACATTATATTCGTTCATTGTATTGCATTTTTAAAAATAAACTTCTACCCACCCTTTATACCTGGCTGAAAATACTAGCTTCTGAGATACGTGATCCAATCTATAGCATAAAATTTCTAAAACCAGCTTTTCCGTTATTGAATGTATATACAAAAATGTTATTACTTCACAAGTCCGTAGCTAACTTCACGCATAGTCATGATATTTCAAAAATGTGTCCTTGTTATTGAAATTATGTATTTTTAAGAGACCTAAATTATCAATTCACTGAATGTCCGTATAGATACATCTCAAAATATTAATAATAATTCAATTATTCTATACTCACAATATATTAAAAGTAATAATTGTCCTTACCAAATTCTGAAAAACCGTGTCTGTACATACCTGTAATTAAAAGAAAGAAGAGAATTTAGTCCAACTTAATCGATCGCATGGGAACATTTCAATTTAGTAGACTACTGACAATCAAAATTGCTTCATTGCAACATATATAACACCCAGAAGTCTTTGCCACTCAGTCCACCCTTTTGTCCTTAACCCCCAGCAAGAGTGCATCCATTAATCCCGGCTTGTAATTTCCTTTTAACTTCTTCTCATCTCGCATACATAATGAAGTTCAAAAAGCTAAAAGCGTCACACAACAAATTAATGTTAGAGTTCTGCTTCTGCCTGTCTGCCGCTTACCTTCGTGCGTGCACTTGTGTAATATGTATACACATGTGCAAATGGGGTGCGATAATCACAGGGTAACATGTTGTGCCTTACCGTATATGCATACCTCCGGTAAGTACACTCGTATTCTTCCAATAAAAGTAGCCCTTTTGTGTCGGAAATTACATTTTGCCAACCCTTTAAGTGTCAACTTCAAGGCACCCTGACATTTGTGCAGAGCCAGTGTACACACAGCAGCAGCAGCAGCACGTGAATGTCAACTCAGTTGGATGGTTTGCTATGTAATCACAAAGTGATGTGTCACATGCGATGTGATGAAAGCATTTAATATCATTTGTTGCCATCGTTGTCGTTCCATTATATGTATACCTATACATACGAGATGTAATATTCCCACACTTTTCCTATATTCGCATCGACAAAATTCAAAGAAAATTCAAAGCCTAGAGTGATGTCCTGCAAGGAAAGAGACAACGGCATCAAACAGCAAACAGTAAAAAAATGGTACGTATCTGACTTTCGAAATGAACAGCCAACCACTCTTATAAGCCAGATGCATGTATGTATGCAAATGCATGTTTGAATTTATGATAAAACTGACGAGGACGACGACGACGACGATGACAACAACGACTAGGACGACTTTCGAAGATACACAAATCCACTTGAGGGTGACTGACTGACTTATTACCCACTTGGTTTACACTTTGCATTATATATGCGAGTCGGGAGTCTTTTGCAAAGGACTTCACTCCCACCTATAACAAGCTGTGCCTCCTTATCGCTGGCGAACACTTTGCATGTAAAATCATTGGGGCTGAACTGTGCGAGCATTGAACGCGTTCATTGTTGCACATACACACACACAAACATACGGTTGCTATTAACGTTGCATTATGACCCTTGCACCCACTCGCCATACTGTTCAAAGCTAGATAATATACAATACCGAACGCCTATCTTAGGCATTTGCATAGCGACACTCTGCTGGTTGCCTGGTATATTGAGTAGTGGTGGTAATGGTGGTATCTGCTACTGCTGCTGCAGATGACGATGATGGCTGCCATATGGAATACAAAGTGGAATGAAATTATTCAGCAGAGGACCAAACTGGCATCTCTGCATGCGTGCATTCAGCCGGTCATTGCAAACCAAGCCACCACACCAAGTCGAAGTCAGTCAGTTCACACTCACCAGTCCACATCAGGAACATTGTCGTGCAAAGCGAATGCCATTTTGTTGTTGGCATGTCATTAGACATGTCAAATTGTTCTTGGTTTGTTTCGGTGAAGCGTTGCGCCATATTTTCTACAATCACTGGGAGGTAGATTATGTAATGAGGGGGATCAAATGTCACAAAGGGGGATATGAACCGAAGATCCAACCCGACGAATGCACATAACAAAAAAAATCTCTACCGAAAGTTCACCGATCACGATCACTATCAAGAATTTTTTTGTTTAAATACTTCTCCCGGGAAGGGCGAACCTATAACGCTTCAACAGCGCCCCGAGATGCTTGCAGATGTATGTTAGTTCTGCACTTAAATTGCTGCAAATTGTATACTTCTGGAAATATATCCCCAGAAAGCGAGTTCCAAAGTTTGCTTGTCTTGTAACAGAAGGAGTTTAGGAAAGTTGATGTCCTCGCGGTTGTCACGTCAAGTGTATTGTATGGTCATGATCACTAGCAGCCTGTCTTGTGGGGTGCCCAAAAGTTGCATTTCGATGGATAATGTCTTTGAGTTCCTCGGAACATCTGCTATGGAAGTACCTGTAGAACAAGCATGTGCCAGCGACTTGTCTTCTGTGCACCAATGAGAGCTATTCACGTTTTTAGCTTCAGGATAACGAAACCAGAACAACAGATGACTTCCAATAGACATTGGGATAGTGCTTGAAGTTGAAGGGAAATGTTCAACTTAGAACTATTTGAGGCATCCGGATATTGCGAAAACGGCCTAAGTAAACTTATCGCAGCTATATAAAGTAAACGTTTTCTTAAAGATTTTTCCAAATTAATTGAGGGCACTATTTATCAATCGAGACGACCAAGAGTCATATATTTAGTTGAGGCAGAACTAACAGTCCCCACATTCCCCTACAACAACTCCCACTTATAGTGATTTCCCTTTCAAATTGCAGGCATCTGCAACACAAATCCTTTTTAAGGTTGAAAACCTCACAAAAAAAAAGAACCACGACAGAACAGAAAAAAAAATCGAACTACGACGGTGAACTTAAATCCGTTTTTTTCCATTTGTATTGAAAATCCCCCAGAGCTTTAAACAACTGCACACATCCTCCACTATGGCGCAAAAAAAAAATCCATCACATCCACTACTCTCAGACATCCAGTCAAACGGCAGTGAGTTTCACAAAAAAAAAAAAACAAAAAAAGCACAAAATCGGAACGAATTAATGCACCACATTCAATTTACCGTCTCTCTTGTCCCGCCTGCTGCCACCATTCCAGGACACTCTCATTTATGTCAACAAAACTAACAGCGTGTACGTGCACGCGGAAGAAAACGCCGCCCGGGGGAGCCTATCCTGCCGGATATAGCAGTCGAACCCCATGTGCGGTAGTGGTAGATGCATGTCAAGTGGTGGAAAGTAAATCAATTCGGGCATATAATTGCTCGAATTCTTTTTTAAACCATTCTGCGGATTTTCTTCGGCATCATCATCATCATCGTCGTGGTCGGTGGCACCCGCATTTTTTCCATACCATATCTATTCATCCACATATTCACCGCAATCCATCTTTCCCATTCGAACACATTACAACGACCGAGCAAAGGACAATCAGAAATAGTCGGGCAGAAGGAAAAGAATCCTTGCTCCTTGTCGTGCAGAGCGCGCAACATGTGAAGGGAATTTGAATATTCATGTGCCATGGAGCAGCAACAGAAAGGCGCCTGAGAGCAGCACTCTATACTCCGCAGGTGATTAGGGTTTGTGGTGAATGAAATATTTCTCTCAAAAAGAAGGATACCTACCTACCTCCCATATCCTTATGGCTGACAATGAACTTTTTTTTTTTTTTTGTTTTCATTGATTTCTCTATAGCAGGTGGTGGAATCTGGTGAATATCCTTTTTTACAATAATAAAACTTCTGACAAGGATTTGTCTACATCTTCATTACCGGACAGAGATTGGTATGCAATTCACCCTTCCTTGGGCATCAACACACATCATGGTAATGTAAGTGGAAATCACAATGAAAAGTACTACCATAAAAATGACGATGACAATGACGACGACGAAGAAGATGAAGAGTAACAAATCTCTGGTGAGAAATTCACTATAACGTTCCTTTTGGCAAATGTGCTAGTTTAAATGTGTTTGTGGCAGTAAATCTCTGAACCGCGTTCCGAGACCAAATGAATTATTTAGTCAGACATTCGTCCCTTTTTTTAGGGAGGAGTCTATCACCATCATTATTATCATCACCATATAATTCGCATTCAATTCGATGTGGAAATTCTCACAAGCAAATGCGAAAGGATCAAAATGGAATTGTGTTCCCAGACGATTTTCAATCTCATTTGTTACCGTTTTTTTTTCGTTCATCCTTTTTCCACATGTAGGTACGAAGAAGGAGACTATGGCAGAACCCTTTTTGGCCAGAAGCCATCAACTAAATGGCCACAGATTATTGCTTTATTGACTGATGCGAGTCGACGAATATATATATACATATATCTATATGGGAATGGGAGTAGAGCGCGCTGGTCTAGTAGAATCCTTGTGTGCAGAAATTGATTTCAATCAAATAATGATGGAGAATAATTTAGAAGAAAGCTTCTTGCAGCGCAGTGATTCCCTGGCAAAATCGAACGTAAACGACTGAAACGGATTCAATGTTGCATGGTGGTGCTATATCGTCCTTCTCATCGTCTTTTGTTTATGACTGACGATGATTTTCTCAATGAGATTCAATTGAATCCTCTCGGTGATCCTGATCCTGATGTGTATATAGTTCTCGGGTCTGACGTGTTGAAACAATGAATAAATGAGTACATGGAGAGTGAGCGATATAATGATTAAATTTTCAAAGCATTTAGTGCCTGTAAGCACAACGACTCAAGATTGTATCTCTCTCTATACATATTCTGGAGTAATTCAGGGAGTCGGTCTACAGAGTCGCCTTGTGGGGAGATATAGTAGGAGCTCGGTTCTTTGTGGTGATTGGATTCAGTCGACTTAAGTACAGAGCCCGGGGGCTTTTGTATAGCATTGCAATCTTGTTGATGGGTATGTAAACGAATGACATGGCTTCTGGGATGCTTAGAGTGTCATATAGGATATGGTCTCTGGTGGACACCGCCTGGAGAGTTATAGCCTTCAGTTTAATAGTGAATAGATTAACCTTTTGCCTTTATTCTATTTTGCGACACCTGCTGAATGGAAGATGTTGATAGAATGCTGAAAATTATTTTCAATTGATATAATATATTGCTGGCTGGATGGTATACATAGCCCAAGGGAGTCATTATTTTGTTAACTCTTAGTAAGCGAATTTTTCTTTTAATTCTCACAACCACACGCTTATGGGATACTTTATTTTTGGGACGATTGGAAGGCGTAAAATACCTTTCAGAAGATCTGGTGGGGTTCCCAGGCAAATGGACAACGTAGTGAATGAGGGACTTACCTTTCCTTCAGAACCTTTACGGATGATAGACTCTGAAGCTGTCAAAGTAAGACTCCAATTTATGCTTGCTGCTAGCAGGACTTTAGATAAATTTGCAACGGTTGCTGATTGATGGGTGTGATTATACAGTCCTTCTCATCGCCATGACTTAAATATTTTAGAATTGACATAATGAAAGTGAAATATTGACGAGCTTGACTTGTAAGATTGCCCGTCTAGTGACAAAACACGGCGAATCCAGAGCCGTAGCCTTGGACATATCAAATGGCATTTGACCGAGTGTGGCATAGAGCCCTATTAGGCAAGTTAGAGTGTTATGGATTACCACAACAACTCTGCGGATGGATGCAAAATTTTCTATTGGGAAGATCGATCCAAGTTGTTGTAGATGGTATATCATCTAATTCGTTTGCTATAAATGCAGGAGTGCTCCAAGGATCTATACTAAGACAACTTGGTTGTATTTAATGCAAACAATACACAGCTCACAACATTTTCTAGAGAAAATACATCAACAGTTCATCAGATCCAAATGGATGACCTTCCAATCCATCCAAAGGACTCAATGCACCTTCTAGGAGTCACAGTCAATTCGGGAATCACATGGCAGGCATTTCCTATATCGCAAGATCGGCGTCCGCTAAGTTGAGCTACCTATTTAGAGCAAAGAGGTACTTTAGCCCCAAGAAACTTCTCCTTCTCTACAAAGCTCAGGTTAGACCAGGCCTGGAATATTGTTCCCATATATGGAGCTCGGCCCCAAAACATTCACTTAACCTACTTGACAGCATACAGAGACGAGCAGTGCGACTTATTGGTTACCCTACACTCACATCGAATCTACAACCGTTGGTGCACAGAAGACAAGTCGATAACCTATGCTTGTTCTATAGGTACGTCCATGGTAGATGTTCCGAGGAACTCAAAGACATTATTCCTCGAAATGCAACTTTTGGGCGCCCCACAAGACAGGCTGCTAAAGCTCATGACCATACATTACACTTGACAACCGCGAGGACATCAACTTTCCAAAACTCCTTCTGTTACAGGACAAGCAAACTTTGGAACTCGCTTCCTGGGGATATATTTCCTGAAGACTACAATTTGCAGCAATTTAAGTCTAGAACTAACATACATCTGCAAGCATCTCGGGGCGCTGTTGAAGGGTTATAGGTTCGCCTTTCCCGGGAGAAGTATTTAAAAAAAAAGCTGAATCTATCTCTCTGAATAGACCTACTTTCAGAAGCTGCATGGATGACTAGATTTTTTTAAATCTGCTCAGCGACATCACAAACGTGTGAAAATTAAAGCGAACGCCAGAGTAGAGGGTCAACAAATCCAAGCCCCTAGTAAAAGAAGACCTCGTCTTTAAAAGCGCACTCAAATCGAAAGACATCGCAATCATTTCGAGTACATAACTCTGGGAAGTTTCATGAGCAACTTACTTACTTACTTTAGTTATCGGGCTCCCGACCCGTGAAGAGTCTCCGCAGCGTTCAATCCTCTACGAACCCGGGCACGCTGCTTCCAGTTGTCGAGACCAAGCGCTTTGGCATCCCCGATGGCTTGGTCTTTGAAACGGAGGTTCGGTCTTCCTTGTCTTATCAAACCTGGGCTCTGGGATTCGAAGATCCTCTTAGCTGGAGCATTATTGTCTATTCGCTCGATGTGACCGAGCCAATATAGTCGACGTGTTTTGGCTTTTTGGACTACATCCAGATCTTGGTACAGCTCATAGAGTTCGTATCGTTCGTAGGTTGTATCTTCTCCTCCATTCGCCCTCCTCGCACACAGGACCAAAAATCCGCCGAAGTATTTTTCTTTCGAAGGAGTTCAATATCAGCTCTCTCCCTTCTTGCTTATCGTCCAGCACTCGGCGCCATAAAGCAGAAATGGCAGGGTAAGGCTTTTGTAGAGCACATATTTCGTCCTTGGAGTTAGGAGTTTTGAACCCAGTTGTTTTGTCAAACCGAAGTAGCAACGGTTTCCTATGGTAAATGTTCATGAGCAACAAGAACTTCCAAGTCGCGCTATTCATTACAAGATTCGCGGTTGTAGGATGCTCAAGTGAGTCCTTTAAAATTCTCGATCTTCTGCTATTTATTCTATAACAGGAAAGCCCTTCTCCCAGTCTTAGTCCAACCATCTGATCTTATGTCTACCCTCTGATTCTGATTACACTGGCACACATGGCAAGTTTTAAAAGCCGGGTTGATTGGTTTGGGTAACCTTCCTGCATTTCACAACAAATCTGTAGATTTATTGTATGTATGTATATCTGAATAGTCCACTGCACCAATTTATTTATTCCTAAAGTTTTTCAATCACAACTCGTATAGTGCTGGTCGCCACAACAGTCACCCTTCTTCATCCTTGAAACACTCTGAAAGAGCCATCATCTGTCATTCATCTCGTTTAACAGCATTTAACTAACTTGACTATTTCCAATGACGAATTTAAATTCACAGTTTACCGCACTCGCCCTCCCACAGCCCCCAACCCACACGATGGCGTTGTTCCATTTTCCGCTGTTATCCAGTTCAGCTCTTTATACGCTGAGGTGCTAATAAAATTTAATTGCCAAAGCAATGAAAAATGTCTGTCCTCATTCTGGTAGAAAATTTTATTACTGTCCTGTTTGTTGGTTACATGCGGATGTGTATATACGATATCCTTCAGCTTGGCATCCATTGCCATGACTCTGGTATATCTCATCTTGACAGGATATAATTTACATATGTTACACAGATCCTAATTAGATTTGCGTCAACACTATTCCCCTTGGTTGAGTTGGAATTGGGATTGGGAGTGGCACTATGGCAGTTCTCATTCTCACAAAAGTGTACACACGTTCCTTTTCGTCATAGTATAGCTATACACAACCCTACATAGAGTTGTTTCAATTGTTGTTGTGTCAATGTTTCAAAAGTGTTGCATATTTGTCTACACATCCATATACACAGAAACACTGTGCGGGAGAAAGCGTAAATAAGTTTGATGACTTAGTGTGTACGGGTGAATGCACGATAAACCAAAAGGACACTTCAAAGCATTCCCAAGCCCCCGGTGACCTCTCAATTGACAATCCAAGAATATGGATGAGTTGTATGTATATTCTCGTCTGTACTTAACAATTGTTGCTATATAGCTCGCCCATAGGAGGGTGGCTTCAATTTTTGTTTGTCCTCCTGCCATTGACAATCTCGGACTTAAAAATTTACGAAGTGGAACTTCAGGATTTGGCGCAACTCCCAACAAATTGTGAGGACACAGGGCAACCGAATTTTCAAACACTTTCGTGTTTGTTGAAAGTGCGACAGCGAAAAATTATTTCATTTCAGGATCATAGAGAAATTTAATGATTTTGTGGCGACGCAGGCCAACGAAGATGTAGATTATGATGGCGACACTGTTCGGGTGGAGCTTGGGGAAAACTTAATTTTGTCGCCTCTTTCTGTGGAAACTAATAAAAATTCAAATGATGAGGTTTTGTTCAGAGGTTCAGAGGGATCACAGTGTTGGGCTGAGTTTTGGGAATCGATTTGTTGTTACCTATACCTGCACAAACAAGCGACAAGGATGGTGGAGTGTAAAGGTATTTAAAGTTAATGGTGTGTTATTGAAAATTGCTAGCGGTTAGGGTTAGCTGTACATACATATATGGGGTTTTTCGGTAGCGGCTATAAGTTATAATTTAAAATGTAAATTGAGGGGGACGTGGCTAGAAATTTCTTGGTAAAGGACTATATTGTGGGGGGGCGATCTCATTAAAATCGGAAAACTATGCAAATTTTGTAAAATAGAAATCCTTGTGGTTCTTACACGAGATGAGGTTGTGCTGTATGAATATGACTACTTCATAGTATACATTTAGCAATCACAGCATTGACAAAAACTCTCAAACGCTGTGCCATTTATTTCAGCTATTTACTGTTACCCATGGCTAAGGGTTACAACTTTTATTTGTCTTCAACATATTGCTGTTGGAGCAAAAAGGCTATCAGAGCAATAATATGGCTTTAGGAAAGCACGTTCTACAATAGGTGGAAGTGGAAACAGCGCGAAAGGCCATACATGACAGGATGAAATGCGGGTTCGAGAAGTGCTTTGCGATAGTAACCCTTGGCGTGATAACTCTAAGATTGTGGATTTTGTGGATGATGATATCATCAAACTTTAGAGAAAGTGGACGAAATTAGCAATGAATCGATAAGGATCGTACGGTGTTGGCTAATATTTACCATAGCAGGATTAACTCTAGCTGAGCACTAAATAGAGGCGGTGCTCAATACTAGCAGGAAAATAATATAGACACCTTTACAATTGGCGGATATGAAATTGAATCCAAAGCACTCATCATCTATCTAGGAGTCATTATAGGTCATCACTTTTAGGCCTCTACCAACGATTGAAAAATGGGGAAAAGTAAGTAAGGTAATAGCATTTGCTCATTTTACTATTTATTCAAATTATTATTTTATAAAAACATAAAAATGATTTGGTATTTCATAAAAATAGTAAAAATTAAAATAAACGTAGGTATAACCAAATAGTTAATTTAAAGGAAGTTATTAAGGCTTCAGCACAAACAAATTTACATTGAAAATTGGCTTTTGTAATTAAAAGATGTGCATCCGTTTTCTGGATTCAATTTTGTATCAAATAGCAAAGCAAGCTCCATAATGCCCAAGCCACAATGGCGCTTTGCGGCGTGCGTGCGTTGACAGATAGAGTAGAACCAATGCTTTCATATGGTGCAAGCCAGAATGCGGCTTCAGGCTTCGGGTCGCGTTGTGATCGTAAATATCGTAAAGTTCAACGCGGCGCCCAAGTAGAGCAACTTTCTTCTTTCAGTGGCATTGGACGGCTTTGACGTTTTCTTTCGGTTTGGTTTGTTCGATTTGATAATATTTAAAGTGTTAGAGCATATGCCGTTCATTGTTGGAGTTGCATGGATTCACTTAGGTATATACGTACCTACTCGTTTTTAGTAGCCTATGAGGTTTTTTCAATACAAATTAATTATTTTACTGTGTGGAAATGACGAATATAATTTTTGTTGTAATGCTACTAGTGATTTCTTTAGATTGTTGATAAAAAAAATATGTGCTCAAATGTAATGTACACGCTTTTGATATTTCAATTTTGTCTGAAACTACTCTATTCTTCATACAATTTATTAACGAGATAAACATTTTTGTTTAGAATATTTATAGTTTCTTTTTCTAGTTGAGGGTAAATCTAATTTCCTGCGATGTGCAAATGATAGGTATTATTTTATTACTTGGTTTACCCGCCCAGGTTTGCTCGTGCCAATGAATTGTAGATATTGCTTAGATATATTTTTTATTGTCCATCGGGACAATGCACATGAATATGCGCACCTTTGTCCGACTTTGACCCAACTTCACGGGAATTCTCTGGCCAATAGATATCGAAGATTCCCTGTAAATTTGAACTCAATCGGCTGGTAGGGTTTGAAGTCCGTACATAGGAACATAAAAAATCTCTGGACAAGACAGCGAAGATCTTCGCGGAAATATAGCAAAAAAATTACCCCTATTAGGTCATAAAATCCTTTCAATATGCATTGTCATATAAATTGAAAAATCAGGTAAATCGTCGGTATCCATATTTGAGAATTTATTAATAGGGGTTTTTTTTAAATAGCCAAACCAAGATTTTAACAAAATTGCGCTTCTCTATAAGTGACTGAACTTCTTTCCACAGCTCAGATAAATGCTGTCCATTTGGTAACATTGCTCACTTAAATCGTTTTACAAGAAGTATTCCACAAAGTAATCAATTCACAATTTTAAGGGAAGGGATTTTCGATGTAATTTACCCATATTTTCTCAACTAAACTAAAAATCTACCTGTCTCGCCTGAAACGCCTTTCATGTGAAGGCATGCACCTGTGTACATTGAATGCACAGGCAATTCTTCCACAAAAATATTCCACGACAATAAAAGTGAAAATACATTTTATTGATATTTATTTATGAATTTTTTTTACTATTTTGAACAAATTTCCTCTTAATTCGTGCATTAAAATAACAATTATAAGCAAAAAGGAGTAGTTGCATTCTGCTCTGAATTCGTACATAACGTACATACGCAACATAAACCAAACAGAACTTTCAATCTCTCCTACTCTAATCTCACAACGCGCCAACGCTCTGAAGCGCCATTTAGTTTTGGAAAAGTGCGGCTTGCGCGCGTTGACATAAAGTACGGTAAAGTTTCTAAAACGCCTGTCAACGCACGCAAGCGGCAAAGCGCCATTGTGAATTGGGTAAGCCCTTTTATCGAAGGGCATTGCAACTAAAACGTTCACGGTATGTGCGAAAAGGCGTTTCTTTCAATTATTGTATCGGGGACAATGACGTTATCTCGAATGAAAAAAATCCCGAAAAAGTTTTTTCTTTAATCTCGAATGCAAAAATTTCGAATACGTAATACGTATTTCGAGATTTTTGTTATTCGATATTATATGCTTTCTAGATTTTTTTCGAGATTTTTGTTATTCGAGATTATGCTTTCAAGATTTTTTTTTCGAGATATCGTGGTAGACCCTTTGTATCGACTATTAGTAATTTAAAATTTTGTTGCAACCATCTTGATAAAGAAAACCAAGCAGGTGCATAAACTTTCTTTACACGATTCATAGAGATAGTTTTCTTCTGTACTCATTAGGTCTGCGATGCTTTCCTCAATTTCAGGTACATTTCCAATCACAGGAGAAAACTGAGCAATATTGGTATCGATAATTGAATTGCATATTTCCTTCCCTGTACCACATTTCGGAGTAATATGACCCAAGTAGATAGACTCTGGTTTTGCAAGAATTGTTAGATATATCTACTTCTTCTAGAACCTCCTTGCGAGAATGATGCCCTTAAATACTCTTGAGAATGACATCATTATACTGGCTTCTTAGACGTTTTCTCGACGGTGTATTTTATTTTTGTCGATTACAAGTCCTGTGTCCGTGGTGTTTACGATTCCAACATCCTGCAGAACCGCAGGATAACTGCGTCGGCAGATCATACTGATATCTACTAGCCCACATCGATCACAAATTCTTGCTACAGATGGTAGACAAAGCAAGTCGCGCTTATCTGAAGACGTGAAAAGATCAGAAGATGACGTTGAAGGTTCTGTTGAACAAAGTAGAACCCTACTGTTTCGATTGGCTCCACTGTTTCAAACGTTTCCATTGACTCTACTCTGTCGACTGGCCCTATTCCCTCGACTATATACTTCGGGAGACAAGATTATTCAATGCACTACGTTCTTTTCGATCTAGCTGGCCGCTTTTGTATTTTTAGTCTTTCGGGCTAATCAACAGAACCCATCACCATTTTCCTGTCGTTTCTTCGATCCGCTAAAAAAGGCCTTCCATTAACAAGAATCACAGGAGGCAAGCCCTCAAATGCAAACAAAAAACTTTTCATTTGGTAAAATACGCTAACCTTACAAATTTTTGTATTATTAAAAAAATATTGAAAAGAAGAAAAAAATGTAAAGAGTATAGGCCCAAAAGTACCCTTGAATATTTGTTTTGTTATTTTTCCCGCAATAAGCTCCGCAATTTGTACGGAACACCCTACTAAATAGTACCTAACTAATCTAGTTCTGTCAATATTCAGTATACTGATAGTAAAATGTAATTTGACCTTATCAGTTAATCCTGCCACTTCTTAAGGTGAATATGTTGATACCATTTATCTAGTCCCTCGCATTGAAAACCAAATGGTGCTTTGGATGGGGTTAGACAAATCCCTTTCTGTAATTTCTTGTTGGACGATATGGGTGCAAATTAGTTACTATAACATGTTTTGCTATCGACAACATCCATTTTTGGTGGCCATCAATGTTGAAATCCTTATAAAAAAAGGTACCTATGACTCGTAGAATACTCCTTGACAGCATATACTGTTCCCAATACTGATTCCTATTGCATTCACCTTTGTATGATTTGACTTCCTTCCACAAGCTTATACCTCGAAGCATAGCTCCTCATACTACGGCCACAATCCGCCTGTGGTAGGTAATAAAGTATTCAAGATATACAAACCAAATGCTCGTACATCAAAAATATACGTAAAAGCGATAAATCTTTAACATTTTATTATTCGAATTCGAAAATAGGATGTATCTCATCTAAATTCGATATAACCCTGAAAGCGTATCTATACATCATGCCGTTCTTACTGTCAACTTCCACCTGGGTTTCTCCACCTGAGCATCTATCTATAGCATTGCGCGATGTTAGTACTTATATTGTAATTGCAAACATTTCCTGATGTTCCTTTGACTGTGGAAGGAAGATCCTTTTTTTTCTCTCTCTATAACTGAAAGTTACAAAAATAACAAGAAAACAAACAGAGAGTTCGGAAAACCAAAGAAAATTGCAATGCTATCAAAGAGACGGGTGAGAAAAACAACGAAGGACACCGAGGATGATGTTCCAGACTCAGGGACTGAGCCCGTATGATGGGGTGGGGGTAAATAAATTGGGAAAATCTCGGGACTACCCGCTGCATTTGAAATAGAATGTGTTTGGATATCATGGTGTATATACCTACAACGTCGACAGGATGCACTTTATGCATACAAAAATTGACTCCAATCCAGAAATGAAGAGAACTCTGTTGTAGTTGTAGGTATGGCGTGCACAGATAAAAATTGGACATAGAAAGGATGAAGAAGAAAAACAAGTGAAAAAAAGAAAACACCAAAAGGCATCCACAGCGTCCCAGAGAGCTCGACTAATTATAGAGGTTTCTGATTTCCCTTGGGGCAATGTGTGTGCAAAGTATTTTCACAATTTTGCAATGGCGCGAGCGGTTTTGGTATTTGATTCTGGTCCTGCAAATATAGGTAGCAAAGTCGGGGAGCACTTTAAAAGCAGACTCTTTAGCTTCGATGTGTCAGCGATGGAATGGGGTTAATTGTGATTATTCGTTGATTGGAAAGTTGGGACTTGTTGTTGTTGTTGCTGTTTTTTTTTTTTGCAAATTATACGAATGTTGCGATAAAGAGAGGTAGGGGCCTTAGTTTTTTTTTGTTTAAAAAATCATCAAGGTCGTAGTTAATTCGCTGTGCCAGTAGTTGCATATTGTGTGTTTGAAAAGTGTTTTGCGACTTTTGTAGACTTAATGGAAATCAGCTGCTGCTGATAAGATACATTGAGTAAATGACCCCGATTAGAGAAGCAGACTCAAGACTCAACCAGCAGTGCCGCTTATACGTTATAGATACCATACCTACGTCAATCCAACAGGATTCAGAAAATTTGTTAGCAAATCACATATGACGATAATCGTCTCGAAGTTATCGAACTTTTTACGACTTTTGTGAAAGATTAGTTTTGGATTATCACAAGATTTTATTATATGTATTGCGACTTGATTGGAGGCTGCTCTAAAGGTGTTAGTTCTAAAACCGAGTTGTAAATTCTGGGGGTCTAATATACAATTGAATATATTTACAAATTAGCACCAATAAAAAGTTATAATCGAAGTGAAAATTTGAGAACATCAAATTCAATTTCAATTTAAATTTTAATTTCAATTACAATTTCAATTTCAATTTCAATTTCAATTTCAATTTCAATTTCAATTTCAATTTCAATTTCAATTTCAATTTCAATTTCAATTTCAATTTCAATTTCAATTTCAATTTCAATTTTAATTTCAATTTCAATTTCAATTTCAATTTCAATTTCAATTTCAATTTCAATTTCAATTTCAATTTCAATTTCAATTTCAATTTCAATTTCAATTTCAATTTCAATTTCAATTTCAATTTCAATTTCAATTTCAATTTCAATTTCAATTTCAATTTCAATTTCAATTTCAATTTCAATTTCAATTTCAATTTCAATTGCAATTTCAATAAATTGAATTGATAATTCGCAGGTTAAGAAAAGGTAGATCCCCACGTCTACATCTTCTGATTACCCCTACCGATTACATCTTGTGTAATTTACCCATCGGTGGGTGTTGACAGGAATTTGCAAAACCTACATTAAGTCTAATTTCGGAGATAGGTATTCTACCTTTGAAACAACTTAGATCTCGGACCGATTTTCTCGATGTGCGCTGCACTTGCATGATATTAATCATTCAGATTGACAAGATGGTCAGAGCAAAGGAAAACCATTGGAAGTTGGCAAAAGATCTATCATCCTAATCATTGTGAAAAGTACCCTACATAGTACATACCTTCTTATGGCAACAAAGCACTGCGATGTCGTTAGTGATTTTAAGAATATTGGCTACCTGATGGCTCAACTTGTCTATTCGGATCCATTTTTAATCAAGAAGTAGCGTGACGCTTAGCAATGCCTTTTCTTAGAACACCTTGCAGTCTTACACTTTAGGATGGTCTCTTGAACCTACTCATTAGAAATAATTGGAGAGGGCTTCATCATATTTCGAATCTCTATTACCTCAGGCTTTGAAAGACGAGACTGAAAACTGTTTCCATGGCTAGAAGACCTTTAGATTTGTATAGAGAATTAGTACCGGGTACGGGCTATTTTGGAAAAGATATGAAATTTCTCACATAAAGAAAGACACCATTCTTGTTGCAACAAGGAACATGACCCAGAAAAAAATCAAACATGGATAGAAACAAAAGTGAAATACATCGCATGTACTCTACAAAGGCCAACGAATCAAAAACAGGGAAGCTGACTGTTTTAAGAAGATCGAATAACGCCGTAGTTACTTAAACAATGAATAGTAGGCACAAACAGGTTTTCGAGTTAACACAGGGCTTAGTTAAAAATTCGCAAATTCACATCTAAGACAGTGACGACCTATGGTCATATTTACGACGTGGTATAAGGCATTAAAGGTTCCTATTACTAGGACGATTGGCACTCTGATTTTTAGAAGCATTTCTCTGATTACCAAGCATATTAAAAATTGTATGCCTCGCTACCCAAGTTAACCTAATATCTACGAACTGCCTTGGCACACAACTAAAAGTATGGTACCTTGCATTTCCGTTAAACCCTTATAAACATTAGTTCCCCATAAACCGATTTTCAAATCGTAGAAAATGTCGCCCGATTCACTGAAATGCTTATTTGAACAATTAACTCCAGTCGCTGGAAAATATCATTTAGTAACATCCAAACTTTACCTCTTCGTCTATTTTCTTTTCATTTCTTCCCCTCGTAAACGCAGCAATAGATTCTCAAATACGAAACGATTAAATTAAATAGCTGTCGACATATGTTTAACCAATTTCGTGCATTTGTACAGGTGTCCGTAAGTTCTCCACTACCATCCAGTATCCACCAGGACGACGACTGTCTTCAATCAATACTCTTGAAAAACTTTTCCTCAAAAACTTTCGCCAAAAGAAAAATTTGTAAAGCACACAGACAAACACACTCACGTACATACTCATATTCCCAAGATCATTGGATGCAGTACAACTCGATTTGGCTATACCTATGTATGCAAGAGAAGAACCAAATTTCAACTAACGAAATCGACTTCCTTCCCAGCCATTGGATTCATTTAAAGAAGAAGAGTTTTCTTTTGGGACGAACTTTTTTGCGGCAGCTCCTCTCCTGCAGCACATATCCTTAGACTTTCCATTTTCTTTTCTTTTTTGTTGCCGTTTGAGGTTTTTTTTGAAACAAGATCGTACGTGCATATCGGTTTGGTTTTTCTCTATGAAATCTCATTTATGCTACATATATCCTTGACATGTGTCAGTGTCATACAGAAGCACCAGTAGTATCAGTGGTAGTGGGTTGTACCTACCTATATTCCATTATTACTTAAAAGTATTATCCTTACTTGTTTGGGAAACATTTCCCCAGACCAACTCAGCTTGAATGTAAATTCCATATGTATTTCCGGTGCCTTGAAAACTTTCTACCGAAATGTCTTCTGGATTTCTTTCCGCTTTATGGAAGAGTGAAGACGTCGTCTACGTCTATATATATAGGAAAACAAAACAACTACCTGAACCTCTTCCAACAACGCGAAGAAACAAAAACTCATATACGTGTGAAGCCATAATCCTAATGATGATAGGAAGCAAATCCTTTTAGAGAGAGGATATGAAAATTCTTGGCTCCCTGCCAGGCTGTGTGGTGCCAAGTTCAGTGGATAAAAAAAAAACAATTTTCACAAACACGCAAACAGAAGAGGCTCGCTCTGTATATGCGAAAGGAAGTGAGGAATCGGGTTGCAATTTAGATAAACTGTTGCATTTGTCGGAATGAATGGAGTTGAATGCAAGGATGATGAGGCGACCGATGTGCTGAGTAGGAAGTCCCTACGGGCATAGTGAGACTTTGAAATGTCTAATTGAATTGAAGTGCTTATAATGTGCAGACGCGTATTTCGACGCAGAAAACGAAAATTAGTTGATTGGTTGAGGATGGTGTTTTTTTTTTTTTTTTTAGGGTTGGTATGTGAAAGGGATGTGATAACTTGTGTTGGTTTTTTGTGACTATAATGTCGGCGAATTTTATTTGGGGGATAGTAATACTTCTTCGGATACAATGGGATATAATATATGTAGATTGCTAAAATAAATTTAGTTTATTGAGGAATCGCTATAAACCTGTCTTTATAATCCGATTTTTCGGTAGTGGCTCCTAATGACAGTTCCTAGTTGGAGCGTATACTAAATCAATAAATACCTTGGAAGAAGCTATCGTATATTATGTCTTACTGTCCGTGAGTAAAAAAAATTTAAGACGGTGAGGACACAATCCTTTATGTCACCAATAGAGTGACTTTGACTACAATGCCAATTTTCGACCGAAACCCAAGAAACAGGTGAGTTCAGTTTTCCAATTGAATTCTTAAAGTTTTTGAAACTTAAGATAGCGCTGAGCAAGACGAAGGTAAACCTTTGGCTTCTACAAATATTTGTAAAAAGAGAAGCTAAGTTCTTCCAGGCTCCTTAAGGTGCCTGTCCATTTGAGCGTAAAAATGCTGCGAGCAGCTCTCAAGCAGCTCTCGAGAGCAAACTCGCAAGTCGACATAGTGTTGAGAGTAGTTCGCGGAGAGTTAACTTTTTACTCTCGAGATTCGAGCCTTTTGAAAGTCACTCGCAAGTGGACACATGCTCTGATCACTATCGGAGATTAGCTTTCAAAATTCCAACACGGTTCGTATTTTGCGAGTAGCTGTCGAGAGTCGACTTGGATATCGCATATGGGAGGAAATATGGCTTCCCTTAATTATTTAGTATCTTTTTTTATAAATAGTGGGCCGAACAGATTGAATTACATATATATTCTATTTCACTTGTTGCCGAATGTTAAAAATCCCTTAATTCTTCCTGATGAGCATCTACAATTTGAAGCTCTTTGTAAGAGAAGACCCTTCACCGAGTTTACGACGACGATCTATCAGTACTTTCCCACCAACGTAATTAGGCCGAAATGATTTATAAATCACGAAAGCCGTTTCCACGTGTTTTATTTTGACATTTTTGTTAATTCATGAAACTTTTCTTTCCAAAGTTCCAAGAGCAAGAGCTTGTCTTTTCCGTGCCAAATTTCGCACTTTTATTTGCATCTCCTTGGGAACACATCTGACAATATGGCAATAAAAATAAGAACACATTTTAATTATATCACAAACTCATCGAAACAAGTGGAAAATTTTAAACAATTTAGTTTATTTTCATGAAAATAGTTTTTTTTCAGTTTGTGTTTTTAACTAGCAAAAGAAGTATCAAGTTCAAGTGGACACGGTTATGAGAATTGAACAAAACGGTTCTGGTCCTATAAGAGGTGATTCCGAGCCCTTTCTGGCTGGTTCATCAGCATTTTCATTTCACGCACCAGCTATGCGTATCTTATCTATGTTATTTCAGACAATCAAGCTCTTAACACCCTAAGATCGTGGCGCCACTCGCTTGCTCATCACCGGTTCTGAACCTTTAGCTTCGAGTCACATTCAATAAGACCTAACGCCATAAAAAAACGATAAATAGAAAATTGATTGAACTTGCTAAATTGTAGACCAAACCCAGAGCCCATAGGCAAGCTAAAAGATTCATAACTCCAGTTCGTAGTAAAGCCAAACTGTTACTTTAGCTTAACCAAGAAGACCCAAAGGGTTTTTAATAGTTATAAAATGGAGCACTGGCCACTAAGACACCATTTTAAGAAAACGAGACAATCTGACTATGACTCCTGCTGACTGTAAGGACAGAAGGAGGACGTGATGGAGCATAATGTTGTATGAATGCCTTCCTGTGGTAAGTGATAGAATAGTCAGTATAAAAAGAGCGTTTCTGAGCTAGGAGCATGTACGGAACTCAGATGTTAATATAGAGCCTGAGATTTGTGTTAAAAAAAAAATAAGGCTAACACAATAGACCTATGGTGGCCATTTTGCTGCGAAAGTAAAATTTCGCTAGTATAGTATCTATTTTTAACCAACCGATAATAGATTTCCTATCTGTGATTAATTTGCTTATCCAAATCGACTGAGCCCTGGAAATTTTTTCTCATCAGGGTTTCTTTTTATCAAGAATGACCGCAAAATATCCAGCTTTTCCTGACAGTTACTGAATACTCTGTTAGACCAGTAAGCTTTCTTCTGAAAACAGCCTTAGCTTTGAGCTTATTTTGTACCATTTGTCGATAATTTCTTATTCCATTTGCGAAATGAACGTGATTCGAAGTATATCATAACATAGTTACTTGTAAAAATGAGAACAACAAAAACTTTACACGCACAAATGTTCACTTTGTCTGAATTCGAGTCATGTTCCCATGATTCGTTTACTTCTGACATCCAACAGCTATCCAATTATGGCAGGCCGAAACTCATATCATCATTTTCAATAGCCAAAGGCTCATTACCATCAACTTCATACCACTAATATATGTGCTTAGTTTTACATTTTACATCCGCGTCTGGTTGTCCATGAAATTGTATCCCATTTATACCCTTCGGCTTAACATCATTGACTTGATTTCACCGAAATGTGCTCAGTTTTACCTTTTACATCCGCATATGGTTATCCGTTATCCAGGGTGCAAGTTGAAAAAGAGTATAGCATACATGCGCCATCACAATGATGTAAACCAATATTCACAAGAATAGATATTTCCTAGCAATCCCTCCAAGCAAGCACACACTGTCAGTATCAAATTTTCATCAAAATTGTCGAATATGTCGGTTCAAGGTTGCCGAAACTTGCATATACAGACTGTCGCCAATAAATGAAGGCCAAATTGTCCCTAGGCCAGAATACTCATACTATGCTATGTAAAAACCTTCAGTAATATTGAATATTTTTGCATATATATACCCTGTAAGAGGATACCCACCAGAGATGGTAACATTTCACTTTCACATCATTATTAATGTCGCGCTATCATCGACATCATCATCAAGGGAGTACACACATGCAAATCCTGGTAAGCCAGGACTCAGCAGCTTGTGATGTATGTAGGAAAATTGATTCGAACATGAGTCGAACAGAATATGTCGAAGTATTTTCGATAATTAATTTTTGACACTAATTAGCAAGCGTGCACTCTTGACAATGAGGGAAGATTTTTGATTTTCAAATATTTCATGATGTCGTCGTTGGAGATCATCATCGACATGGCACCGCGTGTCCTGAATTTTATGAATTTTATGTGAATATCATTTGGGTGAATTCGACATCAATATGGCATTGTTATGACATTTATCTGGGTGTCTTAATTATTGATACAAGTGATATGATGTGAAATTCTCAGGGGGGATGCTACTATTGTCATTATTGTCATTTTGTCTTCATTATATTTTATTAAAATTGAGTGTAGATAGAGCGAGTAGCTTAATACCGACATTACATTTATTGTTTACTTACTGCAAATACAATTATTTACAATTTTATGAGAAAGATTTTAAAAAGTTGCCTGAACTATGTAACGAATGGCGCTTAAGCAATATTGATAAAGAAGGTCCTAACTTCGTTCACCATTCAAAATGTTAATCGTTTTCCTCTAAATTAAGCGTGGCTACAACAAAGAAGCGTTTACGGAAATCCTTGAGTATTGGGCAAACTCCTAGGAAATGGAACACATCCTCCCGTTCTTTACGATTTTACAAGTCACACAATAATGTCAGATCTGGTCGATGGGGAATGTAGTTCAAATTGAAATGCACTTTAAGGATGTCCAAAAATAGAAGGTACTTTTAATAAAATAACAAAGGAACTTTTCCACAGCATCAAAATAACGATTTCTCCATGCATGTGCTAAATTGAACAGAATTGCGATTGCGGTTGCTCTAAAGACTTTATACTTAGCTATGTGAAAAACGGTGCAGGGAAATAATTCCCCGGGAACTAAGCCCACTGAGAGACCTAGTTCCCACCTAGTGGGAAATAAAACCACTTTCGTGAAGTGGACTTAGTTCCCATGTAAGGTGGGAAATAAATTTCGAAAACTGTGAGTGGTTTTATTTCCCTTTCAATATACCTACCCAATTTCGCACATATAGATATACTGCAAGTCTGACAGTAAACCGAAGGGGGGTTACGTATTTAACTGCTGAATGTGTACTAAGTTCCCATAAGAAAGTGGCTTAGTTCCCACCTCACATGGGAACTAAGTCCACTTCACGAAAGTCTTAGTTCCCGGTGACTTATTTCCCTGCACCGTGAAAAACGTTTATTCTTACCAATGCAACTTCTCCACACACAACACATAGCATGCTTGGCTATCGCTAATTTGGCTTGTAGGTGCTTATGTAGATTTAGGTTAGAAGCAATCAAGACTGTAATCCTTAACTATTTCTATTGACTCATCGTTTCCCTTCTGCAGTATCTCCCGCCGCCGTTTCTGAATATCATCATTTCTGACTTGGAAAGGTTAACCGATAGACTCCAGGTTTTGCAGTAGAGCTAGAGCCTGTTTATCATTAGCTGCATCTCGTCTATAGTTTCAGCTAAGAAAACTATATCATCAGCGAACATTATTCCTGGAATATTCTTCCCTCCCATGACAATACCACCATATTCACCGAGTCAGCCATGACATTTATGTATAAATTGAAGAAAAGGGTACTTAGAACATATCCTTGTTGAACGCCCATCGACGTACGCAGACTCTTCCGACAGAGAATTCCCGTCCCATATTCGCGCAAAGATTTTCTTCGTTAATTGCTCTAATGACAGATATAATCCTTGTTGTGATTCCATATTTATAAAAAAGTAATTTCCGTGGTATTAAATCGAAAACTGCCCGAAAATCCACAAAAAAAACATAGATACAGGTTTTTTCCTTTGCCATTAGCGAAAATATTTGTCGACTGTTTTTTTCTGAACCCCCGCTCGAAAAACGTTTAAGACCCTCTTGGTTTCGACCCATTCACTGAGTCTATTGTACAATATTGAACTATAAAGCTTTTGAATTTTTTGAGCATTGTTTGACTTTCCGAAGATCCTCAGTCCAAATTGGCTTACACCCAGGAAATACCCTTCATCATAGAACCCTTTAGGAACTGCGCTCTTGAGCTGTTCTGCCTACGGACTAAGAACTAAATATTTATCTTAATATAAGGACTTCTCGGAACAGTGCTTCTCAATACGTCGATTTCTGCTAACTTAGTAAGGTTATAGTGATCTAGCAATTATTATTACGGTATGTCCAAGCCTTAGTTATAAGAGGATTATTTGTGAATTACCACTTATTCAAAGTTCGTGTTTCTTTTTGTGGGCGAAGGTTAGTGTTCTGGACGAGGGGTCCCAGGCTCGATCCCCGGAAAAACACAAATTACATCTTAAGATTTTTTCGACTGCGCCACTTCTAGCGAAGGTCTTACAAATATCCGAGAGTATAACTGTCCTGAAAAAAGCTTCTAAATTCAGCCTTATGGATAGGGCATAAATTTCCATTCGTCCTAAAAATAAAAACTCACACAAACGAATGATTGTGAGGAGCCAGGCCTAGGGTGCCTATACAGACTTGTTACGGCAACTATTTATTTGACCTCAACCTTGGAGTTAAGATGGAAGGTTGCGATTCGGAAGAAACCACAGGTTTTAAGACCGTGGACACACCTTAAAGACCGTTATGTTCACCTTAATCTATACCTGTTCACTGTTTAGGACGGCTAGAAAATGCAAAGAGAATGGATAACAGCGATCGGGTGCGGAGCTTCTTTGAATCTACCCCAAATGGCGAATTTAGTACAGAAAGGTAAGCCACCTTAAAAGTAGGGTAAACATGGTGGGCGAAATGTTGGCGGTGAGATTAAGATTGGGTTAACAAGTGTTGTATGACATTGCACGAGGAATAAAAATGATCTCTTTTCTCAGTTAACAACAGCCATTGAAATGGAATAACTACCCTCTCAGATGAAGAGAGAGTGGCCAGCGATCGTGTGGTTGAGAGGGGAAGAGCAATTGAGTTGGTCTACTTCCAGCCATAAAAGGGTGCGGTCGCTGGTTTGCTCGTGGTAGTCCTTCGAAAATTATTTTCAACGCTCATTTGTTGAGGCTTTTGTCCATACCGGACTGTAGTAGAGTGAGTTAAGTAAAAAATGTGAAGCGCTACTGAGGGTAGAGTATGCAACAAACTATTTCCCATACGTTCGTCTCACAGCCAAGAGTACTATTTGGGGCCTTTGACGGTTTTTTATGATATCTTTCCGATCTTTGTATATCAAAGGAGTTGATTATATTAAAAAACAAAAACAGTCCATTATCGACATATTATCCTACTCCCTCTCACCAAACTGATTTTAAACAACAAAAGTCTGTTATACGGCTCGCACAAAGACCCAATAGGATGTACATCATTAAAATGAGCTCACATAAGAGGTTCGATTCTAAAACTAATTAACGCCGGCTTCGAAATGATACGCTGCCTTTTCAAAAGGTTTTTCCCCCTTTGAACATCAGTTTTCACCCAGCACATTTCGCAACGAATCAGCTGGCCTTTACATCAGATTACTATATGCATAGTCCGTGTCCCCCCACCCACAATATGGGTGAAAAAAAAGTCACAGGATTGGAAACTGTATCTGGATTATTGATGAATGTGTCACAAGAAAATGTAATTGGACGGAACGATGCAACCGAGCAGACAAACAGCTATTCATCTGTGAATGTATCTCGAAACCGACACGTGAGAGCGAAATAGAATGAAACCGGGGATGGTGGCTATTGCACAAGTTGTTCCAGCCCCCCCAAAATATGCCACCCTGTGCAATATGTCAAAAACCTTTCGGCACTATGTATGTTCAAGGAATGAGAGCGAGTGGGTGTCGAGCTAGGATATATCAATCCATCTCTCTTTATATACACTGGGAGGCGATGCAATGACTCTGCTATTGCTTTGGAACCAGATGAAGCTACTGTTGCCACTGAACCGATGACGATGAATATGATGATGACGAGGAGGACAACGACGAGGACGACGACGACGACTACGACGAGGATGATGATGATGATGATGATTCTGTTTGCTCGATATGCACCAGCACGCTATGGTGAAATGTTTGACGAAGGTGAAACCCAACGATCCGTGAGCTCGGTTGGCTAGGGTTGCTTTGGTTAGCCCAATCGTCCTGCCATGCTCCCAATATTACAATATTTGAAAAATGACATATGCCTCGGGGGGCTGGATGGTGCACCATGGCATGGGTGGCATGCTATTGGTTACGTTGGTGAATTTGTGAAATATACATCCCAACCATCGATCCATCTATCCATCCATCTATCCAGCAACCCCCGCCCACAAGCATTGGAATGGGGGAGTAGATATTCAATCTTTCGATGTATTGCATCAAAGTGATTAATGTCTGTGGAAAATGCATTAAATTCCGGTAAATGTATTACAATTTCACATCGAGGAGATGCGTCATAGTCATCGGTAGCTCAGTAGCAGTGGCAGTGGCAGTTTATAGGTATAATATGTGGCAAGGGAAGGCTTCCATAATAACCAACTGATGGGAGACAGATAGACCGACAGATTGCTCTTCATGCATGACGAACGATAAAAATGGATCTCTCTCTTGTGAGGGATTACCATTAGCCAAGAATTGGCCAAATTGGAGCAAGAAATCTAATTAACAAATTCCAATGGAATATACCAAACGTATTCACAAAGGACACCACTGAGTCGCTGGCTGGACTGTATGAGTGAGTGTGTTCCTACTTTTTTTTTTAATTTCATTCCATCCTCATGTAGGGAACGTTTTCGGGCCCATATGCAAATGGCGGCTAAATGCGTGGGTTTATGAAATTACTGGCGCGCAATTTTGCTGCTGCGTTGATTTTATGATAATGAAGTTAAACCCTATTAAGAGATCCCTTTGGGCCGTCATGGGATGGTTGTTTTTGTTGTTGTTGTTTTTACAACATCGACAGCGAAATCCATTAGGTTGTCGTGTATTCATTGAGATTTTTGATGTGAAATATTGGCTGGTTATTTTTTAACATTTAAAATAGGTTGTATTTTGACATTCAATGTAATAATAATTGTATTGATCGATAGGAACCTGTCATGTAGAAAAGCGTAGCTTAGGCAGTTAGGTATCTATATAAGTAGCAACTAATTAGCCTTAATGTGGCCAGTGGACTCATGAATTTAAATGGTAAGTTGTTATTCTCTATACCGGTCCTTTGTAATAAAGACATCGACATACTGCAGATAAATTCTTAAAGCTGGGTCTGAGAAACTTGAATTCAGCTCAGCTGTTTCTTTTTGATCAGGACTTTTTCTGACGCAACCGAACTTCAGTTTAGTTTTTTTTTTTTTTTTTTTTTGGAAATCATTAGATACTTATTTACTGCAAAACTACATTCGACTGTCGTTTAGTGTAGCTGAGCATAGACTTGCCAATATAGAAATAAAAATCTTAAGCTCCCATGAGTGATGAGAAATAACGTTTGCAGTGATAATTTTGTACGGGAGGTTCCACTCTGTTTAAACCCGTCCAACTTTTTTATATATAATTCTTCTGTACGTGTTTGTAACCGAACTCCTCCTAAACGGTTGGACCGATTTGAATGAAATTTTGTGTGTGTGTTTGAATGGGTCTAAGGATGGTTTAGATTCACAATTGGACCCGGTAGGTGGCGCTGCTATCCGATTCCACAAAATTTCAAATAATAAACACTCAAAAAAAAATCATGAATTAAATTTCAAATAATAAAACGGCCTCAGAACAATTGACGAAATGAACATGAAAATGTACGAGCAGGCGAAACAGCGTTTGCTGGGCCCGCTATTATTTTCTAAAATGGTTTCAAAAGGCAATATACTTCCAAATTACCAAGTTTTTAAATAATTTTATTGTATGGAAAGTGTAACGCCTGGTTTTCGAATTCAGCCCAAATTTTGCGACAGTGCAGATCAATGAACAATGTTCTAAATTTTATATTTTTATCTCCCATAATTGCGAAAAAACAGCATTTGCAATGAGCATCTACTTAATTATGGATCCATTGTATGGTAGAAGATAATAGAAAAGACAACCTATTTCAATAACCTATCCAAGGTACAGAGATTAGCATGCATCAGCGGAACGGGAGCAATGAGATCAATACCTCAAGCCGGGCTGGAGATGATTATAGATCTTTCACCCCTACACTCAGCGAAAAATCACAAGCTAAATTCAAGTATGCTCAAGCTTGATTTTAGATTTTTTCATTCTTACGTGCTAAATCTTAATATGACACCAATTGTTCTTGAAATAAGCCGAAACAATCTTAAAAGAGGACATTGAAACACAAATGAGCTCTTGAGTTAGTTTTTTTGTTCTTGAAATAAGCCGAAACCATCTTATTTCAAGCTTGTTCATGATTGAAACAAGCGCAACAATACTTAAACTGCATGCGCATGTACTTTCTTTTGATTTCTATTCGTTCCTAAAATTCACACTCACTTACTGAGTGAATTCTCATAAGGCAACATTGAAAATATAATATTATTACCTATGATATCTACTGATGTGAAATGTGAATGAATGATGTGATGATATATTATCAGATGGTAGGTAATTAAGATCTTAGGTTTAGATCTTGAATACCCAAAATACTTTTTTTTCAGACATCGCATAATGTAAGAACCACATTCTTAAATCAATCCCGAAACAGGATTGAAGTAAGATTTTTTGGTATTGAAAAAACGAGCTCAAAATAAGATTTTTGTACTTGAAATAAGATTTTCCGAGATTACCATACTTTCGTCAACGAACGAGCTTGATCTGACACTGATATTCTTTATTTTAGCTCGTTTTTCCTCTGAGTGTAGGTGAATACATTTGCAGCATGGCAGCCATGGGAGCCCTCCGCCTAAAGGAGGCGAAAACCTGTAAGCACAGCTCCTATGGGCAGTATGAGCATGGCTCCATAATACAAAAATAATTGAGTATCGATCAGGCTAGAAAAACGGACTACATTCCGTACCAGAGCTTTAATAAAAAACTATTACTCTGCTTATATACCCCAAAGACAGGAGTGGAATACTTACACGCACGCAAGCGTACAAGAAATATAAATCTACACTGACGGGTCAAAAATGGAAGTAGGTACAGGAGCCGGAGTATTTTGAGAGTCCTTTAGGTATAAATGACTCGCATAAACTCCCAGATGAATGCAGATTCTTCCAAGCTGAAATAGTCGCCATAGACAAGGCAGTAAAACCATATCTACAAAGAATCTCGACCCTTTCAAGATACAATCTTCGTCAGGCAGCCATTAAAGTACTAGACAGCGCAACTATTAAATCAAAGACAGTCAGGGACTGCCAAAGACCCCTGAAGCAAACAGGCGAAAAACACAAGGTCACAATCTGCTGGGTTCCCGTACATAGTGACATTGATGAAAATGAAAAAGCAGACGAACTAGCAAGAATGGGGTCGGAACTTGACTTGAAATGAATAAACGAGATGTTCGTATGTTAACGGGTGTTCTGACAAGCCATTGCACCATTGGTACAATGGCCGCAAGACTGGGCATTAACTCACCAGACTACTGCGGGAGCTGTCAAGACACAGAAGAAATGCATACCATTAAGCACCTGCTCTGCGAATGCCCAAACCTCCAAACTAGTCGACTCCGATATCTGGAAGACAGACTTTTCGGAGACTTAGAGGATATAGTGTAGGTATACCACATTGACGGACACAATCAGGTTTGTTAAAAGTACGGGTTGGTTTTAGTAGACCAACTCCGCCAAGGAACAATTTCAAGAAATCAGGTAAAGTGTTTTATGCAAGTTTTTTGTTGTCCAATAAAAATTTAATTTTTACCAACGGAGCGCGGTCCATGCTTCGGTGGTTTGGTCATGTTAAACGCATGTCCCCGACCAGGATTCCATGACGTGCTATGGAATCCGTACCATCAGGCAGGCGTCCTCTGGGTAGAGCTAAGATGAGATGGTTAGATCAAATTCATAATCTCTCCTCTACCCGTATGGGGATTGCCCTTGGTGATTTGCATTCGATGGCGGAGGATCGAGAGCTATGGAGGGTCCACTTGAGCAACCTACACCCGCGACCCACTTAATGGACAAGCGGACCATTTGAAAATGAAACTAAGGAACTAAGAAAACTAAGGGATCACAATGGACCAAATGGCCCCCGTGGTAGCACAGCACATAAAAGCTGTGCACTTCCCTCAAACCTATCCTAACCTAACACCCCTCCGACTACCCTTATAATGGATAGCTAGGACATTGAAAATTATGATTATGATGAAGTTGGTTAAAGTCCATTTTGAAACTGGCCTCATTACCTTTGTTAACTTTTGATAAAGTCGAAAAGTTTTTTTTTACTATGGTACAACAAACTTCGGAGGCTTTTCCAAACGCAGTTAATTACCTTCTTAATTTTTTTTTTCGTTTCATAAAAACACATTCCACATAGCTTAAGAAGTATTTTAAACATTCGCATCCAGTTAGTATTTTTCTTTTTTCGTTTAGATTGATGAATTATTCTGTCATAAAATCCAAACAATTCCATCTGGTCATCCGCTGATAGCTTAGGACTTATAATTTTTAGGTCACCCGGAGTTCGGCATGTCCTCAATATCGCCCCTAATACCCAGGAACCAACATCGACACACTCGGCAGACTAATAAAACATTTAAACATATTGCACAAAATTGACAAAATAAATCGTCGTCGCACTAAATACAATAAGCAAACATAAAACAAACGACAAGCCACAACACCACCATTACATATACAATAGCTAGGAGTCACAGGAGTTTAGACTAGCATACACGTAGGTATGCTCATCCTTAAATTGATATCCTGAAACACGTTCCGGTGATATTCGGTTTACGTGCCGAAATGAACGTGAACATAGAACAGAGGAAAAAAAAAAAATAAAAATAAAACGTCGAAAGCGTTCTATCGCTGGACAGAGACCAATCTCGTGGGTTCGGTTCGGAAAGTGTGAAGGCGACTAGAGAACCGAAAACCCAGCAGGATTTCTTTTTTTCTGTTCGGCTCCGAATAAAAACGCAAACAAGACCAACAAACAATATTGTATTGGAACTGTTTTTGTTGTTATTTTGGGTTAGTTTTTGCTCCTCCCTGTCCACGATATCCTTGGAACATTTATTTCAATTTATTGGCTGCTCTAATCTTGCAATGCTATTGTAGTATGCTGCTGTAGTTGCAACTAAATTATATATGTAAGGCGTATATGTAGTCATTCATGGCATTTCCAAAAAAAAAAAAACAGGAACCGAAGCAGGATTTTCCTACATAAGTCACACAGAGAGACAGAGAGCCAAACGTTCAGCACCTGCAAAGTGTAAGAAGAAATATGGTCGACAATTACAGTATGGAACGTAAAGAGGAAGGATAACGCAGGAGTTGGACTAGAATAAGACGAAAAACTAATATGTATGTGGTCAGTATGGTATTAAAGGGACATGCTGGTAGTCTGTGCTTTCAACAGCTTAAGTCCTTAGTTGATCCGAAAAGCATTTAAAAGTGTTTGCGGATCAAATTTACCGTTCTGTTATATATTTTCCTCTTCTATTCTTTTTTTGCGGAACCGAAAGACTGGTTTTCTAAGTCTCTATGGGGAATTTTACATAATTAATTTAGAGAGCATCGCGATTGTGTTACGATTTCATGTTGTACGTATATATGCCCCGTGGGGACGAACGATTGCTATATACTCGTAGTTGTGTGTTGCATAGATTGTTATGGGGATGGCTGCGGTTCTGGCAACGTGTGGTGGCAATTTTGTTGCCTCTAGCAGGCGATAAATAAATGTAGATTTGCTGGTAATGTAGAATTCAAATCCATGTGGTTTTCAGTTGTAAAACGGATTAGGCAGAGGATTTGTATAGGGATGCTGTTCGTTGTGCATTTTATTAAAAGTGAGATTTCGAAAAATTAAAGTGGTGAAGCAGGATCTTAAGCATGTGCGGTTGGATAAAGTTGTACAAAATATATTTAAAAATGATTCTAGTGTGGACTTTTTAGTAAAAAAAAAGAAGCTCGAATCGACCTTTTTGGAATTTCTCTCCAGGGAAAGTGCTGGAATGTGAACTGCTCTTGTGGTGGTACCTTAGCGGTTTTGACAGACTTATCATACTTAATGCTTGTAACGAAATGCTCATCAATACGGTTAAGGATATATGAAGCGAACGATATTCGTTAGGCGATGGAGCGATGTCAAACAACAATGTCATACCTGGCATATACATTTGTGTAGTGTATTTAAATTCGTGGTCAGTACGATTTTGCCAGTAATTTCTTGATATTCCCCGAGTTTACATCTATAGAAGCCACATACCATATTTTCCATACAAGCTTCTTTTCGGTGGCAGTAAAATGATTTGCTGATTGCTGTTACCGACAGAAGAATGTTAGTGATGTCAAGTCAATGCTCGGCTATATCAGAAACTCTTAGTATTGGGTAAGCTTTTTGTTTTATTGTCGGGACCACTTTTTAGATAGGTTGGAGTACTCACACATAAAAACTGGTATGCGATACGAAAAGGTATATAGCCAGTTGTGCTAGGTTAGGTTAGGGTAGCAGGCCGCGGTACGCGCAGCCTCACTTAGGCCAGAAAGAGGCCCATTGTGATACAGGATCGAATGATCTCACAACTACCCATTGAACCAGCACGAGCTGATAATAAAGCGTTGGAGGCAACTTATGCTTGCATTAGCGAGTTTGCCGAGATTGTCGAAGAAGTATTCTCGGAGATGTAGTTTTCTACGAGCTGAGGCGGCTGGGCACGTGCATAGGAGGTGAAGAATTGTCTCTTCCTCCTCCTCGTCCGTGCAGCTTCTACAGAAATAATTGGAAGGGAGGCCCAGCCTGAGAGCCTATCTCCCAATAATGTCCCGTGATGACACCTACTAGTATGCTAATGTTGGATCTTTTTAGTTTTACTAAATTGTCCGCTTGCGATCCAGCATGGGCCAGATCTGTTTCGTGGTGGAGCACGTGGTGCAGTTTGACCACCTTCGATTAGTGGCACTTATCGCATTTTGTTTAATTAAAAGTTTATACGTAGCGAGAGGCATATAGATATTCTCCTTTTCCGGTAGAATCTACAAAGTTGTACCATGCCTAGCGAGTTCGTCGGCCTTGCAATTCCCCGAAATGTCCCTTTGGTCCGGTACCCATATAAGTTTAATGTTGAATTGTTCCGCCATCTCGTTAAGAGATAATCTACAATTGAGGGCGGTTTTGGATTTGAAAATGACCGAATCCAGGGATTTAATCGAGGCTTGACTATAGGTAAAAATTACGATATCCTTAGCGGATATTATTAGCGGCCAGTTGTGTTGACTTAATTTTATTGATTTGTTAAGCAAGGCTCTTTAGAGATCCCCGCAGATAGAATACAGTTTAAGGTTCCGATAAATGTTTTCTCGACGAGCTTTATCATATAAATTCTTCCGAAATCTCATTTCCCTTGATTCCAGTTTGACCGAGAGGCGAGAACCCAAATAAGAATTCAGTCTTTCGAGAGAAACCAGACTTAGACGAGGTCACAGGATGGAGCAATGCCCTAAGCGCAATCTTTCCCTCACTTAATTCCTAAAAACATCGCCATCAATACAGAGTGACATCATCAAAATAAGACTGCTCGTAGAAGCCAGAAGCACCGACAATCACGCACTATAACAGTAGAAAAGACAAAACCCCGGCTTGCCTGACAAGCGTATAGATTTGTACCCTTTCCAGAAGGTTTTTCTTGTTTATGAACCTGACTGTAGGCACATAGTCCAGAGTATATATCATTGTTCTTCATATTCGGTAGTAATCGACTGCAGTTTGTTGACAGAAAAAAAGGTCCAATCATTCAATCATCAAAACGTCAGCAGTAGCTAGATATGGCGGGTATCTGTATTAAACACCTCTCCCATACGTTGCTCTTTCCGTATTGTTGGTTACGTATACGCCCTGTAGCCCCAACCCCATTGCTGGTACCATAGATCGCTTGTGGCATAAATGAAAAATGGGTGCGCACTAAATTTTTAAGTAATGAGCAATATTTCCATCGAATTTCCATGGTAGCAGGAAATAAGGCACCAAAAGAGAAAATGAAATAAGGCCCCAAATTTGAGGTGTTATTTCTACGTAAAATGGCAGACAACTTTGGGTTCCAAAGCGACAACCATCCTTGGTTTGTCGACATACCGACAAGCGGTACTAAATTGCATCGACTTCTTGGCCAATTCACTCTTTCGATTCGGTAAGACCAAAGCTTTATAAACATATCATGTTAAATACAGAAGCAGGGCTGACTTCGAAGATTTTGAAAAAGTCGCAAAAAAAGGGGATTAGAATAAAAAAAGGGGCAATACTAATCTGCCCACAAATGACACACAAAAAAAACGCAAAACTTGTAAAGAATTAAAAAGTATCTACATATAAATAAAATTAACATCCCTGCCTGAATGGATCTTGCCTTACCTATAGAGGGCGCGCATGAAGATGGAGAAGAGATAGCTTACCAAGAAGGAGATGAAAAAGATGACAGAAGAATATCTACGTGAATAAGAACGCTTAAATTTTTTGAGTACTAAACACAAAGTATTTAGTTACGACTTTATGAATTAATAAAAAGTAAAAGTACTGCAAATTAGAGTGTTTGATTTAATTTACAATAAAACTAGTTAAATTCACTAAAGTTAAAATGGCTTACGCATATTCTCCTCTCGTTCTATCTTATTGTGCCTTGAACATGGAAGTTATGGCTATGTGGCTAAACTTATGACAATAGGACAATAGCTGATAGAAAAAGGATGCATTCCAGTGAACTAGTTTCGTAAAGTAGGTATATTAAAGTTAAGGAAAGTTTTGTATCATTCAAACGGAACTTAAATGACCTTTCCATTACATGAAGTAAGTTCAAATTATGAGCAGAATTAACTTTAGTTTTGTCAAAATACTTATGCCGGCCAGTGTATTTTTTCAAAATACAGAAAAGGGACAAATACGGACAATTTTGGAAAAGTGGTCTCATTGGGGATAGAAAGAAAAAAAGGGGAAAAATGCAACTTTAGTCGCATAAAGTCAGCCCTGTACAGAAGTTACAATTTTCGGCTATTGAGAAATGATGATGAACTATACTCTGTTCTTTTTATATTTTCAGTACAGGGAAGATAGGGTATTTGCCTTTCACCCTTACTTTTATGGATTTCAATAAGCTGTCTCCATTTTAAAGCTCTCACATGGTTGCCATAGTCCATAGTGAGCACTATAAATTGGCATAATTCTCTCACAAATATCGGTAGGGTTACCAACAATTTATTAAGATTTCATGAACAGAAACATGTAATCTAAACAAATTAAACTAAATCTAAATTAAATAAAATCCATCTTTTTCCACATCACCAAGGGGTAAGATAGTAGGCGCGTTATTTAAAGAGTTCCCCAGAAGGCCTAATCTCTTTTAGCGTAAAAATAAATCACAGAAAATATGCATTTATACCGAAATATGCACAAATATACCCTAACGAATAGAGCTCAAATTGCTTAAGCTACGAGTACACGACATGCCAAACACGACATACGCATGCCACGCATGCCACTCTAACGTCACGATAATTACTCGACATATTGTTGAATATGTCACGTTTTATATATTGTGGCATGAAGGAAAAGTATGCCGAGTACTCTGCATGCACGTTTTGTCTCAAAGTTGGCATATTCGTATGTCCACAGTGACTGACTGTGATTTGCCGCACCGTTGACGCATGTAATATGTTGTATTATGTAAAGTGTTGAACAAAAATATTATTTAACTGATATTAAAACGTCAGTAAATGTCACGCACTTCCATTGCTATTGGCTATTTCGGAGAGCAAAAAATCACCTCAATTGAAGATTTCTTAGACTTTTTTTAATCCATTGACATCGTAGCCATCCTTTGATGGAATTTGTTACTTTATGCCTTGATAGAAAGAAGACGAACCATATTTTGGGATATATACTATATTTATTTCGAAATGTCACCAGAAAGCCCTAAAATCATAATTTTTCCAAGCGAAAAATAATCACTCAAATTTTTAATATTTTAGGGCTTTTTGGTGTCATTTCGAAATAAAAATAGTATATATATCTCAAAATATGGTTCGTCTTCTTTCTATCAAGGCATAGAGTAACAAATTCCATCAAAGGATGGCTACTATGTTAATGGATTAAAAAACGTCCAAGAAATCTTCAATTCAAACAATTTTTTTTATTCTCCGAAATTTAAATGACATTCTGAGTCGGACATATGGGTGACAGACGCATGCCAACATACGCCAGCGTCAATAATATGCCGAGTACACGACATGCATCCTTTTATGACATATTCTGACGTCGAATGGACGTCAGACTGGCATGCGTATCTCGTGCACAAACCAGAGAGAATAGACCACCAGCTTCGGGCAAAAAAGAGAATTCCATAGAGCCAGTTTTGAAATGAGTAGCGCCGCCTCTTTTTCTATCTGTGAATACGTGTTGTACTTGTACCACAGAAATAACTGTAAATGTTATTAGGTGCCAGTGTATGCGTGACTAATTCGCCCTCCATTTACTTTAGCATGGCACACATACTTAACCACCTAATAACTTTTTGAAACTGGCTCTATGGATCTCTCATTTTTGGGCGGAGCTGGTGGTCTATTCTCTGTGGTTTGTGATCTCGTGTTTGGCATGTCGTGTACTCGTAGCTTTAGTTTTGTGTAAAACACATTTTTGTAGGTATATGTGTATATGATCACTTGTTGCACTGATAAGGAATTGAATGCATTAAAACATCTCGAGAATAAACCTCATCTCTAAAATTCTAAAAGACAAAATCTTAAAAATGATATGCATATTAACAGATCCTTCAGAAATACAAAATAATTATAGGAGTACCTAAAAACTGTATGGCAACATCCCACATAATCAAATTCATTTATTTGCTCTCAAAAGCTTTAAAAAGCAACAAACGCGAAAGTTCTTTGACAAAATCCATAGAAAAACCCGTAATGATATTTTTGCAAATAAATATGGTAACACTCTTCGGAGGTGCTTAAAACACACACCAACACCACCAGCATCACACATGTTTATTTTCTGTGATAAAATAGCAACCGCAGACGAGACGATCACCCAGTGTTGTTATATCGTGGGATTTATCCCTTTTTGTGGGAATTTCGATGTCCGAAAAGCCTTCCGTGGGATAAAGGGAAAAGGCACCACAATCGTGGGAATTTCAGGACTCTGACAAAAAAAATTTTAAAACCAAATTTTTGTGAAATTTCACCAAAACTAATTCAAAAATTCACAACAATTATCAGCAGAAATAAAAAGAGCTCATGTAAATATCCTCTTAACTAAAAAATTCTAGTACAAAAACAATCTGACGGCGCGGCCGGCGCAGCGACAGCGTACTTAACTAGAGCTCTAGCGCTACCGGCAACGTGACATTGGAATGTAACCAGTTTAAATTTTTATTGCTTTATCTTCATGAGCAGCAAAAATGTATTTTGTGTAACTTCTACATTTTTACTTTTCCTTATTTTTTATTAAATTAATTTAGACTTGATAGATTTGTTTTGGCAGTTCGCTATTTTCCTCCAATTTACCAGTTAATTTTGTGGGCGCATTGGGTCAGCGGTTAAGAGGTCCCAGGTTCGATCCCCGGAAAAGCACCACCTCTCGCGAACATCTGACAAACATACGAGATTATAACTGTACTGAAAAAGCTTCCAACTCAGCCGTTCGGAGTCGGCATAAAATGGTAGGTTCCTTCCATTACCCCCAAAAACAACTCACACAAACTAGAGAAGCTAGACCTATAGGGTGCCTATACGGACTTGTTGCTTGAACTATTTATTTATTTATTTAGTTAATTTTGCGCTAGATTGAAGCATTTCCTAGAAAAGGATATTTCACTGTGCTACAGCTCTAGCGCAAATGCTGAAATGTCAGTTTTTTTATATGGAGTTTGGCATACCGCTAATGACTATAGCGGTCAATGCAACGCGGCAATTGTGATTTTCTTACAATATAATAAAAATGAGTTAAAATTTTTTTTTTTTTTTTTTTTCATTTTAATGCAGCGTGGGAATTTCGTGGGAATTTGAGTTCGGTGAAAAGGGAAAAATGGGAAAAATGACCACGTTTCGTGGGAAAAATGAAGAGAGAGACCTAACAACACTGCGATCACCCTCATCGTCATTCTCATTCTGCCAGCGCTTGCGAGGCAGACTGGTTATGGTGGGATGTACGTGTACGCGCCTTTGAGGAAAATTCCTTCGTAAACACACTGGTCATGGTGGGTTTTACGTAAATGACAACAACAATGCCTTGGGAAATCAGTGGCTTGGTTTTTATTTCAGTGGCAATTCTTGTGATTGAGTGCCGTGAGAGTATCTACTGGCACCTTTGGTAGAAAAAAGAGCTTCCCATAAGGCCTGTACTGAAAATATAAAAAGAACAGAGTATAGGAAAAATCAAAACATGCTCCTCAAGGACATATTTTGGAAGACCTCAATTTACACTCATTTCAAAATACCATTGTGACCATTAAACTTTATTCTCATGTTCAGGTCGAGGTATATTTGCGGTTTAATTAGCCCTCCACTTTGATCTGACACTTTCTATAAATTCCAACAACCCCTAGTTCTAGGAAAGAAGGGTACCTAGTTTTCGCGAAATTTTTAATTATTATTACATCCAAACTCAACCAGCTTCCAAAATTGAAAAATCCTATGGACCATTAGAATCGAAACAAATGATCCTTCCTGAAAATTCTAATGCCACTCCATCTAATTCCACACAAACACACAACATGCAGTGTGTTTGACGCAGGCCAACCGTTTGGCCATCAGGACCAGCGGAATTGCAACATTTCTCTGGTCATAATTTCCATGAAAATATCTTCATCCATATATACATATATACAGGATTGCAGGGACTACAATTGCAATTGGTTTGCTCCTCTCTAAGTGTTTTCATTTTCTTTCTATTTTTTCCGTGTAATTTTTAATTTCAACTGCAGAAGGTCCTTTTTTTGGAGTATCAGAAGCAACCGCATCGGTAGTCGGTACAACCGCTACCAATAAAGTCTCATCTTTTGCAGAAGCCAACCAAGCGGACTGTGTGGAGCAATAGAGTAGTACCATCTGTGTATATATGGAGTGTGTATGGCCTTTGTAAATGTTGCCGATTGTTTTTTTGTTGTTGTTTTTGTTGTATAGGTATACTCCTTGTGTTGTGTTCATTTGCAGCTGAAAGCGCAAATTGTATGTTTTGGCTGGTGGGTGGGTGGGTGTTTGGGTGGTTAGCGAAGGATATAGAAAGTTAATTTTATGATTAATGGGCCTTCGGCATCGACATGGTACATGTGCTAAATGTACAATATTCGATGAACATATATACACCGATACACCGACACGGAGTGTGTAAAAGCAACACACATCGACAGATTAGACAGGAAAATATAATAAATTATAAAGTTTTCCATTAGGGTGAACATGTCGAAGGAGGTAGCTCAGCTACGTCTCCTAGTTAAAGGGAAGAAAATTAGAAAGGAGCAATTTTTGTTTTTTTTTACACTTTTTTTATTTTACTCGATCTTTTGTCTGTGTTGTGTTAGGGATATTTTTTTTTTGCGAAAAATGGGTGACGGGTGTGTGTGAGTAGAAATCGTGTAATCTCTTCTCCTACACCTTTGTTAATTTTACAAATGGATTTCTCGCAGTTCTCGAAGTCGAGTTGCTTTGTTGTTTGGAGAATTTTTTTTAGGCTAAACCACTGCCTCGAGTTGGCATTGGCAGTTGTAGTGGTGTGCTACTGTGGGGAATTGGAATTTAATTATGTTTTCTGTTTTATATTTTGTCAGGGCCGTTTTAATGTTGGAGTGATTGAATTGAGGAAATTAATCTTATTTCTTTAAATCAATTTCTTTGGTGATCACTCGGAGAAAAATGTGGTTTTATATATGAGGATGACAGATTACTCAATAGAATTGATAAATAAACTCCACTTTCGTGGATTGGAATTTTATAAACATTTTTATTTTAAATTTTTATTCTCTGCACGTTGCTATGTTAGGATGTTAGATGTGTCGGATGAACGGAGGGTCAGTGTAGGCATTTATGTATGTTCGTATTTATTTTTAACTGAATTTTAAAAATATTTATAGCATTGCTTAATTTATTTAAAAAGGTCTAGAGTGTGTTACGGGGCCATGTATTGTAGATTATGTACCTGAAAAAGAAAAAAAAAATTTTTTTTTGACACAAATGTAAACAACAAATTTCCACTGGAGTTTGCTGATGGAAATATACATTAAATGCATATCCCATCAAGCAAACTCCAATAGCAAAACACTCCACTTACCTGTTTGTTTGTTTATCCCACCCACCTGAAAAAGAAATTCCAATAAATAATTGGGAAATTTATGAAAATAAAATAATTCTTACCAGAAGTATGTCCCACGATGTCTCCATGTCCACGATGCTTTTGGTTTTGACATTTTGCTGTTGCAAAACTTGTCAAGTTTTGTTTCTCCCTTTTGTGGTGTTTCGTTCCAATTCCGGTCGTCGTCGTTTCGCGCAGTTTAGGTATTTAATGTAATAGGTGATCGTTACATTTCAATTATGTGTTATTTATTTATTATTCTTTTATGTATGATCATCTGTAGTTATCGTTATGTATTTTGTTGATAGATTATAATATAAACAGAGATAAAAGACTGACTTGAACTAAGAAATAAAACTAACGACTCTCTTAGCTTGATTTTGACGCTCTCTTACAAGAAGATGAGGGGAAAGTCAAAGAAACAGTAATTACATTACACATACAAAAGAACGAAATAATAAAAGAAAGAAAAGAAGAAAGAAAACATAGTTGGGGAAAGTAAGCAATTTGAATGATGTTGACAAAACAAAGATAGGACGAAATGCAGCTAAGAAAACAAAGGGAGGGGTAACAGAAGCAACTGATTTTGCGTTTTCTTTAGTAGACGAGCCCACAAATCGTTATCTGTCATAGAGAGCGGTCATTACCCTGTTAAAGGCAAATTTTTAAATTTCAACTCGCACAGTTGCGTGAAAATAAAATCACCCGTGAGTGAAAATTAATATTTAAAGTTTTGTGGTAAGTGCGAGATCGCTTCTGGGAAAAATTACCTATTTAATCAGTTTTTGCGTAGGTCAAGAATAATAAATTGTGAAAACCAGCGACAAAGGTGAAATCGGTGGAATTTGTGAAAAGACTTCGCTTTAGAGGTAGGTCAAATTTCTTTTTGAATATGTCTAAAAGACTAAAAGTGTTTCCCTTGTAGAGAGACTGAGGACTCAAATTTAAACGTCCAAATTTCTGGACTGACGTCTAAAATCTAGCTTCCGTTACGTGGACTTGGACTTTCTTTGTCCAAGCCAGAACGGGCCCAAACGAGCTAGCGGTCTCTTAGCGGTGCCACCGTTACCGGTCCGATACATATACCGGAACCCCGTTTGCTACAAAGACCTACAATTGAACGAAACCGACAAAACACACAATTAACAAAAAAAAACATCAACGAAACACAGAAAACCCCCAACGGATATCCGTAAGTGCGGAAGCGAGGCGTTCCGCCACCAACAGGACAAAGTCCTCAGAAGGCGCTCCATTGGGAGCTGCAAAGAGCACGCCCAAAATTGGTGCTCCAACGACACAGAAGTAGCATTTTTTTAGTGAATTTTTAAATTTGTGAAGTGCCATAGTTTTTAGTTTTAGCTTTGTATAGATTTGTTTTTTTTTTTGGAATTTTGAATTAAAGTAAGGTTAGGGATTAAGGTTAGGTTTAGTTTAATTATAGTTCTGTGTTTAGCATTTAGTTCGCGGAGTAGGATAATAACCATATTTGGAAACAGAAATCAACGTTTCTTCTTGTGCTGCCGGCAGAACAACGGGGGACGAATTGCAACCGTGAGTAACTTTTTTTATATATATATTGTTGAATTTTTAGTAGATTAAGATAGTGTTAAGTACAGAACCATTTTTCTTTTTTTTCTTTTTCTTTGCCTTTTGAATTTGCTTTTTAGTTTTTTTTGCCTTCATTTTTATTTATTAGTTTAAGTAACGTAGAGAGTAGAACATTAGGGTATTATTTTAAATAAAAGGCACTATTTTCACCTGTAGTGAATATTCTTTTATTGCCTGAAGCCATATTTCCGTAATGTGCGGTTAAGTTTTTTTGTGCATTTGGTGTGTGGATCGATGGGAAGGCCGCCCTTCATTGGTTGTACGATGACGTAACGCGACTTTTACTAACTTTGACGACGGAACGTGACGACTAACTCTCTGCTTCTCTGGTATAGATTTGTGACTGGGGGACACATCGAGGTGCTATCACTCACAACATCGGCCGGAGTGATAGCGATTGGTTTATGTCACCGGACATAAGGGTGGGCTGGCCATTCCTTGCCGACAACATCTGGCAGGTCTCCGGTTCATGATGAACCTTTACCCTGGAGGGACAATGGGAAGAAAGTTGCGTTTAGGGTAAGAGTAGGCTAGTTTTAAGTTAGTGTAGCTGTAGTATAGGGACTAGATTAAGTGATAGGTTAGTTTAGGTATAGATTAGGATAGTTAGGATTAGTTTCGCGGTTCTTTCCCGTCCTCCCTCAGGGGTATTGGCACAGGTCCTTAAACTCTTTTCTTCTCTTCACTCTTCTTTTCTTTCCTATCTTTTTTTAGTCCGTCCGAAGTCTGATTAGAGTAGCTTTCTTCTTCTATTGCTTTTCCTTTTTTTTTGATTTTTGGCATGGATAAAAGTTGTTGAGCAGGTGGTATGTGGTGAGGGGGCAAGAACACCCCCGTCCGACGAGCTCTAGCCGAGCAACCACAAGCATGCCACGCCCTCCTCGCCTATACCGAAGTTGCCCCTGTGGCTCGACCCTGGCTCACAACAAGTGCTGCAGTATTGCTTAGATTGACTCGTACTATAACTACTTGGTACCTAATATCATGGAGAACCATGCGCTATATACTCTAGGTGGTTTTAAACTAATTCTCCCTAAAACCCAATTGAAGTGAAAAACCGAAAATATTGTGGAAAAGTCCTTGCCTAGTACCGGAAGCAGGTTAAAGAATGAATGATCATATATGCACAGAGTGAAACTACAGCAATTTGACGATCTTGCCAAGGTCTAGATCTCTCGGCAGTGAAAGCACCATCGTAAACGATATTAAGGAATCGTCTTGATTACTTGTGCATCCTGCCTTCTGTCTTCAAAGGTTCTAGCCAACTCCTGTAACGAAACGTGCCTGTTCGTCACACTTTTATGGCCCCTTGTCATAAGACTGTCCAACCAACCATCATATGCGACAAGAAATTTTCATTCGTCACTTATAAGTGTAATATAATTGGAGGAAGTTGCATGAGTACCCGAATAAAATTGCCTACTTGTTGTTTGTACCAATCTAGTATACCATATACGGCTCCCTCCATAGAAATTTACTTCGGTCATTATTCTAACTTTTTGGTGGCTGAGTTTCCTTTGGGAAACTGGCCTTAAATCAGCAGTGGCAGCACTTCCGGCTGTCCTGCTTTAGATCGGAACCACGCTTGGCGCTGGGCCGCAAATCGGAACCACGCTTGTCGCTGGGCCGCAAATCGGAGCCACGCTCGTCGCTGGACCGCAGATCGGAGCCACGCTTGTCGCTGAGCCGTAGATTGGAGCTACGCTTGCCGCTGGGCCGCAGATCAGAGCCACGCTCGTCGCTGGACCACTTTCTGTAATACGGAGCCACGTTTGTCTCTGTGCCGCATATCGGAGTTGGAGCCACGCTTGTCGGTGGGTCGCTTCTTGTAATACGGAGCCACGCTTCTCGTTGGGCCGCATATTTTATTTGTATAGCGTATACTCAACTTATGAATTTAATCATTGTTAAGTTAATCATAAGACAGTAGTTTATACGTTGGTTACTGAAATGAAGAATATCTCTTAACCAAAGTTTGGTGTTTCTTTGGGAGAATCTTGGATCCGGCGAACAAAACCTCGGCCTCAGAAAAAGCACATCACACTCCAATCACTTGATCTGGATGTTATGACATTTCGAAGCGGCTGACTATAATGGGAAACCACTACTGGAGGAGCTGTAGGAATGTAGAAAGAGACAGCATCTAGCCATCACAAGTGCCAGAAAGAAGATCCTTGGTAGGTGGACTAAAAGATCTGGATAAAGCAAGGCTTTCTACAGAATATTCTAACATGTTTATGCCAAAAGCTCATCGTGTCGCAATCTATGAATACCTCTTCAGAGAGAGTGTGATTGTTGCAAAGAAGGATTTCCACGCTTCAAAGCATACTCAATTTGAAACTATTCCCAATTTACATTTCAAAAGTCCACAGTTATTGGATTCGCGTGGCTTGGTCAGTGAACAATTCACATGGAGGCATTTGAACATCGAATTGTGCCAGCAACTCTGAAAGACCCAGCCAGGTCGGAGACTGCTTGCCCAAGGCCCACAGTTTCAGGTCCTCGTGGTAATTCCACAAAGACTGGCGAAGATCGCTCTGAATACAGACGTGCCCCAGGAGGTGCTGACAAGAAGACGTTGGAGCTGGACCTGGAGATATTTAATTCCGTGGAGAATTTGGTCGTGGTCACGCCCTCAATAGTTCTTACACTAATGTGGAAAAAAATCATTAAACATTTGTAAAAGCCTTTAGGATGTGTATCGTGATCGTCAAAAGTGAGTGAACACCGATGCTCTTTTGAATTTTCTTCAGGGTCTGAAAACAGGACTAAAAAACCAACAATCCGTTTAAAGTTTGATAACGAAATAACAATAAAAAAACATATTTCATTTTGACAGAAAGAAGTACTTTAGAGAAACCGCATTGGTACTTTTGACGCTCAGTGGCTCAGTGTATGTCTGAGACATTCTTTTTTTTATATATAATAAATTGGGAACGCGCGCCGCTCGGGTCACAAGCCAACACAGTACGTACAGCAAAAGGTATAAGTATTTTTTCCAGAGTATGTACTTCAAAGTGTCTAGATCTGAAAAATCCTACCCAAATCTCAAGGGGGCTTGATATTTCCCATAAAAAAAAAATGCGAACGTTTACTCTCGACACTCATGGGAACTAAGGTTGTAAAATTTGAAACACGTACATTGTCCTGATATACAGGAATCAGTAAAATTCCTGGGCATGGGCAAATTAGGGCAGGTACAGTTAGTGCTTTGCGGACGTAGGTAAATCTCAGACCAATTACAGAGAGTCTGTCTATCTGAAAAACTTCAACATCCAATTACGCCATCAGCTTGCAAAAACCCTTTTGATTTGGCTACTTTATTAAGCAATACAGCAACACATTACTTAATCCGACCAATATAAATAAACGCTCAGTTTGCCGTGGGCCGATTTGATATTAATTAGTCGATACGTTCGGAAATATCTGGTCGAGAAAAACACATAAATATAGATATCCACATACATGTATGTGCCGGACATTACCTAATAGATTTACCAATAGCCCCGAATACTAATCGCAACATATACATGCATGTCCTGTCCGTAGGTATATTAATGCAGAAGATACCCTTTCATTGATACATATTTACAAAGAGCAAATAATGAGAGAGTTCCCATATTCGTTTGTGATTTCCTCTGTGAAACACTATATCTCTGCAAATGTCATAAAAGCAAAAGCGCGCAGCCAATTGACTTCAAAGGAAATCCTTCCGGCACCAGGATATTTGCTTACAAAGAGAGGAACAAAATTAAAAACACAAAATTTCATCTCTGCCTGGAAAGTGATCTATGAAAGTTCGATATTACATTCATATTCAAACGCACACAGAAAATCATCAGGCACTGACGGAAAGGACTTTGCCATATATCTGTGATATTGGTAGTTGATATATCTGGAAACACCATACCACATCCTTCTGGCATCGACTTACCTAGGTACCTGAATATATTCAATATTTTGCAATAAATGAATTTTCTGTCAGTGTGGAGAGCCCAGAAAATTGGTAATTCAATTCATATCGAAGGACTCGGAATCAAAATCGGAATCAGAATAAGTTCATATCAAAGTATCGTCCTTGTGCCGAGTATATAGTATATATATGGCCAGCGGATGGGTGGCATTTGATAGGATGTCGTGTGTGTTGTATGCAAATAAAACATTATTGCATGTTTTATTTATTTGATCATGTATCGAATGCTGTGCTCGTCGTTATATTAATTTCGATAATATTTACCATGCGAAGATGGGTTATACCTATACAGCTATAGATGCACCAGAGTTGGCATGAGTTGATAGGTGTTTGTTTAACTTGAGTCCGAGTGCCTTTTGTGGCTCACGAGTGAGTGAAACATAAAGAAAACAAATGGAATGGGAATTAACGCCAAACGGTCGGCACGGCACGGCGGAGGGAATTCTGTTTGCTTGTGTTAAATATTTGAAATTACAAAATTGGTAAAAGTACACGGACATGTTGTGATATTTCTTTGTGTCAGGCAACAATTTTTACAGATAATTTTTGTATGGAAAAATAATACAGCTATTTGGCAACTATTCGGTTAGTTTGCTTTTTTAAGATACAAGCCGTACAATTTTAAAGGTATGGCTTGGAAAATTTAAACCTATAGTCGACTTTAGAATATCGAAATGCACCGCATGAAAAATGGACGGTCAGGGAATGCTGCTGGTGTACTTATGTGAGGATAGCTAGGAGTGGAAATTAGAAACTCCTTTCATGCTACAAAAATCCATGAAAAATTCACTTTCAAACGGTGGTTTGTGTTATCAGAAGAGTGAATAGTAAAATTTGACATTGAAGGCTTGTTAAACTTAAATGAAAAATACCGATTGACTTCTACGGAGAGACTATGTTTATTCAAGACTAAATATGACTTTATGCGGTAATACGGCTTTTTTTATATAGATGGGTCCACCTCCACTAGACATCCCTACAGAAGGTGACTGAACTATTTAAATATGGTTAGGGTGCAGTGGCTCAGTGGTTAGTGTGCAGGACTACTGTGCGAGGGGTCCTCGGAAAAGAAAACAAATTATATCTTAAGGTTTTTTCCACTGCGCCACCTCCCGCGAACGTCTGACAAACATCCGAAAGTATGACAATGACTGACCTGAAAAAGCTTCTCAATTCAGCCGTTCGGACTCCGCATAAAATTGTAGGTCCCTTCCATTCGTCCCAAAAATAAAAACTCACACAAACGAATTACGCCAACTATTTAATTATTTTTTTTTTCTAAGACGATAAATCTACGGGTCACACCACCAATACAACGGAGGAATATCGCGATCTTATTCATTACCCAAATCTCATGGCCATAGGTAAGAGTTGGAGCAAAAATCGAATTAAATACTAATAACTTAGCTTTGACACCAAGTTCAGTCCTCCTAATAACAGAATGACCGAGCAGTCTCAAAATTGATCCAGCCTGATCCCAAGATACTTAAACTTCTCCACCTGCTTCAATGGGACTCCGCTAACATGCAGAGTGCATTGAACAGGCGTTCTGGAGACGACTATCACTTCAGATCTGTTCAGATTTACTTTCATCTCATCTTCAACACAAACGGCTGCAAACCGATGGAGGTAGCCTTGAAGTTCAGTCTGAGCGGTCCCAACGATTATTCATCATATCTATGAACATATGATTTCACCTTTCACACCCTTTCTATTTTAATCCTGTTCAAAGATCTCATCAGTTGCAATGCACACATGCGCTATTAAGTTGCGTTCCGTTTGAAACGAAATATTAGAGTAAAGTATTGACATTTTATTACATTTTTAATTTCCCCACATTTTGTTATAAAAAAGGGAAGATTCCCCTTTTCCCCTTTCAGCAAATTTTTGACTGAAATTCCCCACGAAAAGGGCACTTCCCCACGATCTGGCAACACTGATCTACACAGCAAACCGAGAGAACTTCGGCAAAAAGTCAAAAAGTGAAAAAGTGCAAGCTCACACACAAACACAGTTGCCCCCTTAAGGCTAAACTACATTCAACACAAAGTAAAGTACTTGCACGAAAATGTTTTTTCCCTTTCCACACCATTTCAAATCTGTATTTTTCTCTCAACTTTTCACAAAGTGTGTTACTTGAAAGTTAGCTATACCTCTAACTTTCAAGTGCCTAGCGCGAGGGGCAGTCACCTTGTCGTTGCGTCAAATTGACGTTGGTGCGCAGGCTTAAGTTGCAATGATTCAACAGGCTACGCTGTCGGAGGCGGTAGTCGTCTGAAGGGTCACCCATGACAGACAGGCTGCTTTGAAGAGCAACGAACTAAGAACTGCCCAACCCCCCTAATCCAGGATGTTATGCGTCACCGTGCCCATTGGAAGATTTGCAGCCAGGGGGTATATAGGCTGTATTATAACGGCTCCTCTCTGATACCGGGCCACCTCAGCGAGTAACTTTGGCCTTACCGCGTTAACGGGGCTCTGACGTGGCGGACGACCATTTCCCGCGCTACTCGTGGGACATGAACCAAAACAAAAAGAAAAATAAAAACAAAAACACAAACTTAAACCAGATGCGGGGAAAGACCGCATCAGAAATCGTCGACAGATTGGAGCAAGACATCCATGACGAACGACCGGCTTATGATAGGCCTGGGACGAGCCGAGAGGGAGGTTTAAGGAAGGTGCAACGCACTATCCAAACAACCGCCAACACCTCAAGACAAGTCACGGGTCCACCAAAAGAACGGGCAATTGAAAGCGCAACGAAAAATGCAGGAAAAAAAGGTGGGGTCCAAACTGAAACCCCCACGTCGTCTGGTAAGGTATCCATGGAGGAAAGGAGGACAACGGATCTGAGCACAGCTCAACCACCGAAAACCTCCAAACCCCTTGGTGTCCAAACCAAGAATACAAATAGAAATCCGCCTATACCCCCACCGGGGCAACCGGGTGGCAGAGATGATCCACTAAGAAAAGGGTTAAGCGGCGCCGGAATGCGATGGTACCTTCGCTACCTCAATAAAGGCTTCGGTCCTGAGGAAGCAAGAAGGAGGGCAGAAGAGCATAGGGGCACACCTGACTCAAGCGAATCGGCACCGGAGAAAAGAGGGAGTAAAAACATCACCCCTCTTACCAGCAACAAAGCCAAAAAGCAGAAGGTGGAAGAAGGTGCAAAGGGGACTGAGCCCGTGAAAGCTGGCGGTACCGTGGTTGGTCGAAGCTATGCTGCGGCAGCGAAATCTGCTCCAGCACGCGGACAACACGCCACAGGTACTACGGCTGAGCAGGTGGCTGTTCTACCAGGGGAATATCCGCAGGAGATACTCAGCAACTCAGACCTCACAGCACTCGAGGACGCCATTGTATTTGAAATGGCCCTGGGATGGGAGCACAAGCTCAAGTTCCAAGGCATACATTTCAGGAGTGGGATGCTACTTGTGGACTGCGAGACTCTGCAAACAGCAGAATGGCTGAAAGAAGTGGCACCCAAACTTAGTAACTGGAAGGGGACAAGGCTAATAGCCTGCAGTGGGAAGGATATACCACGAACCCATTCCATAACCATTTTCCTTCCACGTAGTGCAAACCAGGAGCCTAAAACATCCTTGGCTCTGCTGGAAGCGCAAAATGAAGGCTTAAATATTAAGGCATGGAAGGTACTCCATAGTCGAAACGAAGGAACCGGGCAGGTACTGGCCCTTAGTATCGATCAGGAATCCCTGAATGCCATAAAGGCACAAAAAGGATCCTTGAGCTATCGGTTCGGCAGGGTGACGGTATATGGACTCAAGAAGTCTGACGAGATCACTGGGCAAGCCCAAACTGTATCGAGTCAGAATCTACAGAGCACGCAACCCCAGGAGGAGCAATCTGCTCCACCAAAGGTCATAACACCAGTCCACGCTGTTGAGCAGATGGTTCAGGTTTCCGATGAAGCCGAAGAATCGATCCCCGTCTTAGAGAGCATGCTCTCAGGCGGGAATACAGATGATGCGGTACAGAAATCTGCAGAGGCCGAGGAATCTATGTCCACATCAGGGAGCACTGCCTCAGGTGGGGAGCTAGATGACACGGCAATCGACCTTTTCCACAATATTACACTGGAGGAGGAAGAATTGTTGCTTACTGAGGGCGAGGCAGAAGCCCCGCATGAGCAATAGCTCTATGACCCCAGGCAGCAAAATTAAATTAGCACAAGTAAACATTCACCATGCCATAGGAGCCTCTGCTGCTATAGCCAGAATGTTTACAACCAGAGGCCTAGATCTGGTCTTAATTCAGGAGCCATGGATCTTGAAAGGGCAGGTCAAAGGATTAGCAAACAAGGATGCACAGGTAATTTGGGACTCTCGGGCTGAAAAACCGAGAGCATGCATTCTTATAAATAAATAATATAAAGATAGATTTATTCTACTTTCAGAATATGCGACGCGAGACATGGTGCCAATACAGATATCCCTAAACGTAGAAGGAGTCTGCCGCACCATCATCATCGCCTCGGTGTACTGCGCAGGAGATGAGCCAATGATATCATCAGAGCTGCAACGGCTAGTGGAGCATTCCAACAAGCTCCGCATGCCACTGCTACTAGGATGCGATGCAAATGCTCACAATGTAATCTGGGGTAGCACTGATACCAATACCAGAGGTGAGTACTTATTAGAATTTATTTTAAGTTCGTCCCTTGATATTTACAATGTAGGAAATACCCCCACTTTTGTAACTAGAGTTAGGCAAGAAGTACTTGACCTCACACTCGGTAGCACGAGTGTTACGAGACTAATTAGGAACTGGAAAGTATCTAGTGAGCCATCGCTGTCCGACCACAGAATTATAGAATTCGAGTTGGACAACACAAGCCTCACGAGAAATCCGTTAAGAAATCCAAGAAAAACCAACTGGGAAAAATACCAGTCGGTCCTAGAAAGCAACCTGGAACGACTCGAGATGAGAAAAGCTCCAGCACACTCTCTAGAACTGGAAAGCGCAGTTGGGGACATAACAGACGCCATCACGAATGCGCTTGAAGAAAGCTGCCCCCCAGGAAAAGAAAGGAGCAGAAAAGATATGCCATGGTGGAATAAGAATCTGTCAAAACTCAGATCCGGAACGCGCAGGCTTTTTAACACTGCAAAGCGAAACGGAGATTGGCAAAGCTACCAAACGGCTCTCACAACCTATAATAAGGAAATAAGAAAAGCTAAAAGAAATAGCTTCAGGAGATTCTGTGAGACAATCTCTAGTACTCCCACGGCGGCAAGGCTACACAAGGCCCTAGCAAAGACGGGAGGAATAGCAACGTCCCTAAAGAAACCAGATGGTAGCTATACAGAAAATGAGGACCAGCGGGCTCTACTGCTTCTAGAAACTCATTTCCCGGATAGCTCACTCAGTAATGATGATGGAAACGCGACCATTTCAGTTCGGCCCCGGAAGGAGGACTGGGAAACAGCTTCAGCCATCTGCTCCGGGCGAAGACTGGAATGGGCAATAAGTTCCTTTCAACCATTCAAGGCACCAGGTGTGGACGGCATCATACCTGCCCAACTACAAAAAGGGTGGGATGTGCTCTTACCGCACCTAATCAGAATAACGAAAAGTAGTATTGCTTTGGGCTATATACCAACGCAATGGAGACGGGCAAGGGTTGTGTTCATACCGAAAGTGGGGAAAAAGGACCCATCACACCCAAAGTCATACAGACCCATTAGCCTAACGTCGTTTCTTCTAAAGACAACAGAGAAAGCAGTGGACAACTATCTAAGGGAGGAAGTGCTCACCTCATCCCCCCTACACCATCGTCAACATGCATATAGAGCGGGCAGATCAACAGAGACCGCCTTATATCAGCTAACGGAGGTGATTCAAAGCGCGCTGAATACGAAAGAGACGGTACTGTGCGCCTTTCTTGATATCGAAGGAGCGTTTGACAATACCTCCCACGAGGCCATCAGACGATCCCTAGAGAGAAAAGGGGTAAACAGTACATTATCCAGGTGGATGTGCGAACTGCTGAGCACCAGATCAGCGGAGACTCAAACGTCAACCGGGACTATCACAGTAAACACAACTAGAGGATGTCCACAGGGAGGGGTACTATCACCCTTAATGTGGAGCCTAGTTGTGGACGAGCTACTGGATAAATTAACCAGCCTTGGCATCAGCTGTCAGGCATATGCCGATGACATAGTATTGATTGCCAGGGGAAAGTTTGAGGAAACCCTCTGTGACATCATACAGAGAGGATTGAGAGTAACACAAGAATGGTGCCATACTGCAGGACTAAACATCAATCCGGCAAAAACAACTATAGTACCATTCACAAGGAAAAGAAAACTTCAGAGACTGAAAGCAATACGACTATCAGGCACGACACTGATACCGGTCAATGAAGTAAAATACCTAGGACTGCACCTAGATAGTAAACTCATCTGGCGTAAACACACGGAAGAGATTTCAAAGAAGGCAACACGCGCTCTTATGATATGTAAGAGTTTAGCAGGAAAATCGTGGGGATGCAGCCCAAGCATTCTGCGATGGATGTACATTGCAATTGTGAGACCCATGATCACATACGGAGCTGTAGCATGGGCAAAACGAACCAGCCTAGTCACGACAAGAGATACTCTCAACAAAGTGCAAAGACTGGCGTGCCTATGCATCACCGGAGCAATGCGTACATGCCCGACTGCAGCCATGGAGGTACTCCTAGAGCTAACTCCTCTACACCTCATGGTTGAGGATACGGCAGAAAAAACTATCCTGAGGATGGCAAAAGAAGGAATCGGAAGGGAGAAATGCATTGGCTCAACAGAGTACGATGTACTACTCGCAAAACTTCCACTTCTAGCTATACCCAGGGATGACAGTATCAGGAGATTCAATTTTGATAAAAACTTCATAACGAAACTCAGCAATAAGAAAAATTGGAGCAATGAATCCATGATCTATGGACTGAGCAACCACACTGTAAAATGGTATACAGATGGATCGAGAACGGACGAAGGAACTGGTGCAGGAGTGTTTGGGCCAGGAACTAAGCACTACGAATCCATGGGCAAATGTACCAGCATCTTCCAAGCTGAAATATGTGCTATAGATAGGTGCGTTCGGATCATTCTCAAGAAAAATTACAGAAACTGTGATATAGCAGTAATGTCAGATAGTCAAGCAGCCATCAAGGCACTTGGTGCCTATATCATAAAATCCAAGCTTGTGTGGGAATGCCTGCACAGGCTCAATGAATTAGGCAAGAACAACAGAGTAACCATCTGCTGGATACCTGGTCATGCAGGCATCATGGGGAACGAGGTTGCGGACTCTCTGGCAAGACAGGGAGCAGCGGAACCCTTCATAGGACCTGAACCGTTCTGCGGCATAGGGGAACACACCCTACGAGAAGAGTTCAGGAGGATTGAAAAGGAAAAAAGAACCGCATCTTTTATAAACCTTCAAGGCCTAAGACAAGCTAAGAAACTTCTAGGGAATTATAACCTAAAAAGATTCAAGGCATGTATTGGTCTAAGCAAGAACAACCTAAGAATCCTCACAGGTCTCCTAACGGGACACTGTAGACTGAGGGAACATATGAGGAAAATGGGTGTATCAGAAGAAGGTCTTTGCAGATTCTGTGATGAGAACGCAGAAACCCCAGACCACATTCTAGAACACTGCGGGGCACTGACCCACAGGAGGATCAAACATCTGGGCAAGTACCAGATAACAGATAAGGATATACAAACCATGGACCCGCTACTCATTCTCAGATTCATAAAAGAAACTGGACTGGATGAAGTGCTCTAAGGTTGATATTCTTGCCAAGGCTAAGGACAGAGCAAAAACCCTCAAACACGGTTCCTAACGAAACTGTAATGCGATGGGGCTCTGGAAAAGGGCATGAACCTTTCCAAGGTATAAGCAGGGGGCACAATAGACCACAAGGTCGCAGTGCACTAAACCCTCTTTATTATTATTATTATTAACTTTCAAGTGGCACACTTTTTGAAAGCGCCACAAAAACTACTACATGCACATAAAAAGTTTGCGCTAATTACTGAGATCGCCATTAGAGGCCTCTGATGGGACTAGAATGTCGCATTTTTGTTTCCGGTTTACCATGAAAAAGAACAATTATTGTAGAAAATACCATGGAAAAGAACCATTATTGCACAAAATTGCAGTATTTTAATTTGGCTTACTTTCGTGTCAGAGCAAGCTTTTTAAATAAATTTATTACAAGAAGGGGGCAACTGCGTTTGTGTGTGAGCTTGCACTTTTTCACTTTTTGACTTTTTGCCGAATGTAGTTAAGCCTTTAAGATCCGCCTCCTATCCAACAAAAATAATTTTCTCCCACAGCAACCACTACTGCCCTGCCAGCCACGACATTCCACTCATATCCAACACGAAATCTCCCTATGCAATCCAACAACGCATGAGATGTGCTTGAGGAGAAATACCTTTTGTAAATTGTGAGGTTTGATGGGAGAGCATGGTGAATATTTTTTGTTGTGCATCTCGGTCGATGTCATGGTGATGGAGGATAGTGGCGGAGGGTTGTGCTCTGGCCTCTCTCCCCACGATCATCGCATTGTTTTTGTTTCATATTCGTTGTATCGTGTTCGTGTATGCATTTTTGTTGCACGTGTGCTCTCTCTGTTAATTTGTATTTTTACAAGTTGGGTGGGGCCGATGATTTTGCATTGAAATATCTTGCTCGCATTTTTAGGGGGTAGGTCAGTAAAGGTATGTAGGTATATAAGCACTACATAGTTAGTTTTTGAAGATCCAAGTAGGAATAGATCGAACTTGACGAGTGACGACGACCCACCGACGTTAGGGAACAATACCTTAACTATGAATACATATTATTGTGAACTAACGTAGGTACGGAACCTTCGGTGGGCGAGTGACACTTGCACTTGGCCGGTTTTTTTTCTATAGGTATGGTCATTATGATTAACTTTGAGGATCAGTTGGAACTTGAACGGATATAGGCCCTAGTCCAGACGCAAAATTCGTCAAGTTGAAGTAGGTATGCAAATGCCGACTTCTTGTTCACGACAAGGAATTGACTGCCTCGGTTTCTCCTGTACACTTTTACGGACCGCGCCAAGATCGGCCGATCGTTTTTTTGTAGTATGGGTTCATTGCTTACCGAACCGGTTGTCTCGAAATTGGTCACCAAACATTGGAGAGTCAACTTTGAAAAGATACCTCGTCTGCCGTGAAATGGACACAACGTTTGCACTGACCAACACTCATTTTAATAATCATGGTGGCTTGGCGACCTGTGCGTACCATCTTGCGACGCCCCAGGGTATCGCGACGCACAGCTAGGTCCTTTTATTATTATGAGGTAGGTATAATCCTATTGAAATTAGCAAATACATACCTACAGGTCCATACAAAACTTTAGATACATTCGTCTTCAAACGAGTCATAATCCTCGTATCCGTTGTTTCAAATGAAGAGAGACAAATTCTTTATGGGGAAGCAGTGATATAACATTTGAATCTGTTCGGTAATAGGTACTTTCCTTCCCTGAAACCCAATATTTGCAATTAGATGGCAAATCATTTGTAAGAACCACCCAGCAAGTATAAGAACTGGTTCAACATTCAAAGAAATGCACTGTCAAGGGTAGAGTTATGAAATTGCCCATGCTGTGACTTCTATACGCAATGCATGTAATATACAATTTCCTCTCACATTCAGCATCATTTCAAAGGAAGCAATCACAAGCAATATTCTCTTTCCATGAGCGAAATATCAAAACCATGCAGCATACAGTGTTCATTTCGACCTGGGGTCCCATTAAATTCGAATCAAAATACTGCACAAAAGAATGTCATGGTGAATTGAATGCACACTCGTGTACTCTCATGCGACAGCATTAAGGTGCGAACACACATCATGCCATAGAGCCTTTGTAATACCTCCTGCAACGTTCGCTATGCAGTTCACACAGCATGAGTGTAACGTCGGAACATAAATTCCACACAACACTTTGGTCGTGTATACGTCTAGCACCTAGCAGCAAGTATGCCCACATAATGACAGTGTTCCTTGTCATAACCGTGTGACGTGTGTTTTGTTGTCGTTGCCTAAATGCATACTCTGTTGCTCCTTCTCGCACTGAAGTGCCCTTTGTTTGCCAATAGAACGTTATGTGGAACACACACACTAGCGTATTGAAATCTCAAAACTTTTCACCCAAAATTTTTTTTGTGCTTTGGTGAACGAAACATTTTTTTTTTCGGCAACCGAATCAAAATTGTAAAACCCATTTACAGGGTGGCTATGCTGTTGTGTAATGCAAATGGCCATGGCTCACATCCCTATCCCCACTACCTATGGCTCCCTCGAGTGATGTAATTGTAAATGCATTTACAATTTGCTTATGTGAGTATAGTGTACAGAACACCGTGTGTATGCCACTGAAAGCCATTTAAGCAACATACGACCATACGAGAGCGTAGAGATTTTGTATATGACACTGCATCACCTAGTATAGCACTGCCGTCGTCACCACCTATAGTGCGCTACAGCGAAAAGCACTTCACCTGTTGTCTTTGTCGCCTTCCGTTGCCGCAACACCACAACCACCATCACCACCGTTACCACCCCCAAGTACACACTGCCTGATGATGGCTAAGCTATTATTTCAGCAGCTCTATAACCGGATTAAAATGCATCAGCAAACGTTGTTCACTTCGCTTGCTTGCTTTCCGCTGACACTACGTCCCCGTTAAGGGTGCTTTTACCGCGCTGATCTATGTGTTCTACGTGTGTGTGTTCATCTGTTGTTCTCCAGCATGGGGGGCTGGTTGTGGCGCTGCATGTTGTCAGGGCCAAAGTTGGTTTAGAAAGAAAGCAAAAAAAAAAAAAGAATATTGTTTGTCGCTGAGTTACAGCATGAATTAAACATTTTCAATCGACACTTTTATATGCATTCCATTGGTGTGAGGTGTTGTATATGGGCGGTTGTGACTATGAGTCCAAAATTGTTTCGTGTGTGATGCACAGTTCGACAGGCGAAGAATCGCTTTTTTTTATTTTTATTTTTTTATGTTTTCTGTTTAGTACTAGAGAATGTGACACAAACTGAACTTGAATATGAACTGTCCGTCGTGCTACAAAAAAGTGCTAAATTTCTCACTATATGAAAAGTTTTTCGAACGAGCTGGATCAGTTTGGGGTTTACGATTTGTCTATACTCTACTCAGTCGTGGTCTGATGAAACTGACACTGAAATGAATAATTGATATCAGCATGTCAAATGGCTTAAAATAAGTTAAACCGTAGAGAGAGAAAGCGAGAGAACTTAATGGTAAAAAGGTGAAGGCCTGAAGGGGGAATATGATCGAACTAGGTGAAGACAATTTTTGGTTAGCTCTAGATTTTCTTTGACAGAGCTAAACGCATTAGACTGCAATGAGAAATATATACAAACCTAAAAAAAAAAAAAACGAAAATTTGCAAAAATGAGTGAAATTTTATTAGGGTCGAAAAATCAATTCTTTCAATTTACTTTTTGAATATTAAAAAAAAAATAAATAGGCGGCGCAACAGGCGATAGACACCCAAGGCCTAGCTTCTCGCAACCATTCGTTTTGTGTGAGTTTCTATTTTTGGAACGAAGGGACCTACAATTTTATGCCGAGTCCGAACGCCTGAATTGAGGCAGTCAGGACAGTCATACTCTCGGATGTTTGTCAGACGTTCGCGAGAGGTGGCGCAGTAGAAAATAACCATAAGATGTAATTTGTGTTTTTCCGGCCATCGAACCTGGGATCCCTCGCACAGTAGTCCAGCACACTAACCACTGCGCTACTGCGCCCACACTTTTTGAATATTACTTCGTGTAAATGTTGACCGTGACTAAGCTTCAAGTGGTCCATCCGGAATGTCCTATTTTGGCATACTTTTTGCAACATGTCGCCTGGTGTTTGACCAATAACACGAGTTATGTCAATGTTGTCTTCCAAGTCTGCAATAGAGAGACTTCAGATATCCCTACAAAAAATAGTCCAGCGGTGTCAAATCGCATGATCTAGGCAGCCAATTCACAAATCCATGGATTCGCGACACATTTTTTACTGAGCACGATTTTTGGTAATAAAATTTAATAATTTGCAAACGTTGTTCGGGCCTAAGTCTACCTATGGTGAAATGGCCATGCTAACTGAGCATTCCTACTTTGACACCTATCACGAATCACGCGTCAACTGTCAAAAAATTCCGGCAGAAAAACCAAACAGCAAAAAAAAAAACACCCTTTACATTACATAGAGTTCGCTCTATATACGGCACACTTAATGTAAAGAAAAGGGCTAATGGTAGCTGCCTATACGGAACTACAAAAGTTATAGATCTTGGGCGAAAAAAAAAAAATACGAAACAGAATCTTGGAACGCCTCCAGAGTGCACTGATTGTCATAAGTTTTCCTAACAAAAAAAAAATTATTAAATTTACCTAAGGCTCCGGCCACGCAATGAGCGACGAGCGACTGAGCTACTGAGCGACGAATCTGAGTGATGGGTGGCCATTTACTGAACGACGTCGCTGAGCAATTAGTTGGGAAAATGCCATCGTCAATTGCGTTTCGTCGTAGCTTATTAGTTGAAAGTCGCGTTCATATTTATAGATCTACAATAATATCGAGAATACGTATAGATTTGGTGTACACCCCATAAATCGTGAAAGGGCAAATTTTGGTGAATTTCATCATTTATAATTATCAAAATCTTCGCAGATTTCCAGATCGATTTTGGCAATATTGTCGTATGACATTACCATCTTTTGATTTGCTGTTGGAAAAAGTTTTAACAAAATTAACAAAACAAAAAAAGCAATTACTCCAACAACGGCTGGTTTTATGTTTAAGGTTAGTTTTTCTTTTAATTTTTGTATTCTTTATTTTTATTCTTAAGTTTTGCCAAAATAATATTTTGAATGTCAGTTCTTATCTGAAGTTTTTCGAAATTGTCAAATTGTGCCATAAATGGCAAAAGACTTTTGAAAAATTAAACTTTCTGTGTTTATTTTGTCCACCTTATTACTTCGTCGATCGAGTGAAAAATTAAAACAGATTTGACAGCAGAGCGATGTCGCTCTTTCGTCTCTCAGTCACTCAGTCGCTCGTCGCTCTTTGCGTGGCCGGAGCCTTAAGGATGAAAGCTAGACAAACTAGATATCTATACATATAATAAAACTGTAGACATTTTCTTTGGCTCTTAAAAACTCAAAAACTACTGGACAGATTTCGATGAAACTTTTTTTAAAATGTTTCTTAAGACTGTGAGACTGCTATAGGCTATGTGAAAATTATATACATACACATCTACCTTGCTACAAATGGATGTTTATACTCTTGCGATCGTGCGACACGACAAAAAAAAAAACAAAATCACACTAAGCTCTTAGGACTTACCTTCGAATTGTAACATTGTTTAAAATGAGCTCATCAGTGAACCGGATGAGCTGGACAGATCAATTTCGACATCCTTCCTTTCTTAAACGGCAGCCGCAAGTTCGAGTGTCAACTTGTTTACCCGGCACCAGAGACTCTTGTAATAAATAGACGGGATATTTGCAAATGAGTGACAGTGATGTAAATATTGTAAATAACTGACAATATTTTATTTTATTTTAAAAATAGTTCAGTTCAAACAATTTATTATACGACTGTCATAACTGACCTTTAGTGGAATACTTTGCTAAAACCAATTGCCAATTAAAGTGCAATTTATCACGACAAAAGCTTCATGATAAATCTCGGCAAAAGCATTAATTATGGAAAACCGACATAACTCTTTCTAATTGAGGCATTCTGAGTCTTACGGATAAGACTCATTTGTATTCTTGACATAGAGAAGAACCTCTTTAGACGATAATTCATCAAGTCCCTTTTATGCATCCTCTATACCTACAAATTTACCCTTCTGTAGGTATAATTCATTTATCGAAATTCTTCTTCTTAAATTATTGCCAAATATTGGAGAAAGATTAATTCCAATATCCAATTATATGAATTATATTGTCCAATATTTTACATCAAAGACCCAGCACACACCTAGCTCCATTTTATTTGAATAAACCTTCCTACGTTTCCTCCGTGAATATCAAGGACAGGTGAGGACGAGGAGTACAAAAAAGAAAGTAAGAAACAATATCAAGAGAAATAAACTTAATTAAAATACTTTAGTCCTACAGAGTGGAACAGGACAGGTAGACCACCTTAATCACTCCGATATGATGGTGTATGCACAAATGAGAGTCATTAATCATAACACTGAGTCCTTTCGTATAAATGAACCGCAAAATCCTTCTCCAAACAGCAACGGCGGCACTCCTCCCTGCATATACAGAGTACAGATACCCAAGTCATTCGAATGTCCTTTGGAAAGGTGTGTGGCTGTGCACCGCACCAACGATAATAATTGATTGACAAACAACACCGGTATGCCTCGTGCATATTTCATTTTCAAACTTTTCGTCCTTCTTGTGCATGAATGTTTCCTGCTCACATGTAGGGTATCCCGTACCCCTATATCCATATATAATCGTATACGGGAAGGGTAGAAAATTAAGAAAATTTCAAGAAGAGAAGATTCTAATCAGACAGACACATACAATTAGACCGACAGTAATACATCGTCTGTTGCTTCCATATAGCAGCAGCAGCACTGCCCCACCAAAAGGACATCGTTTCCTTCAGCAGCGTTCGGCGAGAAGAAGAAGCATTAATATTACTGACATATTTCCCATTGGGTAATCTCGATTTTTCATCAACTCTCATTTGACAAGAGAGTAATGTGAGTTTGCAGGACAAAGTTGCCCGCGTCGTATCTCACTTATGCACTCAAACCGAGCAGAGGATAAGACAAGACACTGCTGATGCTGAGAGCAATTGCAATTTTCTTAATTTAAAATGTCCTCCGATGGTTGCAGAGAAGCTATAGGGCTACTCATCATCCATCTATATCGTCGTCGTCGTAGTCGTCGTGTGTAATTTTAATTAAAATTAACTTTATCCTTTGCGCTTTAGATGGTATAGTACCGAGTATGTAGTCAAAGTACTTTTCAGAACTCCGCAGGACATTTGATCATTTGTTCTGAAAGGACATTCTGTTAGGTTTTTTTTTTCTCATTTCTTACTTGTCCCATCTTTTTGTTTAACGTGGATGAGGATTGTTGTGAGTGGAACAATGTGTATGCGTAAGGGCTGTTTTTCAGCTGATTCTAAATGACTGCGACTTCACTAAGAGTGATTGAAAATGGTTGTATAAGGACATTGCCACATCGCATGCCTTGTATTTTTGTACCCCGAGTGTAGTAGGCGTTTTTTCTATGGATGCTTCCAAGGCATGTGCAATTGTGCACCTTCTAAGAAGTCTATTCTAGCTGGCATATAGTTCGAGGGATATGTTTCTCCTGGGCCATAACCTGAGCCACAATTCTGCACTCTGAAACCTCTCTCTAGCTGCAGCTACGGCTATTTTTACTCTTACTACTCTGTTCCGAGTTTAGTATCTTTTGACTCTTCTCAGCTAATTTTGAAGCTGGTTAGGATATGTATTATAATCCCAATCGCCGTTTAACCTAATCATGGCTTTTTATAGAAGCTACAAGTTTGATTATAGCAACGTTCACTATCCCTGTTTACGTTTCATTTCTGCTTCTCCTGAGTTCGACAGAGTTCGACTGAGAGAAGCCGTGTTTTGACACAGTATACCAGTGTAATTTAAAAATATTATTTTCCATATTTTCTGGGCTCAGTGGTTAGTGTGCTGGACTACTGTGCGAGGAGTCCCAGGTTCGATCCCCGGAAAAACACAAATTACATTTTAAGGTTTTAAAATGTAATTTGTGTATAACATAATGTAACAAATTACATTTTAAGGTTTTTTTCACATATTATTTTTTAAAGATGCCTATCGCGAACGTCTGACAAATATCCGAGAGTATAACTGTCCTGAAAAATATTCTCAATTCTCAATTCAATTCTCAGCCGTTCGGACTCCACTCGGCATAAAATTGTAGTTCCCTTCCATTCGCAATGAAAACTCACACAAACGAATGATTATGAGAGCTAGGCCTAAAGTGCCTTATTCTTTTCTTCTTATTTTCCATAATTTACAAATAATTTTTTTGAAATTATTATTCTTTTCGACACGTCTATGAATGAAAACCTTTGATTGGGTAAAACAAAATATTTAATTGGCTAGCATTAAGTAGGGTAAATATGTACCACAATAAATAGCGTCGGCGATTTAGTATACGTATACCTATAATTATTAGGCTGATTATTAGAACAGCCTCAATATTACAGTCGGCATGTTCCAAGCTATTCAATGCTATTTCTTCTGATTGGGAAATTAATTTCTTAAAGTTGAGCTCCTACACTCAGAAAAAAACGAGCTCAAATCAAAAATATCAGTGTCATTTCAAGTCTATTCGTTGACGAAAGTATGTTAAACTAGGAAATTCTCATTCCAAGTACAAAAATCTTACTTTGAGCTTATTTTCACAAGACCAACAAATTTTCTTTTGAGATTTTTAGTAAGCTTAAAAATCTTACTTCAATCCTGTTTTGGGATTATTTTAAGAAGGTTTGTTCCTATTTTAAGAATACAAAGGCTACGTAATGGACCATAGTCAAATTAAATTAAGCTCGAAAACGTCGGGATTGAGAATGAAGCCACCTTAATGAGAAAGAAAATTTTAAAACAAGACCAAAAGATCTACTTTTCAGTCTGTGTTTAGTAAGCTTAAGCTGCTTGTTTCAATACCGTTTTGCGATTGTTTTAAGAATGTGGTTCTTTCATTATGCCTGAGACAAATTTATTTTGGACGGGACATCACATCATTTCATATCAGTAGATCAGTAGATATGTAAGAATATTGAATTTTTAATTTTGCCTTATGGAGAACACTCAGTAAGTGAGTGTGAATTTTAGGAACGAATAGAAATCAAAATGCATACAAGCACTTTAAGTATTGTTGCGCCTTTTCCAATCATGAATAAGCTGGAAATAAGATTATTTTGTCCTTTATTTGTATTTCAATGTCATCTTTTAAGATTCGGCTTATTTTAAGAACATAATATTTCATTTAGATTTAAATACACTAATATTCAGAACATGCAATCTCAAATCAAGTTTTTTTGTTCCTAAATGAAGAATTAAAATTTGTTTTTAGAATTATGTTCTTACATTAAGAACTATGGGTTTCATATTAAGATTTAGCACGTAAGAATAAAAAAAATATAAATTCAAGCCTGATCATACTAGATTTTAGCTTGCGATTTTTCTCTAAGTGAGGGATTGCTGCCTTGAACGCGATGGTGAATGTTGGTATCAGTAAGTGCACCGTTGGATATAAAATCGGTTTTCAACATTTCTTCGTACGCGTTTTTGTCCTTCATATTCGGCCATGTTTGTTTGGATTGTTCCTCCATTTTCTCTTTAGATACCAAGCTTGAATGTTTGAAACCGAAAAAAAAAAAATAATAATGTGGTACAAAAATTACTGTAAATGGGTCTCTAAATAAAAGACCCACCAAAATTTATTATTTTAAATGAATAGATAAAAGGAAACTGTGAAAGAACAAGAGAACTTCAGAAGACAAAGGTAAATAAGAAATCTAGACAGTCCCTATATGCAAACCGGGTGCCGAAAGGTCTGTAGTTAGATTACGCCGGATATGGAAAGACTATGTCGAAATAAGGTCTAGGCAGAGTCAAAAAAAAATGTGTAACAGTTGGTTGGTTTAAAGTGGCTGTCAGCTGAAAACGCCAACATACTTAGACCAGCATAGGTCCATTGTGATACTACGAAAAAGGATCATATAAGATCTCCCTATACTAGTTGACCCATTTTGAGCTCTTTATAAAGCGTAAGAGGCTTCTGAAGTCTGTGTTTGTCAGGGCGCCCTAGTCGTTGTAATAGAAGGCTCCTAAGTGAAACTTTCTCCTACGGGAGAGAGCTGGGCAGGAACAAAGAAGGTTAGGGATAGTTTCCTCCTCTTCCTCATCCATGCAGCTTCTGTAAAAGTCGTTTGCGAAAAGGCCCAGCCCTGCGGCATTTTTACCTATCAGGAAGTGTTCAGTTTCAAATCCAGCTTAGGCCAAATTTGTTTTGACGCTAGACAAGTGGTGCCACTTGTCCACCTAAGAATTGTACTGTCGATAGCATTCAGCTTCAAATTTTGTTTGAAAGTAGCGATTGGTATCCCTAGGGTGCCTTTATCCGGCAGAATGGGTTGAGTTGTTCCTATTCTAGATAGTTCATGTATGAACTAATTCAAGTTAAAGATAAGAGTTAAAATTCTAAACGCTTTTGGTACACATATTTTTTTTCAGCTTTAATCCCTATAGAGGACGAAAAAGTGCCTATGTGGTATGAGTGTACATATTACAGTGTACCCCCAACACAGAGTTGATAAAGTGCGAAACACTTTTTATATGGAAGGGATCTATGTACATATGTAGTCAAGTGACACATCAAACAGTTGTAATTGTCTGACCCACAGTCGCAATTGCAAAAATTTGCAAACTAAAACTGTCACAACACATTGTCGCCTTTTCGTTCAATTTTATTTCTTTTGAATATGAAATAAATTTTACTTTGTGCATACAGCATACTTAACAATTGACTTGATTTCGGGAATTTAGAAAAAGGATATCTACCCTGAAGCAATTGAATCTTAAATTTCCCACCTTATTCTTAGCAAAGGTTTTTCCACATTTTGTACTCCTTTTTTGAAGCTTTGTCCCTCTTTCAAAGGGAAAGCACATGTATTTATGCACAAAGAATATACACTACCAAAAAGGGTTTCGGAGGTTAAATATTGGAAGAAAATATTTACAGTTTTAAATGATAGATATAAATATTTTGACAGTGAGCAATTGGACCTTCTACAAGGTTTATCGTATTTTGCTTTATATTTTTTTTGCGGGATTTGCAATTTTTGAATTGAATCCCACACTTGCATAAATAATCCAAAAACAATAGTGACCTCTGTAATGAACTTATAGTCTGTGCACACACCTCCATCGCAGTCTCTTATAAACTTTTGACCTCATTGTCCTTCAAATGGTTATACGTATCATCACGATGAGTTTGACTTCATACAAAATCACAAAGCACTTTGTATGTTCAATCCATTAACTCTTGGGGTTGCTTGTACTATTACCATGCACTTGGAGTTGGGATCCTTTACTATAGTACAACACCCCCCAACCTGCCATTATTCCGCTCCAAAACATCACACTTCTATCGTCTGCTGCTAAAATATACAATATGACCATTTTTCTAAAGGATGATGGAGCGATTTTTGCATTTTTTTTTGTTCTATCCTTTGCTCAGATTTTTATTCTTTATTCCCAGTTTGGGGGGTGGGTGTGGGAAAGGGAATATAGTATGTAAAGGCGGTGCGCTTTTCTCAAATCAAAAAAAAAAAAAAGGAAAAATTAATTTTATGCAAATGAAAAGCAGTTCTATGCTTTTTTATATTTCTCATTCCATGCTTTGGTGTGATCTTTATGCTTTTTCACTAGAAACGGTTGATTTGGAAAATTAAACGGCATAGAACACGGTGCACGACAAGCTAAAGTAGAATGGCAAACGCCCGTAAAGAGGTGGCGACAGTTTTTTATTTTTTTTTATATCTCTATGGCGGGTGTCTGACGAGACTCATTGGAGGGTTATATGGATTAAAATCAAATTTCCTGATGCATGATTATTCATAATTTTTCTTAAGTAAAAAAAAAATAAATACATATACATAATTAACATCAGGTTGTAATGACATAGTTTGAAGATTTTTCTTCGTAGTGGAGAAAGCAATTACTTTTAGGTCCTTGATTTCTGATGTGAACCCTTTTCTTATGTTGATGCCGATAAATTTGTAGAAAGTGGTAGGGCATGAATGGGAGTGAGAGTGGTGACAATTTAATCCTCTTTCATTATGCGAAGTGACATGCATGGATATTCTAGGATTAAGAACATTGAGAGAGGGATGTATATTATGCGAGTATGGTTTTTAGATTCACAGCATGATCCAAAGTATTTAAGTTTATGTACAAATGCGAATGCGAATACCCTGAGAAAGGGAGAGGGCAAAGAGACACTATACAAGATAGGTACTCATCATATCCATGGATGAGAGGTTATGTGTTCTAAATTTGACTATTTTTCGGAGATACGAATTGAGTAAAAATCAAACGTACTGCGACACCGACGAGACTGTAATATTGCTTATTAAATTCAGGAGTATCCTATAAACAATTGCACGCAATTTTTTTTAATCATTTGTGCTCGTATAGGGAACGACCAGCATTAGTCATGCATCCTCTTGACCTGTTAACTTCGACGTTTATCTATCGAATAGCAAAACCACATCGAGTAAAGTTGGTCAACTTTGTTTCAAAATTCCAGACAAATGAATTCAATATGAGACACTATCATACACACAGCAGCATACCTACAAACGTGATCAAAATACATCTTCACAAAGACGTGAGAGACCAATTCGGAAGGGACCACTGCATATCCCAACAAACAGCAAGAAAGAAAATTAAATAAATTCCATTTTAATTGCCATGAGCTGAAACGTTAATTGGGATTATCCCAAGGAAGTCTGGCACTCTTGGTCGCAGTGTATACTCTGTTGCTTCCATGCTACCACCTACTCTTCCATAGAAACTCTTAGGTTACGAATGTCTAAATGTATTCGACTTTTAGCCTCTGGCCAGTAAACCATACGTTAAAAGCACACGTTTTTGGATCTCATTCTTTCTCACTCCACTCCAGTATATCTGCCGACCTGCTGCACCATCCGAAGGAAATGACCAAAGCCACACTAGAGAAAACATATCGCATTATAAATTATCCATGTATGGCTATAGCTGCCCACATATAGTTTGACTTAATACTTTGTTCGGTCCCAAACACGTGATGCACGTATATCCATGGCCAAAAACATACATGCACTTGCAAATACCACAGGGATACCCCAGCTATTTGTAAATATCTTCAAATGCAAAGTTACAATGCATACAGTTACAGAGATATCCTTTGGTGGGGCACAACCCAAATGAAGATAGACTATGGGTGCAGGAGATGGGTACAAAAAAAAAAAAACTAGAAAATTCTCTGGCCACTGAACATTGACTAACTCAATATCAGGATTTGGTCGATTGTGTGCTCAAAGTTCCGAGAGATAATTTCAAATTCCATGTGCAATGACATATCCTCGTTTCCATGCACAGCACAGTCCAAACCTCAACAAATCCTCGACCCGTACAAAAAATGGGCGAAATAAAAATAAAAAATGAAAATCTGTATAACCAACAGAACTATACAAAACCCTGATGATGAGGATGCCCATTGCCCAGTGCTGGAGTAGGTAGTATAATTTTCGGATCATTCCAACATAACCGACCAACCGACCGAAACCGAACTGACTAACATTTGGATTTCCATATGGCATGGTCAATATATTCATCTCTGCACAACCAGTAGCTACAAAAAAACATTAGATTCAGTATTTCAAGCCTGCAAGGCATAAAACGTGAACCTGTTCTGAACATGGCATTGCATCATCACCAACTCACTCCTCCGTTGCTGTTGCCGAGTGAGGACACTCAGTACTCGACGCCTATATATCTATACAGCTCTAGATGTTACCCATGCGGGTTATTTCTCATATTGAGTTTATTTCGAAGGATTTTATGCCAGCGGCAAACTGGAGCTGGGTATTATATGAATACCTATCTGTGGGTATATCCAGTTTCGTGTGTGTATACATCTGGGATACACAAAAATCAGAGAGAAATTCGATTTCTGCCTTTAATTGGCATAATAGGATGATACGATCTGTATGCCCCTATCTCTCTCTCTGGGCTGCCCTATATTTCTCCTGCTCGTCCTGGTTGAAGAATTCATTATCATCGATAGCAACACAAAAACACGAATTGAAATCAAATACGAGTGGCCGGACAGAGTGAAGAGCGATCATCAGCGAGTAAATCAATTTTTCCTGTGAATTTAATATTCATTCTATCTATATACATAGGTACATATAAGGTAATAAGTAGTATCAACTACCACGCACAACTGCCACTCGAGTCGAGTCAAGAGAGCTTACCTGTTATTCATGGTGCATTTGATATAATCATATTATTAGCATTTCAACATTTTTGGCCATGGAAGGACCTCTTAAATTCAATTACCTACCAACTGACATATGAACATAATAATATTGATGTAGTATTATGTATATAAAATAAAAATCCTATCATTTAAAAGGACATGTTAAGCAAATTGTTAACTCATTAACCCTTTTTTTTTTTGTCAACTGAAAGTTAATTAACCTCTGAATTGGATGGTTAGCATGTGTAGCCAAAAGTTGCGGCAAAGTTGGGTGATTTAATAAAATATATGTATTTTTTTTTTCAATAATTAGTTAATAAGTTGAGTTGAAAAAAAAAAAAAAAAAGTCGGAAATTCAATTATTTTTACTGTCGCTTAATCAAATTGTTTTTTTTTTCTGAATATGTATAATGTTTGCTACGCAGAGGAAGATTCATTTTAAATTTTAATTCTCGCAAAATAAATTTGGGTCACATATGATTGAAGTTGAAAATCTGACTACAACTTTGATAGTCAGTATTAAGCCAATTAAAAAGTGCAAATTCATTGTGGTACCACACCGCTGGAGGTTTCTATGTATCACTGAGATACTGCCCAAGCTGTTGATGGTTAGTCTAAATTACTTACCATCTTTGGCTTCCGCTTTCTAATACGACTCCAAGCTACTAAATGTGCCCAAACTACAAATTGATTGTTTAACGAAAGTCATAAAGACAGGGCCGCATTTAAAGGACTGGAGGCCTTAATGCAACAAATGAGTGGAGGACCTCTGGCCCCTACTTATTTTCCTAATAAAATGCTTCAATCATCAACGACTTTTCGCCTAAAAAGGATCGGAAGGTTCGGTTCGTTAACGCTAAGAATTAATCGAGTGCTCGGAGTAAATCACTTTCAATGCTCCGGAGAGAAAGCTTTGATAGACGGTAGTTCGACGAAGCTTATTTTTTATATGTTTCCTTTTTTTTTAAATGAGCGATCTCCGGTGCAATTCGATACCATTAAAACCAAATAGGTACATTCTCAGAGATATTTCAAGATTTGGAAATGGAACTCTACGAGGCTACGGGCAAGTACCACCCAATCAGCCATTGGGATACTCGATCAAGATGGGTAGTAAATGGCAAATCTCCAGAGAAAAGGAAATTCAATATTAACAGGGTGAAGTGAATTCTGAAAAATATTATTGTAATACCAACTTTGGTAATCGACAAAACAATGTTTCGAAAACTCTGAATGAAAAACTTACTAGTGTTGTATGTCCATCACAATATGCGGTCTTACCTATTGAAGTCGATGTAATCCTATTAAATATATGAAATATTCTGCTGAGTAGCTCGACAACGAATATAGAAAACTAGGCACTTTTATACCATTCAAACAGGTTATGACGTTCGCAATACTCGGCAGTGGAACGACTTTTGCTTGTGTTAGAAACCCTAACATCATATTATTGGAAGACGTCAAAAATCCACCGAAAATATACAATTTTTTTTTTGTTTTGGGTTGTTTAATGCGGCAATCTTTTTGTTTGTAAAATACGAAATATATTTTGTGGCCAATAACTCGGGTCCAAGACAAATTTCCAAAATTCCAGTAATTGATTTTCTTTATCTCTTCCCCTTTCCCACCAATATTGGAATTCGAAGTTGTAAAAATGTGGAGTATCTGACTAAGTAAATATCTCTATTTTTAGATTTGAGTTTAGTCAACTTCTTTTTTCAACACTAGTATAACAAAACCAAAAGTGAGTATACCAGTTTTGCATGTAAAACCAAAAGTGAGTATACCAGTTTTGCATGTAAAAGTAAAAGTGAGCTAGCTATAGATTCCCAAAAATATACGCCTACTTTCAGATATGTCAGAAAATCAGCCGAGAATAATATATTACTTATCGCAAACGACACATGGCCTTAAAACATGAAGTAGCTACCGCAATAGTACGCGCATTTTGGTCCTATTTTTGTACTCTTATTTAGATCATATTTTGTCGGTGAAAGTCCGGAATTTTCATGCTCGATAACTACTTCCTTCAAATTATTTCTGGCAACCCTACACCTACATATTATAATCTAATGTGTACGGAGACTTTTTTGAACTCTATTATGAAGGTATTTTTAGTATTTTTTTTTTTTTTTTACTTTAATAAATGAATTGGTTATAAAGTAATTTAAGTATTTATTTGTTAACACCGGAAGTATACTTGTACCAACTTTCAGCACGATATTATCAATAATTAAAGTAAGTATTTGAATTTTTTTTTCCGTAAGTATCGAGTGTACGGATATTTTTTTGACTGACTGTAGATAAATTGTTTTTTAAAATTTAAGAACAATGTAGTCATCATTGTACAAAGTACTGTAGGAAACAGCGAAAAAAATGTCAATGGGAAAAATTTTTACTATTCGTTGTTATTTGGAAGATTTTTTTTCGAAGTCTCTATTGTAAGGGCCCCCTTTTCGTGGCTCTAGCCCCGTATGCCCTCCCCTAAATGCGGCCATGCATGAAGAGATTGTTCAGGAATTGTAGTATGTGTCTACAAATTGTTGAAATTAAATATGTATTTATGAAAAATTGTAATGCTGGCTGGAGATATGCTCTTCAACTATAGTTCCCTTGAGTGTCGAGAAATATAATTCGTTATTTTTTTTATTTTGTATGGGAAGTCTCAAGCCCCATTGTCCGATCCCACCCACATTTTATTAAATGCTTTTAACAAGCAAATTTTCTCTAATTTTAAATTTTAAAAACTAAACCTGCTAAAAATCTGAAGATATAGTGTAATTTTGAGATTTGGGTATTCAGCTCCATCTATTAGAAAACTTGAAAACTTTTAAGTTATGTGCACTTTTCCCTATATAGAAAATACAAATTTTCTAAGTTTCTGCTCAATCGACAGACTATTTTTTGAAGTTTCGAGAAAAAGCTTTTGCAATGTTTATTTCGGGTGGGAGGTGCCAACGTCCTTTGTCACGTTTACTCATCCCTCGGCCTTAACTGACCTATATCGTCAAAATTACAATACTCAAAGGACTTTAAAATCGGCATATTTCCCCTTTAACGCTCCATCCCTCTCAGCCAGAATTAATATTTAAGTAACATTATAATGATTCGGAGGATGTCACCAATACAACGCTGAACGAATTTTTTGAAATGGATAAGTAGTTCCACAGATAGCGCTAACCTAGTTTTGAAGTGATCCCAAAATTTGAGGTGACATTCACAAGTCATAGGTCCATGTCGATGTGCCTGTTCAGAATCGATACTGGTATCTACGTGCCGATTAGTGTTTTGGAGTAATGTTTGAGACCTACGGACAGAAGATATTTTGGAAAAGATTTTAAATCTTATTATTAAACTCGAAATCGTCTTTATAATTTTTGCATACTCGTATGTAGCTGATAGTCTAGTCATCGGCCATGGTTTTCTTGACCAATAGGCCATACTGTGTTAATGCTTTGGCGCATGCCATCTGCCTCAGTATCTGAACAGCTCCGCTGATAAACTCACAAAATCCGCCGGCTTTGTTGCAACTAAGCAACTACCACCGGTCGAAAAACACTATCTTCACAGCATCGACAGGGTTCTTTTGTTGCCAATATACATACCTACATGTGCTTCGGTGACTAGGTCCCACTTACTGTTTTTAAGAGTATCCGTCCCATTCATTGAGCTGGAAGACTGACTGGGTAATATTTTATCTAGAACTAAATAGATTCTTCTTTTCGTTTGTTCCCTTGATTACCTTGTGCATATTATGTTCCTTTCCCCGGTTTAAGTAACGTATATATCATCATACCAAAGACCATTTCTCTGAGGCAGCTGATTTCATCAAAATCTTCAGGCATTTTCTGTAGGTAGGCTTTGGCTCTTCCAGTTCCAGATATTTTAAGGTATCAAACGTCGAATGGACATAAATCCAACTAGAGAGTCAAAGTCAATACTTTAAAACAGTGCTCAAGAATTAGTTTCCCCAACATTAGATACGCCTTGAGATTATATTATATATACCATACCAACATGCCCCACATTTGCCTTAAAGTAAACCTTGTTCATATTTAAATTAACCTTAAATTAACCAGTCGCTATCCTGTATAAGTATACTTGAAAAGTTTGATCGAAAACTCGCCGTTGCTGAAACTTAATTAAAAACTATACGAACTCTACGCAATCACATTCATTACGGACACGCAGATCACATTTTCATTGTAACAGCTTCCAGCTTTTGCACATCACATATCACTCTGACACGCATGGTTCAGCTGCAACAAAGTTGTTTGCAACAGCAGCAGCAATAACATTGCCGTCCTTATTTCATCAGTCTTTTGCCAGAGACGACGCACGGGTCAGTATATTAATTTAAATCCTCTCTCCTGCTGCCAATAACATGCCACCCCAATTAACTTTTGGATCTATCCTTATATCAACTCCAAGCTATGGTGGTGTCCTGTCCACCCTATCTGTTCATTAAAGCTTATTCATCAAGTTTTGAATTGAAAATCAGAGTGCGTCAACATATAGGGATGGTTTTGCCTTTTCAAACCAACATACTACATATTATAGCTTGCCAGAGGTAGACGTATAACAGATTGGAAGGGTGGGAACTTGTCGTGTGTGAACTGTGAACCGTTCGCAGGATAATAAAAAGCACATACTCAATTTTCGTCAGTTGAACTGTAGTCTATACATACTGTGGCCTATACGTTGTACAAAAATGTATATGGAGCATGAAGCATTTGTTCAATTTAACCGCAACGAAGGGCAGCCTTTGGGTGAAAAACTGTCACCGCTGCTGGTGACGCTGCTCCAAAGGGCTATGTGTATGTAGTATTTGTGGAGACAAAATGCTGGTACCAGAGGTGTTTTTTTTTATCACACGCCACTGAGCGGTATTGCGTATGTTCTCTGTGAGGCTTTTTTGTCGTACAGTTTGATATAACAGTCTGTCTTGAAAGAAATTTACATCCATGTATTTCTGATTATTGGGTGCTACAATAAGTTTACTTTTGGCTTTCATTGTTTGGACAAATATTTTAAATGTAATGGTACAATCTGAACAGGCTTTTTTAACACTGGAAATGGCGGAACAGCTTGACGCCATTTAGAGGTTTTCTAAGTACAAATAAATCTTCCATAAATAAATATAATTATTTCTTATCCGACAAAATTGCAAGTCGAAGCTTTACCTATCCGTTAGATTATTTGAGCAATCCGATGATGTTTATAAGACACTGACAGTAATGGGGATATACGTTACTAGTACCTACATACTACAAAATATATACCTGCTTAGCACTCAAGCCCTCAATACTGAACCCAAGATGACCCTTGAGGCATGATTTTTGTTTCCTAATTATCTATTTTTTTTTTTCAGTCTAAAATCGGCTAAAAAAGCAATAAGACAGAAATTAAAAGGATCACTCTGCGAAAAACTTATTGATTTCAGCTCAAGGCAATTGTGACGGTGGACAACTGCTAAAAATAGGCAAAAGTTATTAACATCTTGGAAGTGTGTTCTCGGTCTTGGTCGACACGGTGGAACAGGACATTATTTCGCCAAAAGAATTTGAAAGAAAAGTCCGCATTTAGATTCCAAGGACCAGGTACAATCAGCCAGTGCGATAGTTGACATGACAGTTAAATGAGCCGTCAGAAATGTAATTTTTATAGAAAATACAGATTTTTAATTAGAATGTCAAAATTTTTTTCTAATTTTCTATGATCGTTTCGCATAAATGTGGTAGAATTTCATTAATACACCTTCCAATTTCCTCTTTCAAGGCATTGGTGGTCGAGAGTCGAGTGCTTATTTGCATAGACCTTTGACTGTAAAAAAAAACCTGAAAGTAGTAGTAGTAGTAGTAGTAGTAGTAAATTGTTTTATTTATTTTCATAAAAAATTACAAAACATTACAACTTGACAAATACTGTCGTCTGTTGGAAAGAGTGGCTAATTAATTTAATATGTATTACTAAAATATAATTAAATTTACATTCTTATTTTATGAGTTGTACTCATATACCAAGCTTTTTCGGTAGAAAAATGCTCCCACAATGTATTTATGAAGTGCGTTCCAGCTACCTTCAGTTTCTCCGTTGAGTATATTGGTGATCTCGTCCTCCTCCAAAATCGGTTTTCCAAAAACACTTTGTCGAAAGGGTCTCAGAATTGGGCATTTTCCAACGAAGTGAAGAACAGTTTCTTCCTCATGTAAATTACACAAAGTGCAGTTTCTTTGTTCTCCTTCCCGAAATTGGTTTGCATTAAGACCTAAGATACCGGCACGCGTTTTAAATGTCCACATTATCAATTGTCTACCATTAGCATCATCGAAGTACGTGGGACCAATTGAATGCTTCAGTCTGCTATAAATTCCATGAGAACTTATTTGTGCATCCCTCAGATTTTTTTGGATTTGGTTCTTTCTTAATGTCTCTATTGTTTGGACAATGTTGGATTTCCAAGCGTCTTCGTGAAATTGCAAATTGGTCCAATTTATTCCATCACGTTCCCCCTTATTTTTCCATTCTTCAAACCAGTATACATTCTTATCTATTATCTGCTTTGAGAGTATGTGTGGCAACCGAGTGACTTCATATCTAAAAAGTGTTTTTTGTACATATTCCATGTGTAATCTTAATGTGTACAAATGCATGTCTGGAACTCCTGTTTCTAGGCTAAGTATGTAATTTGGGGTGAAATCAGGCAAACCAAATATTCTTTTAATAAAGTATCGCTGCATTTTATCAACGGCGTCGAAATTTGAAAATCCCCAAACTTCAGACGCATAGCAAAATATAGCTCTCAACACGGCGTTGAATAATTTGAATTTCGCTGAAAGCTTTACCTCCTTCTTTCCGATGAAATTTTTCCAGGTGCTATTTAAGCAATTTTTTGCCTTTGCTTCTCTTTCTTTAAGCTGCCCCACTAACGAAAGCCCCGGTGTTATAATCATTCCTAGATATTTGTACTCCTTTACTATTTCTATTTCCGTCCCGTTGAAATACCATTTCTCGTTTTTTGCTCTTCTACCTTTGCTGAAGATCATAATTTTGGATTTTTCTAGGTTGATTGTGAAATTCCAGATTTTACAGTACTCTTCCAACTTTTTTATCATGCCTTGTAGCACGAATATGTCTTCAGCTAATATAACGATATCATCCGCATACATCAAAAGTCGAACAAGAAAACCATTCAAGTGAAGTCCACCCCCCAAGTAATCGTGCAGATCGTTCAACATCAGTGCAAACAGTAGCGGGCTAAGTAAACATCCTTGCTTTACTCCCATTGTGGTTTCGAAATAGCCTGACGCTTGTTCACCATCCCAAACAGCAGATATTGTGTTTGTGTACAGACTTTTAATTAGAGCCAAAAACTTCGATGACACTCCCATGTTACTCAATTTGTAGAATAGAGATCTTCTGTCGATACCATCAAAAGCTGCCTTAAAATCTACAAAAAATCCGTAAACTTTCTTTTTTTCACTATTTTTTATTTTAATTATGCTGCATAGGCTATAAATGTTGTCCACGGTCGAATAATTTTCCCTAAACCCAGCTTGGAATTCATTCAGAATTTTGTGTTTCTTTTCCCATGTAGATAGTCTGCTGTGCATAACTCCCACCAATATCTTGGTCACACAGTTCATAAAAGAAATTCCTCTATAGTTTCCCACTTCATTCGGATTTCCTTTCTTGAATATGGGAAAAATAATAGTTTTAAGAAAACTTTGGTCCACTTTTCCTGTGTTCAGCATATGAGTAAATCCTTTAGACAGCAGCTTAATATAATTATTTGGTGCATTTATAAACAATTCATATGGCAAACGATCTTCTCCAGGTGCTTTATTTTTTTTTACCTTTTTTAGCATTTTTTGAATCTCATTAGTTGTTATCTCCATGTCTAGATCAACATCCAATAAAAGGGGTTCAGCCCATTGCACAGGTTCAGCTAGCAATTCCGGATTTAGTAGATTTTCAAAATAATGCTTGAATTCTTCTACGCGTATTTCTGATCCCATTCTAAAACTGTTTTGGCGTAGTTCATTAGCGAATCTCCACCACGTTTTTGAGTCTTTAACGTTGTTTAATTTCATTTCCAAATTTAAATAATATTCTCTTCGTTTCTTCTCACATATTTGTTTATATTTCAAATTCGATATTTGATATTCCTGTTTTGACTCCTCATTGTTAGTTCGTCTCCACAGTTTTAATGCTCGAAATGATTTTATTCTGGCGTTGTAGCAAGAAAAGTCGTACCATTTTTGCAGGAATTGAATTTTGGTTCCACTTTTTTGTTTGTTGCCCACAGCCTCCTTTATCATGTTTATTAAATGATTTACCTCGACAACCTCAATAATTTCCGAATACTGCTCTGCCATGCTTTGTAACTTGTTTCGGTATACATTTTCATCTTGTTTATTATACATGATTTTTGGTAGAATATTTAGGCTTTTAACTTCCTCATCAATTGTGTTTAAGCTCAGATTCAGTTTTATTGGCATGTGATCTGAATGGATTTGCGTCTCTATTGTAAAACTATATACTCGGTTCGCTAGTTCTCCAGAAATTGCACAGATATCATTCACGGACTCTCCTACCGTTGACACAAATGTTATCTCTCCTTTTTCGTCTCCATACGTTCTTCCGTTTAAAATCACCAACCCGTAGTCATTGCAGAGATCAATAAAATCCTTCCCCTTGCGATTAGTGGTTTTATCTTTTGATGACTTTTCCATAAGAATTTTATGATTTTTAAGTATATAGTTGTCCAGAGTTTGAGTTTCTTCTCCAATTCGTATGTTCATATCACCTATCAGAACAATATTTTTGTTTTCGTTTCGTGCTATCTCAATTTTCAGCTCGCTGAATTGCTCGCTCCATGTTTCCTGTCTTAAGTATATTGGGAATATTTCGAACTTTTCTTCACCACAGTCTACTTCAAGTATGCTCCATCGCTTTCTTGTCCCGTATTCTATCTTCACATTTCTTTCTTTTAAGCACCTTTTAAAGCCAAAAAGTCCACCTCCAATAGCTCGTCCACGAACGTTATTACGGTATGCTGGTTGCCAATGCAATTTAAATCCTCCGAAAAATTTTTCGTATCGGCTAATGTATTTTTCCTCTACGTGTGTTTCTTGTAGCAAAAATATATCGTGATCCTTTATGAAGTTATAAAATTCAGGAAAGAGATTTTTAGCTGCAAGTCCATGCACATTATATGAAATTATACTAATAAAATTACTTTTTTCATTTCGTTCATTGCCCATAGTACTAGAATAATTTTTTATATTTTGTCTATTCTGAAATATTACTGTTTCTAAATTTTCTTTATTGTTATCTAGATTCAAGTTTCTTACAATATCTTCATTTTGGTTCTTAATGCCTAATCTACTCTCACCACAGACGACAATTTCCTATTGTTTTTTAGTTTTATCTACATTTAATTTGTTACAAATTTCAAGAAGTTTTTTATAGCTAAAATTCACATTAACAAATGAATTCTGATATATTTTACATAACTCCGTTTTACCATCGGAATTATTATAGACAAGTTGATCGAACTTCCAATAAAAGCGTTTCTTTTCGATAATCAGTTGATCGCCTCGCAGAACTATAAGTTTCGTCTTGTTCACGTTGAGGATCTCCGATCGCAGTTGGGCCATAGCTCTTCTTCGAAGTCTTGCTTCAGTCGAAAGATCCCTGTTGATCGAAATATTTGTGTTTTTAAGATGCTTAGTAGCACTAAGTACCTTATGCATCTCATTCGAATCATTAAGCTCCACTACAACGGACATTTTGCCTTTTTTTCACCTATTTTCTTCATGCTCTTAACTGCAACATCATCATTTATCTGTAGGTTCTTTTTCCACAAATCTTTGATACTGGCATTTAAGTCTTCATTTGGTGGCAAGCCACTTATGACGAGATTGAGTTTCTTGGCATTAATTTCCAGGTTGTCCACGCGTTTCTTTTCTTCCCTTTGTTGAGTTTTTAGCTCTTCTATTTCGGCCTTCAGCTCAGCATTCTCCTTTCGAAGCTCCATTACTTCTGACTTCATGTCATCAAGTTTAGCACCGACACTTTCCAAGGACTTATTAACGATAATTCCAATAGCCTCCAATAGTTCATCTTTTGACATGCCTCCAACAGTATTTTTCGACATTTTGATTTTTTTGTTTTCTTCCTTAGTTGTTTCTGGGGATGAAAGATCCTGCCGCGTTCTTTTTGTGCTATTATCACTTAAATCCATCCACCTTAATGGACGCTACTGTTAAATATAAGCGTTTTTCTTGCCCCCAAAAGTATGCAATCAGTTTTCCGATTAGAAATTAGCACTTTTTAGCGTGTACACAATCTTGGTGCGCATATTAAGTACAAAGCTTATTTAAAGTTAGCAGAGGTACATACCAAGTTTCATACAGCTGCTTTCTGCCGGCGAATATGGCTAATGCTGTCAAATCAGAGGTCAAATCTTTAACAAAGCCGCACAATGCACACTAAAAGATCACTGATTTTAGCCAAAAAACTGAAATCTGCTTCTGCACTCGAACTGCTGGGGAACCTTTCTAGATGCACTTTGGATTTAATACACTTTTAATTCAATACAAGTTGCTTGAAATATGAAATTTCTTGATCACTCTACTACAGTTGACAGTCGCACTTTTCACTTCTCCAGGGTTGCCACACCTCTCCTGAAAGAAAAAAGTCCAATGGCGTTAAAACGCAAGATCTGGATGACCAATTCTGATCGCTAATACGGCCTGTGGGACCGTCTTGTTGCAACCACATATTGGTTACATTCATATATTATCATTTAGGCACTAAAAATTGGGTTATCATGTCACGATAACGAACACTATTAATTGTTACTGCCTGTCCAGCCGCATTTTCGAAGAAGAATGGTTCGATAATGCCTCCAGCCCAAAATCCGCACCAAACAGGCACGCGTTGTTGTTGCATTTGTGTCTCAACCCAAATTTTCTGAACCCCAAAAGGGACAATTTTTACGATTAACAAAGCCATCAAGATGAAAATGAGCCTCATCACTGAAGATGTTTTTGTTCAAAAATTGCGGACTGTGGCTGACAAACCTTCATTATTTTTAAAATATTGGTCAATAATGAAAATGCGTTGTTCTTTCGTATAACGCTCCATTTTTAATAACCCCGAACTGTCAGATGTCACATTGTTATCTTCTTTCCGTTGGCATCACTGTACATACTATTAGCAAATGGCGCAAACTTCAAATTTTGCGTGAACTATGGGAGACCCTTTATATTGCTCAGAGAGTAAGGAGGAATTTAGGTAACTCTGCAAGAGTTGGAAGGCAAACGAGGTTGTCACAAACTTAAATAATATTAATACCTATTGTAAAGAGGCGGGATTGTGTGGACTAATAGATGATAATCACAACTGTGACTGTCGCTACTTTTGCAAACTTTTAGTTGTTAATATCCTAGTACATAATTTAAAGATCATCTTATTTAAAAGAACATGAAATTTGACTATATAGATCATATAAGTGACTGTTAAATATAGAAATAGAAGTCTTCATTTTACCAATGTCTGCCTCGAATTGTTCCCCATTCTGCAGACCATACTGTCTTAACCATCTCCTATTATGTGCAATGAATTAAGTTGACTTTATCAACCGCACACCGACCGTGTTGCGCTTCTGTATTTGAAGCAAAGGAAGATCCACAAAAATTCTTCCCTTCATAAGTACCGCCAGTGTGTAGTGTAGGTAGGTATACACATATACATTATACATACGTATGATTCTCCATTTCTATGCAAATTGCTTTCCAAAATGATTTTGCAATTTAATACCAAATAAAGCAGAGCAAAACCGAATCGACAACAACAAGAACAAAAAAAAAAACCGACATTAGTCACCAACTTGGAAACACATCGAAACTTTATTCTTGGCGGTTGGGAAATGGTTTTGTATCCATGAGATGAGCTTGTCACACGATGCAAATATTTACAAAGTTCTCAAACAACACTCCACAAACGGAGAATGTAGATACGAATTTTATTCTGGGTACTTTGTTCCTTCGGCTTTTTCGATTTTCTTTGCACTACATGAACACGATTCGACTATAGTATAGCTACTACGTTTAAATAGCAGAGTTAAGTTGTTATACCGAGGGGCTAATTGTATTAGGTGTATACTTTGACGGATTTTCGTTAGTCAAAGTTGATTCGTGTTTGTCTATTCGAAAATGGCGTCAAATTAAAATAAATTCAGTCAACTTGTTCATGGGCAAATAGTAATTAGAAATAAGTGAGCTTTTTTCTATAATGCTGTGTGTATGCGTTAAAAATGTTCAATTTTATATAGCTGTTAATTGAAATCAGCGAGCCCGAGAAAAAGTTTTGGGCCAAATGGCTGAATGGTTTACGTGTCCTTCTGGTGGAGTTTTTTTTTTCTTTTCTTTTGAATTTGTAATTTAATCGGATTTATTCGAATTTGAGGTTCGTCAAGAGATGACAAATCATTGAAATTAGGGGATTTGGACTAGCTTCTATTCCTTTGGGAAGCCGAATGAAGGATAAATCTAATTTGCTTACATAAACAGACTTATATTTCGTAAATGAATTGGCAGTTCGCTATTGGGGAAGCTGTTGAAGAGGATAAGGATTGAGAGAGTTAAAGTTGGACTTTGCCATTTTATTGAACTATCCGATTTGCCAGGGGTAAAGTATAAAGTGTAACTTTAATAAACTTTGCTCGTCGAATTCATAAAATTAACTTACATCAACTTAAAGAAAAAAGTAGTAGAAAAATATCACTACACGTGCGGAAGTGGCTACAACTTTTGGAATATACGACAGACTACTCACCCATTATTATATTCACCAAATTGTAAGGCCCTTTTATTACTGCAATAAACTCACACGTGTTATTGTATTTGGAAGCTAGGCCTAACGCCTAAGGTCTGGTCTTATATGGATCTGCTACGCCTGCCATGTAATTATTCACACCTAACTCGGTATGTCTCTTTGTTGCCTTCTAACGACTAAACCAACTGTAATGTAATTTGGCAAAGAAATAGCCTTGGACTTAATGAAGGACATAGGGTTCACATGACAATGCGTTTTTGTTCGACAATTGTGGAGGTTTAAAATTAAATATTTGGAAATTTGATATGCACACAGCTAATTTTTAATAAAAGTTCTTCTGACTGTAGCTAAAATACATATTTTAAAATGTGATACTGAACTCGTCCTTTGTGATTTTAGCCAAAAACCAACAAAATTGGACTAAGTATTATGCCTCAGTTTTGAAATCTATTTATATTAAAATGAGTTTAAAATATCTTTGTCCGTTTATATCTCGAGTTTGGCTACACTGAATTTTATGATTCTTTTTTTTTCTGGAAAGGTATTCTTTTGTAGCAGGTTTGTATGTAAAAAATATTTTGACAAAGGGGCGTGGCACCTCGGATACAAGAAACATGGTACATCACCAAAGCCGTATGGGTGTGCGTTAGACTCGCAAAAACTCGAGATCGGCTGAACCGATTTGGATGTTTCTTTTTTTGTTTTGTTCGTCTTAAACCAGGAGTGGTTCGGAAAATTCGGAAAATCCCCAAACGAAAAGCCGGAAAAATATAAATTTTCATTGTGTGTGGGAATATACACCAACTATGATCACAAAACTCGAAAACCGCCAAACCTACTCAGCTCGATATTTGGAGGAAAAATACTTTAGAGGAGTTTCTGTTAACTTTGGTCAAACGGCATGTAGAAAGCTACATACGTATGTGACACTAACTTCATTTTTACGTCAGAATATGGTCCCAATGGCTACATGCCGTGTACTAGCTATTTTTGTGACACACACACGTATCTATGTGTATGTGTACGATATGTGGCATTCTCTGTTGACGTATGTGACTTTCTACCTGCCGTGTACTACGGCCTTTAGTTCGGTAGGCAATATTAATGGCTTCACTGTCGAATGCCTTTCCTTATTTATTCTATAATAAAGTGCAGAAGAAGCACCTCCCACCATCCACTTTCTACTCCAACCTTGATCGGCTAAATCAATTAACTTAACCCATCCACGTAGGCAAAAAATAATTACTCGCTATTAAAGCTGCTCCCTGTCTAAACAATCTTAATTGCGGGCCATAAATTTCGTCATCGACTTGCCTGGCAAATTTTTACTTAGCCAATTCTTCTAGGAAGTATAATGTGCATGTGCGCCATTGCATAACTATATAATAGAAGAGATATAGAACAAACACTTTCCATCCTTGCGACAGATAAAAGCGGAAGCTCAAGAAGACATAAAATACAGTAGCAACCTGGAGACAACTAAAAAACCTGGTATAAAGAAAACCTCCGCAAGTCACAGAACATAACCGCAACAACAATGTATATTGAGCATCTGCTATGTCCTGGTATAAGGCGATGTTCTCTCTCCCAAACCATTAAAGGACAATAAGCCAATTTGTCTTCATAAATGTTGTAATTTAAAGAAAAATATTACACATAGACCGCCCATAGCAGCCAGCAACAGCGGCGCGACCATTGAAGACCATCACCGCAGAGAGCACCGAACGCCGACGAGCATGGAGCTGTCTTTTGTGCAAAATAGCACACAGCGTCACATGGACATGAAATTAATGTTGTTGTTTTTGTTTTTTTTTTTTTGTATCATCAGTGTGTAGGTGTATGTGTCTGATATTTTGTTTCTATCCCTAAGGATTGGGAAGAAATGGAAAAGTTTTTACAAGCACAAAAAGAAAACAGAAGAACTCCCTTGCTGGGCAAGGACATGTGCCAAATTGAATGCACAGCATCAAGTCGCGAGCATGAAAAGACACTCTAGGTAGCTATGCGCAGCACAAGAGACAAGACAAATAATGAATGGCCAAAACGAGAGAAAATGTGAATAAATGAACGAGGCACTTAAAAGCAAACAAACTTCACTCATTCACAAGGTAAACAGCAGGACCAAAAGCGGCATCGTTAGATGCAGCGAGGCATGTTAAGGTTACCAAGGATCTATTTGCAAAATGCTATGTTGTTCGTCCGAAAAAGAAACAGAATGACATCGCGTCGGAGGAATGTGTCGTCCTTTTGGACATTTTATCCGCCACTTTTAACAAGCTCACGTGCTACACCTTAAGTTTTCACTGTTATCTATATGATATTTTTATGGCAACTTAAGTTGCAAGGTGAGTCCTGCTGGCGAGATTGAGAAAAGATGAAAAAAAAAAAGCTCAATATATTTCAGGACCCAAGCAAGGATCATAGCAAAATAACCGACAAAATAACTTAGAACCAAGCAGCGACTTGGCGTACATATCCTTGTACAAATATGAGAGGATATCCTTTATCTGCATGGCAGATTTGATGTTCATTTCTTGCATCGCTCATCTTAAAAGAAGGTACGCGTGTGTATGGGTGGAAATATTTAAAAGAAGCCAACCCAAACATAAATTTTATTTTATGGAAATTTATTCAATGTAGTGTAGTCATCCAACGAGTGGTAGTCGTAGTAGGTAAGGTACCTGTATATTTCTGGCCTCGTGTTCTCTGTGCATCCTTCCCTCCCTCAGTGTTGTTCTCTATATCGCTATCCCACGAGACGTTGCATCGCGTAGATATTTGATTACATTCTCTACGGTTGTATGGATTCATAAAACAACAAACTAACTACTAGTAGGAGGACGACGAAACAAAAAAAAAAAAAAAGGACACAATACCTAAAGCAACAACAAACAAAATGAGATAAAAATATCTTTTACCAAGTTTTGAAAGCTATATATACAACTGTGGACCTATAGTATGCTGTACTGATGCTGCTCTTCTGGTGTTGTTTTTGTTGATGGTATGGTGTACCATTAACGGTTTGTTATGGTTGGAATGACCCTTTGGCCATTTTACGGTGTTTGGAGTTTATTTTCGGTATTGTAGTGTATTTTCTCGATAATTTACATCTGTGGCAATGATAAACTTGTTTTTCAGGTTAATTACCAAAAATTTTCCTGAACTTTTGTCTTATGAACTTCGTGTGTTTGTGTGTGTTGTATAGGTGCGGATCAACATACGAATAGAGGGAGAATTTCATAAATGGAGGGGAATGATTTTGAGGGTGGACTATGGACAATCTACGGACGGATATATGGCGAAAGGTGGATGTTTATGAAAGCATACGAAATTGAAGTAGTGCAGATATGCACACTGCACAGCAGTGATTAATACAATACCTAGAGGAGCATGCTAGAAAAGTGCTTAAAGTTGAATAGTTTCATCATTTCATGATAAGTGTAGACTTTCAAACTTTTTAAAACCTCTAGCCTGCGACAGATAGTCGGAAATGTAGTTCAATTTGGGATTGAAATAGAACTGCTTGCAATAATCAATACGATTTACAATTCTGTAAAACAGTTAAAGCTGGATTTTGTGAAGCTTGTACGTACATAAGTCCATATCTTTCTGAAGATTTTACGATTAGGCAGTCTTGTAAGAGGGCGCCTTTATCAGATGAGAACTGATGTTCATTTGTACTGGTTATACCAATGTATTGGGGGAGACTGTCAAGGCTGCTGACTAGGTTTCTACCAATTTAAATTGTTCCTTCTGCAGGACGAAATATCAGCGAAATGCTCAGCCCAAACCCTTTGCTCTAGAAAATTGAAATTTTGCACAGAGGTTCCTTTTATGATGTATACAAGCACTAAGGAAGGATTTTCGAAATTCAACACCTAAAGGGGTAAAAGGGGGGTCAAAGTTTCTATGGGAACATTTATATTTTTCGTCCGATCGACTTCAATTTTGCTTGGGGCCCGAGCTATTGGCGATGAACCCTTTTAAGGAGTAGCATTTTCTTAACTCACGAACCATTCGTCGTATCGATTTGAAACTTTGTAATGCGTCCAAACTTCATCGCTGTTGAATATGCTGATCGCTTTATCTAACTCCAGCGTACGTACTCCAAAGATGTTCAAGCGGAATTCTGTAAGAATGGGGTTATTCTGCTAGAAAGTGGTACACATCCTCACGATCTTTCCGGTTGCATATGTTGCACAGTGTAGTTAGATCTGGGCAGAGTGGAATATAATTAAGGATTTGCTAACTAAGAAGTATGTTGTGTCCCGTAGATAGTGGCTGAGTCTGCTATAGTATGATCTGTGTGGATATGCCATCGCTTTACCAACAATAATATTGATCATACATTTTTTGAACTGTTTTCTCAAATAGGGCGTTAGACATATTTTTCAGAGATACTAATTGCTTCTTAAATACTGTCTTAGGTAGGTTTCCTGCACGATATATATAGTATGTATAAAAAATGCAACTAACTGACTGTGAAGGAATTTCTGTGTCCAAATCCTGAGGACTGCGCGAGCGAAGCCGCGGGCAAAAGCTAGTAAATACATAAATATACAGAAGTCAATCCAACGCGTGAAGCTGTTTGTCTTTTACACATTTCCAGAATATTTATTCTATCTGAAATCAATGGACGGTAAAACATCCGTGGGTCTGAGAATGTTCTAAGCACTAGTGGCACCTCCAATCCAATACAACAAACGCTAATATTGAAAAAAGAATATTTCTGGACAATCATGGAAGCTTAATTTGTAAAATTTAGAACATTGATGTTTATAATATTAACAAAACATTTCACGAAATGTGGCGGGATTTTGAAACAAGGCGACCGGTCATAAAGCAAAAACAGTAAAATAGGGGAAGCGTTTCTTATAACCTCAATATTCGCAGAAATTTGAAAATAGCTCTAACATATTGTCTGGGAAAGCCGCCCCTAATTATTTGTGACGAACCCACATAGATGTGAGAGGACAAATGATCGAGAAATATGATTGTTCCTTTGACGAACCCCATTTTGTATATTCGAGACGTATTGCGTATGTAGGTTGCTCAAGTGGACCCTCCATAGCTCCCCCCGATTCTCCGCCATCTACTCTAAATCATCAAAGGCAATCCCCATACGGGAAGAGGAGAGATTATGAACAATTTCATCCTGGGCCTACAAAAATGAAGGCCTGCCTGATGGTATGGATTCCATACCACGTTGTGGGAACCTGGTTGGGGACATGCGTTTAACATGACCAAACCATCGAAGCATGCGGACTACTCCGGAGAAGTAGCTGATCGGCATTGAGTTCCTCACGTATTCCGGTGTTTCTAATCGATCTCTATCTATGGGTCACACCAGCAATACAACGGAGGAATCTCATTTCGGCAGCTTGTATTCGTGATCTTATTCTTTCTGTCATTGCCCAACCCTCATGACCATAGGTAAGAGTTGGAACAAATACTGAATTAAAGGCTTAGCTTTGACACCAAGTTCAGTCCTCATAGTGACCAGAATGACTCAGCATTGCTCCTTTCATCACTCGTGAATAAAACCCCATCTAATTTCAGATGCGCTTAATTTTAGCCATTAATTAAAAGCAAATAAAATTACAATCGCTTAAGCTAGGTACAGGCGGGTGATGTTTTACCTAAAAAGAATCCCCAAATTACAGCAATGCAAAGTTTGTTCTCTACAGGCAATGTTCTATATAAGAGAACAGAGCTATGTATATGGATAACAATCTTTATATATAATTCTTCTGTACGTGTTTGTAACCGAAGTCATCCTAAACGGCTGGACTGATTTTAATGAAATTTTGTGTGTGTGTTTGAATGGGTCTAAGGATGGTTTAGATTCACAATTGGACCCGGAAGGTGGCGCTGCGAACCGATTCTACAATATTTCAAATAATAAACACTCAACAATGAAAAAAATAAAATTTAAAAAGCAAAAATAAGATCATGAATAGAATTTAAAATAATATACACTAAAAAAACTTATGAATAAAATTTAAAATAATAAACACTAAAAAAAATCATAAATAAAATTTCAATTAATAAAACGGCCCAGAATAATTGACGGACAAGGAAAATGTACTAGCAGGCAAAACAACGTTTCCCGGGCCCGCTAGTTTATAATAACTTTCAAATGTCTGTCTATAACCAAAAAGGTTGATACCTATACTATTATCTCACGTTGTGAGCTTAATGGCTGCCGGCAATAAATAAAAGTAGCACGATATCAGCTTTCGAAAGCCATTTCCTTTTTTCGTTAATATTTCTGTCTTATAATCGCAAAAGTCTGAACAAAAGCACCTACACCTAAACTTATAGAATCTTCTTAATGTCCAAGTTTCAATTTGCCTATCAGCTACCCACTCAATATTATGCACACGCATAAGAAGATATGAGGTTTTAAAACCGACGCCAAACTTTATCTACATTAGAAAACCAAATTGCGTGTGTGTAATTAAACGCTAAATGTCTGCATGAAACCATAAACCTTATACACGCATATCCGGTTTGGTCATAATGATAAGATTTATAATATCCATTGTATTACAGTAACAAATGATGAAATAAATTGCGCAAACAAAAGTCAGTGTGGATCTCATGTTGAGAATTAATTTTTTTTTTAAATTTTTTTGTAATACTAATCCTTTTTGCCACTTAAAACCCTTCCAAGCGATATGAAAAACGAAAGTACAAAGCAAGCTTAATATCCTTGTGATTCAATTCTCTTAATTGCATCGACAAACAACGAAATAAATACGTTTGCATGCAATCAATTTAACACATACCTAACCGAATGCAAAACGACATCGATATTATTCTCCCGATTGTATATAGTTTTTTTTATTGGTTTCCACTAAAAAAAAATTAAAAAAAGCAACCAACAAAAATATATTGTTTCCATGATTTAATTGTCGATCGTTTGTTGGCATTTATCCAGGGGTATTATTATGAATGTTTCCCAATTTTTTTTTTTGTATAGTAATTGGCATTGTGTATAATGTTAAATTATTTTAAAAATATAAAATGTTGTCCCCCGGCTGGACCCCGTACTGGGAATCTGTACACCAGGCAACAGATTCTTGAAAAATGCATAAATTAAGGACAATGATATTTTTTTCATTCGCTATATGAGAGAGATACAAAGAGCACGGCTTAAGCGATAAGTGGTAAAAATTTCAAAGAATTAAAAAAAAAAACAGATACAGATAGAGATACAGCCCCCCTGGGGGGAAGATAAATAAATTTTCGCAAATATGCATATAACAAACGAAGGTACCGCACACAATTTTTCCGGGTGGATGACAGGCGATTTTCGAGTTGTAAGCTTTCCAATTAAATGAATTAAATAAGTGAAAATTATTTCATGCACGCAATTCAAATAAATCATGAAACAAACAACGCAGAGAGTCCGCGCCGTGCGTCGGTCGTTCGTCGATTGACCAGTGAGTTTGTAGGGGGCTCCTGAGTACTTCGTGCTTAACATTGCAAATGAGATGTTGTTTGAGTGGTAGCTATTTGTATGAGAGGTATTATAGCTAGCCATGGTTTGGTATAGTATTTTTGCACTTAAAGTGCGTTAATGGGAGTGATTTCTTCAATTCGACAAAAGGAAGCCTAAAAAAATTCAAAATAAAAATAATAATGTTATTGCTTTAAATAAAAGGACTGACATTGGAAATTGGAGTTTGGAGACTCAGAAAAAATGCAAAACAACAACTATACTGTCCCGGCTTAAGATTCGGACTTTAGAAATTTATTTGTATTGTATCCTTTCAATATAAAATAAAATAAAACCATTATACTATCTGTATTACTCTTGGAAAAACGAAATTAAAGTTCCCTGTCAGGAAGGGAACCTGTACTTCGATTTCTTGTCTATTGAGCGATGACTGTCCATACTAGGCCAACATTGAGGTTGACAACCATAATCCTTTTTTTTTTTGTTGCCTGTAAAGTTTTGTGGTACGACGAAGAGACTTATTGTTTTTTTGGGCTAAGAATAAGAAGGCTTCTAAAAAAGGAAAACCCTCATAGAACCAAGGAGATACTATGGAAGCACTTCCTCATTCCGGTTCTAAGGTATGGTGCACATCTTAACGAAAGCTTATAAAAACCTCTTGGGAAGCTTGTAGAGAAAAAGATTCGCGTGAAGTTCGGCCCTATTAGTATCGATAGATCATGCTCATACATAAAGAGGTCCAACGAAGACCCACATTTACGGGCTATGCAGGGATGTTGAGCTATTTAGAAAGCTACCAAAAACTGCTGAGGTGGCTAAGACAAATGAAAATTATGGATATGGACAACAACCCCGCATGAGTCTTTGAGTCGAACCCTGATGTCGATAATGCGGCTTAGTTGTCGAAGTATGTTTTTAAATTTCATCTGGAGTGCTAAAGTCTATAATACGGTGTTGAACAATTTTATTACGTATGCCACCAAATTTTGAGGGAGGCATTTCAGAGTCGTCGGGAAATAAGGGTTTCTGACAGACTCTGACATACTTTAATTAAAATTCTTATTTGGGTTACAGATATCATATTGGTAACACAATTTCAAAACGCGGTTACTGAGCAGAAATCATTGATCATTCAAAAACGTACTATAGCATTATACACGAAATAATTGAACTACAACTATTTTATTTATTTTTTGTTTATTTCCTATAGGGGGGGCGAAGAATGCATCATGCACCGTCAAGAAATTTCAATTTTCTTGGTGTGTCAGACTCTTACTGACTTAACTCCCCTCTCCCTTTGGCTTTCTTCAACAGCCACCTGGAACCAATATTCGTATTACTTCGGGGGCCATTATTTTCCTTCTACCTCATAAACTTTCCTGTTCTTCTATGAGGGTGTGCTCTGGCTTTTTTCTCTCTTCTTGGTTTTGAGCACGGTTTCGACAAACGCTGATACCCGTTTCTAGCTGCGTTCGCTTGCGATCATATTCCTTATGATATATTCAAATATAACCTATCTCCGATTCCAAATCCTGTTTTTCCACGGTCCACCTGTTGCACGTGAAGAAGGTATGAAACCTCGTCTACCAGTGAGTCGCGCGCCATACTGGCAAGTCGGATGGTCTACTTTCTGCATCCTGTGTAGGTATGAATTAAAATATCCATGTCCGGTTGGAAACTGCGTGGTATAATAAATTTATTTCTCCGTGTTTTCGCGTTGTCCATTCAGCGACGTCTCTGATCAGCCTGGCGGTCCATCTACCCTTGTTTCAGAGTTCCACCTTTGTTGCCATAACTGTTGGGAGGCCTCTTTTGCTTCAATGGGTGTCAATCCTGCAACGACAAGAGCGTTTGGTTCTGATGCAGTGCGGTAAGAACTTGCGATGCGGAGGGCTCCACGTTTCTGTACTGCTGCCATCTGTTTCATGTACTTCTCTTGTGTGAGCGCATCTGCCCATATTTCGCATCCATATTATAGAAGTATCGCGTGGGTAATTGTCATGAGGAGCCTTCATTTGCTTTCTCTTGGTCCTCCAACGTTTGCCATGAGTCTGCTAAGGAATGTGATCACTTTAGTAGCTCGTTCGGAAGCGGATTTAATATGACTCCAGAAAGTAAGTTTTGAGTCGATAGTTAAGTTATCTCAAGATACTTTACTGCGTTTTTGCTGGTGATTATGTCTGGGCTGATAGGTCAGTAGGACAAACTCGGTCTTTTCAGATGCAAGACTAAGACCATGGGTTTCTACCCAGAGATGGACACGTCTCATAATTTGATTCAACTTTCTTCGTGCTACCTCAGTGTCCCTCGCAGTTATCACCGCGCCAATATCGTCTGCGTACCCTATCAAATAGGTGTCGTTAGGCATTTCGATACGGAGAATCTCGTCATAAAATATGTTCCAGAGGTCGGGTCCAGGGATTGACCCCTGCGCTGCTCCTGCTGTGATTTGTTTAACACGAGGCCCTTCTTTTGTGGCGTAAATGAGTTTTCGTTCGCTGAGGTAGTTTTGGATTATACGAAGTAGGTACTGCGATATCCTATACACCTCCTCGAGCGATTTCAACATGTCTATTCATCTGGCTGTGTTGAATGCATTTCTCACGTGTAGGGTAACCAGAACGGCGATCTTCCTCGAGCTACAAACTACAACCATCAGTCCAAAACAAATTACTACAGTCTACAAAACAGTCAGTTACATGACGTCTGTTTGACTATAAATCGTTCATATCGCTCTCGATAATGTGAGTAGATAAATACAAAAAAATAAGTCTCAAAGGGCACCATTAATGACAGCTAAGATCTCGAGCAAAATATTTGCAGACCATTTTGGAGACGAACAAAAAAAAAAAGTTTCTATAGTCCTCCAGTGTCACATGTTTGCTCTTCTTCATTGTTCTTGTGTGCAATTCAATTCATCGCCATCTCTAATCGCTCAGTAAAGGCATTCGAGCCTTTTATTGTCAACAAACGATAAACAGTTGAGATATCGACATAATCAATCAGTTCGGTCAATTAAGCTTTTTTCTTACTCTTCTTTTTCCCGGGTCCTGTGTGCGCACTCTTACTCTTCGTGCAACATTCGATGAACGATAAAACGATTAGAAGACGATGGAAAAAGAAGTCTCCGTCGATGACGACAACGTCCGACGATATTTGTTGTCGATGTCCTCCATCGTAGCAAAAAAAAAAAATGAAAAAATTAAACGGATCCCATGACCGAACAAACACTAAGCTAAGCAACAAATGGTTTTTTGGAACCGGTCCAAAGCGATGCATCTTACCATTGCTATAGTAATATGACTCTGAGTTTGGAAAAGAAAAAAAAAAAAACAAAATCTCATTGGGAAAAACAGAAGATAAGCACTGTCATTAATAAATTCAATTTATTCAACTCTACCCCCACTAGGTCTAGGACTAAGAAGAGCGAGAGCACTTAATAGTCCTATATAGGTATGACCATGGATAGGCCCTCTGAACGTGAGTGGAAAACAAGACCCATTGAAGCAGACAAATATCCTTTTTTATCGCACCACCGACGGCGAAGGCTTTCAATTCTCGGCAAACATTAGTCTGGGGCCAATAACGCAAAAAGAAAGGAGATAAATTTGCAGTTTAAAACTTTCCTCCTATACTATAGGGGAGAATTGAAACTTTTCCCGAAGGTGCGGATGGAATCAATGAACATGTGCATGGCACACAAATTCATCTATATACCAAAGGAAAACCCGAAAACCAAACCAACAAACAAGACGGTCGATGGAAGTTGAAAAAAATTGGCAAGGAAAACTGCTGATTGGTTATTTTTTTTATGGTTATGGTTGTTGCCCCCGAAAAAAAAATACCCTCAAAAAACCAATGGAAACTCAAGGAGCAAACTTATAGAGCTACCGAACAAATTGACAAATGTACCTGGTTAGTTGGCATGTAGTTACAATTTTGCACAGTTAAATATGGTATTGTGAGCAAAAAGTTGTTTACAATCCCAGAGATTCACAAACGAAGGACACATTCTTGGGAAACAATAAAAAAAAAAAACCTTTCGTCTACTTTGGCACAATGTTTGCTAAAGTTTCCACGGGAAGTTGGTCAGACGAAAATATTTCTTTGAAATTCTTCTTCTTCTCATCTCATCGAAAATGAGAACTTAAAAGAAAAAAAAAAAAAACATCTATGAAGTTGGTATCCATGTTCGATGGAAGAAAGACAAATAGTGAGACATTTGCTTTTAGTTATCGAATTTCAATCTATTGGCGGATATTTCTTTTGAGAGAAAGTCAAATAGAAAAATATTGAAATGGAGATTTAGTAGTTTTTGGTATATTCTTTTGTGAGGCCACTGTCTTTGATTTTTTGCTTTTTACAGAAATTCTGTCAACGTTTCTACTTGAAGTTTATAGAAGTTAACTGATTAGTTGATGGACTGTTGGCTAAGCTATTGTTTCTGTTTTAAAATGAGGGTCTCCATTTTCTACAGATTTCATCACATTCAATGCTATACATTAAAGGTAGTTCTGAGAACTTCGCTAATAAAGGCAGATTTCTGTACTTTGCTTAAAGAGTTGCAAATGAACTTAATTTTCTAGTCTAGTCGACAATGGCCTTAACACTATATAAAAGAATAGGTCTGACAACAAATCGTATAGCGAAATGCAAGGTTGCAAGCCCCCACTTCATACAGATGGTTTTTCTTACATTGACATAAAACACACAAAAGTTGTGTAGGTACACTCATCATTTTATGCCATTAATGATTCGAAATAATTTCAGGTAAATGGGTAATATGGAAGTGTCTCAGGAACTTTATACTGGAGTTCTATTTTTTTACAGCTTTTTTTGAGCATTTGATGTCATATTTCACAAATAGTGCACTTAAGGTAGTCAAAAGTAGTCCAGCAACGTCAAATCACACCTTTTTTGAATCACACTCAACAGGTCGATAACTAGAAATGATGTTGTCATCGAAAATATAGCCAATGCCACCAGGTATCTCTGAAAATATGACATGCGGCATCTTATATTGAAACCATATGCAAGGGTACTTCGGCTCCCTGGTCGGCGTCTTTTTTCTACGTCAGGAGCGGCTGTTCAGTGTTCACCTAGATGAAAAAAAAAAAAAGAATTTACCCGAGGTAGGTGTGCCAAATTTTTAAACTTTTTGAAATAAAGTTACATGAAAAAAAAAAACTTGCAATGGATAAAACAACAGGAAGTAATACCCCAGGTGGCAGACCAGGTTTACTGGAAAATCCACACTCTATCGAGTTGGGTCCTACGGATTCTGGGGACGACCAATTATTTCATTTAATTGACGTTGGCATTGGCACTTTGGTTTTCCAAATTTTTTAAGAAGTACGATACGATAATGGCGCCATCCCATAAACCGTACCAATTACCAAATCGTGCCTTATTGAGGATGTGTCGGTATCTGAATATTTCGCATTCCAAATGCGGCAATTTTCGACCTGAACCTTATCACTGGAAAAAAAAAATTGTCGGTAAAAAAGGAGATCACGCTCCTATTCTTTATTCCTTGAACTCACAATCCAAGAGAAGATTGTCTGATAAATTTGTCGAATAATACTGAATAGGAAACTGTTGTCAGTTGTCAGATCAGCTATCAGGTATCTGATTGCCATATTAAAAAAAGCCTTTATAAATGGTGATTTTCATCCATTCTGTAAAAGTCTTTGCCATTCAATCTAATTTGCTGTCTAAAATAAGGCCCAGAAACTGCTTTGTTAGCAAAGACTGGAAGGGTTTATCAAAAGAATTTCTTACTTCTCAGTGCAGAGGCTGACTTACTTACTTTACTTTTGATGGCGCTACAAAGCGTGGTGCTCCTGGGCCTTACTTATTATACCCCTCCAGTCGGCTCGATCTCTAGCCTGCCGTCTCCAATTACGCACTCCAAGCAGTCGGAGTTCTCCTTCTACCTGTTCGTCCATCGAAGATGAGGTCTTCCTTGGTGGCTCCTTCTGGTATGGCGTCGAAGACCTTACGCGCTGGAGCATCGATGTTCATCCGCTCTACATGGATTTTTTTTACTAGGCTCATGTCGCTGTACAGCACGTATAGCTCGTTGTTGTATCTCCTTAGCCAAACATTGTTTTCTTGGTCGACGCAAACGGGACCATAAATCGTTCGTAGGACTTTTTTCTCGAATACAGTAAGGGAGCCTTCATCCGACTGGGTAATGTCCATGCTTCTGCACCATATAGCAGGACCGGGATAACAAGTGTTTTTTAAAGCGTCTCTTTGGTTCTCTCGATAGGGCTTTATTCCTCAAATTGCTTACTTAGCCCAAAGATACAGCGATTGGCAAGAGTTATTCTATACGTTTGATTTCCGAGCTGATGTTTTTTCCGCATTTACAGCAGTGCCCAGGTAGACAAATTCACTGACTACCTCGAAGTTATACCTATCAATTGTCACGTTCTGAGTGCAGAATTTAGTTCTGTTTAATTAGGATTGATGCGGATAAGACTCCGCATTGCAGGTTCCACAACTCAAAAACGTACGAGCTAAGGCTTAACTTAGTTTGCTAATCTGAAATCCACATCTGTGGTTGCCTCCAATATCTACGAATGCAGCTACATAGTCAAAGGATTTATCTATTTTGCATACAGCCGATGTAATCAGAAGTACGGTTCAAAAAGCAGAGTGCATTTTATCACGCCTCCTCATTTATGGCTATATCGAAGTGAAACACTCTCTAATAGCCGATGCATTTTTCGATCAGGGTGACTTTTCGTCTACTGAAATTCTGGTCAAGGCGTACAACCAACTCAACCCATGCCTGGTCGACGAATCTCGTCCGTTGCGGCATTTCTATGTGGGCATTTCGCTGCATGAAATCGTCCTCAAATGGCGTCGATAACATATACGTACCTATCTTAGTAACGGAGTACTCAAAAAAATATCTTAAGCTCAAGTTTGTCACAACATTTTGCGTGCACTATTATTTGAGAAATTATTTTACATCCATGACATCATACCCTAAAAGCTCACTTATCCCGAAGCTTAACTTACCTACTTTTCCTGTAGGTGTATACAAAAAATCGACTTGTAACCAACTCACGTAAAAGGGTATCGGTCCTCCAAAAGTTTACTTTTCCCCAGTTACGTATTCTGGAAAAAAAATGTGCATTCACAATGCCCTTCTTCCCTTAATACATTCAACAACTTTTTGTTCTCAATCCACCAGCCTAACATAACAGTATCGAAGAAGACAGAACCGTATACTCTTCCATTCAAATTTTCCTCTCCCCATTAGGTGAGGCAGCCGGGGTTAAACTTCAGACTGAATAAGCCATCAGAGAGGAGATACAATTTGGGCCAGAGCGAAACTAATTGCAACGCCACGGTCCTATCATGTGCAGTGGTGCGCACCCCTGATGGCGAAAGAATCTTCCCCATGGGCAGTGTCGGAGTCTGTCTAAAATTAAAGTTATTAAATACCAATTTCCGAATGATTTTTTTTTTTTTGTTAGTACTCCTCTGTTTGTATGTTGTATCTTTCATTTATTTTTTTCTTTTACTGTACAGTGTACACCAACTATCCAACAGTGGTCCATGGAATAACCGCCTTAAAATTGGCAAACGAAATCGAGTACTATACGCCGGCCGGCCGTGTCGACAAGGACTCGACTCGGATTCGGAGCAACAGTTGTGCTGCCCAGCAACACATTGGCAGAGCTCGGCATAGAGCCAGTGAAAACTGAGAACTGAAAAGCGGAAAACCACTTCATAAATAATTCATTTACGTAGCGTTTTCTGACTGAAGTTTTTTTCTGTGCTCGGTGTTTTTTTTTTTTTTTTTATTATTATTTCGCAGTCCCATCCCTCTATCCGCCCTCTCTTTGTAGGTGCAGTTTGCTTTTGTGTGCAGTGGAGTTTTATTTTTTTCTTTTTGTGCAAATTTAAATTGCAATTGAAATAAATTTGCTGAAATCGAGAATGAGAATCATTTTTCAAAGTGTACGCGCGTGAGGGGGCGTTTTGGTATTGTAGAAACTGAAACTGAATGCAGAGGCAACCCTCTTGCATATAGAACATAATAAGTACTCAGATTTCAGTTTTGCTTGTAAATTGGGTTTGGGTGGCAGTTTCTGTCAGTTTTGGTATCTGCGGTTAATTTTATTTTTTATATATATATATTTTTTATCCATAATAGTCACGGTGGAGGTTTATTTTATTTGAATCTCGTTATTTTACTCGTTGTTGCTGAGAAAAAGAGGAAAGGATGATGTTGCGATGTGAAACGTTTTGCTGTGAAATTTGTGTTGACAAAGGATTTTCGCTTGGGGCGATTATTAAAATTGTGGGTGTATACAATTTTAATAACGAAAGTTTCTGTTAAACAAAAAAATATATATAGGTATATTTGATATGAATGGGTATTGAGAGTGTATCTGGAGGCTGTGTCTTGTGCGAAATGAATCGATAATAACAGATAACGATGCAAAATATTTTATAAATGTCGCAGAATTTTGGACATCATCATCAACAAAGTTTAGCGAAGGATAAATGTGGCTGAGCTTGGGTTTAGTTTTGTTTGAACATTTGTATTCCTCATACGATCAGAGGGGACCCATGTTTGATCCCCAGAAAAACACAAATTGTATCTCAACTTTCATCCGAGAGTATAACTGTCATGAAAAAGCTTCTCAATTCAGCCGTTCGGACTCGGCATAAAATTGTAGGTCTCTTTCATTCACCCCAAAAATTAAAAACTCACACAAATGAATGGTTGTGAGTAGCTAGGCCTAGGATGTATGTACACGCCTGTTGGGCCAACTATTTAATTAATTTTTTAATCCCTTTTGCGAGTCAATTGAATCTACAACTGAAGCTTCTATGTTAAAAAAAAGTCCGACACCGACACCGATGTCTTCGCTAAGAAGAGCAGACGGTAGCTGGACCAAATCACAGAAAGAGACGCTGGAGATACTAACGGAAACTCACTTTCCAGGCAGCGGTGCCAGATTCCACGATTTATCGTATTTTTACGATTTTAGGGCTTAAAACTTATTCCAAGATTTTTGAGCTAAAAAAGCATAAAATTCCAAGATTTTTTTCAAATTTATTGAATACAAAAATTCATTTGCAATTTTCCAAATATCTTCTGAAAATATGAAGGTGAACGATCAGCCACAAATACATAAAATGTATTATGAAGTGAAGCTGTAAAGATTAACCAATAGACCCCTTACCTCTGGTGGGGGGAAGTCTAAATAATTATACGTTGGCTTCTTCTTTACGAATGAATCGCAAGCTTTATTCAACCTCCTTAAATACTAAAATATTGCTTATGCTAAAAATATATACAATACATCTTAAATTACAAATATTCCTAGCATAATCAGCAACGATGATTTTATATATAATTTTTATTCTGCTGACTGTGCTGGGAAACAAATTGAACATTACACTATACACGTTTACGATAAGAAATACAAAACAGGTGTCTGGTGGTGTCACCATGACAGAAGCAATTAGTTTTTACAATTTTAGATTATTTTCTTAAACCCGATATTTTAAAGGTGGTAAACATAAAATACCTTAATGATGAATTTAAATTGCCTTCGAATATTGTTTCAAATTGTATCTCCGTGTAGAAGTTCAAGACCAATTGGATTCTTTAAATCTAAACAGGAACAATGTTGAAGCATTCAAACAGGCTTGCTTGGATTTCTATATAGAGCTTGTCCATCAAATCTTAAAAAAGATTTGACTTCAAAAACCAATTGCTTCAAAGTTTAACCCTTCTAAGTCCACTAAACATAATTGAAAAAAAAGTAGGTTATTTTTATCCATTATTCAAAAGTTTTCCAAATTTAATTCTAAATAAAGATATTCAAGACGCCGATTCCGAATTTCGTGAGATAAGAAACCTCAATTTTGAATATCTTTTTTCTGCACCTCGATCTTCAATAGATGTAACATTTTTTTGGAAAAACGTTTTACAAACAAAGCATGGTAATGAAAGTTTACCATTTCCGTTAATGAAAATTTTCATTTTTGAAGTTTTATCACTTCCGAAGTCATCTGCTACTGTTGAACGTATATTTTCTATATATATTTTTATTTTTTTTATTTCCAACAAAATCGTATTTCCACGATTTTGAAAGCTAGTAATTACGATTTCTGGGGAAAAACATCTGGCAGCACTGTTTCCAGGATGCACCGAGTTGACGGACGAGGGAGGGAATGAAGTTAGTAACAATCGAAGAGATAATAAACGACAAAAAAATAGCCTGGGCGTTGATACATTTGCCCCGTTCAAAGCACCCGGAATAGATAATATTTGACCCATAATGCTTCAGAAGTCAGAGGAAGCTATAACTCGATGGCCAAGTTGCATCTAGACGTGCTGTCTGAGGCTATGTTATGTTCCAAAGGCATTACGAGAGGTGAGGTGAGAGTGATATTCATTCTGGAAAGGCTAGCCACACCACATGCAAGGACTACAGAGCAATAAGTCTGTCATCCTTCATGCTGAAAACACTGGAACGACTAATTGATCTGTATGTATAAGGCAAACGATCAGCGATAACTATTTATCAAAATCAAAACATGCGTATACATGAAGAGCAGATCTGTAGACATGGCGATAGACATGGTAGTATCCGTAGTGGAAGAATCCTTACAACATAAGGAATATACTACACTGAGCGCATTCCTAGATATTGGGGGGGCATTCAATAACATAGAAGTTGACGCAATCCTGCGCAGCTTGAGAAAAGCTAAACAACAGCCTATGTAACTGGATTTGACTCATGCTAGGCACACAACGGTTTAAGTCGCATTTAGGGGACGTAAGTATTGAACGTAAGGTGAGTAGGGGAACACCACAAGGTGGGGTTCTCTCACCGCTCATTCGGCTCCTCGTAGTAGACGAACTGTCGCTGATTTGTATTCTTCCATTTTTCGTCAGTAACAAAAAATGCCTAACATAGTTGCATAGCTTCTGCGATCGATGCTGAAACTCCTTTCGCCTGATCTTTTTATACCCTTCTCAGGAAGGTGTATTCGCCTTGTCATTACATTTTTAACGCCAAGAAGGAGTCACCGGAGACCCAAAAAAAAAATAAAAATTTTCTGAATTAATATCGAATTCTCGATCTAACCATGACCGCATGGCACTATGTGTCCATTTATGTGTTTGTTGAAAACGCGTCCAAGCTAATCGACCTAGGATAGGCGAGGACATTTTGTGAGAAATCTTCTTTTTAGCGTCATCTGGTTCGTATTGAAAATATCACAGGTTTTTTTAAAAGTTATTGCTCTCAGGTTTTGTTATACCTTGTATAAGTAGTAAGAGAAAGAAATTGTTTTCGTACACAATTTCGAACTCGAGATTTTGATCAATTCTGATATTACGATAAATTATGATGATGGGAACTCAAAAAAAGTGGGTCTCACTTGTCCGGTCTGTCCGTCCGTATGTCTGTCGGTCCCATAGCAGGGAAATCTAAACGCTTGGACGGTTTTTTTTTTTTTTTTTTTTTCAAACTACGTATTTAGAGTTTGTGGGCTTTCAGCTAGGAGGCGTTTTTTTTTTCATGCTAGCCCTAATATACTTCACATATATCTAAACATTTTACGAAATATTAAATAATTTAAATTTTTTTGAAAACGGCTCTAAATATTTGATATTTTGATTTGAGATTGATAGTTGAGTTAATGCAGACATGCTTAATATGACTGCATACCCAGTTTTTCGCTAAAAAGTCCAGCAACGGCAGTTTTGAAAATTGGCCTTTTCTCGAAAACGGTAAAAACAATTTAAAAAAAATATATTTTTAAGGTACTAATGTCATTCTTAACTTGATAGCAAACTCAGTTTTTCTCTAAAGAGACTGCGTCCTTTGATATCCACCCAAATCCGTAATAATAGTACTTTAAAAAACTGCTCATATCTCAAAAATGTCATTTTCGATTATGATAAAAATTTAACTAGCAAGTAATGCTTGAATTCATAGTAATACCTTTTGCTCAGTTTTGAGCTACACAGTTGCAAAACAGTATTTTTTGAATCATGAATGCGTTTTTCGAATTCCGACACAATCGCTAAAAATGGTACTTTAAAAACTACTCATATCTCGAAAACACCATTTTCGATTTTGATGAAAATGTAATTTCTAGGTAATGTTTATACGTATATTTATGTATTTCATGTATGTATGTATTACGTTTTTAATTAATAAGGGTTCAGTTACATCTTGAGTGGGTATGATTATGAACGTAAAATTTGCTGAAATGACTCTGAGATTCAGCGAGAATCATACTAAACGATAAAGTTTCGTGCTTACCAGTCGCGCACATTTTTTAGCTACGTATCCTTTTGAATTTAATTGTATATCAATTTTTCAACTTACTAAAAGTAGCTTCCACTAAATGTACTCTCAAAATCTGTTCAATTGAAATTATGTATAGAACTTCCCCAAATTTTTATTAAATATCGTAGAGAAAGCATTGTACATCGAGGATAAAAACAAAACCTGTACAAATCATGACCAAAGTAAATCGTGTCAGCTGCAAACTGTATGATAATATTGTTTCCGGTAACTTTGTCTTTAATCTATATATTCTGCCCTAGAATACCTACATCAGGAAGCTAATTTCCTGATTGCATGTCAAAAGCAAGACCCTCAATTATCCACTTTCAATTTCAATTAATTCCATCAAGGTTTGTTTTTGCCCAGTTGGATATCCTTCAAAGGAAAAAATAAAAGAATACAGAAACGGACTAATTTGTACCAACGAACCATTTAAATACAACCAACAGACTTCTGCACAGATGCGAGTATATATATACAAAACTAATTTCCGCAATTTCAAAACATTCCAATTTAACAAGAAACTATCCAAAAAGAAGGAACCATCGCAAAAAAATCCTCCCCGCCCTTAAGACAGTTTCTATACAAGAATTTCGGCAAGCCAAGAACAGATCTCGAAGAAGTATTTCTTTTTCTCGTCGAGAGTTAGTTGCAATGAGAGTAAATAAGTCCCAATCTACAGGTCTCTACCATAAGATGCTCTTCAATCGCTTCTTAGTTTATTCCTTTGAAATTACACAAGACGGCAAAATTCTCGGGGTAGAGGTCTGAATGAGAAAAAAAAAAAACAACCAACCTTTTACAACATACGTTTCTGATGTGTTCGCCTTCCCAATCGAAGTTCAAAGGAATCATTTCCACAACGGAAATGAACTAACGTCAAAGGAATATGCCACAAGAAAAGAAAAACCGTTCTTATTCAGTTTACTTGTGATGCGGGAGCGAAACGAGGGATTTAACAATTTTCTCTACTTACCGCGAGCTTTATTTATTTTTCCCGTTTCCATATTTTCACCTAACTCTCACCTTGGCGTGGAGGTGTCGCCCAATATGAGAAAAGGATACGATTGAAGGGATGAAGAGAACATTTTCTGTAAATTACATGGCGCGTGAGTTTTCAAGTTTTAGATTACCACCTTCGGGGAGTTGCTTTTCCAAGCGAGAATGAGATTTACTGGGGAAGTGCTTTGAGAATCAAATCAAATATAGGTAGATATATTTTCTTGTTGTAATTACTTTACTTGGTTGAGAGTTGCTTGCAACTGACAGGAAATGGTTTATATACACTTGTTCTTCATACATACCTGAAACGAAAGAAAGAAAAAAAAAATCGGTTAGTCTTGGATTGATTTATGGCTTACAGGGTTAATATGGTTGAATATATTATTAGAATTTTTTACTGTTAGTATTTTACCAACGTTGCGTGGCAAGGGATTCATTTTTAAAGCATGTGGTGGGAATCAGATTTTTAAAGACTAACAGCAGAGATGAGGATTTATTACGCTTCCATAATGGAAGTTGTCAAAATCCTGACAGACAGCGCAATGATTTTTGACACAGTATTAAATCTCATTCAACTAAGGAAGGGTTTTCAAAGAGCCTTCAAGATGCTATGTGATACCTGATCAATTTAACGGATAAAGTCTTTTTCCTCAGCTTACTCGCGACTGGCAAAATCACTTGAACACCACCTCAAAACTGACAGCTGAAATTCGGACAAAAATTGTAATATACCAACAATGTTATCTAATCATGCGGATAGCGACGAGTAAGTATCTAAGCTCGCTTTCGTCTGGAGTCACTAGATCATATCACAATTTTAGCTATGATAAGGAAAGTTGAGGTACAGGTCCAAGGCGAACTGTAGCGACCGGATTTATTATATACTTTGTAAGCTATTCGCTATATATTCGCAAATATGATTTAAAAAAAAAACATCATGCCGCACCAAATAATTTCACCGTTTAAATGCCCAGCATCCACTTAACCATTATTCACATCCTTTCACACATGGTAAGGATCTTAAAGATGATCCCTTTTTACCCATTCCTCCTTAGTAAACCTTAAGAGTACAATTAAGGCATCCCGCATCAACCAAACAGAACAAAAAAAAAATAAACAGATTACTGTTTATTTCTCATCATCAAAATGGTGTAAATGGCTATCTGCGTCCCTTTTGCCCCCTTGATACGGCATCATCCTTTTTCTCCAGTTGCGGATATGTAACTCTAGCTATATGCTATAGTTCTGGCAAATGCAGTTTATTGTTATCTATCCCCAGGGTATCCTTCCGTTTTTCGGACTTTTCAAACCTATTCGAATACGTGTTCTGTATGCGTGTGTATTACACATATGCCTTCGCCAAGGATGTGGTGATAATAATTATTTGTATTATCCTTTTGGAACCACAAAAGAATGCAATTCTCTTGACAGCTGATATTCACATTAAACGCTAGTAGGTCGGTTGGTCGGTAGCTTTGTATACTTGGCTGTGTGAATTTTTATTATGGCTCCATCGAATTAGAACAGATAGCCATTGGATACTGGATTTGATAGTTGCCAACTGTTTAATATTTCAATCGTATTATACTGACTTCTGAGGACGGTTTTTACTTTTCCCTTTATATCCTCTAGAGAAGTCCAAGAGCAGAGGACCAATTTGGGAAAAGTTGATGATGACCATTTGTATGAATGACGACGACCATGAAGATGAAATATTAAAGTTTTATAGGACCGTTAAATTATTCAAAATGCTCAACATTATATGGTTATATCGGCACAATTAAGGTAATTAGCAATTTGGCCGTAGATGATGTTAAGCATGTGTAAGGTTGAAGCTGAAGTACTTAACATAATCCTGTTGCCAGGATACCAACCGATTAAATACAGAGAGAGGTAAATACGGAGAAGCGTTGAAATATTCAAGGAGCTTAAGCATTAGTATAATTAGAGTTTTGGCAAATATTTTAGTTGGACTCTAAAGGGAACTATTAGTTCAGTTAATTATTTAAAAAATCTATGAGATGCCATTTTTCAATTATTGTTAGTTGGATTGATTTATCATTCCTATGCCATTTTTGGAGGGAATAGTATTCATACAGAAGTTTAAAATTTGTATGCGTTGTTATATTATTGTATGCCTCCAGAAGAGATTTCCAAAGTCCACTTATTTTGTAGAAAAATCAAATTTAGATATTTGGTGTCATTGCCATTGTAAAGTTGTGGGGTACTCTGGAACTGTGGAACTACCTACTCGGCTGATTTTGAAAATTCGTACAGCGTACTTAGTAATGGTGATATCCTCCGAATCAGTATAGCTTATTGGAGGAGAAGAGGAGAAGGGAGGTGGCTATTTCTCAAACAATCAGCATTCCTATGCCGACACTCACCGGATAAGTAAATGTTACTTCATGGTATTATTAGAGCCGAGAGCGAAATCTTGTGATTTTTGAATTTATATGTAGGTACCTACTTCTTACCGGAGTTCGAAAAGCTGGCACCGTAAGAAGGAAATAGACTTTCGTAAGTCCTTAGGCCAAATATCCTCCAGAACAAAGAAAAAAATGAAGGACAGAGACTGTGGATTTCCCCTTTTCTTCAACGTACCTACATAACGCCTTCAATAAAGAAGAATATTGCGTTTCTTAACGCTTCATATAATATTTTTAGCAACATTTTACAAAGACTGCTAAATGAATAAATTAGAGCCAATAACCTACTAAAAGAAATTCAAGCTGGATTTAGACCTAGGTACTCCACTATAGATCACATATTTGGGCTTAGAAATTATATGCCTTCTTCATTGATTTTAAGACGGCATTCGACTCCGTGTATAAAATGTATAAAATGGGAATGTCGGTTAAATTTGGAAGATTTATCGAAAATATCTATGAAAATACCTTAGCAGCTGTATGGGATGAAGAGGAACTTTCAGAGTGGTTCCGTACCTTGACGGGCGTAAGACAGGGATGTGCACTAAGTCCCAGCTTGTTTGCTCTATTTACTGAGGATCTAGTAGAATTTTTGCCAGGCGAAGTGGAGTATGCGCCTATGCGGGTGTGCATATTAAGGCCCTAATGTTCGCGGATGACGTCGGCGCATTCTCCTGAGAACTTTCCGCTTATAATCAATAGACTACAGGATTATTCTCGATTATGGAGCTTGGAATTCAACCTCAGTAAGTCAAAGATTATGATATTTAAAGAATGTGGAGGTAGAAATTGTCAAAATGAAAAGTGGAAATATAGCTAACCAGCAATAGATTGAAATTGTAAAGGTGTTCAAATACCTCGGAGTCTACATCATTAAAAATCTCAATATGGAGTACCATCTCAAGGAGAAGCTTGTTAAGTCCAAAACTGTCATCAATAGGGTATGGAGGAATGGTTAAAATATTTTCGTCTGAAAAGAAATTATTTTCATCTTCTAATTTGTTCATATTCATCTGCTAGTTTTTGACAGCTTTTTTTTAAATATTTGTCTGAAAAACTTGAAATTTCGTCTGAAAATCTCAATAAATCGTCGTTTTTTATTTTTAGACGGGTTTTTAATTTTTCAGACGATTACTATTTTGTCAGACGTTTTAACAATTGTTTCAGAGGTTTCCAATATCTGATGATTTGTATTTATTTTCAGACGATTTTTTTAAATTTCAGACGTTATTTCGATTTTTGCCGACACGTTTCCAATTTTTTTTTTCTGAAAAATACTATTTATTTGTAGACGAAAAAATGTTAGCCTGGAGGAATTGCTTCAGCAATAGATACTTGACGTATAGAGCAGTAGGTAAGTATAGAGTCTTTGAAGCGGTGTCCGAGTCAATTATGTTCTTACTGCACAAATCTGGGGCGACAAACAGTAGGTATGACTGTGTTGAAAAACTCTTTAGACTTTTTAATAAACGAATTTTTAATCTACCCCCAAACACGCTTAACTATTTGTTTATGCTTGAGACCGGATTATTACCACTGTTTATAAAGACGTTCAAAATAAAAGTTGATTATGTCCTTAGAACTCTTGCTATGCCAGCCAACCGGTTACCAAGGATAGCTGTCCTGCATACAATTCACTCCAAAACAAGCTGGTAGGGAGAATGGCTAGAACTAGGCGAAGGATGTGGGGTTGCACTTACCGAACAGGACATCGGACACTGGATGCCGATATTATATAAGCTTATTGGCAAGGTGAATGAGAAAATTCGACAACTTTTTATTGAGCAGGTTTTGGGATCCGTACACCATGGAATCTACAGCCAACTGGATTATAACCTTGGACACATAAACTACTTTCATGATATAAACAAGAGGGAGGAAATTTCGATGATGCTGCCGGGGTGAGCTATTAAGGTTAAATTTTGTTACTCATCCTCAACGACTTGCCGATTATTTGCAACCTATGTAATTTAGAAGAACGAAAGGATGTATTCCATTTTTTGGGTAAATGCCCAATCCTATAATCCTACGAACAACTACCGAACAACTACCTACCCCAACCCTGCACTGTTACCATACACCATATCGAATGAAATTCTGAAATGAAACCTGTTTTTTATTATACCTATGTACGTCTCTTCTCTTATGAAGATTATTAATACTATACGTATACCCCATGCGCCATGCCATACTGCCCCACGCACCCCATCCCATACATCCCATCCCATACATACCTACATATACAACTGACCACTGCGAAAACAAACAGTGTTGTTTTGTTAGTCCTGTCGCATCGCACGATCGTAAAAGTACAAACATCCATTTGTAGCAAGGTATATGTGTATGTATATATTTTCACTTCAAAAAATTGATACGTCATATCAGAATGAAATTCCTACTGCGTTGCGTGGCGATATGCGATAATGGATGTAATGTATTGGATACATAATGTGCACCCTCTGCATCGCCTTCCCTCTCCCTGATCTTGCTACTTGTTTATAATACTGCATTTCCTTTCCTTTCCGTTGTTCCCTCTTCCTATGGAATCCAAACAAGTACCTACCCCAACCCTACACTGTTACCATAGGTACCACATATCAGAATGAACGTCTGTACGTATCTTCTCTTCTGAAGATTATTAATATACCGCATGCCATACTATACATATACCTACAACTGACCATAGCACTCACTGCGAAAACAAATCAACCCTTTTTGAATGCGAGGTATAGGACGTATGCTAGTGTGGTTTTTTTTTTGTTTGTCGTGTCGCACGATCGCAAAAGTATAAACATCCATTTGTAGCAAGGTATATTTGTATGTATATTTTTTACTTCAGAAAATACATTTTTGCTAAAAACTGTTCCTAAGGACGTGGCTATAAACGCCATAGCCTATAGCAGTCTTACAGTCTTAAGGAACATTTTAAAAAAAGTTTCATCGAAATCTGTCCAGTAGTTTTTGAGTTTTTAGCTGACAAAGAAAAGTCCTACAGTTTTATTATATGTATAGATTTCTTAATTCTTAATTAAAAACCAATTAGGCAGACGACAAAGCCATATGCAAATTAATGTTATAAAAATATATTGTAATAATTTTGGGTAATTAATAAAATTTTATCTTATCTTATATTATATTATATTATTATCTACAAGAATATTTTACATCTCTTACGTTTTTTTTTATGGTGAAAAAACAGAATTGTCCAAAGTATGATTAGTGAGAAATGAAATATGCAGTTGCTACTGAGCAATTTTGAGTTATCGTAGAACGATAAATGATATACATACTCTTGGGATCTAATATCTAAAGTCCTTTCAAAACATGTTCATTGAAGAGATTGGAATTTCTTGGGTCTTGGGTATTGACAGCTGAAATGGTTATTGGGTATTATTCACATCAAAGGATTGCCGTGATTTTAGGAGACCTTCTTTAACAAAGTCGGCAATTTTCCGACTTAGCTGTATCCTCAAAAAAGGCTCTTCTTTTATAGTAATAAAATTCGTACAACGAAAATTGATGCTTATAACAAACATTGTTCGAACTGTCCTCGTTTATCATTTAAACTGAAATGCCTTGAGTAGGACCATGACAGAGCCAGTAGCTTTTCAAACCCCAATTTTCTCTTACTTATCCTTTCCTTGGCACATTGCCATCTTTTCGTAAAAGCACTCAATAATCAATTGTGCTTTAACATCATCGTCCAAGCTTATCTGTTACCAATGCCCTCCGTTAAATCTTTATCGATTCAAAATCCATACATGCATCCAAAATCAGATATCCTAGTCGTTGCACCATAAATTCTTTAGAAAATTTGTAACAATAAACGAAATGTAATTAAGGGATTGCATAGAATTACACTTAAGCCGCTTGCTATCTCCGCAAAGACACCCAAAGCACTCTTGCAAAGGCGGATGCTGGCAACAATAGTTGTAACACCTGCACCACACAAGTACACCAACTCACACGCATATTAAACAATGCAACATAATAGTAATTAAAATAATAATAATTATGATCCCATCCCGAATGGCGGCGGGGCTGGTTAGGTGAGAAGACATATTAAGACCAACAATGAGCTGTAATTACAATTGAGATGAGATACACGATATAGGTATACACATGTGTGTATTCAACTGTAGGCTAATGCCAAAGAAGCCCAACCGAACGTAGGACGTTTAAATGATATTTTATAATAATTAAGCGATGTAGCAACAATTAACCAGAGATGACGACAAAACGTTTATATTATAGTCATTCCCAGTTGGCGGGCATCAGGAGCGAGTCCCAGTTGGGGCTATTTGGACAAATTTGCATATGCACTGGCTTCATGCATAGGTACGAGGATTCGCTGGCATTGCACGAAATTAGTCTCTATTGTGTATGTGTAGTCGAGAAGTAGAGAGAGAGTAGAGGTTCACGAGTTCAACTCAAATGTCGCATTGAATTTCTAAAATTATCCCAATCTATATGGCAGAGAGACATTTGCATCTGTAATACAATATCCAATCAGAATGAGATACATTGTTTCTGCTGTTGCGACAACTGATTAATGGAGTATCATTCATTTTTGTGCGTCCACATTATTATGCATATGAAAGGGTGAATCAGCTCTCAGGTGTCACATCAAATTTCAAAGGATATCCAGAGATAATAATGAGCTTGCAAGGGTTTAATTTTTTTTTCTGTTGAGGGATGAGAGAATTGCCTTAAAAGTGGACGTTCATATGGGCGCATTTGTGGCCAAACATGCAACTTTTATGTTTATGATGACGGCGGCGGTGACCATGCTGATGATGATGACGATGACGTCTGCAAATGTCTAACCGAATGCGCTGTATGCTGGGATAAGGAATCCCTGGATCCATGCAGCCATATTATAAATTATAATGAAAACTCAATGCCAGTAGTATAGCACCCAGAATCAAGTGTGTGTGCAATTTGATTATGTTAATGCGGAACGAGACATGCATGTGAGTTGAGTACATCGTAGGGGCGGACGGATTCTGGCTGCTGAATTTCATCAGGATACATTGCCGAGAGAGACTACTTTTGCAAACGGTAGCGGAAAATTTATCGATAGTCTAATTGTGGCATATCTCCTCAACTCATTCGTGCCGTTTCTGTGGTCTGGAGTAGTGGTATTGGTGGAATTTTCGCTTACATATCATAATTTAATGCTTGGACCTTATGTGGCGCCACACATGCGATTAAACGCATCACATTTACTGTATGCTTGGCATCTGTATATTTCTGCATCCTTGCAGCTCTGCTGCCACTGTCGGTTGTGTTTGATGAACAACAGGGATGTTTTTTTTTTTGCATCTTTACTCGTTCGTTCGCATCCATTTCATGAATATGAGATGAAGTTAGTATGGTGATGTGTTGTTGATACTGCTATAGTGATGCTGGTGTGCTGGTATATATAGTAGCAGTGCATTTACGTGTGCATACCGCGTTAACTAACAGACAGGCAGGCAAGTATTTTTAAGTTTTGCATAATTTACATGTACGTTGAGCATATGATCGGTTCAAATATACACACGCACAGGATGTCAGGCAGGTGGTTTCGACAGGTAGTATAATTTTCTTCTTTCTTTTTTTTTGCGCGCGCGTTGTTACTTAATTCCTTTCTGAATAACAACGACACTTTATAGCGTACAGGGATAGGCAGTGAAACAAATTTAAGTGAAAGACATTTTTATGTTTATTGAATTCGACATTTAATTTATCCTGCACAAGTATTTGCACAAACACAAAGGACATGAGGTAATTTGGGAAAGAATCTCTTTTCTTTGTTGAATATTTCTGTTAATTTATTTAAATTTCAAATTCTTTCAGTTACTGTCTGAGTGTTTTTATGGTAAAGTTTAAGGATAATTCCGATCCTAGTGGTTACATCACTGCAATGTTAGATTAGGTACTCAATCGGGACAATCCCTAATTGTTGCACTATATGCTCAAGGCATTATGCGTACAGAACCAAGTCGGCTTTACGCTGATTCTGCCAGGTCACTTGCTAAAAATGTCGGACAAATGACGATAATCAAGAAGCTGGGGTCAATATTCCTTTAACTACCTTCAAGAAAATTATTAAAAGAAACATACCAGAACAAGCAGCCCGAAGATGGGCCAACATAGCCGGCCACCGTGTACATCTTTACATTCACGTATAAATCTTCTGTACGTGTTTGTAACCGAACTCCTCCTAAACGGCTGGACCGATTTTAATGACATTTTGTGTGTGTGTTTGAATGAGTCTAAGGATGGTTTAGATTCACAATTAAGTACCCATTTAAAAATTTTAGAATTTAGAATTTTTGTGAGTGTCTACTTTTTTGACTTTTTTTCCTCGGTATCAAAAAAAAATGTTTTAATGCAAAAAGTTTCTCCAAACAATTCTGATAGTGACTGCAAAAAAATCTCTTCGCTAATATTTTGTATGATTTTTTGAAAATTGCTAAAAATGACTATTTTCATACAAAATCTGAGATCATCCCATTCAAAAAATCATAAAAAATATTAGCGAAGAGATTTTTGAAAAAAAATGTTTGCAGTCACTATTAGAATTGTTTGAAGAAACTTTTTGCATCAAAACATTTTTTTTTTTTGACCGAGGAAAAAAGTAAAAACAGTAGACTTCTACAAAAGTTCTAAATTTTCAATGGGTACTTAATGGGTTAAGGAAAGTTGTGTATCATTCCAACGGTATTTAAATGACCTTTCCATTGATGCCAAAATTTGCATGAAGTAAGTTAAAATTTTGAGCAGAATTAACTTTAGTTTTGTCAAAATACTTATGCCGGCCACTGTATATGTATATAGTTAGCCCAAAGAAACAGCGGTTGGCAAGAGTTATTCTTCGTTTAATTTCTTCTGAGATGTTGTTGTCATAATTTATACCTCAAAGTTATAGCTGTCAATCGTGAAGTTTTCTCCTATTCTACGATGTTGGGTGTCGCTTCTTGTTGACATCGTATACTTACTTGGTTTTGGCCTCTTTGACCGCTAGACCGATTTTAGCTGCTTCAGTTTCTATACTAGCAAACGCACCAGTGACAGCTCGCTGTGTTCTACCAATTATGTCAATATCATTGGCGTGTGCAGGTAAATGGACGGACTTTTGAAAGATAGTGCCTTGTGTGTTGGCCTGAGAGTTTCGGACAATTCTTTCAAGTATGGTGTTGAAAAAGTCGCATGACAGTAGCGAGCTTTCTCCATCGTCATCCTACACAATCGAACGAGATTTTCAGATATGTCAAAGCTAGACATGGCTCTGTATAGCTCGTCTCTATAGATGCTGTTGTACGCGGTTTTGAAATCGATGAAAAGATGGTGGGTATCGATTTGGACTTCTTGGTTTTTTTCCAGGATCTGCCCTTATAAACCGCATTATTACTCGTATAGCTTCCAATTATGTCATAAGTAGATAACATCTGAATGACTTCTTTACTTATGGGCGACTACCAGATATTACTGTCCAATATTCCTATGAAATGCTGTGTACAAATTTTTACCAAAAGAGGTAAAGTTACTTGAGCCCATGCTATGGAACTTCATATTTTAGTGATTCATCTTTTATTATTATTATTGGTCTGGATTGGGACACTTATGACTCTTTTTGAATAAATTTCATTTCAACCCGGATACATATTTTAAATTCAATACTCCATCCACGTGTTTGCAGTAAGAGGGTTGCCTTGTAGGTAAACAAGAAAAGGACTCACCTGGGAAATGTATTAATATTGGGACCAAAACTTTACCAAAAACTCATATTACAAATAATGCAAATAGTTTTCTTGATAAATTTCGATTAATTATGAGAATCGGATTTATGAGCATTTTTAAACTGAAACGGGAATGTTTGCAGTTGTTATTAAAAGTCAGCAAACACAATTTTTTTTTTGTTGCGTGCTATTTACAATCATGACGCTTCGATAAATATGCAAATTAATTATTATAGTAGTTACGTTTACAGATTGGAAAATAATATTATTTTTAATATGTATGTTTTCGGTGCATATCTGACACACTGCATCAATCACTGCACAGCGGAAGAGATAATGAAATATTATTCATTTTTTATATATATATATATTTTTGTTATTGTAACGCAAGTCTCTGTTTACATTTTCACCGGAAATAGTGAATTAATTTGAGCTTTTTTTTTCAATTTGTTGCCTCACACGTTTGCAATACAATAAATATTTGGATTAATTAAAAAAAATATCTTATTTGATATTCGATGTAATATTGATGAGGAGAACAAGTAAAAAAAAAAATTATATAGAAATATTTATATTTATATTTATATGAAAATTATTTAAATTTGAATATCATGTAATGATTGTATTGGGTTTTAGTTACTCAATCCAAATTACAGTTATGATGATACTTTTGTAACAATATTTATATTAATTTAGTTTGCGAGTTAAAATAAGGTTTTTTTTTTTTTGGTATTTTGCTTAAATGAAGGGACGGAATTGTGTTGTATATTTTCACCACAATGAAAGACAATTGAGGAAACACTGCTTTGGTATTGGTAGATTGGCATGGCCGTATGGGTGAGGGTGCGTCTCGAATAAAAGGGGTTTTTGGAAAAAGCGCAAAATATGAATTGAGCGCTCGAGAGTGCTTGACTAACGGACTAACAATTTGGCAATTACATACATAACTTAATAGAGGGTTTTCTATTAGGCACAGTTCATGCCGGCAAAACGTTATCAAGTCGAACCAACTTCAGGAACAAAAATTATCTTCACCGACAAGGCCCATTTTTTGACGGACGGACGGTACGCCAATAGGCAAAATTTTCAAATTTGGAACGATACCAATCAACACGAGGTCCACAAAGCCTACAGAAAAATACTGTTTTGTGCTAATTGTGGGCTAATGGCGGCATAATCGGTCTGTACAACGAAGAGTGATACCGATCAATGATAACAAATTTCTTTTAGCCCAAATTAGATGATATGGAAATGAATGACATGTGGTTCCAACAGGGCGGTGCTATACGCAGAACACAGCTGACACCACAATGGACATTCTGCATAAGCGATTTGAGGTGAACTGTCCACTGTGGTCATGCTATTATTTTGTTCGCGATGGACTTTTTCTTGTGAAGTTTTCTTAAGTGGATGGTCTATGCCAATAGGCCAAAAATGAGCGGTGCTCCCAAAATCAACATAATCCGTGCCTATTCTTAGTTGAACTAATTGTAATAGAGAGTCAATCTTCGGCTAGCTTGCAAGTCACTTGCAAGTCACACTTTTTAGGGATAGTTTCTCTTCTTTTGCCGGAGGTTACTACTATCCGATGGAGCACTCAGACACAACTACTGGTCCATTGTACTGCCAAACAGACACCTTACTTTACTGTACTTAGTTTTCTCGTCTTTCGACGAAAGAAGAGAAGGAGTGTGAAGTATTGAAGAGCTTAGATGTTCGGCACTCACCTCGTCAGCCCCAAAGATCCGCCACCTGATGCGAGCAAAGGCAGGACAACTATACAGAGGGAGTGTTCCACTGTATCGTCGTCCTCTCCACAAGCAGGACAGATGGTAGTTACTTATACTTCATAGCTGAATTATATTTTGTTGAAGATACACACTCCTTTTATTCACATCGTCCATTGGGTAGCTTCATTTATGATCTCTGTTCACACTTTACATTGAAGTACGTGAAGTGGTTAAATTACTGGACTACATAATAAAGTTGTTTCCACTGCGCCACCATTTTCGGAAATCTCTTGAACATCCGAGAGCATAATTGTTTTGAGTAAGCTTCCCAATTTAGGCGTTCGGACTCGTCACAAAACTGTAGGTCCCTATCATTCGTCAAAAACTATGAAACAACGAATGATTTTGAAAAGCTCAGCCTAGTGACATATAGGTACAGAAAGGACCTGTTGCGGCAACTGTTTTTGATTCATACGAGTTTAATAATTTAAGATAGAAGCGCAGTAACCCCATTTACGGCTTTTTCAAATCGTCCTTCGTATTTGTATAAGGTCGTAGAATTTTTACTTTAGGTTCCTTGTCATCGGCAAGTCCTCTGGATAGGCACAGAATCAAATGGTTGGATCAAGCCATATAATTCCCTTCACTCATCTGCAAATTGCAGTGATTATGATAAAAGTGAATCGCAGAAGATCGCATACTCCCGCGACCATTGTAATGGATAAACGGGTCAATAAAAATTATGATGATGAATCCCTTGCCTAGTGAACAAGAAGAACATAATACGTGAGTTGATAATTCATTCAAATTTTGACCTACATCTATTAAAAGGTGACGTAGAAGAAAGTCAGATAAAAAGTATACTCGAGTTGTCCATCAAGGATACGCTGTCATTATTTTAAGCCACATGGCAAGGCGGAATATGCGCACAACTATTATTATTTGTTTGTATTCAAAAAGGGCACTAGTAACTAAAATATTAAAATTTTCGATAATAAAAATTTACCTATTTTAACCAGCACATCGAAAGGATACTCTCAGTTCGTTTAAGCACATAGATGCTGATAAAAATTTAAATCATCAATATTTATCAACTATACACTTCAATGAAAAAGGTTTTGTTTTAAGTTTTTATTTAATTCTAAAATTAATTTCACAGACGCTGAGATTTCACTGTACACAATTGTATAATTGAACCGATTGATAAATTTCATAGAAATAATTGACGAGATTTGTGAAAACTAACTGCAGTTATGTATATAGAAAAATGTTTTTAGTTTCGATTAACACGTGAACAAGTTTTATGCATTAAAGTAGTTTTAATTTATTCAATGTAAAGGAATGTAATATTACTAGCCATCAAGATTTGCTTGCAAAGTGGAACTGACCTTCGAAGGATCAAATTTCCGAAAATAAAAAAATAATATCCCAACACGATTTCTATCGGCGTATACACTTCACACGGGGTAACACACTTTCGCCAAGTTTTAAAGAGAACTTTTAATCAAATTAGTACGTCAGAAACACGTTTGTTTTTTATCACACACACACACACAAAGGTTTATTTTTAACAAGAACAATAATAAAACGAATGACAACAACCAATGACAGTGACAACACTATCAATATCAGTACCAGAAACAAGAAACCGACAAATTTTTCCTAGCACTACACAGCGTGTTAGTGTGATGTGACTTTCAATATAACGGTACTACTACCTACTCCTTGTTGATGATTGTTCAAAATGAAAATAGAATGGTGAGCAGGTTGGTTGGATTTTGTTATCCTAAAACTTAGAGAAGAGGAACGATAGATTCCTAAGGAACACCAATGTTAGACAACAACAACTACTGCTGCCAAGGATATATGGGAAACTAGAAGTATTTCAAAACCAAAATCATTGTTAATATGAACTAAAAATTTACAGAAGAAAGTGCATCGTAAAATTGCTTGGGGAAAGAGAAAGAGCTAATCCCGATAGAGGTGTTGAGAATGGACAACAGTATTAGTTGAAAATGCTATACAAAGACACATAGCACCATGCACCTTTAACAAAAAGGAAAAAAAATAATAATAAAAAACAACCAAACAAAGAGTGCATAAAACTGTCAAATAGATTCCCCACATATCCCCTATCCGGAGAAATAATATTCAACAATCAACAATTTTCATTGGGGCACCAAACTATTCCGACTATAGTTGTGGTGAAAATCCACAACACAATTCCACCATAAATTCACCGCCACGCCATACCAGCGCAAAAAGCAACAGGCACTAATTCATCCCTATTTTGTTCACAGTTAGGGTTTGTTGTTGCCGCATTCAGCAGGTTTTCATTCAGCGAAATTTTACGCAAAGGAGAAACCGTACTTATGCATTACATAATCCTTTAACTTTATTTGGTGAATTTTGTTTTCTCTTGAAAAGGACATTTTTTGAAAATCAAATTTCTGTCAGATACGTCTTTTAGGTGTCTATTGTTCAACAGTTTTTCTCTCGCATAGAGTGTCGCAAAAAAAAAAAATAGCAACAAATCTTTTTCCATAAAATGAGCATCAAGAAACAATCCAAAAGCAAAGAAGGAAAATTATAAAGAAATAAAATGAAAAATGTTACGTATACGCCACCCGTTGGTCCGATAGGCGGATAAAATATTTTCAGCGCATGACTGATCGCATGCGCTTGCAATTTTCACATTGCATACAGAATCATTATTAAAATTTATGTGCGAATGATGGTATAATGAAACGAGGAGGGAGGGAGCCTAAAAAGAGAGACAAGATTTCGGGTGTGAAAAGAGTGAGCGATAAATTTTGGGGCAAAAGCATACGACTTGTAAAAACAAAAACAATAATAAAGAAATACAACGCACACACTACGGGACGATACTGGATGAGGATTATGACAGGAGAGATGACAAATTGGTGGTGGAGGACTCGAATGGAATATGGAACTTGTATTTTTTTTTATTTCTTTATTTTTTTGGTATAAGGTCAAAGTAAGCGACTTTGATAATTCACACTCATTTGGTTTGGTTTGGTTTTTTTTTCTGTACGAATGGATTTCGGATATTGTATTCATTGTTATTCGTAGACGGGAAAAAATTGCATTCCAATGATGTTACGTAATGATTCGGGAATTGACTGGAAGGATTCATCATACGTGAGGACTTGGGGAAGATGTGGAAATATCTCTAAAGGGTAGGTATAGGTAGGTATATTTGTTATGTTATGGATTTGTCAATAGATTGTAGTACAGCTGTAAAATTGGGAGAATTTATTAGAAAATATTTGATTTTAAGTCATACCTAATAGGATTGCAGTTGCACAAAAAGAAAAATCGTATTTAAAATTAAGTAATTAAAGAATTAAAGGGAATAATTTGCTGTAATAAGCGAAGTAAAGGCTTCAGCAATGCTTGGACTTACTTTCAATAACCAAACAATGCTAAATTAAAATTTTTTAACGCATAAGAGCTGTTAGTGTTGACATATCGTACTGTTCCAATAGAAGCCTACCCTTTATTATATAGCCTTACAGACTAATAAAGCAAGGAAATATTATACAAGCGGAGGTTCAAATAGGCTGTATTAAGGCTGATAGGTAGATCAACCAAAAATAAATTTCAAATTATGTTCTAGTTTTAAATGTTCTTTGGAGAGTCTTTCAATACTTAATGGAAATTTCTCATCACTGGAATTACATTAAAATATCGTTTCAAAATCAATCCAAATCAGTGGGATAATAAAGCAATCTGTTACTATAGAATAATGATGGACAAAACTTTTCAATCGTAGTTTGTTTGATCGAAGAGTCAACTCAGATAGATATAATCTATACATATAATAAAACTGTAGAAATTTTCGTTGTCTCTTAAAATCTCGAAAACTACTGGACAGATTTCGATGAAACTTTTTTAAAATGTTTTTTAAGACTGTGAGACTGCTATAGGCTATGTCGTTTATAGCCACATCCTTTGGAACAGTTTTTAGCCCAATGAAGTGAAATTATATACATAACTATATATATACCTTGCTACAAATGGATGTTTATACTTTTTGCGATCGTGCGCCTTGGCAAACAAAAACAAAACCGCACCATCATATGGGTACCTCATTCGAAAAGGGTTGATTTGTTTTCTCAGTGAGTGCTGTGGTCTGGTCAGTTGTATTTTTATGTATAATTATGATCGTATGCATGCCCGATGCCGGATGGGGTGCGTCGTGCGTGCTGCAGTATGGCATGGGGTTTGAGTATATTAATAATCTTCATAAGAGAAGAGACAAAACGATTTGCTTTTGGTTATTGTTTTGCATTAAAAATACTTCTTGACCTAAACGAATGGGGACTTCGGGGGTGAATTTTTCGCAAAAATTATTTTTGTAGTTTTCCATTTTCCATATAGGTATCCAATACTTTTATTCAAAGATGGTTGTATTTTGAGCTATTATTTATGTTTCTTCTCCATCCTAAAGCTTAGAAACAATAAGTTAAATACATATGTTAGTTGATCTAATGCGAAATCGTTGCTAAACCAATAAATTTCTATTATTGCTCTGCTTTGAGGTGGTGGGAGTATATCGCAAGCATCATGTGATGTGGCCTATGTGCCAGTAGGCCGCGCGGTGCAGATATAATGAAAGGTACCTAAATTGTGCTCGTTAATCGTGCCATATTTTTTACTACAGTTAATTATTGTGTTGAATCTTTCAAAGAAATAATATATTTAATGTTCATTTAGCAAATAATCGAAAGTGAAGTGAAAAACAAAAAAAATAATCCAAACACGTGATTTATTTTTGTGGTAAGCCATTACATTATGGCAATCATCGAAATTCTGACTTCGCATTTCATTTTTGCAAACTTTTTTAAAGTTCGTGTTATCGTTTAAAGTTTAATCTAAAATGGACCAACTATTAGTTTTTTTTATAAAGGCGAGCGACGCAAGGCGAGCACGGGTCAGCTAGTTCCTTATAATGATATAATAAGGAGAATCTTCAGATTCATCTCAGCCCCACTATGAACTATGAACTAGTGGGGCTGAGATTTGTATTTATTATATAAATACTTACACCCGGTACCACACTGTGGTAACTATACCCGGTATCACACTGTGGTGAGGGTATATTCACATTGACATTCCATTTGTAACGCACATAAGGAGACGTTGTAGGTATGACAAACTATATATATTATTGTTCAGCATCACTTTCTTAGTCGATCTAGCGAATCTTTATATGATTTCTCGTCGAGTTTACATTGACAGGTCCTGCTAAGAAAGAGATCAAAAAACTGGTTCGATACCTACTAGCTGTAGGTACCAGTTGATGTACATTGATCTGGTTAAAAAACTGTGAATCTGTCGTCTAAGAGTTACTACATATGAACGCAAAGGTAGAACTCATATAAACTGTGGCAGACGTTCACAACCAACTTGGATTCCATAACTGCCACAGGTTGCCAAAATCAAACCTAGTTGAGGAACTTATTGGTAAGGACAGCTTCAAATCAGACTGAGTGGTCACCTAAGTAGGCTGTTGTCTTTTAACTTTATTCAGGTAATAATTTATTTCCATAAATGGTCAGTAATCATGGACATAATATTCACCAGTGGACTTACAGTTCCATCCTTTGGAAAGTATTTGTTTTTTTCGACGCATAAACCCATACAACTTCAACAAGATAGCATACTTAGAAGTGTTTTCTATTTTATTTTATTTTTTGATATCATTTTAAAAGCACTATACAATAAAAGATACCATACCAAATAGTGATATCTGCAATTATAATACTTTTCCATGGTCATTTCACCTCCTGCAATATTTATTGTTATATATTTTTTTTCTTTCTGCAAAAATAAAAGTTAGCGAAAAGTTTTGTTATAGTTGAGTTTTTACTTTTGTTAGCATGGTGATCGCAGATTTTAGTTAAAATTACCACAGCAACAGATAACTGTTGGGTAGAGTAGTAGATATCACAAAAGTCAACTTTTACCTCGAGTGCTTCAACTTTATAATAACATACGAATCTATGGCAATGGCAGATGATAACATACAGATCTACCTGTGGTTCGCTTGAAAATAATACAAATTCGCAATTAGAATCGGCTGTTGAGTAGTTGTATCTGACAAATATACGAACGTTAATATCTACTGAATGCGTTTGGTTTCGCAGAGGAAAATTATGATATTTAATATGAAAAAGAGTTTGGTATCTAACTAGTTTATGTTTTTTTTTTTTAATGTGGAAATAATATTTCCTGCAATAAGAGTCAAATTAATGTATATAGTTTTGTGGAATTAAACTTTGTTTTAAACTGAAATAAGTTTTCCACTCACAAATAACATAGGTTGGCAATGAGATGAGGTTTTGCTTTCCATTTATAAATTCACTATCTTTACCTGCCCGGCTTCGACCATGGCCAGATATTTTATTGCTTCTTTTTTATCAGGAACATTTCCATCAATGTTCCAAATTTTACAATTTTAGTTGGGAAATGTCAGGTACCTTTGTCCAATTCCATCCAAATTAGGGTATTCTATGCCATCTAAAGGGTGATTCTTTTGTTGTTTGGTTTTTCAGCCTTTTACGTACAAAGTACGAACGGCTGAATTGAGAAGCTTTTCAGGACAGTTATAATCTCGGATCTCAGACGTTCGCGAGAAAAAACCTGAAAATGTAATTTGAGTTATCCAACTTCTGGCTCAAATAAAATAAGCACCTCCTTTTATGACGGTGAAGATTTATTTGCCTCTTTTAATTTTTAACTGCAATATCAAGAAGTAACAACAGTGTATTTGTATTGCAATTGTCCTGCTCGCCAATCGTTCATGGTATTCCCGGACAAAACCTCAAACAATAATTCATAGATTAAAATTCGACAAAATTTCCCAATAGCAATTTTCAGAGTCAATCTCAACTAGCGAGAATCGTTGTTATTCCTCGCTTTCCCACTCAGCAAAACTATTTCTTATTTAAACAACAAGGGGTAAATATAACAAAATTCCAAGCACAAACAAAAGTCCACTTTTGCATCTTATAACCTCTTTAATTAACCATTCCATGCTAATACTCTCCTACAAACCAAACGTTTCGGAAAAAAAAAAAACATTTTCAAGACATCGTTTGCTGGAAAATTGAATGTATATTCATTCTAAGGATAAGGCTTTTGTAAACAACACAACCGAAAAGGTCTTCCTTAGTTGGTGTTAAGGCTTCCCGTGTCTGGGCTTGTTTTGTCTATGTGTACTTAACAATAAAATGCACAATGTGCATCCTCTCAAGAGCACATTTCGAAAATTGTCTTAATTGTTTGCTATAGATTTGCCCATACCAAGTATTAGAACGAACGCAAATGAAGACGCATCCACCTACCCTATAAGTCAGCATAGTGTTGCTTTTGCTATTATTGTTTTTGCCTGTCTGCCTACCCCACCTCATCACAATATTTTCTTTTAATTGCTGTCGAAGTCAATGTTATTGAACATAAGGCCAAGTCAAGGTGGAGACGACGATGTAGCCCAAAAACAATGCTGCTATTCAAACAAAAGGATGTTTGACTGTTAAGTTCCCTGGGAGGAGACATCGCCTGGCGTGGGTGGATTGAATTAATTCAATACCTCATTTCCGCCCCTTCGTGACTATGAGGGTAGGAAGTATTTGTATTGTGAAAATGTTTTCATTTGCCATGTCCATCAGACACCTAGAGCAGTGTGTCAATGGGACGAGAACGGTCTTCAATAATGATTCCTTCGATTTTGGAATTTGCAAATTCTCCCAGAATTTCTACTGAATTTTAAGGATTGATGTTCCTTATTGTTCGTCTTCGGAAGCATCTTAAATGTTAATGCCCGCTCTCTTGCCGACTCCTTTGAAGTGTTCAAATGAAGGGTCGAACTGTAAACCGAAAACAATAAACGTTTTCGCATTTTCAAGAGGTAGAAGTCTGTACTCTGGCCAGTGGACTTAGACCTTTTGTGTGCATAGTTTTCTGGAGATATACGAGTACTCCTTTTAGGAAATGAAGTAATTAATTAAGTAATAGCGAGTGTTTCGTGCTGTCCGCTCATTTACTATTAAGGGAAACAAATCCTTGTGTTTGCATTATGAATGTGCATTGGATGGGTGAGGAAGCCTTCCCAAGACAATCGAGTGGAAATGATATTAGTTTTTCCAAAGAAGAAGGGCGGTAAAAATTAAACGTACTGTTGTTTTTCAAACGGATGCAGCACTTTCTGTAAAACAAACGGAACCAAAAGGAACCTGTTGTCTTTGTAAAAGACTATCTATCAATTTTGCTGTGTTCCTGCATATTGTCCAATGAGAATGATTATCATCCAATGTAGAATGCAGTCTTGGATTGAAGGACAGGTGGGGAATGGCTAAACGTGACAAAGGCTAAACTAATTGGGCTCAGACTTTTAGGCATTCTTTGCTATTGGCCTGGGAGTGTTCACGTTAAGATTGGGAAAAATTCGAGAAAGTGACGTGGCACCTCCCATACAAAAAAAAAAAAAAATAAACATTGCAAACGCCTTCCCTCGACAGTAGTCCGTCGAAAAGTAGTCGGTCGAATAAGCTGAAACATAAAGAAAAAAAAAAAGTGCTATCAAGTGAGAAATCAAAAGTTTTCAAATTTTTCTATATAGGGGTGATTTTTTAAGCGTTTGGTTTTTAAAATTGAAAAATAAAAAAAACAAGGAAGTGTTGAGTGAAATTTTTATTAGGGTCAATTAATCAATTCTTGGCATTTACCTTTTTAGTACCTACTATTATTTCGTGTAAATGTTGACCGCGACTATGCCTCAAGTGCCTCATACGGAGTGCCCATCTTTGGCATACTTTTTCCAACATATCGGCTGGTATATTTCTAATAACACGAGTTATGTTGTCTTCCAAGGCGGCAAGAGTTGCTGGCTTATCCGTATAGACGAGAGACTTCACAAAAAATAGTCCACCGGCGGCATCAAAACGCACGATCTAGGCCAATTCACAGGTCCAAAATGTAAAATGAATTCGTCACCAAATTCGCCTCGAATATGCCCATGGATTCGCGTGCTGTGTGGAATGTCGCGCCGTCCTATGGAAACCACAAATGTCGACCAACACCAGCTCTTCCATTTTGGGCAAAAAAAGTCCGAAATCATGGAAGGATAGCGAGCACCATTGACCGTAACGTTGTTGCCATCATAATCTTTGAAGAAATAAGGGCCAATGATGCCACCGGCCCATAAACTACACCAAACGGTACCTACATTTTTGTGGATGCATTGGCAGTTCTTGCAATTCTTCTGGTTTCTCAGAAGACCATATGCGGAAATTTTGATAATTAACGTAGTCTACTCAGTAGGATGATTACTTACTTACTTACTTAAGGTGGCGCTACAGTCCGGGGTGGACCTGGGCCTCAACCAACAAGCGTCTCCAGCCAGCACGATCTTTGGCCAGCTGTCTCCAGTTTCGCACGCTAAGTTGGTTGAGGTCCCCTTCCACTTGCGTGCGCCACCTGAGTCGCGGTCTTCCTCTACTGCGCCCTCTCGGGTGTGGATTCGAAGATCTTCCGGGCCGGAGCATTCACGTCCATTCGCTCTACATGACCCAGCCACCGCAGTCGTTGGACCTTCACTCTTCTGGCTAGGTCGATGTCGCTGTACAGCCCGTACAGTTCGTCGTTGTATCTCATCCTCCATTCACCGTCTATGCAGACGGGACCGAAAATTACTCGAAGAATTTTCCTCTCGAAGCAGCCAAGAGTAGCCTCATCCACTTTTGATGCCTCTGCACCATAAAGTAGGACAGGGTCTTATAAAGGGTCACTTTCGTTGTTCGAGAGAGGGCTTTGCTACTCAATTGCTTTCTTAGCCCAAAGAAACAGCGATTGGCAAGAGTTATTCTTCGTTTAATCACAGCGCTGGTGTCATTGTCTGAGTTCATAGCGGAGCCTAGGTAGACAAAGTCCTTTACCACTTCAAAGTTATATCTGTCTATAGTGACGTTGTAGGATGATTACGACGACCATTAAATGACGAAATACATTTTTTACTGTGCACGATTTTTCGCAATAAAATTCAATAATTTTCAAACGTTGTTCGGGCGTATGTATTGCATATCCATGGTAAAATGGCAATGTTAACTGAGCTTTTTTTTACTTTGACACGTGTCACGATGCCTAGGGTGTCTACATCTACACGCCTGTTGCGCCAACTACGAGTAGTTTTTTTTTTAGAAGTTCGATAAAACAATAATTTGACAACACTTTCTCGGGCAAACTTTTGAGTCAATATAATTATATGAATCAGGAATGATTCGAATATAACACAAAAACTGTCAATAATCAAATAATTTTGTAGTGATACCTCTGAACAAATTTTAGGCCATTTTGAGCTCCCAAAAGTGATATAGAAAATCAAACATGGAAGTACCCAAAGTTTTATCAATCCGATAGTGTTATCCCATGTCCTATCGAAAATATTTTATTTTTAAAACATGAAGTGTTCGCAATGGAATAGAAATAAACCAACACACAAGGAAATTACCACTAGGTACATCGAAGGAACGGGAAACGAATTGAGTTTTAAGAAAAAAAAAAACTCTGAGTTTCAGATGATATAAAAATGTGGAAAATGTAAACTCCTACCTACGGATTATGGCTTATTATCAAAATGGAAATAAATTCAGGCAAAAGCAATTGCACAGAAGATAAAAATATAAAAATAGAGGTAAATGAATATTTACTATATGAGCATATGTAGCGCAAAAATACTTTTTGATACGAAGAATAAGTATCTACTTACCTGCTTCTGCAAAAGAAGGATACATAATATTTTTATAATAAAATTCCTTTGTATTCTAGGAGATACTTATGTAGTTCTTTTATTTATTTTCAATGTCTCATAGTTTGAAGGAGTGCTCCATAGTGATACTCTACAATGCGAATTATTATTAAAAAATAAACTACATAGCTAATATCGAGAATGTCATTGAATTAAAGATAATAGAAAAATAGATTGTAACGAAACTATCTCGATTTGAGCACGGTGGGAGCATATCATATCATACCCAGAGCACTTCGCCGTAACGTATAGACGGATGAACTTCCATTAAAGGAGTATCTGAAGGTAATTGTAATTAATTAATTGGAGATCAAACGAAGACTTTACTCATTTTCGGGCATTTTCGAAATGGAAACCAAAAAATTAGTTGAATGTCGCATCAGCAATTAAAGGATAAATCAAAACCAAACGATTATCGAAGGCACTATAGTACATGCCGGTGACATATCAGTGCTCAGAGAACCCACAGTGATGCATTATGATATTGAGTAGATTAATAATAATACACTTGGAGTAGAGTGCTTGAAACTCAATGATACCTCGTGTAGAGAGAGAGGAAACTTCAAACCTAAGTCTTACAAGCCTTTACATTGTCATGAGGCAGGGATATGTAGAGAAGCGGATAAAAGCATATACGACGAGTCCGCATATCTGAAATATGAAACATAAAATTTGTCACACAGCATTTTTTCACAACTTTTATAAAACTTCGCTTAACTGAAACCCGCTTAGTTGAAATATTCGTTTAAATGAAAAAATAATTACGAGAAGAATCATTCATTTATGCTGATACTGCTCCGTATAACTGAAATAAAAAAATCTGAATACGCCCACCACTTAGATCATTTCTTTCTTTAATTGAACGCGCCCAATAAACTTCACACTTCACTATATACATATGTGCAATATGCAGCGCGCCAACTCTCTGACAAGGATTATTAAAAACAAGCAATTACTTTTGAATGCAGCAGCAGAAAATGAAAATTTGACAAAGAAATAGGTGCGATGCGAAATGGTTGCCATAAAAATATTGAAAACGCGCTATTGATTTGGTTTAAAGACATGCGAACGAAAAATGCCATAATTAGTGGTCCTGGTCCTCTTTTTATGGAAAAAGCAAAACAATTTGCTGTTATGATGAACGTCGATTTCGAAACCTCCAAAGGCTGGCTGGAGCGTTGGAAAGTTAGGGAGAATATACATTTTAAAAACACGCACGGAGAGAAAAATTCGTCGGATACGCACTGTGCTGAGGAATATTTGGTTAACATCTTAGCTACACCTCTCCAGGAATATAGTGAAGAAAATATTTAAATAAATGCGGATGAATCTGCATTGTTGTTCAAAGCTTTACCCACAGGTACATTGGAAAACAGGCTAGAAAAACCATCACATAGAAAAGGAAACAAGGTTCGAATAACGGTTCTTTTTGTGGTAAATTCAAATGGTAGCGACAAAATAATTTTCTGCATATGGAAATCCCGAAATCAATCTGGAGCGAAATCAGACCGAACGGAAAGAAAGTGTTACTCTTTGTTGACAGTGCGGCTTGTCGCACAAATAAGATGATGAGACTATTTTAGACAACATCAAAATAGAATGTTTGCCTCCAAATACAACTTCTATTATTCAGCCATTCAGCGTTTGGACGAAGAGATAATTCGGTCTTTTAAATCGCATTATCGAAGGTGCATAGTAAGAAGACAAATTCTTCATCACTTACCACTTACTTTCTTGTTTGAAAATGGTTAAAAGAGCCTGGTGGATGGTTAGCCCCGAGACAATAAAAAATTGTTTTCAAAAGGCGGGCTTTGCTAAAACCCTTGTTGCACAGACAGAGTCTGAGGTTGGCTATCAGAAAGAGGCTGATTTACTGATAAATCTCAGACAGGAAATTGAATTTCTTGTAGATATCGATGCAGATTTGCCTTGTTTCGGGTATATGACTGATGCAGAAATTATGGACGAAGCCACATATGCATTAGAAATTAATCCCGATTCTATTGGTGAAGATTCCATCAGAGTCGTTCCTTTTCAAAAACCCTCAGTGAATGATGCTTTTAATGCTCTTACAGTTCTAAAGAACTTTTTTTCGGGGAAACAGTGAAGTCTTCGACATATTAAAAACTGAGCTGTGAATTACCTAGTACAAAACAATTTATTTTTTTTCTTTATTTATACGTTATTTACTTATTTTATATTAGGTATTTTAAAACGTTTTTTTAATAAAAATAACAGCTGTTAGTTTTTTCTGTAGGTACATTTATGTTGTATACTTGGATTCTTAGGTTGGATTGGTGAAATCTTATTTTAGTTATCTAAACAAATACTTTAGTTTTGTTTTTTCAGCTATTCGAAGATCGCTGAAGTGTAAATACCGCAAGCGCAAGTTATGTCAAATTGGTGTTTCGGTTAAGCGAACTCGACTGTAAATAAAATGGCTATGAAGGGAAAAAACCTAATTTAAGCTTCTGTCAAAAAAGCAACAATGCAAGAGTGTCTAAAAGAAGAGATCAATCCAAGCCGTAAAATCTGTAGCACCCTCCAGTTAGTCGGTCCTTAGTTAACTCGAAGTTGGTTGAGGGCCTTTGCTACTTGTACATTCTTTGTTTTGGATTCACTATAGGTACAATGTTTCAGCCATCTCAAATGTCCAATGATCACAAAATGCGGTATAGTTCTATGCATACCCTACCCACTCACACCACAGATACACAAGGATATATCACAATTTTGTTCACTAAATCCAAACATCAAAGCACAAATTATTACTATGAACAACCAAAGTAATATCAATATCGCAGAGAGATACGCGCATTTATAAAAAAAAATCTCTAAAATTTCAATTAAATATCGACGAACAATCCTTGGGCTAACACAACTGAATACACATTCGGTTTCCTGCTATAATATCGAGTGTAAATAAAAAGACAAGCAAGCCAGTCGCTGTTATTAATCCAACTCAATTGATGATTCATTTTAATTAAGTGCAACGATTTGAACATATCTATACCCAATATTCGATGTCGATGTCATAATTACGATCCATCAAAGTCCAATATATTTTTTTTCTATATAAGTCTACAAAGTTTCATAGAAATCCATTTTGGACGAAAGTACAGGGAGCAAAAAAAAATATGGAAGAGTATCCTCTGAAATAATAATAACCAAGCAAAAGCTATTTGTCCGTGTCCATCCTTCACGCAGTATGCAGCGCATCACCCCCCCCCCCACTTCATAGTAATAGTATACAGTATACTAGTTGTAGTTAAGAGATGTTTTTGCTGCTATTAACAACCATTGCTTGTTTGGCGTGGTGGAAAGGGGGTCAAACTTTGATTGCAGATGGAGACTGTACGAGTAACTGTCTCTTGGATTAACTGCAATCGAAAAAATATCCCAGCAATCCATCTATCATTTAGATACTTATTTGGTTGTGCGTATAACCTATCTATCTACACTACAGTGTATAGGTATATTGATGGTAATGGTTCTCTATATTAGGGCGGCTTTCAAAGGTGGCTTCTGCGATAAATATTAAAACGTCAATGTATAGCATCTGACCCATCATGTAACTTTCTCCAATTCATTTCATGTTTCATCGTTCAAGTTTAATGAAAAAATATCGCCCAAAGGGATGGCTAAGTACAAAGGATATACTGTAATAGCACTTTAAGTGAACGTTATAGCATAGATGAACGAAACAATGTATAGTTGAGCTTCAAAAGGTTAATCAAACGACTGAACGTGTTTGTGAGTAGTTATGATTGGATATATGTTCGACAAAGAGCTGAAGAACTGAAAAGCTACTCTGATTGGCTGGGTTTATTGCAAGTTTTTTTTTGGTCGCTATATCTTTGATGTAAACGGTGACTAGTTTTGGTGAAATTAGAGATACATATTAAACTCGAACCCTTCAAGTAATTTCATTAGGTAGTAACAAAATGATTTTCTAAAAAAAAAATAGCTCTTTGATGTCTTATAAAATATCTTTGACCTGCATTTATCGAAACCATTCGGCGTGTGTTTGATTTTTGAAATAAAGCGGGAATTTGATAAAACTGAAAACCTTATCGCAAGAGGTGGGACTATTGCATTGAGTCATTCGGATTTCACAGAAATACAATTTAATTGACGATAGTCAAATTGTCCCGAAATGCTCAATATCTAAACTTAAAACCAACAAGGCTATGGCGAGAACCATATCAAATAGTTGCAGGTTATACTTTGTTGGGGGTATATGCCACCCATAAAGGGTAATGTTAACTGGAATCTAAGAGCACTGGTTCCGACATTTGCGCTCTGTATCAAGTACAAATTCGTTTTCTTAAAAGATCAGGTAATTTTTAACCCTATAGAGGGGTAATCTTCGTCGATTCGAACTTCTTGTAATCGTACGAAAAAAGTTACTTAACATAATTTTCAAGGATACAAATTTCATAAAAAAAATGAAAATTTATTAAGTCAACATTTTTAGAAAAAGGCATTTTAAGTAAAAAATTGTAAAAACAAATTTTCAAAATTTTGAGTTTGAAGAGCCATAACTTTTTTGCAGCTGCACAGGATGTAGGTACCCGAAGTGCTTAGGACTTGTATGCGCTACTAAATTTTCTTTTCAAAATGTACAAAACTATTTTTAGATATAGCTATAATAGTTTAGAAGTTATAGCGTTTTAACACCTCCAAATTAGAGGTCACCTACTTTGATGGAAAGTACGATGAAAATAAACCCCCTTGCCTTACAATTTTTTGTTCGGAAGAACTTCAGGATGCGTTTCGGCCCGATGTGGTGGGTGGGCTCATCAATAGACGAACCACAAAAACACTGGCTAATAGCTGAATAAGACTATAATAAAAACTGTCAGATAGCCGCCTGTAAGAAGGTCTGGTGTATTTAAAGTACGGGGTGGGTGGCTCGCTTCACTCGCTAACAGGATTTTAACCCTTTTTTCACAGGGTTTAGCCGCTCACGCGCTTTGTCGCTTCCCTAAGGGTATGTCAACAACTGTCTGGCAGGCGCCTGCAGCTAAAGTTTAATTATATTTACTCTGGGGTATTTAGCAGTAGGTAGTCAATAAAAATAATAAAAATACATGCACTTTTCTGTGAAAATTGAAAATATTAAAATTATAAAAAAAAAAAAAATAGAAAATAAAGTTTCCGCAGAAAAATTCTTTTACAATAGGTACATCTTAGATTAAATCAATTTAAACAAAAAAAAAAATAAAAAAAATTTGCTAAGAAACCTCAAGCAAAATTTAAAACTTTAAAAATAAAAAAAAAATAGAAAAAAAAGTTTCCGCAGAAAAATTCTTTTACAGTACATCTTAGAATAAGTCAATTTAGACAAAAATAATATAAAAAATAAATTTGCTTAGTGTTCATAATCGAAACCTGATCCTGAACCCTTATTTTTCTTTTTTTTATAAAAGCATGGAACCCTTGTTCAGACCTTTTTCAAAATGTTAAAAAACAGTTTAATTTTTTTTTTTATAAGAATTGGGCTATAAACATTAACTATTAAATCTAAGAAGCATTTTCCGCACACTTTTATTAAAAATTGGAGTCCAATATGACTTCGTCGATTCGACGATTGATTACCTTTAGGTAATGTATAAAAAAAGATTATTACCCTTCTAAGCCTAATATAATACTTGTAAGGAGGAAATTATTTCTGTCCTTCAGTTCACTAGAATGAACTGATTGATTATCCTGCGGCAACAGATGTTCAAAAACGCCCATCGAAATTTAACAGACGGCTCAAATTTATACAATTTACTACCGCGGGCCATGAATTTCGTTATCATTGAGTACCGTGTTTTCAAAATTATTTTCCTCTTCGAAATACACAATGACTGTATAAGTAACATACCTAACCTAATATGTATATTTACTGAATCTAGTGAACACAAATTCATTTAGTTACGCATAATTCAATTCAACGCAGAGCGTATATCCCGCTCACTTAATATCAAAGTGCAATCATCCATCAACTGTGGCCGCTACAATAATTCCACAGAATTTCCATTACACAACCTTCACTGTTTCGACAATAATCAGTTTACGAATACGTCGCCCGAAGATAATCGAATTTACTTGTGATTCCAAACCAACAGACTAAAAGTACTGAACTTGGTGCATTTCTCCCTTACGAAAACAAAATTTCCACTTCCATGTATCTGCGGCTGTTACCCGTTCTAGCCATGAGAATTTGCGTTATACGCAACATACTAATATCATCCGATTAAAGTAGCTCAAGGTGAGGAGGCATCAGCAAAATGCAGCGGCATCAGCCTCTCGTGTTTTCTAACTGCGGTGTGGGTGTAAAAATGTCCGTGCAAGTGTTTCGAATTTTCTCCCTCTAAAAGCAGAATTTTTGGAATGTTATTAGCGGTCTATATACAGCTATAATGATAGAGTATGGCTCACTTGAGAAACTATTGCGGTGATTTGATTCCTCTAGTATTTTTTTTTTTTTTTTGAATATGGAAGAGGCTCTAAATTTGAACTGCCAAATATTATACAGTACACATAGACAACGACAAGAGATACAACCACGACTGTGGTGTACTGACTAATTTGGTGCTATGCAAATAACAAGTTAGTCGAATTAGCAACTGCACCAGATAAGAGGTTATGTTTTGTTGTGCGCGTCTGCTGTGGAACGTTCGAGAAAGAACAGCGTGTAGGTGCGGGTGGGTTGGAATTTTGCCGGATAATCTGCTACGTGATTCAATTTTCTGAAGAGGGATTTACCGAGCCTAACGTTGCCGATGGTATAGACAATATATATATACAATGTGAGTGTTATCCAAAATTGTTCTTCCGAAATAGTGGAAATTAGATCGTGGTCTCGGTTTGTGGTATCAGAAAGGGTTGTGGTGGAGTAGGTGGATATTAGTGAAGAGACGTTTCAGTTATTTGGTATCTAGCTATATGGGTGCCGGGATAGAAAATTTCAAGCAAATCTGAATTTCGAGAGCATTCTAATCATTGAGTAGATTACCTGGGTATGTATGGTAGCTTTTTACTTCAATCAAATTTTGAAATTACTTTTGCAACGACAAAGATGGGGTAGGCCGTAGGAATTGGGTACGTGGTAGTAAAACATTTAGAAAAGTAGCTTTTCTCAACTTTATTTAGAATGATAGGCAAATGAAAAAAATCCACAATCCATTTTCTGCAGACTTCACTGTTAGGTTCAGCACAAAATAAACGTTTTTACATGACAATAGAAGTGAGTGTCATGAGAAAGCCAACCTGTCTGATGTTGAATTACAGTGAAGTCTGCACTATTTCCTCGATCTAATACTTGTGCATATTCTGTACCACTCCTAGTTATCATTGACAACGCCGCTAAGCGAAAGCTGAGAATTAGCACTTATCTAGGGGCGGATACAGGGGTACCAAAACTCCAGAGTAAAAAAGGAAAAAAGAAAAAAAGATTAAAAAACTATGAGTTAATAAATTTGATGTCAGTTCGAGTTTACCAACGAAAACTAATTTATTTTTACTTTTGTGTTTTATATTTTTGTTTTTTAATGTTTTATATTATTTACAAATCATTTAAAATATTCCTCGTACAGTAGTAGGAACAAATTAGGTATGTGGTAGAATTATTAAATAATTGAAATAAATCCAAACAACATTTGCCTCACTTGCACATATATTAAAATCTATCTATAAACCCTTCGAAATTCCTCGCATTCAGATTTCACAAAATATAGCCAAAAAAATTTGAGATAGCTTTAGTTTTGTACCCTTCAAGCAAGCGACTCTGCAACAACCTCATAAACGGATCCAAAACCATTCCAAATCTAAAATATTATCCGTTATTTTCGATGAAACTACCGACATTTCCCATACCGAGCAGTTGAATCTCTTTTTTCGATATTTTCATGAGGGAATAATCAGAGAGGATTTCTTAACATTTTGCGACGCATAGGTATGAGAAGATTCAATGTGAAGGCATGATGAAAGAACGTCCCGACAGCCTGTTCTGTGATGGCTTCTGGTTCTGACACAAAGGGTGCAGTCCATGAACTCTGCAAAAAAGCTACTCACGGTAAACGTTGTCCATTCAACAACCATGCTTTAAACAACTCCTTGGGAAAGTCTTCGAAAGTGACGTTTTTTTGGAATGCATCAGCGACTATGAAAAAGTCATAGCTTTTGCCAATAATTCAGCAAAAAGACACAAAGTCTTCAAGGAAAAGCTGGGAGGAACACTTGTACAAGGAATATGTGAAACTCGATGGGATATGTTTTTCACCGATTTTTTTATTGAGACTAGGCATAAGGTTCATCTTTATATATATATAATTCTTCTGTCCGTGTTTGTTACCATACTCCTCCTAAACGGCTATATCGATTTCAATGAAATTTTTTGTGTTTGTTTGAATGGGTCTTGAGTTGGTTTATATCCATATTTGGACCCGATGTCAAAGTTCTGTTCCCTGTGTTTTCAATTTATCAGCATTGTGTGCATATCACATTGGTAAATGTGTAAATTCGCGTCATCGAAAATAATAAGCAACATGTAAGTTTGTTAAACCAATTACAACATCTATATAAATCATATGTACTGTGTATTTCTGCTTATGTACTACAGAGCAATGCCAAGTCTTCGAAGAGGAAATATCGGTCGAGGTACACGGAGAGCAGTATCTGCCCGGATACATCATTTACATTAACAAAATTGATGAGCGCACTAATAGCAGGCAAATCAACGTTTGCCAGGTCCGCTAGTTGTTATATAATAGTTATGCAAGTTTTATGTATATTTATTTTTAAAAATACGTTTTATTTTTTGGCTGGTCTCGGCCAACGTGACCCCTGCACCTAGCATTGACCAAATATCGACTGTACAAATGCAGATAGTCTGGGTACTGATCTACGAGAACAAAACCATTCGAATATGTTGATGAATCTCCCTAAGTCTGATAAAGGTATAGTTGCTAGATCTTCCAAACTGTCAAAGAACCGTGCTCCCATAAAAAAAGCGGCACACATTCTATTTCCTCTTCATCTCTGCAACTTCTGCAGAATTAATTTGTAAAGATATCTGTAGTCTTTTGGCCATGTTTCCATTGGTGCAGAGTCCGGATATTACCACGACGAGCACTCGGATTTGGTTTGTATCAAAATATGTTAGGATCTTTGAACTTTTAGTGTCAATTGCGGTCCACAAGCTACGAGATATAATAGTACAACCGGAAGTCTTATTTCAATGTTCTTTATCCAAGTTTAATGTGAAATTGTTAATGAGACCCTTAGCTGCGTTGAAAGCTGGTAATACTCGCGTGTCAGGTAATAGTACGTCGATTTCAGAGCCGCATCTGGCCAGTTTATCTGCTGCCATCCATTTAGGGTAGTCCAGAGGAAAATACTTATCTGGTGAAGGCCAACTTCTAACGAACGTGCCCTAACTAGAGATATATGATCAAACAGTTCGATCAAACAGTGGTTGGGTGTGTATGAATCGGGTAGGCGCTGATTGGCATCAACTTGGCGGTGCCCAGCTGTTGCAACTTTTTCATACACATCAATTGTGCTTATTTTACCTCCGCGTGGTAACCACCGGGTACTGGCCTCGCCCACCTGGGCTTGGCTTGCTAAACTTATAAGCGCGATTGTTGAACACGAAGAAAATAGCAACACTATAATGCTCTGTCGGAACTGACTGTCTGTTCGAGTCTCAGAAGTCTAACATGAGCCCCTCAGAAAGAGGACGTGCGGCGGAAGAATTCACGCGATTGAATCAACGGTGACGTCAACAGTCGGCATGGCAGATACCTTAATGAGCTACTTCGACGTATTTGGAGCTGAGGTCATTAAGGATTTTTCAATACTAGTCAGGGTGTTGAAATAGAGATGGTGGCGGAAGAGCCCTTAATGGGCCAACGGCAGCACTCAAATCCCCGAAGCGGGTTACTGACTCCGGAATATCCGGCTCCTTTTGTCCAAGGGGTCACAGAAAGGGCCTGGCCCTCCAGGTTGGGGGTTGTGCGTGGGGTTAACTACCCAACCACGGAAAACAGCACCGGTTACGAAGCAACCAAAAGCCTCGGATATGGATGGATTTACTGTTGACGACCCTGCAAAACGAAAAAAGGACAATGACTTTCGGATCTGCACATGGAATGTTCGAACCCTGAACAGACCGCGTGCAGCCGAACAATTAGCGGAGGCCCTAGGCTGCTACAATGCAGATATCACCGCCATCCAGGAAGTACAGTGGGATGGGCCCGGCAAAAGAAGGATGAAAAACTGTGACATCTACTACGGTGATTGCTACAGAGAACAGAAGCAGCGCCTATTCGGATGCGGATTCGCTGTAAGCGGCAGACTTAGGCAAGAAGTCTTGAGCTTTCGACACGTTAGTGAACGCCTTACAACTATCCGCATCAAGGCTAAATTCGCCAACATCAGCCTGATATGCGCTCACGCCCCCACAGAAGATAAAGACGATGCTACCAAAGAATGTTTCTATGAGCTCCTCGACAAAACATATGAGCAATGTCCTAAGTATGACGTTAAAATCGTCTTAGGTGATTTTAACGCCAAAATAGGAAAGGAGGACATCTTCGGTAGCACAATCGGAAAGCACAGCCTACACGACACCACGTCTGGAAACGGACTTAGGCTAATTGACTTTGCTGCGGGACGTAATGTTACTATAGCTAGTACACGGTTTCCTCACCTCAACATTCACAAAGGGACATGGCGGTCACCAGACCAACAAACCGTCAATCAAATTGACCATGTTGCGATCGACGCAAGGCACTCCTCCAGTATTCTAGATGTTCGAACTTTCCGAGCGGCCAACATAGAATCGGATCACTACCTTGTTGTAGCCAAGGTACGTATGCGGATATCCCAGACACCACAACAACGAGGAAATACTGTGAGGAGATTCAACGTTGAACGGCTACAAACGCAACAAACCGCCAGAACTTTTGCCGATCGCGTCTCCCTCAACCTCTCGAGAAGTCCTTTGCAGCCTTCATCAAGTGCTGAAGACCAGTGGCATCGATGCCAAGAAGCCGTCAGAAAAGCCGCAACTGATGTGCTCGGTTTCACCCGACCACCACCACGAAACCCTTGGTTTGATGAAGAGTGCCGGCAAGCACATGCAGCGAAGCAACTGGCCTACAAAGCGGCGCTGCAGAGAAGGACGAGAGCAGCTCGGGAGCTCTACGAGCAAAAAAGGAGGGAAGAACACCGGCTTCTCCGAAGGAAAAAGAAAGAGCATGAGAAGCGCGCGATTGAGGAAATAGAGAGGTGTTACTCCAGGAACAATGTTCGGAAGTTTTACCAAAAGGTAAAAAGAACGTGTCACGGGAACAAGACCCGAACGGAGACCTGTAGAGACGAACAAGGAAACCTTGTAGTGGAGTCACAGTCGGTGCTGAGGACATGGAAAAACCATTTCTGCAGACTGTTAAACGGCGAAGACGACACATATTCCGCTGTCAGGCAGAATGAACCATTCAACCTGGGCGATGAAAGCCAAGAATTCCGTCCACCTGACCAAAATGAGGTAAGGATAGCAATATCCAAACTGAAGTCAAACAAAGCTGCAGGACCGGACGGTTTATCTGCAGAGCTTTTTAAGGCAGCGGGAGATGGCTTGGTAGAGAGCATACACCAACTCGTTTCTAAAATTTGGTCAGAGGAAAGTATGCCTGATGAATGGAGCCTCAGCATTGTTTGCCCGATCCATAAGAAAGGAGACCCTCTAAACTGCGCCAACTATAGAGGCATCAGTCTTCTTAACATCGCTTACAAGATCCTGTCTGCCGTACTGTGTGAACGCCTGAAACCATTTGTCAACGAACTGATTGGACCCTATCAGTGCGGTTTTAGGCCCGGTAAGTCCACAACCGACCAAATATTCACACTACGACAGATCCTGGAGAAAACCCAAGAAGGCCAAATCGATACTCACCATCTATTTATCGATTTTAAAGCCGCATATGACAGCATTTATAGAGACGAGCTATACAGAGCCATGTCTAGTTTTGGCATCCCTGCCAAACTTGTCAGATTGTGCAGAATGACGATGGAGAACGCTCGCTGCTCCGTAAAGGTCGGAAATAATCTCACCGAGACCTTTGATGTCAAAAAAGGATTTAGACAAGGTGATGCGCTGTCATGTGACTTTTTCAACATCATTCTTGAGAAAATTGTGCGAAACTCGCAAGTCAAAACCAGGGGCACAATTTTCCAAAAGTCTGTGCAACTACTTGCATACGCTGACGACATCGACATCATTGGCAGAACACAGCGAGCTGTCACTGGTGCGTTTGCAGGTATTAGCACAGAAGCGGCGAAAATGGGTTTAGTGGTGAATGAGGGCAAAACAAAATATATGCTGTCAACAAGAAGGGACACACAACATCGACGAATCGGACAGAACGTCACGATAGACAGTTATAACTTTGAGGTAGTTCGGGACTTTGTCTACCTCGGCTCCGCTATTAACTCTGAAAATGACATCACATCAGAAATCAAGCGAAGAATTATACTTGCCAACCGCTGTTACTTTGGCCTAAGAAGGCAATTGATTAGTAAGGCCTTGTCGAGAAACACCAAGGAGACTCTATATAAGATCCTCATCATCCCAGTCCTGCTTTATGGCGCAGAATCATGGACGTTATCAAAGGCGGATGAAGATCTCCTTGGTCGCTTCGAACGCAAAATTCTTCGAGTGATTTTCGGTCCCGTTTGCGTTGACGGGCTTTGGAGGAGGAGATTTAACAGCGAACTCTACGAGCTGTACAGCGACATCGATCTGGTCAGAAAAGTACGTATCAGTCGACTAAGATGGCTAGGACATGTAGAGCGAATGGACACCAACGCTCCGGCCCGAAGAGTCTTCGATTCCAACCCGGAGGGACAACGCAGTAGAGGAAGACCTCGCCTTAGGTGGCGCGCACAAGTGGAAGGGGACCTCAACCAACTTGGAGTGCGCAACTGGAGGCGGTTAGCCAAAGATCGTGCTAACTGGAGAGGCGTGTTGGTTGAGGCCCAGGTCCACCCCGGACTGTAGCGCCATCTAAGTAAGTAAGTTCGCCTTCTAAGCAAATCGCGAAAGTATATCGCCAGAAAAACAGCGATGCCACTCTGGTCTATAGCGGATAATGCAGCCAAACTGCTTCTCCTTTGAAAATTTGGATCGTCTATGGGATCGTCACCCTTCATTTGGTCTAAATTTCATAAAATTCGGGTTCAACATAACGCCCTAATCGGTACGACAATAAAACTTAGGTATAATTATTATGATGATCTATCTAATTTAGCTTTTTCCATTTCGTTAACATTTTAAAAAAAATTGCAAACGCAGGGCCCTACTTAGTTAGATGGTGCTACACTCCGGGGTGGGCCTGAGCCTCAACCAAAACGCCTCTCCAGTTAGCCCGATATTTGGCTAACCACCTCCAGTTGCGCACTTCAACTTGGTTGAGATCCCCTTCCACTCTTGTGCGCGACACCTATGTAAAGCGAGGTCAAGTGCATGGCGACCTCAACAATCTTGGACCTTATATACTAATACAGATCTATAACCATCATCTTAAGTTTATTGGGTATCACAATAGGTATCTTTATATGAAAATAATTGCGCTTGTGAGTTAAAATACTCACACCTAATTACATACTAAATTTGCAAATAGATTCCCTCAAAAAATTCTTGAATAGAGTATCTACGATATCTCAGAATATTTTATCTGGTTAAATAAATAATTTCCTGGATAGTGTAAACCTAAACATATTTTTAAAACTATTATTTACGTAGTAGGTAGATGGGCAGAAATAATTTATTATTCAACATAGGCCATTATACAGCAAAAGCAAAGAGTTGAATAGGTTGAACAAAGCAAAGAGTTACATTCCACAGAAAATATCTTCCACCGGCCGCCGCCGTCAGTCTATTAAGGGCAAAATGTAAAGGCGTTAAAAATACATATGAGCACATGAATAATTAATAGACTGAGGCAACCTTCGCAAGGGCTTAAGAACGAACAAAAAATACTCTCCATGCTTACTCAATTAGAAATGCAATTAAAGTATCCACCTCCGCATCACATGGATTAATCTCAAAGGCTTTAGCGTGACGCATTAAAATGCAGAAAAGGATATTATTATTACTTTTTTTTTTGCCTCTCTTTTCTATATTTTGCCTATAATGCTCTGTACAATATCCTTCCACTTTCATAAACAGAAAACTAAACAAAAACAACAACTTAAAATGAAGTTTCTCGTACCGACAAACAAAACAAACACTAAAAAAAATCTTCTATCTATATATGTACAATGTATAGGTACTATTATATAAGACAGGACGAGCTAAAAAAAAAAAAAAAAAAAACATTGTGCAACTTAATGCCAGCCGCATGCATCAGTTTATATAGACACAGAGATTCTACTTCAAACTCAAAAATTTGTTGCTTCGACGAGCACAAAAGTGCGGCAATATACCCTACTCTGTATATTATGGGATGTTTGTATTTATTGCATAGATATGCGTTCAAGGCACGTATCTGTTAGAGACACATGCCTTCAATATGAACCGAGTTTGCCCTGCACACACTCATGATTCTCCCTAAAATGTGCCAACTATATCTGCCTCACGTGCGGCGGCATCGAGTTCTAATGGTGTATGTGATTATATGGTAAATGTTACGTCGTGCATGGTTAATGCTTATTGAGCCTGAAAATCAGCTCGGTCAAAGGTCTTCCTTACTTGCTCTAGCTAGAGTGTTTTCAATAACTAAACCGCATTTACTTAACATAAGGTACAGAGAAAGGATAATACTTCAATAATGGATGAGTGCATAAAAAATGCCAGACAGAATGGTATAACGCTTTAGGATTTTATTAGCCTTGAAATTGTAGCTGTGTATTGTACTTGCATGAATGATTGGATAAATGAATTAGTGAGAAATATCTTGGCGGTACATGAAATAGATTATGCTGCTATTACCTAAAGTCTTTAACAGTAATAGAGGAAAAAATCGACAAAAATCGACAGGACACACCGCAAAATTTGTATCTTAGGTCAATATGAAAAAGTACAGTAGGTAGATAGATAGATTGATCATCGGTTTAGACCAAAATCCAACACAGTGAACACTCAAAAATGTTGTATTCTAAAGAGTGAACAAAAAAAAAAATCTCGCTGCAATGAAGCGAAATTCTCAGAAATTTTCAACACGAAAAAGTCTTTTAAAATGCATTACCGCCCTCTAGTAGTCTTTAAAGCTATGGCTATTATATAGGCGGGTGTCAATAAAAAAAAAAACTGTCCTTAACTTAGCAACAGCCGCATGTGACACAGTAGATGCGTCAGTCATTGCAAATGTTGGAAAATAGTCCAACACTCGAAGAAGAAGACTCGAAAGACTGTTTTGAAGATGAAGATGAAATAGCTACCTCTTAGTATTTTTCACAATAGTATAGGAGGGTTTAATTTTAAAACGGTAGCCGTGGAATTTGTGAATGATTTTACCTAAAACAGGTGAATAACGGACCTACAATAATATATTTATATAATTTTTTTATTTTTGTTTTTATTTTTATTATTTTTCGGAGGTTGCTACTATCCGATGGAGCACTTAGATACTGGTCCATTGTACTGCCAGCCAGGTACCTTACTTTACTGTACATCAAAATAGTTTACAACGACATCGGTTATAACGACGTATCGGTTATAACGACCAAATTCGCTACTTCCTTGAAGGTCGTTATAACCGACCAAATGGTTATAACGACCAAATTCTCTACTCCCTTGAAGGTCGTTATAACCGATTTTGACTTACTTCTGCCGTCTTTCGAAGAAAGAAGAGAAGGGGCTTTAGTGATGAAGAGCGTAGATGTTCGGCACTCACCACGTCAGCCCCAAAGATCTGTCAGCTGATCACTACAGAGGAATTGTTCCGCTGTATCATCGTCCTCTTCACAAGCAGGACAGATGGTGGAGTCACTCAAGCCCAATACCTACATTTAAGTGTTTGGCAAAATCTTGATGGCCCGAAAGAACGCCTGCAGTCGATTCTCCTGAGAGACAGAAGGAAAGACGCGGACGTTTTGCAGATGACCAGACGCAGTCGTTTGGTCTGTCTACACCCAGCACAGTCACGCCGGTCGCCGACAGTTGTGTTCACGAGAAACCCAAGTATCAATGGATGACTTAACCACGAATGCAGGCAGACCCGTCCTAAGAGAGCTTCTTCCGAACCCAGCCTAGCAAGCTCATCAGCGATCTCATTTTACCAGTGTGACCTGGGACCCAAACAACTCGAAAGTTACTTGAAGGACTCTTTGCTAATTACAATGGACAATTTCGCTGCAGTGAAGAGGCCTAGTTTTTATTAGTTCACTGTATCGAGTGTCTACTGTATATCAAAAAGGCCGCTCAATTCCTGAAACAAGCGAGAATTTTCTGTCATTGTGACGAAATCTTTCATGGAATGCGCTAAATTTCAGCACTGATTTATATGAATTTTTTTTAAATACTTCTCCCGGGAAAGGCAAACCTTAAACGCTTCATCAGCGCCACGAGATGCTTGAAGATGCTTTTCAAAACCTACATTTTTTCTGGTCTTATTGATATAGGCCTGGGACTCGACGAGAATGATTGAAGTTTCTTCATTCTTCGTCTGCAGTTCCGTAATCAAAGTTGATATCGCAGCGCAGCTACCCGAGGACGTTTATATGTATTCAGTATCTAGATGGTATGATATAATTCCGTTCACAATCACAGGTAACCAAAGGCCGAATCGTCTCATCCGTAAACGAGAAATACGGGGTTGCAGAAGGCCAGTATGCCTCATATACTTATTTCCACTTATGTATTATTTTGGGTTTTACTATGCTTGTCATAAAAATAATCCCTAGTGGTAAGGAAATAACACCCAAACAAAAATTATACGAATGTTTTTTAGGGCGTTATAGCCTAACGCCGTATATAGCGTTCACGTATGCGGCGCGCGGTTCGACTCCAGACTCCACAAGGAAATCAGACCTTGACGTATGTAGCTTCCTTCCAAGCGATTTGGAACGTACCCTACAGCTTACTCAACGCACTTTGGAATTTATCCATCTCAGCACATACCTCAAATCTCAATTTCAGTACATATCTGACTTCAGTCAGTCTTGTTTCAAAGTCTGCCCATCTAATTCATTCGAACTTCATTTCAATTTGAACCTTTACACCATTCCTTCATCAATTGAAAGAGTTTTTTCTTGAGATTTACGCTCAACATCCTTTATCATTCGGAAAGGATTTATTTATTTTTTATTTTTTCGGAAGAACAGTAAAACTTTTCAAATAACTCTATTAATTAGTATCCTTTGGTTACTATGAAATCAACCATCAAGCAGAACTAGAAATGACTTTTACCAAACTATGTTGAAAGGCTTCGATCCTTCGCACACATAAAAAAAAATAAAAAGTTAAAACCGTTCTCCAACGATTCATTTCTGAAACGCAAATTTATCTCCAATTTTGTTTTACCCTTCTCCTCGATGAAACTTTTAAGACAGCCAGCTCTGAACGCCTACCCTTGCGATTTTCACTATAATTACACTCAAGGAGAGCAGAAATGGACTCTTAAAAAGAAGGATGAAAGCAATTTTGCGGTTTTTTTGTCACTTTACCTCGCAAACCAAAAGTGCGGATTTTGCTGTAATACAACTTTTCGATATTTGAAAATCTTTGTTGGCGGTCGTTGTGAAGAATCTAGTCCGCTGTAGTAGTCTATCATCAAAGTTGTTGAAAGTTTACTGCCTCTCTTTCAAATATTTACTGTATTGAGTGTCCTTTGAAATGATGGGGATAAAGATGGGGGGTGACATGATGGCTACGAAATTGAATGGCGAAGGCATGTCTTCTAATTTTGAAAATTCTTAACCTAATTAACATATGGTTGGAAGGATTAGTGCAATGGGAAAATGGTCATATGATGTAATCAGTATAGTCTGGATCGCCAATATACAGTCAGCGCCAAGGCGAGTGCCTTCAGCTGGAATAGTGGAATTTTTTGGAAGCCTAAAAGGAGATTAGGAGAGCGTATAAAGTGATTGGATTTCATTTGAGTTTGATTTCATATGCTTTTTTATGTTTATATTCCATAGGTATGCCCAATAAGTACCTAAGGAGTTCGAGCGTAGGGCGGCAATTTATCTGCTCAATATTCCTAAAAATGGAGGCAGTGGTGTGGGTAGTTTTGTGTGAATGGAGAAGCTGGACTTAGGTTTTAACATAAATCTGTTGCGTTCATATGGTCCAATTAAATCTTCTATATTCGTCAACTGCTTTCTGAGAAGCTTCTTCGCTGTTGCCTTTGTATCTTGACAGATTCTCGAATGGATCTTCACTCTGGGCTTTCTCCATTGCCTATCGATGCTAATACTTTGATCTCCAGTCCAGCACGATAGGTATTACGAGTATAAGTAGCTTATTGCATCTCTTGATAGCTTTTTGTACCTATAATGCTCGTTTATGCAGTGAGCTTATCCTTATCTCAGGTACGAGCGGACAGTTGTTTACCAGGTCCATAAAGGTGCTGCCTACATGAAGATTGGCTTGCAAACTACCGGAAGCCGATTTTTTGTGGTTGCCCGCGTCCTCCAATATTATTTGGAAATTGGTTTGAATATTTCGACAGTCGTTTGATATTCACACATCTTTGGGATATGTATTCTCTAAAACTGCAATGAAATGGTTCCCTTCGTCACACTGACTTTAATGCATGTAGGCAGAAGTAGGTATAGTATAGGCACTTCGCAGATACCTATACTCATCATTACATGCAATAAGAAGGTAGTATACGTAATTTAGAAAATTTCATGAGTACCTATCCAAATGTGAGCAGAGCAGAGTCATCGTTTTCGTATGCCAGGTATACGGATGCAAGAATGAGTTGAGGCTCACCCTTGCGGTCGTACACCGCCACTGAAGGTTGCTGAAACGATAGTAATGTTTAAAGGTTAGAGATTTCCTTACCAGTATGCAGCTTCTCAATTTACCTACTGTCGGAGTGTAGGAGTTTGTAGTGTTTTGACCCTAATCCCTCGATTTTGTCTTTGAAGAGCCAAGGTTTCTGGTTAAGTCCACATAACTATTTTTCTCCGCCATAAAAAGCAGCAGGTCGTCGGTGGCAGCTTGTGAGTGGTGCAAACTAATATTGATCCACTCTGAGCTTTCCACTGGTCATAATTTTTAGAAAATGAGAAATTAATGCTCCCCAGTCCGAATTTGAGGACTCCTGCTACAGCTATCTCAGATGTTCGGCGGATTTAGGATCCACCGCAACTCGCAAGTCCAAGCCGCCTCCTTTCTCCCGCGTCTTCGAACTTACGACCTTCCATTCCTCTACCTTCAGTTCCTTGTTCAACATACCCATCAGCTTGAGTATGGATTATACATCCAGAACCGGAGGAGGTATCAACACTGTTATATATCTCTGTTGCCTTCTTTAACCATGGCTTTGGGAATCTCGGCCTCAAATTTTAGCCAGTTATCGGCTGACAGCTTGCCATCGGGGTTGCTGCGGTCGATTATAGCTAGAGTTAGCTCTTCAGCGGCCTTAGGAGCTTCAACGAGCATTTGTAAAGTCTGTTCTCTGTCTCTGAGTCCATAGATTGAACGTTACCAGACTGGGAGAAGAACATCTCCCCCAGTGCAGTTATGTCCGGCCAAGATCTCTCCGACAGAATGGTGACTTCCAAGGTGTCACTGGTTTACTCCTGCCGATTTAGTTTTGGTCTTTCAATTAGCGAACCTTGACTAACAGTGTGATCGTCCATGAAAGTTGGGCCCTCCAGACACCGTGGCCCTGCCGCTTCTTAAGAGACGCGTGGATTTTCACTGACATGCATTTCACCTGGAGTAGTCATATCTTTTCGTTGTCCTTCCATGTTAGGTATTCTTCGCGTTAGTAAGTTCAGATACATTCTAGGATGCATTGGTTGGTCGCTACTTCTAGGAGGTAAAACTAAAACTTGAGAGTGACCCGATGAGAATCGCCATACCTAGAAGGCTTTCAGCTCCTCGAATCACCCAAAATAACCAAAAACTGTTTCTTGGCTTAGCCAGTACCAAGTCATCACTATAGTAATCATACCCAGCAAAAACTCACCTTAATTTTGAGTAAAATTCACCAAAAGCTATGATTATCTGAATGGCTGGTCGCCCACTGTGCGAATTGATATCCCCTTTAGGCTGTCCACGACTTCTATCAATCTCAAAGTTATTTCCTTTCAGAGAGTAATTTCCATGTGGCATTCCATTCAATTGCCGACTTTCACACACACACAAATTGAGGGGGACAAAAATATATGCCTTCGAATTTCATCCGAAACCCGTCATTATAACTACGTCTGTTGATCTTTTCAATCCTTGAGTATTGAAAAGGATAGCACTACCATTTTACTTATGCATAAAATAGTATGCATAGAAGACGCCGCTGCTTGTCTGCAAATGATGGATATCATTCTCACCATATGATTCCTTGGATTTGATTGAATTCCTCAAGTTCACAAAGAAGGATATCCTACTCCTGCTCACTCTGACGTCCGCTCTCCCAACGGACGTCCCCAAAACGAATTATATTTCCGTAAAATATCTGATTTGGAAAGAAGTAAGACCTTGCATACCGCACATACCGCACGAGGAATCGCAGGAACGGCACATCAAATACAAAAATTCCTTTTTATGCCAAAAGGACGAGCCGGATGATGTTATTTTTTTTTTTTTTTTTTTTTTTGCTCTCTTGTCGTATTTTCTTAACGATTCCTGGTGCGACAGTGATGAAATGCCGACTTCTATGCATTTGACTTTCTGACTAATGTTGCAACATAAACTTTGCATGCAACGTTTTGCAATGAATTTTCGGCACGGCATGTTGAGTGCATTTAATATTCGGTTGAGGAGCATGGGGGTCTGGTCCTTTTGTGGTTTTGCCGCACATGCACCATCATCGAATCGCAAAGTTCAAGTTTCTCGGGAATATCGGGGCCACAGAGTAAAACGAGTGAAAAGCTGATTAAATGCCAACCATTTTGAAGGAATAAAAGAGAGATTTTGAACAGATGAAGTTGAGGTTACCCAAGTGAGTCCCTGTGTTAGAATGCAAATGGATGCAATTATGCATAATGTTTGCTCCTAAAATGGTGAGGGCAAAGAGTATAATATTGTGACAGTAAAAAGGTTGGAGATGATGACTTTTTTGTGATGGCAAAAATGTCTTCGAAAGAATTGCGATTATTTTTTTTTTTTTTTATTGCTCAACGGTGGGTGAGGTATAGTACGGAGTTGGATGGTCCTGATAAATTTGAGAAAAAATAAAATTCAAATGGAGATTTCGGAATATGACTATTCGAGCAGTTTTTTTATGAGTGATCGGCAAATGTACTGTGAAAATGTCTGAAATTGTTGAGAGTCTGGCCTTTGATTGCTTTTTGTGAATGGATGGAAATGAATCGCAGGATGCACACTTCTTACTAAAGGTGTTTCAGTTGAATACGTCTTTGCCAAACAAACTTTCAATGGCATGTAGTTTTGTCCACTTGTTCAGTACAAGAATATGGCTTCTTAAGATAAAAGCAGACCATCCCTGAGGTATCATTTAATTATGTAATTCGAATTTAATTCCCGTGGTCGAATTTTGACCGCCAAATTTCAATTGTTAAAATCCGTTATTAGTTGGCCTGAATGGAAAAGGTGTATACATATGTACGAGGCATTATAGTGGCACATTTGGAATATTAAATTGACGGCGTTCAATACTATCCACGACTCGACGAGTGTATAGTATATAAACATCGATAACCAAGCCGCATGTGGTGGTCCTTTGGTCCTATTATATAAATTTTCGTGGTACGTAAGTCACCTCGTACCTACCTATATAGATATGTAAGTAATACGCACATGCACCCTCTTCTACCATCAGGCACAGATAAACAAAAGAGTGAACGGATATGTAATCTGTTTAGATGTTGACTGATGCTTTTCCACTCTAATTAGGGTTTTGGAGCGCAATTGAATCGGTTTCACCAAAGGGGTGGCTTAAAATATGCACTCTAGTCAAATGGTTACCTTAGAAATGGAGTAACAAACCTGTGGTTTGCGAAACTATAACAACCGACACAAGTTCTTGGTGAACATTTTGCTTTGAACTGATGTCCCGTAATAATTAACCACATAGATATTGTTATAATGGTAGCTTTATTCCATTCTCCCAATTAGGACAGTAAGTGTGTACATTTTGTGGTAGAAAATTGAGAAGAAACTTAACGAGAAACATTCAATAGATGAAAAGTCTTCGATTTTTAAAGTGCCCTAAAGTGTGCCATGTACTATTAAATAGTCACTTTGTGTAACTTTCAAGGGTGTCCTTGTTGCATTTGCCGCATTTGTGCACAACTGTGGCTATAACCAAAGCAATTCGAATGGCATTACCTTGGTCGTTTGTGCAGCATGGTACCTACTTGAATAATCTAGTATTCTAATGCACTTTTGATGGTATACAGATTGGGTGTTATTTTCAAGAGGACATATGTACAAAAATGACAAAAGAAAACCTGTTATGGGGGGAGACTGCAGAATGAAACAAAAAAAGGCGATGATATCGAATACCATGAATTCCTCTAAGGTAACAGATTTATGGAATTTGAGAAACCCTAAATCGTGTACCGTATCTAAATTGGTTCCTTTTATTATATTCGCTTAAAAACTATCTGATATTTCTTAAGATCACATCATGCAAGATGATATACGAGATGTTCACAAAAACAGATGGAAATTAACATCACTAAAAGTCCGTAATTTACACCAGATTAGAGTAGAGAATATTATAGCCACGATAAAGCGCAACTTGTGCTAAAAGGTGTCACTATCTCTGATCTCTGATGAAGTCAAATATCTGGGAGTAATCCTCGATAGACAACTTCTTTGGTCCAAGCATGTTGAAGCGAAAACCGACAAACAAAAAAGCTGTCAACTTTCTGGCAGTGCAAAGGCGCTTTTGGCAAGACATGGTGCTTAACTCCTACAAGGGTCTTTTGGATCTATACGGCAATGGTAAGACCACTTCTCTCATATGCATCGGTTGTATAGTGGAACAGGCTTTCGCGGAAACGTATTACTGCCTCTTTTGCCATACTTCAAAGAACGGTTTGTCTTGGCTGCACAGGGGCTTTCCCTAGCACTCCGGGCTCTGCTCTAGATGCTATGCTGAACCTCCCCCCCTTGATATTTTTATATTATGGGGTGTACGCTGAAAACCATCTCTAGGTTAAACAGAGGTGGATTCTGGTACCACGCACATTGGAATTTTGAAGAACTTGTGCGAGAATTATCCTATGACCCCTGTCTTATGGATATGCCGTCTGACGCAATGACACCAGAAATACTACTACGACAAAACTACCACGTCAACTTTCCTCAGGCAACGGAATGGCTTCGGCCAGACTCTATTCACGGATGGCTCTAAAACCGGACAGAGGTCTGGTTGTGGAGTCTTCACGGAAAGCGAGAACATTAGACTACACTACCCCTTAGGTAACTATATATATCTGTCTTCCAAGCGGAGATTTTCGCTATCCTTATGCGCTATATTAGGACACACAGGTGAAGGGCTAGAAACATATGCGTTTGCAGTGATAGATGCTTAACTCTCTTATGTCGTCCAAGTTAGTTCTCGAACTCAGGCTTTCTCTGAACTTGGTCGGAAGGCTAAAAAAAGTGATACTTCTTTGGGTCCCAGGTCACACTGGTATCCAAGGAAATGAGATCGCTGTTGAGCTTGCCGGGCTGGGTTCAGAAGAAGCTCTCTCAGGACCTGAACCTGAATTGGGTCTGCCTGGTTAGGTCATCCATTGATACTTGGGTTTCTCGTGAACACAACTGTCGGCGACCGGCGTGACTGTGCTGGGTCTAGACAGACCAAACGACTGCGTCTGGTCATCTGCAAAACGTACGCGTCTTTCCTTCTGCCTCTGAGGAGAATCGACTGCAGACTGCTTGTGGGCGTCCTTTCGGGCCACCTAGCTTTTGCCAAACACTTAAATGTATTGGGCTTGAGCGACACCACCATCTGTCCTGCTTGTGGAGAGGACGACGATACAGCGGAACACTTCCTCTGTAGTTGTCCTGCCTTTGCTCGCATTAGGTGGCAGATCTTTGGGGCTGACGTGGGCTGTACTTGAAAGACGGGAAAACTAAGTACAGTAAAATAAGGTGTCCTTCCTTCTTCTTCTTGAAAGTATCTTTCCATCTTGGTCGTAATGATTGAACACTTCCTAACCGAGAGACCGATTGGGTTTTTATACCCGGTACCACACTATGGTGAGGGTATATTCACTTTGTCATTCCATTTGTAACGCCCATAAGGAGGCGTTGTAGGTATGACAAACTATATATATTATTGATCAGCATCACTTTCTTAGTCGATCTAGCGATGTCCGTCTGTCTGTTTGTCCGCACGATTACGGCCGTAATTTAAGAGCTATCGACTTGAAATTTGGTACGTAAGCTTTTATCCACCAAACTGAGGCTAAGTTCGAAGATGAGCAAGATCGGATGAAAACTACTACTACCTCCCATACAAAAATATCAGATTTATATAGCTTTTTATGTTAAAAATTAAATTTAAATAGCTACAGTAAAGATAGCAAGTTTAAACTTTGAACATATTGTTTTAATAATATTTGAAATTTTTTGACAAAAAATGAGCTTGCTCGAATAAAAACTACCCATACCTCCCATACAAATATATATAATTTTTAATACTAAAATATTTGTATTTTTATTTTACAATAATATAGTACCGGGTATTTGAGCTTCGGCATAGTCGAAGATAATTGTCTTACTGGTTGTTAGTCAAAAAGTACCTTTATAAGTAGATAGATTATGAGGACTTCTCTATGATTACCTAGAATTAGCAAATTTGTGAAGTGATGACATAACGTCCTGACACAAATGTCCTTATAAAAATGTTTACAATTCACTTTTTTTCACGAAGAGATTATTTAGCTGACAGCCTTGCATTGTGTTGTCTCAGAATGTGTATATTAAATTCCTTTTTTTTGCATAGCTCCTTTTCTATACCCACACACGCTGGATCCAGTCGTTCGTTGATAATTTCAATAGCATTTAATTTAAATCTCCCCGCCACCCATTCAAAAATTGTGATTTTCTGTTGTGAAAACCTTCAGGCAATGGATGTTGTTAGCTCAAAGCCTACTCCTTACAAATCCGACCTTTAATATCTACCGAAATGGAAAATATTCCATTATTCTTGAAATATTCTTCTATATGCATAAAAATTCATAAACACACGCAGCAGGAGTGAATTTCTCATCTATTACCTACGGTATCCTTTTGTTAACGACAGAAGAAAAGTTAAGTACAAATCAGTAAAAAGAAAAAAAGGACATCATCAACATCACTCACCTTTCTCTACCTACAACATGACGTGGACAAAGACATAAATAGCAAACTCTTAACTATAACATAATTTTTTGTTACCTTATCCACGAATTAATATTATGAAAAAATTGCTGAAATGTTTTAAGCATTTTTTCCAACGGCTTATTCGGAGAATTAATTTTATTTTGCTGTTTCTTATAACATTCATGCGATAGCTTTCTCTCGTTTATTTAGCATTCCTGTTTGGATCTCTAAATGAAAATATTTTCGCTGGATGCACTAAGCTCTACTAGTTAGTACATTTATTATGTTGAAGCTATATAGATATACATAGATGTTTTTGTTTTTTGCGCTCACTTAACAATTTTATTTAATTCATTTTCCATTCATGTTTACTTTGCTCAGGTACCTGTACGAGTTGTGTATCTGTCTGTCGGTGTACCTATGGAAAGTGTGTATAATTTTATTTGTTTTTCTGTAGAATTCTGTTGTTAACAAAAAGAGGAAAATAATATTATTTAATATTACATGGTAGTGGAATTCTAAAAAAAAATTCTCACTGAAAATGAGAAATAACAGAAAAAATGTAAACTTTATCCTGCTAAAAGGTAAATAAGAATTATTTGTTTATCTTCGTGTTATTTCATAGTCGGATGCATATATGGACGCAGTTTCGCGAATTAAATTACTTAAATTCTTGCAGGAAAGATAAATGGAATACTAGCATAAAGAATTTCAATTAATAAAGTAAAGAATTTTATTTTGAATGTAGACATAGAGGAATGTGCTTGCGGGTGGTCGTGACTTAATTTTGATGAGTGAATTAATATTGGTGATCAAATATGAAACGATATAGTTACATTGAAGATGAGATCATAATGTATAGTTACAATAGTATTACATAACAAATACTAAGTCTTAAAGAGTCGGTGTTGTAAATATATTAAATAAGGTTCGAATATTTCATCGCTACTTAGTATTAACAGTAAGAATCTAGATGTATGCTCTCCTAGCGGAACAGACAAATGGATACGATCGGTCTTAAGCTCCGATTTCGGTGATTCCAATTGCAATGACCCCGCTGAAAATAGTGTTAGTGTTGTAGTAGTGATATCATGTGCCCAAATCTCGGCCCAAATACTTTTTCGCATGGAAATCTTCTTCTTCTATAGGCAGAATATAACAAAAAAATCCCACCTACTCTTCCGATAATGCAGTGCAGTGCGAGCAGCAATTTTAGCTTGCTCCTAGCGGTATGTAAATTTTTTCGGGTTTTTGTTGGAGCAAATACAGTATTGCAGTAGTTGACCGTTGGTTTGGTTTGGTACAGTACAGAAAGAAAGATTTTACAAATTTTGTAAAGATCCCCAATAATGCAGCTGTTCAAGCTCTGGTTCTTCTCATTTTGAGTGTTTTTTTTTACTCATGTAGGCTGATACCGCTACTCTTTTAGCTGCAAAATACTTGACTATGAGTCTGCGCAACAACAAAAATAATGCGAACCAATTTCTTTCTTTATAGGTGACTGAGTGAGTAACTAATAATTAATATAATCCGCTCACGGTACAGATTTTACATGAACTGTGTTTTAGCTCGCTGTTGTCGGCTGGTTGCATTATCGGTCCCAACCAGAGCATATCGATTTTATACCATTTATATCCAGTCCTTGAAGTTTTCAATAAGCCTTTCATTCCAACAATCCAACTGCTACAAATTCACAGTCACGTAATTTTTATAGCTCTGTGAATAACGGTTTACGATAAGGTCACCGTCAGTACATTTTTCCTTTTTGTAAAGTGCGTCAAAAATTCAAAAATTCTGCATTCAGGCATTTATAGGCTAAACAAATTTTTTTATTTTTTTTTTTTAATATTCGACTGAGTTACGCTTCTGCAGAAACTCTTTTCACATATGTAGATACACATAAAAAAATAAACATAAACTAATAAACTAATGCCGAAATTTTAACTTAAACACCAAAAATGTCATTACCATGATATGTCCTAAATTGTAACTTCATTAAACAAATGCATTTTAGGTATTTGTAAAATGTAAGCCGGCTTTCAAATTTGATTGAGGAAGCCTTGAAGAAGAAAGGACAATGAGGACTAGGGCCCAGTCAATTTATTTTAAGGGAATGTAAAAGAAATACCTGGAAGGTATTTAGTGATTGTCCCAAAAAAATTGTCATTCCCGTGACAAAAAGTAAATATTTAAAAAAATTGAATTAACGGCCGCAGACTCGGCGGCGGATTTCACATTAATAACGGGATAAGCCCATATTATATCAGAAGGGGTCTACCCCGATATCTCGAAAAAAAAATTTCGAAAGCAAAAATCTCGAATGTAAAAATCTCGAAAGAAAAATCTCGAATTTAAAAAATCTAGAAAGCATAACCTCGAATGACAAAAATCTCTAAAAAAAGAAATTGATGCAAAGAAAAAAACCCGAATTTACTTTTTGTTTTTGTACTTCATTCATTTTCGAGATTTTGACCATTCTAGACTTTAGTCGTTCTAGTTAACGTCATGATCCCTATCAGAAGTGATTTTTCCTTCATGTGGTTAAGGTGCTTCAAGTTTTGGTTAGGTTGTTATTACCGTGGTAAGTGTTTTTGATTGTAATAATTTTGATTGTAATAAATAAAAAAGTAAAATAAAAACCAAAAAAATTCTTGTCGATACCAAAATAGGATTTTGTCATTTCCATGTTAGTTCTTTCATTCCCATGAAAAAATATTTAAAATTAACTAAATTGGGTGGCCCATTGGCTTAACATTTTTAAAAATGTTTCTTAAATACAGAGTAACAAAAAAAAAATATTAAATTCGATTATTTTAGTAAATTTCCATTTCGACGTCCAAAATATTAATGTGTTGAAATATTGACCCAAGTACATTTATTATAATTTGATTATTTTTAAAAGCTTCAATATCAATCGACAAACCTAAACCAATTTTTATCAATTAAATTTTGTATCGTTAATCACACTTCAATTTGTTGCTCCTACAAAAAATTGTATTCCACAGAATATCTTGTGAGATAAATTATATTATTTAGTACTTCCTTCCTTCATAAATAATTTAATTTTCTCAATAAAGATGTGGGTGTAAATGAAAAAAAAAAACTAATAACGAACTACAGTCAACTCGATCTGACTTGCCGCACCTGAGATATAATTAGTACCCTTGTAATTATTTAACTACAACTCTATGATGGTATACACATAAACCCTTCCACAAAAGTACAGAATACCAACAGTCATCAGGAGTAAAATAATTACACACAGTTCCTTAGATCTTACCACCGCATAGCACAGAGATACTAATTAAAGTATACGAAGGCAACCCCCATATTCACATCTACCTATAGATACTTTATTATATAAAATTTATTCGCGATGTGCTTTCGATGTTTTCCAGTTGAAGATTAAAAATAACAAATTTTCCGAATGTAAATTGTAGCACCTGCTGTCTCAGTTCTGCAATTTTTTTTTTCTTCGTCGTCTGCTATATCTGTTGCTGTTGCTGTTCCGTGACTATAGTTTCAGGATAATAATATAACTATATTTCAAATAGAACATTTTCCCGCTGGTTTCTATATCCACTTTGTCTATACTATAGGTACCTTTTGAAGCTGTATTGTTTTTGCGTTGTTGTACCTATTCTCTTTTGTGGTCTTATGTGCGAGACTTGTATGTAAATTGCATTTCGGCAATGACTTCAACGGACGGAGGTAGAACCATTTACGATATACCTACATACCAGATGTATTTATGAGCATACCAAATTTATGAACATTTCTGTATCGCGATTTATTATAATATCTCCTGTTCATATTGGTGACAAAAATAAATCAGGCAATAATACTGTTGTCGCGAATAGGGCGTTTCTTTCTTATAATGTTTTTGGAAAGTAGATTATGCGTAAGAACAAGACTTATTTTTTGGGAAAAAAAGTCATTTACAGCAACTACTCGTATGCCTTACACCTTGCGTTGCAATCCGTCCGGGTTTTCCCGGACATGTACTCTTTTTCGCCTATGTGGGGACGACCGGAATAGTTTTTCTATATTGTCCGGGGTTTTCATTTTTTCATCGTAAAAAAAAGGAAATTCAAAATCAACAGATCTTGAAAGCGTCAATTTTATTCCCGCTTTTTGGTACCTAATGATTTTGAATCTTAACTTGTTGCTTATGAATTCTGAAACATATTATTGTAAAATAGGTACCAACTTTGGTAATCGACAAAAGAAAGGTTCGAAAACACTGCAAGAAAAAATGATGTGTTGCATCTTGCATGTCCACCACAGTACTCAATATTTAATGCGATCCATATTACCTATTGAAGTCGATGTAATCACTTTAAAAATATAAAATAATTTGCTGAATTGCTCGACAATGAATATAGAAAACTTTTATACCATTCAAAAAGAAGACGGCAGTGTTACCCGGCAGTAGAACGACATTTGCTTATGTTTGAAACCCTAAATAAAATAATATTTCGAGGCTGCGATGGTTAGATCAAGTCCATAATCTCTCCTCTACCCATATGGGGATTGCCCTTGATGATTTGGAGTCGATGGCGGAGGATCGAGAGCTATGGAGGGTCCACTTGAGCAACCCACACCCGCGGTCGCGACCCACTTAATGGACAAGCGAACCATTTGAAAATAAAAGAATGAATACTTATCTTCATTTTTAAAAGCTTTCTCTCTTATTTCCAAACACACTATTTTTGATATTATTTTAGGACATTTTTGAAAGAGCCACCTTTTGCATACATTTTGCCATCAAATTTGTTTGGGAACTGTAAGAAGAAGGTTCAGAGTAATCACTTACAGACGGGAAATTCAGAAAAAAATTTCTAAAGTGCTTGGGAATTGTAGCATTGTAGGCCTTGGCAAGGCAGACAGTAACGCGTCGAAATTCTATAAACTTTGTTAAAATTAGGATAGACTGCAAAGAAAAATTTGAATAGAATAGAATATCACACTTTGAAATCTGAGATGCGGGCATAAAACTAACGTGACCAAAGCATCCTTTAGAGCGGCTACTCTCAACTCTAAGTACATACGACATACCTGCCTAACTTAAAAAAAAAAAGTAAAAGTGTTATCATCGGCCTGGCCGATGCTTTGGTACCCTCCACTGCATAAAAGTCATGCAAAATGTTTGCCATGTCATATTGGTTTGGTATAGGAGGTAGATACCAGAACTACTTGACCGACATAGACAATTTTCAATACCAACCTGACGGTAAAAAGAAGAGCTCTCACAAAATTTTATTCGCCTAAGGCGCGAAACACACATGCGATTTCAATCGCGCGATTGTTTAGTTTGGACGCTATCGTGATTTCAACAGATAGAGAGACACATGGGTCTAATAGTGGTTTTGTTTGGGAGGTACCAGAACTACATGACCGACATAGCCCATTTTCAATACCAACCGGTAAAAAGAAGTCCTCTCACAAAATTTCATTCACCAGACAGACAGACGGACATGGCTAAATCGATTCAGAATGTGATCCTGATTCAGAATATATACTTTATAGCCGAGTTTCCCAAAGTGTGCTCCGCGGAGCACTTAGTTAATTTTGTACTTCTACAACTTTGTCATTTTGTTCACAGCAATTGAGTTTGTGTATTGATTACCTACACAATACAAAAATGGGTAAACATAATTCGTGTACTCCAGAACTATAGAAACGAATCAATGGCGGTGATAGCAAAAAGATTTTGGTTGATTTGTGTTCTACGAAGCTTGTTTTAGGCGCAATTCAAGTTTCTAAGCAAAGAGAAGAAAGGGAGATTGGATGCAAAACTTCTCTAAAGGAAGACACTTAGATTTTTCGGACAAGTAAAGCCAGCCAATTGCGATATCCATAAAAGTTAGGGAGACTGTTGAACCTAAAATCCATTAACTAGTCTCGCCCAGGACCTTAAGTCGCCGTTTAGTAGAACAACATCTTTTAGGGATGCAGATTCCAGAAAAAACCTCATATGTAACTTCCAAAAATAATTGCAATTTTGGAAATTGTATATTTATTTTAATTTATTTGGATCCGATAGAAAAATTTATGTAAGGCGTTCTTCAATAAAGAATTGCAGCCAAAGCACACGCTTCAGACCATAAAGCATGAAGGAGAGAGAAAGTAATGGTCTGCGGTGCTTATTTCGATGTTGGTCCATTAGTTCGTATTATGGGTTGACCCTTTATCAACACGCTCGTAAGAGCATATTAGAGAAAACCCTTTTTTCCCATACATGCCATACATGATTTCCAACACGACAACGATTCTTAGAATACTTCGCGGATAGTGAAGCAAAGGCCTACGGATATCAATATTATGTTTTGGATTGGCCCACGCAAAGTCCCGACATAAACTAAATTAAAAACTAGTTGCCCGACGTCGCAAGAGCTTTAAAAGCAAACAAATCAAGAGATGCTGAAGAGCTTTTCGAAAATATTAAGCAGGTCTGGAACACTACATATTATATCTACCGCCATTATTTTCAGAAAACATTGACTGCGATTTTAAAAAATAAAGACTAAATATTTGGCCTTTTTCTTATAAGTTTTGGAAACTGGAACCCTAAAGTTTTTGTTATTCTGTGACTGGAATATGAGTTAAAAAGGGTTTTGAATTATTTGTTTTTAAATATCCAGGTACCTACCTACTAAATTTAAATATTTTTTAAAATGTTAAAAATATTTTATCTTAGTACTTTATACCTATAACCACTCTTTCCTTTTGAGACTATTTCTAATAGAAATATTACAGTATATTTTGCTCATTAAGGTCGTCCATGTCTATGGACATTATCAGGTGAAGAAGTGGATCTATATTTGTATGATGATGTCATGGCCAAAATGCAGTGAACAAAAAATAGTGTTTCATTTTGGACCTAAAGCCCACTACAACCAAAGGATTTATAAACAAAAAAGTCACATAAGTTTTACTTATTTCTTCAATTTTATAAAATTTAAAAAAAATCGGAAAATAGTTACTGCCTTTTCCATAACTGCGACTGCGAAAAATGGGGTACGGACAACGAAGTGCTCGGCGAGGAATTTATCTCCTTAAAAGTGTTCCGCGACCAAAAAAGATTGGGAACCGCTGCTTTATAGGGTCTCCGGTGAATCCTTCTTGGCAAATGTAATGACAAAGTGAATATACCTTCCTGTGGAGGGTATAAAAACAATACCCTAGATGAGATATAGTACAGTAGATTAAAATGTTCGTATAAAACGGGAATTACATTACTTAGTTGCTCCTAATTTGTAAAATGTCATTCAATATAAATTCGAATAAAAAACCACAAAACCTACCTAATTAGTTGGTCAACAAAACCTGTCTCTCTGAACTATTTGTAGCACCTAAACATTCTTTTTATTGTTTGGCTCCTACAACGCTGCAACACTTTACCTTCCCCATATACAAATTACAAGTTCTCAAAACAGAGATATCAGAAAATATGTTTGCGAGTGATGAGTTCATAGAAAAACCCTTAAAAACATTTCAGTCTTTGTATGGTGTATGCACAAAAAAAAAAATACACACACCCACATACAAAATCCCTGAGTTTTTTGCTTAACAACAACCTGACAACCATCTCCTGCTGCATTCCATACTCGTGCCCATATTTCGAATATGACTGCAAAATCTCTGCTTTATTGTGCGCTCTACGCAAAGGACAGAGGTTCATCGATGGGTGGTGGGGTGGTAGTTGTGTTGTGTTGTGTGAGCTTATAGAGCTTCATACCAAAAAACCATCAGAAAAACAGACAAAAAGTTCCTAAAAAAAAAAACACCCTCAGCGGGGGAGGGCTTATAACGAAGAGAGAAAGGATCAGCTAGCAGTAGCAGTAAAAGCAGCATGAGGATACAATGATGAATGTTGAGCTAGGGAGGGTTCCGTTGCGTAGCAACAGTTTGCCATGGCAATAATTATGATTGAGTTTTATTCGAGAGAAGTACCCTTAATTTTTATTTATTTTTTTTTTTGGTATGAACGTATAATAAAATATACACAGATTGAGTGAGCAGGGATGAGCTATCCTACCAGTAGAGAGAAGCACTAGACCATCCTTCAGAAAACTGCTACTTTTAGTTATGAGGAAAGAATAAAAATCACCTCTTCTTCCACAGCAGTGGATCTACTTGACTGTATCGGATATTTTTGTGTATTTATGTTGGAATTTTTCGTCGATACTTATCCTGGCTGCCACTTATAAAATGTTGTTGTCCTCATCAGCTCCCAGCCAAAGAAAATAAAAAATATATAAAAATAGTAGATATATGAAAAACAATTGAGAGGGCTCTGATTTCCAGGCCAAGTCCTTTTGTGTCCTAAATTCAGAAGACTCTTATAAAATTGTTCGATAAACGGTTATGGCGGTTTAATGGAAATTAATGAACAACATTATTGCGTCCAGTTTATAGAATGGCAGATACATCCCCCTGTGTCTTCTTTTTTGTTGGGGAATTGCCAATTAACAACATCTTCGCGGAGGCATATTTCCAAGTGAAATTAAAAGAGAAAAAGGTTTCTCCTCAAATTAGATCAATAAATAGAAACGTTTTTGAGGCCAGAGAAGTTAACAAAAAAAGGACGGAGAATTTCTTAAGGATATTTAAAGTAGATAATTGCGTATTTAATTAGATTTCAAATTTGGTGGTTGCCTTGAAAATACTCTCATTAATAATATCAAACGAATGGATAGCGTGATTAATTGCTGAAAAGTGGTTGCCAAACTTGTACTTGTTGGAGGATAGGAAGTTAATTTACTGGAAATTCATTTGACTATATCTATACGGACAAAGAAATGTTTGACTCGCATTGCAGATATAAAAATCATGCCAACAACCAACGAGATGTGACAATACTAGTTGGCCAAACGTGCTATTGAAAAGTAAAATTTGTCGTTTTCCTGCACCTGATAGTTTTGAAATGCTATATATACTACCTAAAACTTCGAGGTTAAGCAAGTTCATTACTAGTATGTATCTGACAAACTTTAAAATTTCTAAAAGAAATATTATTCCGATCGGCCAATTCATTTCCAAGGCTAGGAGCTAGAATGCACTTGTGAAATACTATTTGATTAAGAGAGTTGGTTTAGATCTCCTCTTTTGAAGAGCGGATAATGGTAGATTATACAGGTAACTATACTTATCTATTAATTCCGAAATTTTTAATTGTATTGAATTTCAAGTCGAAACTAACCACCTATTCATAGAATTCAAAGCCGCGTATGATACCATACATCGTGCAGGAGCTCCATATGGCGATGGCCGAATTCGGAATCTCGGCAAAACTGATTCAGCTGTATCGCGTGACCCTGGACAACAGGCGCTGCAATCGCAGTTTGGAAGCAGCTCCTCCGTTCTATCCGATCAAACTTGCTCCGGATTTCGGCAAGGAGACGCGCTATCATGCAACTTCTTCAATCTCGTACTGGAGCAGATAGTGCACAGGGCAGGCACCAGATTATGTCAAATGAAAACGATTGAACGTTTTCGTTTCGACAATAGCAGTCTCTGTCTATTGCCACAGATATGATAGAGACAGCTTTAGTGAAAACGAAAGCGGGCTCCTTCGAAAGAAAAATACTTCGGCGGATTTTTGGTCCTGCGTGCGCGGAGGGCGAATGGAGGAGAAGATACAATCGCGAGCTCTATGAGCTGTACCAAGATGTGGATGTAGTCAAAAAAGCCAAAACACGTCGACTACACTGGCTCGGCCACATCGAGCGAATGGACAATAATGCTCTAGCTGAGAGGATCTTCGAATCCAAGCGCCTATGTTCGAGATGATAAGAAAGACCGCACATCGACCTCCGTTTCAATAACCAAGCCATCAAGGATGCCAGAGCGCTTGGTCTCGACAACTGGAAGCAGCGTGCCCGGGATCGTAGAGGATGGAAGGCTGCAGTGTCTCAGGCAAAGACTCTTCACGGGATAAGTGAAGTGAAGTGAAGGAAACCGTACTCTCATAGAATGTTTGTTAAATGTTCGCGAGAGTGCTTTTATTTGTCCAACAGACATTCGCTGAATACAATAGTCTGACACTCTATTTTAAATGTTTGCTCGTAAATTACATAAGTTTGTCTAACCGAATTCATTAATAATTTTGAGTTTTAGAAAAATCTGTAGAACTGAAAAAAAAAAGTAATTAATAGCGTTGTAAGATTTTTTAAATTAAACTAGCATATTTCAAAGTAAAATTTAACCAGAAATGAATAAAGCTACGATTACACGACCATTTTTTTGCGTCATTTAAATGGCGCTTTGACTTAAAAATCGAATCACAAAGCCGTCATTTTAATGTCGTTCTGTGTGATCGCCATTTTTGGGATAACATTTTCGGCGTCATTTAAATGAATAGGAAAATGGCTGACCAAATGACATGAATTTTGTGCCATTAAAATGACGGAAAAAATGGCCGTGTGATCGCTCTTTAATGACGCCTAGGACAAATGACTAAACTTTTTTTCTGTTGCGTCATTTAAATGGCTGCCTCCAAAAAATGACAAGGCACGAAATTCATGCCTTGTAATTTTTCTACACAAATGACAAATGACGCAGAATTTAATACGATATCTGTGCTTTCATTTGGATTTTTGTCTCATGGCGAAAGGACGGACATGTAAATAATTAATAAACTGTTTTCTATTTTTTTTTTGTGGTTGTGTTGTTCAGTACCTATTGAGAGAAATGGACTACGAAACGTGGCCATCAAGTGCCGACAATTTGGACTATTCAGTTGTGAATGTGAATGTTGTGAATTTGAATATCGTAGTACACAAGGTACTACCTCAACAAATAATCGAATTAATTGGCTGACATACGAAGAACATTGCGATCTAGTTCAGGTTCTTCTTCGCGCAATTCGAGTAGTAATCCAGCACAAAATCCACTCTTCTTGCAACGGCTCAACCACTCCTTTTGCCAATTAATCCGCTTTCATCGCATTGGTTCGTAATCAAGATCGTCTTCACTGTTTTCCAGCACACGCGCTGTTAAAAACGCCGTCTCCGTAATTTCCACCATCATCGCAAAAGTTCTTTTTAATACTTTTTTATTTATGTATTAAAATTTTTTTTTAGTTTTCACTGCTATTTAATTTAATTAAAAAAGTCGCACGTACGTGTCTTCGCCGAGAGAAAAACACTAAATGACAGTAGCTATATTTTTCTCATTGGTCTGATCGCAAAACAGATAAATGACGCGAAATCGATATAATAGGAACGGTGACATTTGCCATTTTGATGAGTCAAGTCATAAATATGTGATCGTCATTTTTTCGCTCGTCAGATGGAATCCCAACGGAAAATTCTAAATGACTCGCAGTGTCCGTCATTTGATTTTAGGATAAAAATGACGATGGTAGTCATTTCGTGTGATCGCCATTTTTTCGCAAATGAGCAATGATGAATCGTAGCTTGAAAGTCACTCTAATGCGACATTTTTTCCTGACGTCACAGCGTCATTTAAATGACTCGAAAAAATGGCCGTGTAACCGTACTTTAAGTCACTCTTTATGATACCTATACATTTTGTTTATAAATAAATAAAATGATAAAATAATATTATAAATTGAGGTCGACAAAAGCAAACTCATGTGAACTTCAAGGATGATAATAATACATTCGACAAACGAGAAGGTTAAAAAATGGAGAAGAAATATTCCTTAACCGCCCGCACACGACCCCTTAGCAATTTCACATTTAAAATTGAGTCTACAAAATCCCATTATTTCCCTTTGTGAAAACATGTAACCCCCTTGACTTGGTTGGAATCAGAAAAGCACTTCATGCAATTGCTACGAACATTTATCTAACCTATTAACTCAGAAAAATAACAAATTAAAATCAGCCTACGTAAGTATGCGCCTGATGCCTACCTACCTATAAAAAAACAACATCCCATGCAACATAACAAGACCTCCCTAGGCCAATTATGTTGAAGTCAATAAGCAACAAAAATTTAAAATCAAAATCTCGGTTTTTTATAAAATACCTAAGTCCCATTCTTTTCTTACCGCATCTAGTACCCGAACTCTCCATCAAAGTCGCAAAGTTCCAGGCCGCTGCTGTGATGGCAGAAGCAAGCAAATCTGATATAGGTACAAATTTTAAATAACTACCTACCATACACCATACCATCTTTGGCTCGGTCTTTCCTTTGACCAAGCAGAGGAAAATTCAACAACACATCCATCCATTTATTGAGTATCCTTATTCCTTCATGTTCATATACCTCTGGTCCACCCCATCAACATTTCATTAATCCTGTTGCTAGTGCCAACGGTTGCAAAGTCAACGCTAGCTAAAAATGTTTGGGTTTGAGCTCCACCCATCTGCAATACTATACTGTACAAGGGTATACAGGAACAGGACTGTACAACACTGATGTTGTATTCAGCTCGTTTGGTTTCTCTCTCACGCTCTAGCTAGTCATTATTATTGTTGTGCCATTGTAGGGATATGCCGTTGGTACAAGGATATCAAAATGGAAATTGTATGTATAGGTTCGGATGTAGGTGAATGCAAGACAAGGTATGGGCCTGTATAGGATGCTTATACTGTGTCAATGTGTATGTGTAACGCTTTGTGTAACTACAAACTTTCGGTCTCGGATCGGAGCATAACACAAGAAACATCGTACAAAAGTTGTTGCGCTATTCTATGCTGTTGCTTTCTGGACCAGAAATGAAGTCCATGTCGATAAGGGAGTTTGCTGATGTTGTTGTTGTCGTTGCTTTGGGACGATACCCTAACTATACCTATAAATCTAAACAAATTTATTTGTGAATAAAAGAAATATTAGTAAAGTAAACAGAACGGAAACATTATAACTATTGGGAGCACAGTGGTGTCAGGAAGAATAATTGGGTTAGCTTTTAAGATTAAACTAGACCCATGGGTATGGGTTCACACTCACAAAAGTTTATAGGCTTTCGTTTTGTGGCACACAATAACTGTAGGTAGCTCTTAAGGTTCATAAGTAGAAATTGTGTCAGCAATAGACATTTAAAAATCGTTTCCAAAGATGGTAACATTCACGATTTTCTCAGATTCATACTCGTAGTATTGTTGTCAGGGTTGATCTCAGGGTGTTCAAATCCGGGTGTCGATGTCCTTGTGGTGGTAGAGAGGGTTGTTCATCTTGGTATTATCCTCGATTGTGGGTTGCCTCGGTAATATCGTGGAAGGGTATAGTTGCCTTGTCGGTGTCTCTTGGAAATAGGTCCTCGTTTAGTACAGCCAATACATGGTACAATATAGGTAACGATGCTCTGAGATGTGTTGGGTTTCTGCAATCCTTCAGACTAGAGGGTTTGGATGGCTGGATGCATTCCCGAATATTCTCTGGAAAAGTGTAACCATGTACTTTTCCAGGGGGGTGATGCTGGCTTCTTCGTAGAGTCTTGAACTTCTGACGTTTTTCTTTCGGATTGGATCGTAGTATGGAGTCCTGTGAAAACCTTAAGAGTTTTCTCTCAAAAATGGTCAGCTTTTTCATGTACGTCTTAGAAATGGTGTACCAAATTGGGAAACAGTATGTTACTACAGGCCTTATAAGTTGCTTGTAAAGCAGCAGTTTGGTTTTTTTACTGAGTCCGTTCTGCTTCTTCATCAGCTGGTAGAATCGATGAAACGCGAATGCAGTCATCTTGGAACAGTGTTCAGGCGTATGTTGAATCTAAATAGCTCGTTAAAGTTGACTCCAAGATACTTAATGTCGTTTGTGGTTGATAGCGCTGATCCATCAGGTAGTCTCAGCGTTACGCTACGACAATTGGTGGCTGATCGTCCTCTACTTCTTCCTTTAATGGGTCTTCTGATGCATATCATTTCGGATTTGGCTGTGTTGATCCGTATGCCCCATTTTTGGTAGTACTCGAAAAGTTTCCTGACGTTGACTTCAACTCTTCGTGCTGCTATATGTGGCGGAGTCGGATTCGTCGGTGAAAAGGCAGCTGTTGGTTGTGTTCTCGAGCTGAGGCTGGTCGGATGTGAAAATGTTGAAGAGTAGTGGACCCTATTTTGATCCTTGGGCTACATCGGCTCTAAGAGAAAATTTGCAATATTCGAAGGCGAAATTATGTCGACGGACCGATTTTAAAGACACGTCACAAGAGTCTCACATTTTGCATGGAAGTTGACATTTTTTTTAGAAATGTCAGAATTTACAGACCGAGAGTTTTGAAATGCGAAGGAAATTTGTGTCAATTGCCCAAATTTCAAACAGGCAAGATGTAGTAAACGAGATAATAGCTTCATTTGAATGGTAAGAATTTATAGTTTTTTAACATACGAAATGAATTTACGTATCGGATCTCCTCAAGAACGTTCAACTAAGGATCTGTAAGGCTTCCTCAAGAGGAATCAATTGCTTTATAAGAAACTAGCTTGCTTTATAATAGAAACTATCGGACCCGCAGACGTTGTCCTGCCTGAACGTTTGCTTGTCAATATCGAAAAACAGAGAACAGAATTTGAAATTATTTTTTTCATTATAAAAAAAATTGGGGGTAGGGCTGAAATTTTGTGGTTATATGTCCTGATATGCGAAAAATCTTAAAAAAAAAACTAAAAATCCTGAAAAATCGCATGTATGAAAAATAACAATTTTCCATACAAACTTTGATCTAATTTTTTCCTCTTTTGAAGTTCGAAATTCCCCAAATCATTTCTAAGGGCTCACTTTGGTCATAGCACGAAATTTGTTTCAAAATATTAGCTTCCTAGCTCTTTCCATTTGTGTTGGGCGTTGATCACCAATCAATCAGGACAAACTGTTTTACATAGGCATGAGATGACAGAATTTATAGCCCATGCCACGAGCGAAGCGAATTTGAGTCAATTATCCTTACTGAGATAGTTCCAAAACAAGGGTCGATAAGTTTTTGACAATATGATGGTTTCTACCTACAGAATAGTGACACCCAATATCCCCAAGTACCTACGGAAGTGATATGTTTCAAAACCAGCATCTAGAAGGCCCCTCTACCTCTAGGTACTTTGCAACTATTCAAGCTTAAAATTCTGAACCAACAGGTAGGTATCTACGAGCATTTCTTATCCTTATCCAGGGAGAAATGGCTCTTATGACTATTATTACGATTAAAAATCTGCCCCATCCTGTTCAAAGCCCAATATGAAGTACTTTTTACCCGTAAATTCATTCCTATAATGACGTAATGACTATTGCTGATCCATATGAGCTCAACAGAGCACCCCCTCCATAATTTCACATTGGCACCCCACTGTGTCATTGCATAAGCCTTATTCTCGAAATAACTACACATTTCGACTCGAATACACCTACGACAAATAGGAAGGTATCTCTACACCCTTAAGTATCATCGAATATTCTACGAAAACCATTCACATTGCAAAAGGGAGCCCAAAATCCTGGAGTGAGATCATATTCACATCGACAGCGACAAGTTATGTGAACTATAGTGAAAAGAATATCTTTTGTTGTCTCGATAGCAATGTGATTGTGATATAACAATAAAAATGAAGAGATAACAAATTGATAAAAAGAAAAAATATAGGAAACACAATTTACGCACATAGTATACCTACGTAAGAATGTAATATCGTTTCAGGTTAGTTCATACATACGTAAGACACCACACATGTCGAAAAAGTAAAGGGAAACCTACGAGTATACTTCAGTACGTAATTTTATAAAATTTCGAAAATACATATTGCATAACAGTCTAATGAAATTGATATTTCCATGGATATCCATGGAGAGAGGAAGCAGCAAACGAGTATCTAGCTCTCGCTGCTGTCGCACAAATATATATATATTCACGTTGTCTAGTACAACAGTATTGTACTGAAACTGAAATAGTGCTCGAGAGCAGCCATTCTTCAACGAAATGGTTTATATAGATAGATTTTCTCATCTCTCTGTTAGGTATAGATTTTGTTTGGGTGGGTTTGTTTCGTTAGATATACCTCATCAACCGATCTGCATTTAAGAAGTGACTAAAATTCGTAATACTACTTACAGACTAATAATAACCCATCCATTTAACTGCTACTATTGAGGTTCTTTTAAATATCTGTATAATGGATGTACCTACCACTACCATATTAATGCTGAAAGCCGAATTCCAATTGAGCATTATTTATATTTTTCATAAAATACTTCATATAAAATAATTTTTGGAACTGCTTTGTAATGGCTACCTCCGTCCTCAGATGTACCTACCATAAAATGTCGGTCTTCTTTTTCTAAGCTTCAAATCAGTAAGGTTCCGATTTCTCAATTCATTGGAGGTTTTGCAAAACGACCAGAAAACCTAATAATACCGTCAGAACAACAGCTCAAACCTATGAATGATTAATTCCCCGACTAAAGACCGATTGCTTTATGTTATCAAATTAATGTATATCAAATGGTGCAGGTAAATAAGTCCCCGGGAACTAAGTCCACTAAACGACATAGCCTATAGCAGTCTCACAGTCTTAAAAAACATTTTAAAAAAAGCTTCATCGAGATCTGTCCAGTAGTTTTCGCGTTTTTAAAGGACAAAGAAAATTCCTATAGTTTTATGTATATTAAAGAGTCACTGCCATTCAACGGCTTAAATTCACAAGAGGGTAAAATCTCTAAAACGGTTGTGAAGGCGTAATCAAATTCAAATACACTAATCGATTAAAATAAACAAAATTAGAAGCTATTGTCGAGATAAGGTGGCCTGAATCGAACTGAATTAGTCACACACTAAGTAAACCAAATGTAAACAACGTCCAGCAGTCCTTTGACTATAATCCTCAGAGTGTACAGCGGGTTGAAAGACCATGAAAAATGTGTAGATCAGACGTGTTAATAGAAGTAGAAGCGACCCAAAGCAACAATTGAAATACTCAGCTATGAAAGTGTTAGCGAGGATCTAATTAGTATCTTAATTCGAGGCTACTATGTATCGCGGCTTTGTTTTCCGGAAATTTCTTACCTTTCACTTATCGACAAGATCCAATTGGTTCAACAACTGAAGCCCAATAAATATCGTTCGCGCTAGATTTAAGATCAATAGTTTAAGTTGCATGTTGAGCCTCATATCTACCTTGAAATTTCGCTCAGTTTTGAAGCCGAAATTTTGATTATCGGGTTTTGCTAATAAGCAAAACTGCTACAGGCCATTTTTCGCCCTGAAAAGTTCCTCATAATCACGTGGCCTTCATGTTGGTACCATAATTGGTATATTTGAAATGGTGGCTGGCGTAAATCGCAAGCATGATGTGATGTGGCCTATGTGCGAGTAGGCCGTACGATGCAAAGCGCTTTGTAGACAGAATTTTAGAGGTCCTACATTGTGTACGTTAATCGTGCCAAATTTTTTACAACAGTTAATTATTGTGTTGAAACTTTCAAGGCAATATATTTAATGTTCATTATGTTCAGCAAATAATCTAGATTGATGTGAAAAACAAAAATTATCCAAACGCGTGATTTATTTTTCCGTTAAATTGTTACATTATATCAATTATCGAAATTTCTTCGCATTTCATTTTTTGCAAACTTTTTTAAAGTTCGTGTTGTAATTTAAAGTATAATCTTATAAATGGACCAAATATTAGTTTGTTTGTTTTTTCTAAAGGCGAGCGATGCTGCCCGCCTTGTGGTTCAGCTAGTTATTGTATAAAATGCTCCATCTTTATTAGAATACCAAATCATATCCTTGGCGCCAACGGTGATAATTAAAAATAATTATATACCAATGGCATAAAATCATCAGCCTAGTATAATACGCAACAACACAGCATAATAAAATGAGTATAGGTACTCTATCGATTTACAATTTTTTTGAGCCAACATTACGACAACCATTTAACTCATCCATCCGTATTCGTAGCCCATAATAATTTTAACCATTAAAATCGTTGTCCTTCGATTAAAAGCCATAAAAAGATATAAAAACCCGACTTTATGACACAATAACCGTCATACTCGCTGCATTATAAAGACAATACAATCCCTCAAGGATTGTCACGAAACCACCGCATATCAATAAAATCGCTTCACCAAATATAGCCACGAAATTATGTACACTCCAGCGTTAAATTTATAACAATTTTACTGTGTCCACCACAGCGACAAGAAGCGATAGCTACCATAGCCCATAGTAAAGGAAAGTTCACAAAACCATTAAAAATTTAAAGTAGGTAATGTATGACAGTCGTCAGATGAAACACCCCATACCTACCCCAACAAAACAAAACGTCACTCGAATGAAAAACAGTCCTTGTTTTGATGGGTAGATTGGAGGAAGTGGAACCTCTGTATATCTTTCTTTTAATTTCCGTTTTCTTAATTACTCCTGCTTGTGTGCGGTATCCTTACCTTTTCAAGCCCTGTCTGTTTGCTGTATCTATATAGGCAATAAAAAAAAATCCTTTATTGCACACACACTCGCAAATAAAGGGAACCTTATACCTATACCTTTACCACTTAATAACACTTCATTTTACTATCCTTCCAAACAGACAGCGGCAGTCGGCACAGTGCACGATCGTTAAATGAATAATTGACCATAATTATCGCAAATGCTACAGTTGCTACAATCCTCTCAATTGGACAGCTTTCTTGACGGCTCCTTTTCTTGTGATTTTTATTGAAATCTTAAACGATGACGAGAGTGGCGTAAAGTAGGTATAGGAGAAGAGAAAAAGGATTTTTCGCTGAATGTTGCAATTTGCGTAGATAATAAAAAGTGTAAATGTTGTATAATTGCTCACACACCTGGATGAAATGATTTTCTTTGTGAAAACAAAAGAACAACTATACTGTGCGTTGTGTTTGTGTGGAAGTTTGAGCAGCGGAAATGGTTTTGATTGCTTCATTTGGAATCTACGTGCAACATTGTTGGGTCATTACTCGGAATGTGTAGCTTTATACAATATTTCTACATTCTTGACAAGAATTCATTAAACATCCTTATAATTATAGGCAATGACGTCTACTTATATGTGTACTTATGTCCTTATGTGGTTGTCATTCGGATTAGGCTATTACAGTGTTATGTCTGAAGGGAGATGATTTCAATACTCATGCAAAAGTCACGAAAATAATAAATTCTTTCGTTCCGTATTGAATTAAGAAGTCGCTGGTGGTAGCTATTGCTACAAAAGTCGGTACTACTGGTTCAGTTTAGCACTGTGTTTCGTTAATGTAGTGATTTAGGATAGGCTCTGATCGCCAGTGACTAGACTTGTTGAATTTTTGGTGCAAATAGAGCTCGTTGGTATTCATAAGAAATATTTCCGTATCCTTACAACATAGGTACCTACATATATGTAGGTTGGTTTGTAGGTTTATGTTGGGTCGCCTCTTGCTTCTTAGAAGACAAACACCTTACCCTAACTGTCAAAAATAATGTAAAAATACTAAATGTAACAGCAACATAACCCTGACTGTTTGTGAACGGCTCCCTGAAATTACGCCAAAAAATTAAAGTAGAAAAAGAGCCCAACATTTGTTGCATTTTTTCCTAGGAACAATCGCCCAAATATTTTGACACAAATGCCGCTAATTTTGCCATTTTTTCGAAAACTCTTTCGGGCATTTTTTCCATTTAAAAAAATTGAGAAAACGCCCAAAAATGTGTTTTGGAAAAAAACACCAAAAACGTGAAATAAGACCTCAAACGAAAAACGAAACCGTGTGCAACCCCCCCCTGCAACCCCCCTTCTTGGGTTTACTGTCAGATTTCGGGCCTTATTGTACCCTCCACAGGAAAGTATATTCACTTTGTCATTACATTTGTAACGCCAAGAAGGATTCACCGGAGACCCTATAAAGTATATATATTCTGAATCGATCTAGCCATGTCCGTCTGTCTGTCTGTCTATCTGTCTGTGTTTCAGTACATAGTACAGTATGCAGTGGAGGATATTAAAGCATCGGCCAGGCCGATGATAACACTTTTACTTGTTTTTATTTTTTTTTTTTGCGTAATTTCCATTTAACTTTTTGGCTTTTTTTCCAAAAATATGGCGTAATTTCCTGGCATTCTGGTGAATTTTCTTTTTTATTTTTTGGCGGTTTTGCCAAAAATATAACGCCACATTTATTTTGATCTTTTTTCCAAAACACTTTTTGGCGTAATTTCAGGGAGCCCTTGTGAACTTGGGCTAACAAACCTACGAATTGACATTCGAATGACGTTTAATCTATCAATTTGACCGCGTGTATTTTGCGAGTACGTATTTCCAATATGCCATTTTGTAACCAGATTCGTCCAAGTCCACAAGCAGCCACAAGTTGGCGAAAAGTAAGTTGCTAAAATAATATAAATGACTTTTGTTACCAAATTTTATAATTATAGAGAATACACATTCAACCTTCATGTGAAAGGGAGTTTTATTCGAGCAACCGACTCGTTACGGAACGAAAATTCTGGTGGACACTAACGAACCGACCAATCACCCACCTAAACTGGTATACGGCGAAGGCATTTCCCCTTCGCAATTTTGGACCGAAAATTGACTAGCCCCTGATCATTATGTCGTTGTACCCGTTGACGAAGTTAGGAAGTTGCTTATTGGTATTTTTGCCAAAATGAAAAAGGGAGATGGTTTCCATGTCCCACCAGCAGAAGCTTCTGATTAATTCTGGCAAGTTCGTTGCTGTTCTTCTTGTGCCATTCTTGAATGGACCAATATTTTCTTTCATTAGCTCTGACTGACTTCTGCATTCTTACCCGGCATCAGGTTCAGGTACCTACTTACGAATCTCAATCAAAGCGTACGCGACCCAGGCGTAACATTCGGCGGGTGCGGAAAAAATAAAAATCTACAGAAGTGGAAGTAAGCAAAATCGTTCTTCATTACGCGGCTCCAGGACTACAAAATGATTTATTGGATGCACCGATAACTTCTGAAAAAATAGTTACAGCACTGACTAGGCTAAAGGATAATAAGGCTCCAGGATCGGATCTAATTCCAATCGAATTTTACAAATATGGATCTGATGAACTTGTGGAAACACTGAAAATTCTTTTTAATAATAAATTGGAGTATTGCGTAATTCCGCAACAGTTTAAGGAAGCATTAATTTTTCCGATTCACAAGAAAGGAAGCAAATCGGATCCAGGCAATTATCGAGGAATTTCTTTCTTGAACGTATCCTATAAAGTCTTTACTGTGGTACTTCAAAAAAAATATAACTAGGTATGTGGATTGATGTAAATAAGCTATTTAAGGAATATCAAGCAAGATTCAGACCCGGATATTCAACTGTTGACCATATTTTTGTCTTAAGAAGCATTGCTGAGTCCTTTCTGGTTAAAGGTAAAAAGTTTTACACGTTCTTTGTCGGTTTCAAGGCTGCATTTGATACGGTTGAAAAGTTTTACTAAAACTTTTTAAGATGGGACTCTCAATAAAATTGGGTAGAGTTTGTCGAATTCAAGGCGGCACTTGATACGGTTGACCGAATCGCTCTTTTACTAAAACTTTTTAATATGGGACTCTCAATCAAATTGGTTAGAGTTCTTCAAAGCTTATATGGGGATACTTGGGCAGCGGTGCGGAGTGTTTCCAGACAAAATCAGGAGTCAGGAAGGGTTGTACCTTAAGCCCGGTACTTTTTGCGTTATTCATCGAGGACATTGTTGACTGTTTACCAGGAGGTATTGAATACCAAGGCACCCTAATTAAGGCTCTTCTGTTTGCTGACGATATTGTGCTCCTAGCATATTCCTCTGCAACTCAGCTGCAGCTGATGAACCGATTAGCCGAATATTGCAGTTTATGGAGTCTAGTTAACTTATCTATATCTAGAAGTGACGGAGAAAGAAACTGTCTTACAACGAACACCGGTCATTCAATGGGCAACAAATAGAAATTGTGAACGAGTACAAGATTAGTATCTGGGGATGTACTTGATAAAGATTAGGTATGGAGAAGCACGTGAAGGAAAATGTTACCAAAGCAAAAACAGCTATAAATACGACATGGAAAAAATGCATTACAAATAAAGATATTGCTCATAGGAGTAAATTCAAAATATTTGAAGCAGCCGCCGAGTCCATTCTATTTTATGCAGCTAAAGTATGGGGAAGTAAAAGGTACGATACGGTTGAGAAACTGCTAAGATTCTATATTAAGTGCATTTTCCACCTTCCCCAGTACGCCGAACTACTTGCTAGCGACTGAAACCGGGCTGTCTCCTCTATTTATAAAAACCCTCAAATTACAAATCGGTTACGTGCTCAAGGTTCTTAAGATAGAAAACCACCGTTTACCCTAAAATGTAGCGCTTAGGGCAATTAGTAACAGGTCTATAGTTGGTACGGAGACTGACTAGAGTTGGTACAATGTTGTGGAATGGAGTTGAATCTCCACCCGGAAACACCCTAAAACTGGAAACCAATAATTCTTGAAGACCTTCTGCAAAAGCTGGACTGTAGTGATCAGAAGTGGATCACAAGCTCGAACCACCTCTACTTTTTTAACGCTGGCGCAAACAACATAGTGCTACGCCTTTTGGTCCCTGACAAATTTCATTGAAATTAAATTCAGAAGCGGTGCGGATTCCCCCTCGTGCGTATCTCTTATGCGGTTTTATTGCGATATGCGAATAAGTATTGCATTTTTCATGCTGTTTTTTTGTATTCTGTAAGCTGTCTATCCACATGACCAGCATTTAAATTAATACTCCATAATAGGCAACAGATATATAATTTGTTATTATAAATTGTAATACCTATTCTTTTAAAATGTAAAGTAGCCACTAGAACTGTCATCATGTGAGAGCGCCATCTACACACTAAAGGATTAAGTATCAATTGTGTAGCCAACTTAAGAAAAAGAAGTAATTGTACGAAGAGGGAAGGCGGCCATCTTGTGTGTGGCATTCTAGAAAAGAGGCGAGACACGACAAGTCAAAAATAAAATCGGCTGACATCGCCATTATAGAAAGTGTTCTTTTATTTGGTCTTTAAAAAATTAAATATTTTTATTATAAAAATAAAACTTACGCTCAGAAAATTATCCGTATTTTAATATATTTTCACAGAAACGTTAAAATCTTTGTCGTCGAGTGACGTACATCGTACATGCCCAGAATAAAGTAAAAATGTATCGCCCCGCAACGCAAATTTACAGAGCCCCCGAACGCAAACACAGTGCATCGAAGTCTAATACATTGGCTCAGTAACCTTAAGTGAATGGATAAAAACGCTCCACCCAAGAATTACTTTGAATATAAGGCCCAATTGCAATTTTTTGGAGGGAAAACTGACCAAAAAGATCTAACTTTAGCTTCGAAGACCAAGCTATAGTGGATGCCAGACTAGCTGATGCTTGACGAAAGTCTGCCGTGTCTCAGACATAGACGCTTCCCGCGTCTGTGGCTTCGGCTTGTTAAATAAGTAACTAATACCATGCTTTTATGCCAAAAATTAAGAACTCGAATAAGCGAATTGTTGTAAGGATATAATAATAAAGAAATCCTCCATTATACCCCCAACAGCGATCCCAAAAAAAATTTAAAAAATGTCATTTCACTCTCCTTCCCCCTGCCGTTTTGTGACATAGCAGTCATTGCTCGTTCACGCAGAGTTTACATCTCATCTAAATACATAAGAGAATGTTCTGCTTCATGATAACAAGTGTCCACTGAAACATCATCCATCACTAGTTGAACTCCCACAAGAAATAAAGCCACGTGTCCTGCCCTCTTGGAGTAGAGTTATAAAAATACCCAATTTGTTCTGTCATTTGTTTTATATGAAAATATACAAAACATCCTAGGAAATATTATGTAAAAGGATACGGAAAAGAATTATTGAAATATGTATCCTCATCAAAATATATTTTATTCTGTTTGTTGTGTACGTCTTTCTCTTGAACATAATTTAGATTTAATTTCACACAAACTCATATACAAACATGAACAGAGCGTTAGCTATATAAAAACAGACATAACATACGTTCAAGGAATCAATAATCCTCTTTTCCTAATTACTCTGTTCTTGTGTAAATAAGTCTATTGACATTGAATAAATACAGTGGAAGCATGCACATACGCCTCCATCTCTTATGAGCTCACCAGAAGAGACGAAGCTCCAGGATCCCTAGGCGAGCAACACGGTCGCTTTATATATCCGCTTAAGGATACCGCACCATATAGAAATTAAGACCACCGTACACTGTACCGAAAAATAAAGTTAAAATAATATCTCCGTAGAGCTGGGCGGACGTATGGTGGAGGGTACTTTTAGGACGACATCCACAACACCATATCGCACACATATACGGATAGGTATTATTACGAATACTAGCCCCGGGCCAGAATAACATCCGAAACTCTCCTTAAAAGCGTCGAATAGACTGCCTCTATGCATATCGTATACGGACGGAGACACAGACGATGATTATACACGTACATTACATTAAATACTCGTTTATCCGAAAAAGAGATCGATCCTGGTTCGCAGCAGGAGCATAACAAGTAGTATAAGAAGAAGTAAAGTTTCAAAAACACACACACAGTTCCTCGGTATAGTGCGGAGAAGCACTTAAGAAAATGTTCTATACCCATCATCTTGCTAGAAACTGGAACTCACTATATATATAACATGGTCCTAGCGTGTATGTTACGAGTACGAGAAAAAAAAATTGACCACTACTCTCTGTCGTATACGTAATCTGTCTGAGAATGATTTCCTGAAGGCGTTTTCATCTCTCGGATTTCCGAGGTTATTAAAACAGACCCCCCAAATAAATATTGTAAAGTTTATTTTATTAGCTATGTGCAGTGCTGGAAATTCGAGTCTGATGAAATCGTAGTGGGACTAAATACTCCAGGATACTCCAGGACCATCATGTAGTATCATGTGATACTTGAAAAATGGTACCAATATCATCATTCTTGGATCATCTTCCGAATGAAGATTGTCCTGCGGGTGTTTGGTACATAAATATGAACAGTCTCTGTAAGTATTCTTTTTTTCTATTTATCAGAGTTTACAATTTTTTAGCGTGTACATTTAAGAAAACATATCCTGAAGGTATTAAGGACATTGTGTCGATTTAAGTGGAATGAGTGAGTTTGTTTTGCATACTAGATGTTTTTTCGAAGCGAATTTAAGTTGAATAAACATTTTTGAAAGGCGGATCTTGCCAGCAATATTTAAAAAAGAAAAGAAAACAAATATTACAATATGAAATGAACAGGCTACACTATAGTGAACCAAATTTGGTAGTGATATTGACAAAAAAGCACGTAGACTTGAAGAAATGGTGATCAATATAAGGTCAACACCTCCTGTCCGTTGTTTTGACAAATATTTTGTTATATTTAAGAAATATTGTCACTTCGAAGAAAGTGTCATCAAAATTAGTGTTCTTCGTTTTAAAAAAATATTCTTCAAATTGAAAAAAACATTCTTCAACTCGACGCATCGTGCATTATTAATCAACGAAATTTTCTTCATTTTTACGTATTCTCTTCTTTAAATTGAAAATCAATTCTTCATTTCAACCCTTGACTTTTTTCATATTAAATAAATATTCTTTAATTGTATGCATCAATTTTCTTCAATTCTTAACTTATTTATTCATCATTAAAACATTTTTTTAAGGTCAAAAACATTTTTTTTTATTTTATTAGCATTAGGTATATATACAATTGAACGTTTTATTTTAACTTACATTTTTATAAGTAATTTAACTTAAATACTTTTTGTTGTCATAATTGGGCTTGACTTTATGCAGGTTTAGCAGGTTTGGGTAAAGGTCCTAGCTAATTTTGGAAAAATTAAACAAATTGATTAAAGTTTGTTTAATGTTATGTGATTTAGAAATACGACGACTTACTTATTGCCCAGTTATGATGATCATTGGCTTAATATTTGTCTTGATGCATCTCCTCCGCACGGTTTATCGAGAAAGATAGCCTAGAAAAGCATGTTAGCTTTGGGGAAAAAATTATAATAAAAAGTTAATGTTTTTTTTAATTCATTTAGCTGCGATTAAAGGTAGGTATACTCTACATTTTCTTCTAGAAAGGAAGTGATGAAAAATATTTATTTTACTTACGTTTTTCTTATACAAGTGTGTTTGTGAAGTTTGCTCAGTTGCCTCACTTTAATTTATAATTTTCTTGACACGACTTCACTTTGTCACACTTTCAATTATAAAAGTTATCACTTCGAACGCAATATTGAACAATAAAAATGAAACTTCTTCAAATTGATTAATTTCTTCAATTTGAAGAAAAAAACGATTAAAAATCTAAAAATATGTTATGAAAAATTGTTGATTTGAATAACTAATTCTTCAAAAATTAATAAAATATTTTCTTCGATATCACCTACCGGATTTAGTTCAGTCAACGAATTCAGTTTGTCAATATGACGAAATTTCATTCGTTTGAATAAAATACTAAATCGGACAGCTGTTGAAGAAATTTTATTGATTTTGAATATTAAATTTTCAATAAAACGAAAAGTTTGATGAAAAATTGTCGATTCGAATAATAAATTCTTCAAAGATTGACAAAATATTTTCGTCAATATGACCTACGCGATTTGGTTCAGTGTACATACTTAGGAATATCAGACATCAATAATTTATATATACCCATCACTTTGATGCAGAAAAAATGAAATTCCATTTCTTCCAAGACTGGCAAGACGTACACGAGAGTGTTAAGAAAGTTTTTCACAGGATCAAAATTTGGATATGCGAGATATAGGCTGTGACATCATATGGCAGCACCATAATAGATCTGCATTGACCTAACTGCGGAGAGTGGAGGATTTTTGACTATCCCATCAACCCTTCTACTTACTTTTTTTTTCTTTTTTTTTTCCCCTTTTTTCTGAGGTTGCTACTAACCGCTGGAGCACTCAGACATTCAAACTACTGGTCCATAGTACAGCCAAACAGACACCTTACTTTACTGTACTTAGTTTTCCCATCTTTCGAAGCACTCTGACCGTCAGAGCCACCCGCCACAGCAAACTTCTGTCCGCTGGTACTGCAACTTGAGTTGGTTTCAGTACTTGCATCATTCATTACCAGTGCACGGGCAGCTCCATCGATTGGAGAGCCTCCGGAGCTGTCGCCTATAGGTGTGATCACGACGTCCAGTTTTCGTCAGCAAGTACTACTACTTCCACTACTGGTAGTAGCACCGGATTCATTTGGAGACCGCGCGCGGACACACTTACAGACTTGAGAGGGGTTTTGTCTCTTTACGAACTTGGTTCGTTTCTGCTTGCTTTTCGGGCCGGCAGAACAGGAGGCAGTGCCCGATCCAAGGGGTTGATTATCTTCAGTTGGTGAGACCTTCACCGACCTGTTCCTTTTCAAAGACACCACCGAATAGCTGTCAGAAGTGCTTGCGCTTTCAGCATATAAAGCGTCTTTGCGCCGCGAATCTAACCGTTTCTTCATTTTCCTCTTCCACTGTCCCTTGTACAGGTGCAGCTCAAAGCCCACCTCTTCAGGAACCCGTTCAACCATGGAGATATCGCGACCGTTAATGGCAGTGCAGTGGGTAGCAGCTTGTCTCACGCTCAATTTCCCGAGTGAATCAGACATAGAGCCGCAAGAGTCGCGTTCAAGAATGAATGTTGGGGCCACCAGAATCCGTGCCCCGGATCGTAGTCGAGCAAACTACGGATGGATTATGGCTATTGCCAGTACCACCTGGAGTAGATAATTCCGCTTGTTTTGAATGTTAACCACTGGCGCCTGTGGGTTAGAATACACTAACAGTTGGTTTGACTGAGGTTAAGCTGACCGTCACCTGAAACCCTCCACCTTTACCAGGGCTTAGGACCGGCATGTTACTTCCGTAACAAGGCGGAGTTCTACTTATTTACTGTAGTCCGGGGTGGACCTGGGCCTCAATCAGCACGCCTCTCCAGTTAACCCGATCTTTGGCCAACCGCTGTTTCTTTCTTTGCCTAAGAAGGCAACTGACTAGTAACGCCTTATCAAGAACCACTAAGGAAACTCTATATAAGACCCTCATCCTGCCAGTCTTGCTCTATGGCGCAGAAGCATGGACGCTAGCTAAGGTGGATGAAGATCTCCTTGGTCGCGTCGAACGTAAAATTCTTCGAGTGATTTTCGGTCCCGTTTGCGTTGACGGGCTTTGGAGGAGGAGATTTAACAGCGAACTTTAGGAGGGACAACAAAGTAGAGGAAGAACTCGCCTTAATGTGGTGCGCAAAAGTGGACGGTCAACTCAACCAACTTGGAGTGCGCAACTGGAGGCAAGTGTAACTCTTCGTTTGATTTCTGCTGAGTTAATAGCGGAGCCGAGGTAGACAAAGTTCCGAACCACCTCAAAATGTTAGCTGTTTATTGTGACTTTTGTGCGATTCGTCGATGTTAGGTGTCCCTTCTTGTTGACAGCACTTAAATTGGTTTTCCACTAATTCACCGCTAAACTAATTTTTGCCACCTTCTGTGCCTATACTTGCAAACGCACCAGTGACAGCTTGCTACGTTCTGCCTATAATGTCAATGTCGTCAGCGTATGCAAGTAGTTCAACAGACTTTTGGAAAATTGTGTCCCTGGCGGTGGCTTTCGAGTTTCGCACATTTTTCTCAAGTTCGATGTTGAAAAAGTCACATGACAGCGCATCGCCTTGTCTAAATCCTTTTTTGACATCAAAGGTATCGGTGAGACTGTTTCTGACCTTTACGGAGCAACGGGCGTTCTCCATCGTCCTTCGGCACAATCTGATAAGTTTGGCAGGGATGTCAAAAGTAGACATGGCTCTGTATAGCTCGTCTCTATAAAAGCATTTATATCCAGCCTAAAAGTCGATAAACAGGGTGGGTATCGATTTGGAGTTCTTGAGTTTTCTCCAGGATCTGCCATAGTGTGAATATTTGGTTGGTTGTGGACTTACCGGATCTAAAACCACACTGACAGGGACCACTCAGTTCGTTGACGAATGTAGGCGTTCACACAGTATCGCAGATAGGATCTTACAGTCGAAGTTGAGGACACTGATGCCTCTATAGTTGGGGCTGTTTCTAATTTTAACCCTTTTATCTAACCCAATAATCTTGACGAATACTGTGTCGGCCTATGGACATTGGACAAGCTGGAAAAACTACACCTACTCTATCCATTTTTAGAGAAATAACATTTAGATACAGTTGTTTTTTGTTTTAAATTTCGAAGTTGCCCGATCTAGTTCATATTTTATTAAAAAATGATTTCTAAAGGAAAACAACTACTGAGCCCACAAAACACATGTTTGTAGCATAAAAAATGTGGAAGACGGTGGTTAAAAATGCATCTACAATTCAGCATTTAGCTGCATTTAAGAATGTTTCGAAATAAAATTCCAAACTGCTGATGCCACATTGTAAAAGGGTAAAGTAAATAAACCTCCACATCTGTTTGAGCTTAATTTCTGACAAGCATCGTATGATCTGTTCATTTCAAAGTTCTGTAATGTCTTCTATAGTTTTCGCTTCTACAAAGACTCATTTTCTTAATTCAAATTAGTTAAATTAACCCGTTTTATGATATGAATCTCAAAAGCAGACATTTATAAACAAAACCACCTATTGAAATGGGTAGCAGAAAAATTAAAAACAAATTTCCCAGACAAGATTATGTTTAATGAATTCTCCTTTGACAAACCTCCGCACCTGTCACAACGCACTTGTCTACCCACGCATTCAGCGACTTAATTTAGAGAAAATAAAAACCTCAATCATTACAAACGCTCGTTTGACGAAGACCATGCCAAAGCGTATAGAACTATATACACAATTTTGAGCGAAATCCTTTTTGATATTATAAAAGCCTTTTGCAACCTCAAAGGATGGTTTTCCTTTATGAACCACAAAACACCAACTTGTCGTCGAGCGAAAAGCATGTAGTATCTACAGCTACAGTAGAAGAAAGTTTACTCTCAACAGAGAGTGGAGTACTTCATGATAATATTCACATGTGTCTCTCTGTCTCTGTCTTGCTTTCGATTTGCGGATGCATTTTTTTTTTCGAAAGGTCTCCATGGTGTTTCTAGGACCACCGCACCTGCTCTGGTGCTGCGGTGTCGTTTGTTAAGAAATTTGTCTCTTCGAATACCATTATAAAAGGCTGACTTATACAATACAGCTCCATCCCCAAGGATACCGCCACTATGCCACAGCCACATCACTCTATATAGCTTCCTTCGCGGTTTTCTATTTCTGCCCGACGACATCCGCAGTTAGGACAAAATATACCTTAGGGAGGATTGAAACCTTTTCACCTCATACACTATAATGGGATTGCGACAAGAGGAAAAGGAAAATTTTTAGATACACTCAAAGTGCCAGACAATGCACAAATATATTGAATGGTTCCACATGGACGGGGTGTAGGGTTGTAACGAATTCATGCTGTAAAAGGTCGTCCGTGTTGCGCGTTATTTGTGTCTCTGTTTGCATTCTTGTTTAGCTTCGTATTTTGTTCTTATACCCCAGCCAGATGTATAGGTATATTGACAAGGCTATATCACCCGACCCACCAAACTTCCACGTTGGAAAGTTTTCTTTTCACTTTAAAAATAAATGCCATGCCATTTGTATAGCAAAAATGAAATTGATGGTAGGGAACGTGGGCGATGTGTGAAGTATCCTTGTTAAAGTGATGCACCAGCCACCAGCTATGTGTATTTTCCAAAAATATACATGTCATACCATAGAAAATCAAATAAACGACAAAACCTATGTGTATCAAGAGAAATCAATTTGAATGGGGGTGTAAACAAATAATACCACCAATACCAACATAGAGTTGTATCCTAGCATAATATTTTAACAACACTATTCCTTGACGTGAGTATATAGGAGTATAGGTATATTGCATGCTTCAGATGTGTAAATATTGTATTCGGAAATGCATTTAATATTGGATTAGGTACACTGGTGGTGTAAAGAATTCAAGGGGCTTGAAGAAGTTTTGCCTGCAATCATACAAAATCGAGAGGTGTGCCTGAGACATATAATATATCCGTAGCTGTAAGTCCTTAAGTAATTAATTGTCATTTAATTTGTGGGGTAGGGAATTGAAAGTATTACGCCATCTTCGTATCTAGATATTGCGAGGAATTTCATTAGATGTAGAGGTTCTCTCTTGAGAATGGACTGGGCCTGATTGCATTAGGTAAATGAAATGATTGCATCAACTGCAAGCAACTGGCTAAAAGGTGCACTTACGGGTGAGTATTTTTAACTTTTCTTTCAAGGATAATAATAGCGAATCAATCGTGTTTGCTTAAAGCTTCATATTGATTAAAGTGATCTATAATAAAATATTATAGTCCACAGTACACAGTTGTATACAATATTACTATACATATGCATAGGTACTTTACTTTGTTTGTAGTCCATGCTATTTTTTGACAATAATTTGGACAATAATTTCTAATACCCAATTTCACAGTGGCAGCTTAATCCTGGGCTTAGCTAAGTGTAGGATTGAACATAAACTTCGCTTAAGTATTTTTCGTTTTCACAGTCCATATTTAAACTTGGTTTAGTTAAACCACTAATTGAGTGTCATTGTGAACCATTTATCATGAATACACAAACCTGATGACTGTATGCGAATGTGTGTGCCATCTAAAACTACGAGTGTGCGTGGAAGCGAAGCATGTCGATGTTGTTGCCGTTTAATGCTAGAGAGTATTTCCACCAACAACGAAGAGATAATTTGACATTTGAACAGCATTGCCAAACATAATTATTATATTGTTGCATATTTTGCTTTTCTCAGAGAACTTTGAGATAAATATTATTTTATTGCACTTGGCAATTATGTATTCTCTGGATTGATACTTAAGCCCAGCGTTGCCGCAAAAAAATTTTCTTAGGTGCCATTGTCGGTAACCAAAGGTGCCAACTGGGTGCCACCAGACCTTCAACGGCAGTGAGATATTTAAAAACACAAGAAACATATAATTTCGCATTAGTATCATTACGATTATTTGTGTATGAATTCGTACACACACACACGATATGTATGTTTCACTACTTGAAAAAAAAAAAACATTCTTTTCAGTCTTTTTTAAATGACTTTATTAAGTTTTTTTTTCAATAACCAATAGAACAACGTAATGACTTGCACTCTCAATCAATTTTAAACATTTTAAGAAATGCTTTTTTTTAATATTATGTATTAAAATGTATCAAGCTCATAAGGTGCCAAATGAGAACTGAAGGTGCCAAGGTGCCAATCGGACTGTAGGGTGCCAAAATGGCACAATTGTGCCACTTCGGCAACGCTGCTTAAGCCACGGAAATCGGTGGCTTAACTTAAGGCACTATTTAAGCGAAGTTTATCGTTAAACCTGCACTGTGAAAACCAAATTTGTGTTAATCCTGAGTTTATACTTGGATCGACACTTAAGCTCGCAGTGTGAAATTGGGTATAAGTCGTTTAATTGTATAGACTTAGGTAGGGGAAGAATGGGAAAAAGGACCACGGGGCAAAAGGACCAAACTATTTTCTGGCTTAGTTTTTAGCTGCATTTTATTTTGCCTAATTTTCAACCGCTTCCCTTAGTTTCATAAACAGAGTGAAGTTGGTATCAGTTTAACCCTAGAAGGGTAATCTTCGTCGATTCGACGAATATCAAATTATTTTTTTCGATTTTCTCTTCGATCTTTATTCCGATCGCATCTTTTCTCCGTGTCACAACAGCCATCTCTAAAATCTTCTAGTTTGTGGAATTTCGTCGAGAAAACAGTTTGTCTAAGTCTTATTTTTATTGAAAAATGGCGCCAATGTTCGTCGAAACTATGAAGATTACCTTCTACGTAACTTTTAGTGTTCGATTCGAGCTAATATTTAAAAAAAAATTTCACCAATATTAACGAACAAATAAGAGAGGACAACGTAGATGCAATAAATGTAAAGAAAAGGGAACATTTTGACATATTTTCTTTAAACAAAATGGCGTATGACCAAGTAATCATGCGATACGCATATGCTGGGACCATAAAGTTGAGCTTTGTAACAAATGGTCACCATGAATTATTTTTGTTTGCAATATTTTTTATTTTTGTTCTTCAATGAATTCATTTTTATGTTCTTATGATTTTATGTTATATTTTCTTGTTTTTCTTTTTCTATAAAAAAAAAGTATGAACTGATCTCAAAATCCAAGGGTTTTTCAATATAAAGGCAAAAGTTTTTTAAAAAAATGTTTCTTCATTTTTTTTCTTCAAAAAAGTAATGGTCTATAAATATTAACTAATAAAATGAACAGGCATTTTGTGCACACTTTTCGTAAAAATGTTAGTCCAATATTACTTCGTCGATTCGACGAATGATTTACCTTTAAGGTACTAAAATATATGATTACTTTTCTAGGGTTAAATAAAATCATGAAAACAGACAATATCTTAAAAACTCACATTTTGTGAAAGTCATGCAGCCAGCCGCCTTAATTCCTCGGGGAAATTAGTTTTTATTATATAGTTTGCTATATTATTTATATTAATTAGATTTATAAAGAAAAATGTAAAACAATCTTATTTTCACAAAAATATTAACTTTTCTTTAAAAACCCCTTGCCAGGCAAATAGGAAAAGAACGGACTACCAGTCCATTTTGCCCCATGATGTTCTATTTTCGATTCAGTTTTCTGTGGATTTTATTTTCTTTAAAGATAGTCCGAATATATGTTTGAAAAACTTTAAGAGCCGCCACATGGACAAAGGATAATATAAGCAAAGCTATCGACGCTATCAAAAGCAATGAATTTGGTTATCTTAAAGCTATCAAGATATTTAAGATTCCAAAAACTACCCTCATTCGAAAAGTAAAAAAATGATTCATCTGAAAAAAGAATTTGTCGGTTCAAGAGAGTTTTCAATGCTGAACAAGAAAAGGAACTCATTGAACATTTGCTGGAGTTTGAAAAGAAATTCCTTGGAATGTCAACTCGAGACCTTCGAGCATTAGCTTATGAGCTGGCTGAAACAAATAAGTTGTCAGTTGTCACATGCCTTTGACAAAGAAAAAAATTACTGGAAAAGACTGGCTGTATCATTTCCGAAAAAGGCATTCTGAAATTGTTCTTAGAATCCCGGAACAGACATCTAAAGCCAGAGCACAAGCTTTTAATAAGCCAGTCGTTTCAGCTTACTTTGAGCTTTTGACGCAAGTATATGACGAGCATCATTTTTCGCCATTAAAAGTATTTCACGTTGACGAAACAGGTGGGACAACTGTGCGTAAAATATCAAAAATGTAAAACTACAACCGAAAAATGATTTTTTTCTTTTTAATTAGGTGCAGACAAAATCTCTCAAAGTCGGCACTTTGACATCCGCTGAAAGAGGTGTATTGTCAACCGCTGTTATAGGTATGTCCGCCTCAGGATATTTTGTGCCACCAATGCTTATCTTCCCCAGAAAGCGTATGAAAATCGAGGTGATGAATGGGGCACTGGTTCAACTTTTGCTTGAAAGCTGAAATTTTTACCGACTGATGGTTTCGTCATTTTTAAAAAAAACGCAAAACCAACCAAAGAAGAACTAGTTTTTCTAATCCTTGATGGCCATGTAACGCATACAAGAAACATTGCTTTGACCATCTCATGGTATTCATCGAAGGAAATATTCTGTTGATGTTAACTCATTTATGGGACCTCAAAACACTTTCTTCTTCCAAGAAATTAAGCAGTTTTTAAGGTAACATCCGTCAAGAGTAGTTTCGCAGTTACAAATTGCTTCTTTGTTTGAAAAAGCATACTTTAAAGCCACATTTTCTAATAATGCAATAAATGATTTTAGGAAAACTAGTATCTTCCCTGTAGATCCTCACCTTTTTTCTGAAGAGGATTATGCTGCAGCTGAAACAACGAATATTGAACTTCCACAACATGTTGTTACCGACTCGTTGGAAGAAGATGAAACCGAAGCCCAATTCATCTCAGAAGAAAGACGCGAACAAATGTATTCTGCATCTTCAAATACTTCGGGCACATCAGTCATTACTAGGAATGCATCACTTCAGAAAGAACCGAGGATCTCTGCCAGTAATCCCAAAATTAATAGTATCAGACGTTCAATCTATTCCAAAAGCATCTTCAAGCCCCGACATAAGACGAAAGAACTGAAAAAAGGAAATCAGCAATATTGACATCCAGCCCATAAAAAATGAGTTCAACTAGACGATCCAAAAACGGGTTGTCGTTTTCAAATAAGACATTTTTGGCATAACTCTTCAATTATAAGGACATAACGAGAAACTAGCAGTTAATCTACCTAATGTAAGAAAAATGCTACGTCTAAACGAGGTGCAGTCCAAGTGACACTTAAAGCTCATCCTATTTACAAAAGTCAGAATTTTCTGCGAACTGTTAACTTTTTAAGAACTATTTGTATAGTGGCGTAAGCCCAATTGAAACTTAATTGGGATCTGTATTTTTACTGTATCTACATTATGTTAACAAAAATAACAATACAAAGACAATTGATAGATACGAATGTTAATAAATTTATACAATTAAACTAATATAGGATACTCCTTAAGACCATATCCAATTCAGTCTTCAAAGGAACCTCAAATGGAATATAATCTGTTTCTATATAACTCTGAAACTGAAACTCAGTGAACAAGCAAACTACTCTGAATAACATCACAGGTAGCTATGATAAGTTTCAGATTATCTTATTACAAGAAAAAGGAAATTTTAATATCATAATTACGCAATAAAACCATCTTTATAAAACACTTGAGTTAATTTCACAATAAATCAAACAATTACCATACCCATCCATTTTGATTTGAATCCTTTTTCTGAAGTAGAATAAATCAAAGTTCCTTTTCGAGTGTATAGAAGCGCAAGGAATATAAATAGAAAATATTTTCTTCGATTTGATTAAAATTATTACAAATCTAACGGTGCATAGCATTTCCAAGGAGTTATTACGTTTACTAGCTATTTCATCTTGTAGCTTTTCAATTGAATGTAAAATCTACTCGACCATCTCAGGGTATGCATCGAAGAAAATATTCTTTTGATGTTAACCGGTATCCATTATCCGTACATTTAAATATTTCATTCGACTTTGTATTTTACAGATGATTACATTCGTAAGATTACAGCAAAGGACGAGAACAACCGGAGTTTTATTTTTTTTTTTTTTTTGTTATTTTGATTTGAGATATGGTCGATTGAAACTTCAAACTTATTGCATGAGCTGAGCCATGTAAATACCTACACAACAGATGGATCTAGACGTTAAATTCGTAACAATTTATACGATTCGCGTTAAACTTAGGGGGTTATTTGAGAAATTATACCAAAAGGTTTGAGACAGCAAACTAATACTGATTGATGGTTCCTAAGTTTGATCTTGGCTTTTCGGTGAAACACAAATTCACTTGAAGTTCTATCAACTGAGCGAAACCACACGCAAACGTCTGACGAATGTTCTGAGAAAGATTTCAATTCAGCTCGGAAAAAAACAGTTTAAGATTTTTACCCTTTGCTGAGTCTAAGTATAGGTAATTTTTTTTGCCAAGAGCTGGGCTTATTTGGATTTGGTCCAGTATCCAGTGATTTTGTGACTCAAATATATAGACAAGTTTAGCAGCAATGAGCAGGCGAATCTTATCGATTGACAATTCGCGAGTTCTCTTAACTAGCAATTGTGCTCTTTGCTCCCGGAAATTACACCAGAGCAGGGTTCCCAGGCAGTGCTTCCAGATTGTGGGAAATTTCCCTTTTTGTGGGAATTTTTGTACTCGAAATGAGCTAAAAGGGAAAAAGGGAAACTTTCTGTTTTCCAGAACAAACAAAAGGGAATTTTTGTTCTTTGCAACTATACTTTAATTTTCCTGTTCAACTTCAGGAAGACAATTTATTTTATACACCTGACTGCTTTCATGAACAAGCGCCTGTATTGACACAAAAAGAAAGAAGACCTGGGGCCAAATAACGTAAAATGAAAACCCCGAACGATATCGTCGAGTCTAGATATTGCCATATATTGTTCATCTCTTTGGGGTCCCTGGAAAAGATCTTCCTTCCAAATTCGCATATAATGTTGTTTCGTCTTCTTCCATATAGCCTAGTCTCCGCTGAGTTGGCTGGATTTATTTAGCTTAGGTAGTATTGTAACACATGATGTCCTATAAGGAATCCTATACAAGGTTTCTAATATCATCTCTGCTATGGGCCTTTTTAACTCTTGTTATTCTTATTATTCTCCCAATATGAGATACATTTTGTATGTTCCTAGCTTTTTATGGCTAAGTTTTGGGCCAATTTGGGGGTATATGGTATATATACCATAAAGGTTCCAGTGACGTGAAAGGGGTTTCGGAGCCTATTCTGGCCAATTCGTCTGCTTTTCGTTTCCTTCGAAGCCTTCATGGCCAGGTTGTGATATCTAACAGATAAAGTCTATAGTATAGTCTATCAGGCCGTTTAAGTGCCTGTCAAAGTCCAAGCAAATATTTATTTGAAGTGACTAAAAAAAATATAGTTTCAGATGATTTTTTCATTGACGAGCGTAGATTGCAGCCACAACATGGATTTATTTGAATTTTTAGAAAACAAATTTCTACATCAGTCTCTATGTAAAAATAGTTGGAAAAATTTTATCATGAACACTAATCAATATTCATAATAATTAACACTATTACAAACAAGTTGTTTATACATAAATAATTGACAGACAAGAATCTTAGAAACTAGTATCACAGGGATTTTATTTGATAATATTATCCGAAACTTTTTCTGGAACCTTCGAAGCTGGCCCTAAGCCTTTGAAAGGTGTTGAAATAGTCATAGTGTATTAAGTATTAGTGATTTGGATCCAATGATAGGAGAGCTAAGGGGCTTTGTTGCTGCTTGACTGTCCGGGAATATATAAGGTCTGTTTTTTTCCACATCTATCTCAGTGAAGTAAAGTAAAGTAGGATTTTTAACACGCAATTACAACAACTATATAGAGTCTCGAAAGTGTCAAACAGTTCGTAGTTGTTGTAATTGCGTGTTAAAAAGCTTACTTTACTTTACTTCACTGAGATAGCCATGGAAAGAAACAGACCTATAGATGTGAACGGCTTTGATGCTAATTTTTTTGATGTGCTTAGCTCATTATTTAGTATAGGGTGGAGCTTTGCCTGTAATAAACTAAGGTTTTCCCCATAGTTATTGAGACTGTTTTTTTGTTTCGTTAATTTTTTGTTTTCCTTTCGTAAAATATGTGTGGGAAAATGTAAGGTACTTTTTCGAGCCAGGCAAGGGAAAAAAGGAATTTTTTTGTAACTTGCGTGGGAATTCTTATGACAAAACACTGGCAGCACTGTTCCCAGGTTTTAAGTAAAAAAAATCCCCTTTTCTTAACACCAAAATGATTTTTTCCCCTTTAAAAAACAAATTATGTACCCCGAAGAAAGCGTATCTCGGGCAATGCTTCCAATTGCTTGAAATATTTGTATTTCTATTTGTTGGTTCTTCCTTCTATAATTAAATGAGAATTTTGTTCACTTACCCATTAAGTTGTGCCGCCGTTGACACACTATGTTATGGGCCACACATGCCTTCTCATGAAAGTCGTGTCGGTCGAGACGGGTAGATTTTTAGGTTATTTGGAAGGGATGTGTGGCCCAGTACATGGGCATGACTTTCATTCACATGAACGACTTGGCTACACACAAAATAAAATCCTCATTGCAATAAAATAAAATTTGGCAGGTACAGTAATAATGAAATCGAAAATACAAAAATTGTATAGTATAGTCGAAGCACATGTCCCTCACAAAATGAAGATTTGTATCGAAAGCGCTATGATTTCGAAAATGAACCTTCATGATCATGCGTCATGTCATGCCCATACGAGAATTATTTCTGAAATTGCATTTTTGGTCCATTTTCTGTACCATCTACCTTTCTCCTTTCTACTCACTCAAAATCTACCTGTCTCTCTGGACACGACGTTCATGGTAAGGAGTCTATGGCCAGGCCATGGTAACAGTTTTATTAAATGTCAAAAGAATGAATGCATTCGAAAACCAAACAACAAATTAAGTGAGATGTTCCATGGGCACATTTCTTGAGCATGGCTGTTTCTTGTAGTTTATTAATGGCTGCAATTTTTTCGTCTACTAATAAATAGTATTTTTCGGAAAAAAAATTGGAAACATATAGGCAAAAATCGAAGAAACGTCTGAAATTTAATAGAAATCGTCTGAAAATAAATAGAAATCATCAGAAAATCAGATATTGGTAACGTCTGAAACGATTTTTCTATGTTTATTATCTGGCTTAATTTCCATTTTACTTTCTGGTGCTTTTCCATATCTGTCTGGCATAATTTCTGGTATATTTTCCAAACAAAATTCTGATATTTTTTCCAAATTCGAAAGCAGAAACATTTTCTGGAATTTTTTCCTAAAAAAAATCTGGCGTAATTTTCGGAGCTCTTTGTTCAGATCTTCGACACGATTCAGAAATTCTCAAATCGCAACTTTAACACGATCGAATACATGCCCAGAGGGGCTTAAGATTTTTCGTAGGCACTCTCGATCATCTCTATAGGGTGTCTCTCGGCCTTCAAGATGGGGTGCGATCTGGCACTAAACAGCCCATCTGAAACTGTCATACAACGCTTCTTCGAACAAATCGTATTTGAAAACTGGAAAACCTTGAAGTTCTTACAAAGTTTTCCAAACATCATTTAGTCGCAATCAGTGAGAGTATAGATAATAATTCAATTCCTTTTTTGTTTAAATTAAATAGCGGCACCTAGCTACCCCATGCTCATATTTATGTGTGAAAGATAAACTCGATGCTATACTTTATTACTTCAACTTTGTCAACATACACGATGACATTTAAAAGAGTAGGTACGTCGTACCTATACATTCCCTCATTTCCCATTAAAATAGATCTAAATCATTGATTACGTGGCTACCACTGCGCTTGAAAAAGGAACAAATATAACACTCCAAGGACACGACAAGACCACCTCTTCACTTTCTTACACCAATGACAAACAACAACGTGTACCCTATGCGCTATACCGAGTTCACCTCTAATTTGATCAGATAAAGTAATTTGTCTTAGTGACAGTTGCAAACATTTTATTGAGAGCTCGCGCACACAGAGAGATAGCAGCTAGCTGCAAATAAAATTGTCACCGCGAGGACAACTCGAACTCCGGCGACGAATAGTGATGGCGAACAAGAAACTGAACGCGAAAAAAAAAGGAAATTACAATTTTATTCAGTGCTTGCAGGATAACACACATATCCTGGGTAAAAGTGTGCACTACAGAAATATTTCCTATGACTTATGTACACATTAGGTGGTATAGAACAGATCGGGGAGAGGTATATATATGCATTTCTGTTCTGGATAGTTTTTTCTAATATTTTCCCTGTGCAGTTCAGGGTTTTAAACAGTATTTTTTTTTCGACTTCGTCATCATCGTCTTCGTCTTGTGAATCATTTCGTAAAGGGTGGAAACAAGAGAGGTTTGTATACTAAAAACCTTTCTAGGTTTATGACCTCAAACGGAAAAATATCGACATAAAACTAAAGTGCACTGTGCTATTTGTTAGCTTTGTGTCATTCGATTGAAATGTGCAGATAGCTTAAGTTTTATGATTCAGAAAGGAGCCAACATAAAAGTTCCTGCGGGGGTGAACAAAAAAAAAAAAAATAAATAAAAAAAAAGAGCGAATGCAAGTGAAAAATCGAGAAAATTTGCAGAACAAGGATGTTTTTTTTATTCTTTCTTTCTAAAGAAATGAACAAGCGGGGGAGATAATGGGAGAATTTACAACTTGTAATGCAGCGGGTAATGAGTTGAATGGCATTTTTATGGAATGAGGGCAACTCAGTATTGAAATGGATACCCGCATGTTGCATAATGTAGGTTCTATGGTTCTATGGTTGTGCTGTGTTTATCAGAAGATCAAACAAATTTTAAAACTGGAACAGTGCAGCTATGAAGTCATAGGTTTAAATTCGTCTGAAGGGATGGAACTTTCGAAGGGCTGGGAGGGAAAATAAAATGTTTTAAATTACTTTATATACTAATTTCTTTTTTTATTTTTAAAAAAATATGTATAAAAAGTTTAACAATATGATAAAAGTAGCACAGAAAGGCTAGATTGACACTAGGACTAGGACAACGAAACGAATCTTTGTCAAGATTTTAACACGAATATCATATTTCACATAATTTACTAACGATGTGTCTTTGGTAACATCATCTTCACTTGCTTATTGATCCTTCAGAACATTTTAAGGGAAACCAGTCTCTATTATTGTCTTTGAAGAAAAAGTTGTCTACAAGCTAAAACTCCTCAGTGCATTGCCAACCAACACGGTTGTAGGGTTAAGAGCAGTGATGAGTTTTGTAATTTCCAGATCACATCGATTACAAAAGATAAAACCAATTTAGCCATCATCACCACATATTTTCAACCACACTCTGGAGCTGGCAATTTTTCTTACAAAAACAAACTAAAAGTGTTATCATCGGGATGGCCGATTTTTAATAACCTCAATCTCCACTGCATGCAAGTCATGCAAAATGTTACGCATGTAATTAGGAAAGTGTAAAACTGTTTCCAAAAACAGTATTTTTTTTAACTGAATAATAAATTTATTTATCCATTCTAAGTATAAAGGGTAGGCCATCTAGTGGTTTTCATTTAAGTCATATGTTATTTTGACACTGACAGTTGTTTCCCGCTCGAAATCTTGCCAGAAAGACAAGTATCATACCTCCGCGGAACGAAATGAGTCGCTTTACGCCTGAACAACGTTGAAAACTTATTTCCAAAGTGAGTGTTATACAGTTCAAATAGTGCGTTTTTTGAAAAGAAGTTTTGGCCGAAATGAAGCACTCACCGGCCCTGCTATAAGCAAGTTTGTGCGAACTTTGTGAGACTGGTATGCTAGTATACAGCACTCATGGTCCCCGTCGTCGTACGGTGCGCAGAGACGAGAATGCGGATTGTGGAGTAGTGACATTAATGGACCATTTTTCTTTGAAAATGAGGCTGGGAACAACGTTTCGGTCAACGGTGGGCGTTACAGAGCCATGTTAACCGACTTTTTCCCAATGAAATGGAAGAAAAATTGATTTAAACGACCTCTGGTTTATGCAGGATGGCGCACCATGCCACACAGCCCATACCACAATCGATCTTTTGCGCACCAAATACCCAAATCATGTTATCAGTCGTCTTGGAGATGTCAATTGGACGCCTCTGAGATGCGACTATTTTTTGTGGGGAACCGTGAAAGCCCGATGTTAACAATCCGGAAACAATTCAAGCACGTAAGGCCAATGTCATCCAAGCAATCCGTGAGATACAGCCCGAAACCATCAACAGGGTCTTGGAAAATTGGAGTGACAGAATGCGCTACTGAGAAGTCAGCCACTTGAACGACGTTGTGCTCCATAATTAGGTGCGTTTTTATGAAACCTCGCCAGCCAGCCGTTCATTTGGACAATTGCCAGCAAGATGAAGCCAGCCAGCCGAGTTTTAGTATAAAATTATGTATTTGGTTGAAATATTTGCTACATTCTGACATTTTTCTCTGGAATGTTGTGTGCATGAGATAATAACGCCATATGATTTAAGCAAATTGTGCGGAAATTCGAAGCCACTTGTTGCTTTCAGCGCCACCTGTTTGTTCATTGTGAACTGAATTTAGCCAGCTGCCAGCCAGCCGCTCTCCAACTGGGGAGGAAATCAAGAGTTGTTGCCAGCAGTTGCCAGCATGTTGTTGTTTTAATTAGCATGTGAAATGTGCCCCAACTGTCAACTACTGGCAACCACTGGCTGGGGAGGTTTCATAAAAACGCAACTATTAATGGGAATGTTTGCTCTTATACTAATAAGAATAATACTACATGGAAAAAGTTTAATTTTGTTCATTTTATTGCATTTCATTTTTAAAAAGAATTGTGTATTTGACCCACCCTGTATTATCATTATCAAATATAGCAGAAACATAAATGGAAGCCAGACCGAAAAATTAAAAAAAATATTTTATTAACAAGATGACCCGCTGAACTTCAAGGTACCACCTAAAATTGATTTATTTTTAACTCTTCATAATCAATTATGAATCCCAATCAACCTTCCAATTCCAATATTTTGAAATATACGATTTTAATTTGTCCACGCTGCTTTGTCTAATTTCGATCAAACAGAAAAACTTTTGGGACAATAACATAACGATTTTTTCAATATTTGAGCTCAAAAGGTTCGATGCTTATGGAGATATAAAATTTTTAAGGTTTTTTTTTTGTATGGGATGTGCCACGCCCCTTTGTTTAAGTTTGACCAATCTTCACAGGAACTGCTTTTGACCAGTAGCAAACACTTTCTCAATTTCTCAAAATTTGAACTCAATAAGTTCGGTACCCAAGTAGCATTCGAATGCACAAATTAGGCCTGGCGACACGACGTTCTGGTGTCAATTCGTGATCCCATTTAGGAACTTATGTTTCGAAACAACGAAGTAACAAATCCTTTTTTGTTTCGGAAGTGGCGCAACATAAAGTAGGAAATGTTTTTGACGCAAATCCTATATACCATCTTTGAGCACACAATTTCAGCGCAAAGTGTCAACACAAATTGGGATGCCTTATTAACATTTAAATCTTTTATTGTGTATGTATATTGTATACCATATAATTTGTGATGTTATGATAAGTCATTAATATTGTGTAGGTACCTATGTTATGTACCAAAATAATTATTCTGACTGCATCAAACATTTCATTATTAAACAGAGAAAACAACTACTGCAATTGTATGGGCAACATCATTTTGAAATGTTAGTAATGTACTTCGAAAAAAACCTTGATCCTTACAAAATATTCTATATTTAATCAAAAATGTCTCTTATAATTATTTGTGCAAACCTTTTCTTCATATTTGACCTCAATCAGCCTCGGTGAGTTTCGATATAGTATACGATTTTTATTAATACCTACTAAATTAATATGGTTTTCCACAATCAATAAGAGTGAGATGAGATCTTATACGAAGTGGTAGTGTTGTCATATCCATTAGAATAATTCCCTAAAGCCTAGTGCGATTATTCCCTTTTCTTTTAATAATTTTCTTAAGTACATACAATCTATACATACTATAATAAAACTGTAGGACTTTTCTTTGTCAGCTCAAAACTCAAAAACTACTGGACAGATTTCGATGAAACTTTTTTTAAAATGTTCCTTAAGACTGTAAGACTGCTATAGGCTATGTCGTTTATAGCCACGTCCTTAGGAACCGTTTTTAGCCAAAATATATTGTCTGAAGTGAAAATATATACATAAACTAAACATATACCTCGCTACAAATGGATGTTTATACTTTTGCGATCGTCAAACAAAAACAATACGTATACTACACATTCGAAAAGGGTTGATTTGTTTTCGCAGTGAGTGCTATGGTCAGTTATATATGTAGGTATGTATGTCCGATGCATGCAGGATGGGGATGGGGTGCATCGTGCGTGCTACAGTATGGCATGGGGTATATTAATAATCTTCATAAGAGAAGAGACGTATAATACAAAACAGGTTTCATTTCAGAATTTCATTCGATATGGTGAATGGTAACAGTGTAGGGTTGGGGTAGGTAGTTGTTCGGATTCCATAGGAAGAGAGAAACAAAGGATCGAGGAGAGGGAGGGCTATGCAGAGGGTGCATATTATATATCCAAGACGTAACAGGGAAGGGTTGGGGTATTTGTTTGGATTCCATAGGAAGAGGGAAACAAAAAAGGAAATACAGCATTACAAACAAAGCATGATCAAGAAGAGGGAGGGCGATGCAGAGGGTGCACATTATATATCCAATACATTACCTACATCCATTATCGATATCGCCACGATATCGCAAACGGGGGTGACGCCTCGCATACAAAAAACAACTTCTATGATTTTCATGATTCTTTTTTTGTTTTTTTTTTTCGTATTGCTGTATATTTCAGGTTTAGGCAGAAAGAAAATTCCAGAAAATAGATTTATTCTCATTTTTACTAAAAAACATTATCTAAGACCTACATAAGCAATACAATTCCTGTGCACGGGCAAAGCTGGGCGGGTACAGCTAGTATGTTTATAAGGCTTATTAGTTGAGTTCCAGGTTCTCTGGGCGCCAATTAAGAAGACTGCGAAAGTAAAAATTGATATCCAGATAAAGATTCATGATTTTCAAATGGAGCACATTTTATGAAATTCCTGTACTTTCGGGAATATATGACAGAAAGACTGATTAGAAACCATTATCTTCTGAAATAAAAAAATTATGAGAGTCTTAAACAAAATTATACAATATACATATCAAGATAATAAATGCTTTGCCTGGGGTATATACCAGAATCTTAGTAGAATTATTTTGAGCTCTACGAAACCGCTGATACCTTCAAACACTAAAAATATATTAAAAAGAAATCACGTATTTCTTCTCAATTTTATTATCCGACAGTTTTTTTTCTTTACAATAAAGGATACTGTACCAAGTTGTATTTTTTATAATGGTCTTTTGGTGCCTAGTGTGGTATAGGACCTTACTCTCTTACTTAAACCATTTTCAATCTAACCTAATCTAGTATTAAATTCGTATATTACACGATTGTGTTTTATGCATACATTTTAAAGCATAACTCAGACCTTAAGGTGCAAAATATACCTTCAACTGGCACATTCTAAATTCATATCTCTTCAAAAGTAGCTACTTCAAACAGCGAAGATGGTAGCTTTTTGTGAAAATTTAACTTTAAAGACTCCATAGAATGATCGATTTATTTCGTTCAAAAAAGTAAACTTAATTTCATTTTAGTTCTTAACTATTGTTCAAAAACTATCTTCGACTCGCTCTCGGTTATCATCTCTTGCATTCGTTCACATAATCACCCCCCCTCTATCCAAAATGTACAAGCGAAATTCACCAAAAAGTAAAATCCAGCATTGCAATGTCGCCAATGCAGCAGCAGTATACAGGGAAAATACAAAAAAAAAAAACACACGAAAGCATCGCGCATCAAAAAAGGACATTGGCCCCAAAAAAGGAGCGGTTTTGTAACTACGCTATATCTAAAAACCCTTCTTCTGCTGGAGAACAAATAGAAAACGGGACAAGAAAAAAAAAATAACGAAAAAGGAAAGAACCAATTCAAGTACTAGGCCTAAAGAAAGCATGTGCCAGCGCTGAGCCAATGCATTCCAAGATTTCCCACCAACCTATAGCTAGCTATAGCACCGGCTATAAGTTTGTATGGCAAAATGGGTTGTTTGCAGGGCGCGGTTTGGCAACTAGCCAAAACTGCACAATGAATTTTCGGATGGTGAACTGAGAAAATTATATCTACTAGTTTGCTTGGGGTAAAAGATAGTTTCCACAGGGTGTGTGTGTGTGTGTGTGTGTGGGTATTTCAGTTGCATCAGTGCGGAGTGTATTGCACCAACAACGGACAGCGACGATGAAATTATTGAAGGAGAAACAGGAACAGCAATGGTGTGATGACGATAACGAATTGATGCTATTCCAGTTGTTGGGGTAAAGTATACCCCTAGTAGAAAGTGGAAATTGTGCACTTTTCTCCCCAACACTTCATTGCTCTGTATTATGTACATACATACCTATACTGTGTACTAAGGGTTATAAAATGTAGGTGTATGTCCCCTCTGCCATGAAATACATGGTGCAGAGAATCTGTGTCAACAGGTTGCTTGTAAATAGAACGGAACATCGAGTCCTGTTACTTCAGACATTTATTGTGGGGTGGGAAGGTTGGGTTTTGTCCTATGTGCATTGTTGTACGTCGGAGAAGCTTTTCCGTTTCTGCCTTGTGTACATTAATAAGAAGACGAATTCAGTGTTATGTATGGAGTTATGTCATAAGTCCGTTGTCATGGAAAATCCATTTTTATCTTCAGATGTTGAAGCTGATTGATTTTTTGGGCAATTTTCGATAGGAATATTATTGCTTGTAGAAGAGGAATTACGAAATGGAAGCAATAAGGATTACAATATTTTTATTTTCTGTTTAGAGCTAGAAATAAAATGATTTTAAGCTAAGCTTGAGTTTGAATGTAAGTTCTGTTGACTTATTTGATATGAATTATGATTTTAAGTATCGGAAAACTTAGGTTCGAATTTTTTTTTACCAACTTTAATTTTGGGGCAACATTTTAATTTCGAGAAAAAAAAAATAATATGTAAGTAGCTACCTATATCTATATTTAAAACGGCAGTAACACCTACAGTAAAGTAAAAGTACCTAAAGCACTAGATTTATTTTTGTCCATTTATTTCATTTTTAAATCAAGTCGGTTCTATAAGCGGTTTTTGAAAAAAAAAAATTGCTTCCAAACTCAAAATTTTGAAAAAATTGTGCATTTAAATATAGGTAGGTATCTACTAAATTTGCCATTAGGATTCACTGCCCAGTGCCCATGCCCACCCAACATTTTAATTAAATATTTAGGCGGCTTTATGTCTTTTAGTTTCTGAGAAAATTGAAAATTACCTACGAAAACTTTGTGTAGGTATTGAATTTTTTTTTGAATTTGTTTTATTTGGGTGCTCTTACTTGAGGACTTGAGGTTGGTGAATGAATAGGTTAATTTTAATAATTAACAGTAAAGGAAGTCGCGAGGAGGTAGATTTGCATTAAATAATTTTACTCCGAAAATAATGAAAAAAAGTCTGAATATATAACATTGCAAAGCATATCGTCGCTGTTTAAGAAAACCGGCATAACTAAAAAAAACACGATTTTTCAGGACAGAAGTTTAAAGTTTCTGAGTCAGAAAATTTTACACAAATCTAATTTTTTTTAAAAGTTTAACATTTTTTTCTTCGGAAATGTGTATTTTATTTGCATAGTTCCATATTTTATATAATCAAAAATAAAAAGGATAAAGAAAATATAATAATCTTAGGCATACAAATTTTAGGCATTTTCTAGCGACTTCCAAGTTAATTCACTTTTCCCGAAAAAAATCTTGATAAATTAAGATAACCTTTTCATAATTTTGAGGTTAGTTCATCATTGAGTTTGAAAAAATAATAACGTTAATATTAATTGCTGTTAGGAAATGAAAATGATTAAAAAATACTTACTCTGTTCTTTAAAAAAATTAAAGGTATTGCAAGTTTAACATTGTATGAAAAATATGTTACCCATATTTTCAAAATTACCTATAGCTAAAGCTGATGCAATCAATTTTATTTTAAGATTTGTGAGAAAGTATTTTTTAGGAAAAAATGCATACATCATTAAAGCGTCACTTCAGCAAAGAGGTTTTTAAGAAAAGTGGCACAATTCGTATCAATACATAGGAAAAGGTGTCGAACAGTACATTCTTCTTTTATTATAAAAGTTGTCACAACAACAAATAGCCCGTTTTTCAAGAATCTTTTGCTAACATTTTTGCGCACAACACAAATTATGCCGCTTTTCCACATAAAAATGCACAGAAATGAGGTAAAGTAAACATTTTTTTAGTCGATTGGTATATACATAAATCAAAAATCGACGTTTTTGAGTTATGCCGGTTTTCTTAAACAGCGACGATAAGCCTACTCAACCTCGAACTTGCTCCAAAAATCTAACCAAGACCTCAAGTAGGAGATTTGCTGGGGTGGCGCATGGCCTCATCGTCATCATACGTTTTCAATGGTGCAAGGGTAACAATTTGGGAAAATATCAGAGGAAGACTATTGAAAAGTTTGAGATACTTACAACCTAAAAGAAGTTTTTGAACAAAGCGGTGCTTAATGCATTAGCATTCATAATGACAAAATTATTTAAAATTTACTACGCAAAGCTTCTGTGTTAGAAATAGAAATCTGCATAATTTGTGGCACACGATTTTTGGTCAGTAAATAATGTCCTATTAGTTTCATTAGTTTTTTAAACTATTATTATTTAATTTTTTGTTTTTTAGTGCAATTTTATATTTACCTACTTACACAAGTTTTTTTTTACTATTTTATTGTATTGTCATCAAAACTGAACCAGCATTCAAATTTCAAAGTCCTAAGTCAATGGACATAATAGGTGTAGGTATGTATTCCACATACATGAAAATTGTAGACAGGTATGGTTTGATTAATTTTACTACGCGTACCTACCTATACACTTTTCATAGCTACAAATCTCAAATATAAGTATGTATGATTGTGCATATCATGCAAACTCCTTATATGTACGTACATATGTACATAGTAGTTTGGTTAATGCATAAAAAACATCAAATTCAACTACGCCATACGTCATATGAGCATACATTCTGAATGCCCGCCGTATGACAATTCTATTTTTAGAACGCAAATTAAAACTACCCTTCCTAAGCACAACGGCGATCGAGATACCAATTGTTTTCTGCATTTGGCCAAAAAAGATCTTGTTTCAATTTATTATATCTCGCCCTCTGGATGGACCAGAATGATGAATGTTAGCTCAAAATACTCGGTGAAGTATTGTCTAACAATTAAAAGGATTTTTTTAGTTGACCTACATAGTTTTATGAGTATAATGGCAAGTTAAGCGTAGTTAGGTCGAAATAGAAAAGTTTGCACCCCCTTTTTTCAACCCTTATAGGACGAATCGGTACAAAGTATTAATTAGGAATGTAATAGTTTTGACTTATCTATTGCCATATAAAGTTTCAAGTTAATACGGCTAATGGATCATGTGTTATGAAAAAGCCTCCCTTAAAGGGGCAGGGGAAGTCAAAATCCAAAAATTCTTTTTAAATATTGCATTGTCTTTACAACCCAACCAGTATAGAAAATTTCAAAGTTCTAAGTTTAGAAAAAGTGGTTCAAATTTGGCTTGCAAGATTTTGACACAACAAATTTTTCACGAAGTTAAGTAAAAGCCTTTAAAAAAAAACAAAAATACATTTTAAGCGCTATTCGTTGACAGTCATGGGAGCCAAGATTTGTAAAATTTGGAACACTTATATGCATAATACTGTCCTGATAGACAAAAATTCCTGGGCATGAACAAAGCCAGTAGGTACAGCTAGTTTTACATACCTATGAAGTAACATTTTTATTGTATACATATAAATGAGCGTAGCTTTCTGTAGGAAGTCCTACTGTAAGCCCAAACTGAGCACGGTGAAGAAAACTTTTTTTTTGAAAATATTTAGTCCAGTTCTTTACTTTTAAGAGTTTCCTCAAAAACCTGAGATAGAGGGTAAAAAGGATATTGACATGTAATTGTTTCTATAATTTATTCCTCTTTTTTGTACTATATTTACTTAAGTTGAAGATAATAATCGGAATCAGTTTCGCTTGTGTCCTTTGCGCTCGTTTTTAACATGAATTCGTAATAGCTTGTAATTGAGGTGATAACAAAGCCTTAGCCGCTCTGCATTTTTTAATGATACACATGAAGACCAATTCATCATTTCCAAAGTTAGATAAAGCTATTGCAATATGTTCGATAATGTAGTCCATTCCGTTTGTAATTTGACCATCACCAGATCAAGTCGCCTCCTATTATACACTCTGTATATAAACTACAAATTTGCAAAGTACAGTAGGAACATAAATTTACTAAAGTTCCTTTCTAGACTTCTCCAACCATAACTAAGTATCGGTAAGTAGACGAACTAAACTATTATTATACTTGTTATTCGAAAAGCTTTATTTTTTAAGAAAAGATTCCTCTTTTTAAGTATATGCTAAATGTAAAGCCATCGTAAAGCTCATTTTATACTATTAATACATTATATACATGAACCGTGTATTTTTGGTCTAAAGCCACCATTTTGTATGGTATAATTACTCATTTATAACAAACCGGTTTTGAGCTAAGCAATTTTAATGTTTCCGTAGCTTTGGCTCTCCCATAAACTAAAACTTTAGAAACTTTCTATCAGAAAGCATTGAATGAAAAGCATTTCGTCGGTTTCATTCTTTTTGGCGAAAGTTTAAAATAATCTCTATGACAGAGCTTTTAATCAGTAACGCAAAACTTTCGCTAAAAACATCCTTAGCTTTTCAACTCAGCGAAAGTGTTTGAAAAAGTATGAATTTAAGCTTTTTAGAAACAAAACCAATTGGTTTGTGTAAGAGCTAAGAAATTGGGAAATAGTTTTCTAAGTGCAGACACTCAATTCGTCCATAGCATTTGAAACTTTCTCCAAAGTCTACATTATTTAATAGATTTTTCGTATGTTAGTCGTTATTTAGATACATTATTCCTTTTATAACCCTTTAATTTATACCTTAACATACCCACCCCATTTTAAGGCCCAGCAAAATCCTCTAGCAACCACATCTATGCTCTTCGCAATTTGAAACACTGCTTTGCACTCATTGTCGATAAATTGTTACATACATTCCCCTTTCTTTTTCAACTCTATACACATACATAATAATGTAGCTACATAATTATTTTCCAGGATGTTGCATCTATTTGTCGGCAGTATCGCAATGCATTTATATATAGAACACGAGAAAGCGGTCGCCATTTTACACTGAAATTGGTAAATTTATAGTTGGAAGGCAAATTGTGCTGTCTTCTATCATCAGGACGCGTGAATCCTGGTATTTGCTGCTTTCTGGTCCTAGTTTTGGTTTTGTCCATACATCAGATGCATGTATACATGGCCTGGGCCGGACTAATGGAAACCATTAGTAGAACAAGTTGTAGGTTCAAATTTTAATGGATGCGTGTATGTCATTACGTATAGTCACAACCACCTATATCGTCGACGAGTAAAACGTAAGGCCAGGCCAATTTCTCTATGCTAAGAGAAGACCAAAGCCTAATATGCATGAACAAAATGCCCAGAGGGCCATTTAATTTAGTTCCTCCTCTACACTCTATATCCAAGCCGATCATGAGGAGAACGATGACGATGATGAAACAAAACTACCAAAGATATGCACAAAAATTGTACAAGCTACGAACACCAAGAGCAATGTTATAATGTAAATCGTCCTTCTATGCAACAGTGGTGTATAATATCAACAGTCAGCCGCCACTGACGACGTCGTCGTCGTCGTGTCTGATAGTAAAACCACCACTAACACTGGTTGTTGAGTCTCACACTGAATGAATCTGAATTAGATTTATGTTCTATTTCAGGGTGCATTGCGTGTTTGCAATGGCGCGGCGGCGGTGTGTGCGTGCAATCGGTTAAATTGCATAACTAGGATACGATTATTGTTATAAGCAAATTTTTCGTATAATGTTTACAAATATGATATTCGTAGAGGTGTTTGAAATTTAAACGAAAATTCATTAACGGGCAAAGTAAAAAGGAGCCTTTCAGAAATGAATGCTTCTCAAACTTTGTCATCGACACAATATATCCTTCTGGCATGTAATCTACTACCTCTCAGAGGCACACATTAAAATAATAACTCCACAGAAAGGTATATTCACTGAACACATCACAACTGACATTCGAAATTATGTACTAGGTACTATGTATTTGCTAAGGATGAGAAAGTGAGGAGCTATTACTCATGATCGTTTGTCTGTTTTACTTATTATCTGGAACTTCAAAGTTCTTAAACTCATTGACGAAGTTTGGGTGTAGGTGCCGTCGAACTTGAAGCATGTATACAGTAGCCGGAGCAATCTGTGAGTCATTGTAAACGACCTTTTTTTTTTGGTTGCGCCAATATGGTTGTGGTAATCTTTTAAAGATGCGGTAGCCGTGCTACCAATCTGAACGATTCGCAAACCCGAATAATCGATACCAGGAGTGCACCTGACATCCTAATCCACACCCTATTTCCTTCAACTCATGCTAAATCCTCTGGGTCCTCCATTTCGGCTCTTCTAAGTCTTTCAAGTCTCCTTAATTCTTCGTGTGCACTCGTTATAAAGCAGCATAGCCAGCCAGCCATCTTCTGACCTCAACATATGATTTATTGGACTTTGGGGGATTCGTAAGCTCGCTCTTCCCCCTGCAAAGCCCCTACAATGGAACATTGCATGCTCCGTATCTTCTTCTTCGTAAGGGCATTCGGGACAGAAAGGCGAGCTATCGTGACCAAATGAAGGTATTTCCGATAGTCGCCGTGCCCCGATAAGAACTGGGTAAGGTGGTAGTTGCAGTCCCCGTTTGTTCTTTTTGTCCAGACCTCGATGGTAGGGATCAGTTTGTGGGTCCATCTGCCTTTTGCCGTGTTATCCCACCTGGCTTGCAATAGTGCCATCGATATTTCCCTCTCTTCTACTTAGATCCTTCTATTCGGGACCTCTTGCCGGTTGGCTGTTTGCCTAAGGTAGATCCTTTGTATCTCGCTGGCAAGAATGTCGAAGAACGAATCGTACAACCTCCCCAATGAACACAGAGTCACTAAAGCTGAGATAGTAGCCCTTCTTAGATTATAATCTTCACTATTAAGTCAACTATATTGGTCATCTGTCAATAGGTATTATGACCATAAGTCTATAGGTATTAACTCGTCAGATTAGTCCTGCCACTGCTGTCGCGTTATAGAAGAAACTTCCAATCATCCAGCACGTAAACCTACAGTGTGAATGTCCAAATCTGTAAATAAGTCTACTATACGCTATTTGGAAAACAGAACTTAGAGACCTAAAGAACATATAGCACAAGTACCATTGACGGACTCATCTTACTTATTTTCGTTCACAGTTCGTGCTGAACTACGGCCTCAACTAACAAAGCCCGCTCCAGCCACCTCTGTCACTAGTTAACTGCCTCGAGTTATGCACACAAAGTTATTTAACCTTTCGGTACATCTTTTTTGTTCTAAGGTTAACAAAATATTTTATTTCTTTTTGTTGCTACTTAGACTCCTACTAAAAACATTGTAACATTATTTTTAGTAAATATTGGTTCTAAAGTGGTTTTTGGGAACGTTGCCATATGGCATCAATTGTCTCAAGTGGTAGCAAAATAAAGGACAAAATTATTATTTTTGTTTTAGTTTCTTTTTTTATATATTAATTTTTAACCAAAATTGAAAAGAAAAAAGTATAATTCGTTTTTTTAATTAAAATGTATTATAAAAAAATAAGGATTTTTGAAAAGATTTAAAAGACACATATTTTCATATACATATGTATAAAAATAAAAAACTAAAAAAAATAATAAATTGTTGCATTTATACTCGGTTTTTTTTTGTTTACTTCAAACATTACAAGTACTACAAATTAAAAACTAAGCATATTCCAAGATAAACACGTGTATTTATATAAAAAAATAATTAAAAAATATAAAATATTAAAAAAAAATTAAATATTTATAAAAATCTAAGTATTTTTTTTTAATTCAGACCAAATTAAAAAGTAATGATATTCAAGACTATTTATGCATAAAAATACATTTATTTTTATACATATGTAGGTATATATATAAATTTATTTATAGAAATGATGCCTTAAAATGCACCTCTAGATAATATTGATGTCATATGGCAACACAGAAAAGGAAAATTGTGCCAAATTGAATAGACGGAACTTATATGTTTATTTTATTTTTTTAATTGTCCGCCTGATTATTAGTCAATCAAATAAAATCGAAATTGATAATCTATTTGATAATGTAAATATCTAAATGTCAATGTAAAAAAGAAATAATAAAAATATTCTTCCCACGAAAAAATTCGAACTCTATTGCAGACCGATCATTCACGAGTGCTAAAAGCACAATGACGACAACTATCACCCAGTTTTTTTGCTTCTAATTGCAGATACTCTAAGAAGTTAATCAGAAAAAAGAATAGAAAAAATATACTCAGAGAGTGAGAATGGGTGTTATGAATATTCGCGTTGCCATATGGCATCAAAATACCGAAAGGGTTAAGGTCGCTCTCAGATTGTGCGCGCCACCTCAGGTAGGGTCTTTCTCAGCTTTGTTGTCTCTCAGGGATGTACTCGAAGAATCTTAGGGCTGATGCGTTGTTGTCCATACATACGCATCACGTGCCCTGAGTAGTGGTATTTTGAGCTATTTGACAGGTCAACGTCTAGACCCTAAAAGTCGGCGTGGAATCTAATCATCCACACTCCATCCATTCAAACTGGACCGAAAATCACTCGAAAAATCCTTTTCTCATAGCTTGTCAAGAGGTTTCCGTCCGCTTTCTCCTACCCAGAAACGACTTTGGCCCACCTTCTCATACCTACACAGGAACCAAGCATAGTCAAGTCATATCTCTTCAAGAAACCACGTTTGATATTGGGCCTCTTTCTGGGCATGTTACATGGTGGGATTATACGTGAGGTTAGGCTAAGAGTAAGTAATTCGTTATCGACAGAGAAAGATTTCATGGGTACAGAAATGACTCCTCAGGACTTCAATTTCTGAAACCAATAACGATGCAAACTTCAGAAACAATACGAATGTTCAGTACACAGATATTGTAAACAACTGAGCGAATGTGTTTTCCTTTACAAAAATCGTTCCTGATTCAGCACATTCATTCCAATTACATTGATAAAATTCAAACTTCGCAGGGAACAATAATGAGTGCGTTTAAATGCATATAGCAAATGGAGATGGATAGACCGCATAGGTACTAGTATTGTGTTGTGTAGGTAACTGGCCAGCACTGAGGTTAGGTTGAAAGTGGTATCTGACGATTGTATGGAAAAGCGTTCAAAACCAAAACCGACCAACGAGTGTTTCTCAGTTGGATAAAAAACGACACAGTCGGGTACAAATATTTCCAACATCATCATGCTGAGAGAGCGAGCTATATATGGTTGGCCGAAAGTCCTTTTCTGTGGGTAATTTTGTGAAATGGGCAAAATGCATTTAAAACATTTTCGATGGTGCTGCTAAATTCAGATTGCATTTGAATATCGTTGATGTAAGTGGACCATATAAGTGAATTATGCGATGCAGCCGAAAAACCAAGCCACCCAAGGGAGATATTATAGTATGAGTGCATCCGGTAGCATGTGGTAAATGAGAAAGCTTGATGAATAGTTGCAGCGCAGTCCTTTTATATAAATGAGTTATATTTTGTGATGAGTATAGAGTTGATTGCTGCACTTGAGAAAAAAAACCGAATATTTGTGGTATGTAGTTGAAGTTTAAATTTTTTTTAGTAAAGTGGTAGATTTTTAAGTAGATAAGGTCTAAGGGGAAATGCAAGCCCAAATTAAATTATTAAAGTTTTCTACACACCTCTACCGAACGTTTGAGAAACATCTGAGAACTGAGAGTGTAAATGTCCTAAGAAAGCTTCTAAATACTACAGTTTAAATTCGACATAAAATCGTCGATCCCTTCCATTTGTCTGAAAATAAGAAAACTTTTAGAAACAAATAGTGGTAAGAAATAACGGCTCAGGTTTCCATTATGAACACTAAGCAAATTTATTTCTTTTATTTTTTATTTTTTTATTTAATTCAAATACGAAATAAGGCCCCAAATCTGACAGTAAACCCAAGCAGGTGGGTTGCATGGGGCAGCATTCCCCCCTATAAGTTTTCGTTTGGGGTCTTATTTCATTTCTTCTTTTGGGGCCTTTTTTCATAATGAAATTTTACCCCTAACTGAAAAATTAAAAAAGGCCCCAAAATATGAATTGTCACCCCAATTCGCAAAATTTTACGCATTCTTCTATGTTGTTGTTGCCTTTCATGTAAATTTTTGGGGTGATTTTTCATTTTCAGTTTGGGGCCAAATTTCATGTAGCCCATCACCGCATCCTCTGCACAGATCGTCTGTACTGATTCCCATTTTCTTGGTATGGTATTTCAGCTGTATCCGGTAATAATACCCACAATCGAGGAGAATGGTTTCTTGTTCAAATGTAAGATTTTTTCCATCCATCTCCATCTTTCATTTGTCTACATCAGTATTTTGTTCCCTATCGTCTGTCTGAGATTGCAGGAGGGAATCATTACTGTGGTGTCGGCCTGGTTTAGTTCAATGGAGGACCCTTTTCTTGCCAGCTCATCCGCTTTTTCATTTCCAGATACACCTCTGTATCCCGGAACCCAGCATAATCTTACGTTGTGATGCGCGCCAAGAACCCGTCGCTCTTCGCGATAGCGACTTACAAGCTTCGATTTTAACTCAACGGCAAGATAGCTTTATTGCCGCTTGACTATCAATGAAAAAAGGTAATATCTGCATGAGGTATTGCCATCATTGCAACCTGTTTAGCAGCTGTTGTCACTGCCAGTACCTCGGGATAGTCCGAGACGTTCCGAGTAGAAACCGGCACCAACGCCAATTTCCATCTTTGATCCATTCGTGTATATAGGTATGGTTTATACAATGGATGTTGGTTGATCTTCATACCATTCGTCCTTGCTGGAAAAACACGTTGTAAATGGTCTTGTAAAATCTAGCCGGGGAGTAGTGTAGTACATTTTTGCCCGTGTATTTGTTCAGAATTTGTGCATGACCCGCCAGGCTGTGTTTACAGTTTTTGGTCTGGCTTAACTGAAGTGCGCTGTTTGCAGCTGATTCCTGTACAAAGAGGTCTAGGGGTTTAAGATTGAGTATAGCCTCTAGCCCCGCCGTGAATGCAGGCCATTCTTTGAATTTTTGTCATGAATTAACTAATTTCTAAGATATTGCCAAATGACGAATAGAATTACCTACAACATCGTTTGCTGTCGAACGGCATCAGGTCACCAACATTCGTATTCACTTTATAAAACTTTCAAAGGGGCTGACCTGCTTATTTATCATTCACCAGCCGAGCTAGCTATTTCGATCGAATTTCCTTTTTTTAACTTTTGCAATAAATTAAATAAAATTTGCTACCAAATTGAATGACTGATGTTCACGTCATATCTTCTCGATAGTTGATGGTCAACACAAATACTCAAAAAGCCATTTCCAAACTATCTATATACGTATATCAACTTCACCAATGACCTCAAAGGATATTTCTTAATATAGTATAATAAACAAGTATCCTCATACTCGTGCGTCAATATAATTCAATTAAATGATAACCACCGACCGACATTAACAATTAAATTACAAACAAACATGCAATTTCCATTAAAAAGAATCCAACCCCATAGACAGGAGTATTCTACCCTTCCGCACATACACTCAAATACCTTGATGAAGACTTTTTCAAAAATTAACCAACCGCACTTCAAATCAAGTACCAGACCATACATCATGGCCTGATGAAACCATAACCTCAACAATGAACATCGTTCTGTACTTCAGTGCTCGCAGTGCTGCCACCAGTACCAGTATCACTATAACCACCCCCATTTTTCCGCTTATTTCGGTATAAAAGGGATGCTGTTCAGTGTTCATTCACCATACCGAGGACGACCGTCCCCCCCCTTTGCCAAAGCATCCTTTCGCTGTCATCACAAATCTCAAGATTTGTTTGTTGGCAAACAAATAAAAAAGTGTTATGCCCTTTTCTTCTTCAAAGGGAACAACAAGAAAAAGGAATGATGACTTTGTCTGTTCCCTGGCTAAAGGACAACTCACAGGACAGACCTTTTTCTCGCTAAGATATATAGAGCAGTTTTCGTTGTTGTTAAAAAAAAAATTATAATAATAAAAAAAAAATGTAGTAGACGCTATCGTGGTGATGTTGGCATTATTTTGTATATAGCTGGAGATATTTTCGCTGGAAATCATCACCATGAATCAACAGTCATCGTTTATGTATAGAGCGATGGTTTCAAGTCCTCGAATTAAATATTTTTTTTTTGCCTTTGCTTTGGCAAAATGAAATGCTAGCAGTTCATCGTTGTTGGTTATTTTAGTTTTTTTTTTTGTGAAGGCTCCTTTGTACACTGAAATCGAAATCGCTTGTGACATGGTGATGGTGTCGTCTGTGGTTGACATTTAACACCATTTCTGGAAGGCATAAAACGTGGTGTTGGGTCAGTCTATTTTTAGATGCGATTTCCGTTGCGCCCTGAAAATATTGCTTTGAAGAAAATATAGCTACATAAGTGGCATAGCAGAAGGTGAAGCGAAAGTTAGTCAAATTCGTTGATGTACGAAAGTTATGATAAGAAGAGTGCATCAACTAATCCACATTCCTGCGTATTGGGACAACTAGGGTAATTGACTGAACTTGTCTTTGATGTGAAATGTTGAAAATAAGGAATGACTAAACTATGATATTGTTGAAAAAGCATCCCTCAAATGCGGGTGCAAAATATTCCAGGTTGTATCTTGTGATCATCCTCATTTCATCTTCTTCGACTATTTACTTTGCCGTGGTGTGGATGCTTAGTAGGTACCTATTGATACCGGAGATCGATTGCAGCAGGTATTCCCATACTGTGAGGTCTTCGGAGGAGGTTAGTCCGAAGCTAAAACCAACACCGATTCCAGTGGTGGTGTGAGCGTTTTATGCAAACCGGGCCGATGGATGAAAGACGGCAGGTTTCAGTCAGTCACTAACGAGATCCTTTATGTGCCTTTGGCCTGTCGTATTTAGTGCCTTACCCCAGCAGAACCGGCTATGTTGGGGTGTACCTTTCTTCACCGTCTTACTCGTGCGAACATTTATGGACATTCAAACAAATTCAAACAAAAACAAAACAATTCTGAAAATAACACACAAGACGACAATAAGGACATCGCACCAACTGACACGACGAACTACAGGACAGTAAACAGAGACAGTGAATCACTATAAGCCCGTCGGATTCTGATTCAAAATCTATCGACGTGTCTGCTTAGGATGCGGAATCTAGAACCAAAACCAGATCGGCTGGACGAAGCAAGAAGTTTAGGCCCAGTGCCAGTTAGGCACAAATTGGCTTTAGTCCTAATCTAATCTAAAAAAAACGTCCTGGCGAAGCCGAACAGTTCGTGGGATGAAAAGGACAGGGAGACCATTCAATGGGTGGGTGCGATACTGAATGAGGAGAATAGTAAACCTGACGCGATTGGGGTAAGAGTTTGAGACCTAGTATAGGGAATAGAAAACCAATGGCTCTGACTATAGAAAGAAACGATTAATTACATTCAGCAAATAGGTTGGGTATACCCCGATATCTCGAAAGCAAATATCTCGAATTTAAAAAATCTCGAAAAAAAAAAAATCTCGATACGTATGGGGGGGGCATGCTGCCCCCTTCAACCCCCCTGCTTGGGTTTACTGTTTGGATATGGGGTGGGTGCAAAAAAAATCTCGAAATTACTTTTTATTTTAGAGATTTTTTCGAGATTAGCTATATTCTTTCGAGATTTTTGTACATTCGAGATTTTTGTACATTCGAAATTTTTGCAATCGAGATTAAAAACAAAACTTTTCGAGATTTTTGTCATTCGAAATTTTAAAGGGTCATGAAATATTTTTTACATTTGACCACAACGTGAAAAGATTCCCAAAATTGGCACGGGTACGATTCGGATTAGATCAGGAATATGACTGGACAAAAGTGTCTATACCTTGAAGGATACCAGGCGGACGGTATTTTGCAGACATAGAAAAATAAATTAATTGAAAAGGTCAAAATTAAAGCAATATTCAACTTATCATCGATATTGATAAATTAAGTTCCATCACATTTTAAGGACAAAAAGGAAATACAAAATTGTACTATAAAAGACAGACAGACTTGGTTTCGATAAAAATCTCAAAATCGTTGAGAGAACTCTCAGAAATCCAAAGTTAATTGTATTTGCACAGGTGAATATGAAACGGTCCGGAAATCCTCACAGAAAACAAATACCAACCTTCCTACACTGTCACACTCCTGATAGCCTTATTGAGTTCTAAAACACCATTAGTATTGTGTTCTCACTTGAAATAGTTCTTGTGGTTAAATTCCCCCAGACAAACACCGAAGACAGAACTCTGAATAAAACAAAAGAAGAGAAAATAAAACAGGGAAAGAATAAAAAAAAACAATGAAAGAAGAATTAAATTTCAAGTTTGTTGATTTTACATAAAAGGACACATGAAAAGAAGCTCGCTTCGCTAGTAGTCCTGTAAATGTCCCTTCAGTGACATCTGCAGTATTTCTTTTACTCTTCAGAGGCTACAGAGTCTCTGACCACCGACTGACTGAGTGACTTGTTGTCATCTATTCACACAGATATCCTTTGGACCAGTATACAACTATATGCAGTGCAGCAAAATCACTCGGGGCTCGCAAGTCTCAAGCTACTTCTACGCACATACTTGCAACAAATCCTAAGAAGCCAGTCCTTACAATAGAAGAAAGATACTATCCTGGCAGAGGTGACTTTGTGGTCGCAATCATGCTGGTGATGATGACGAAGGTGAAAGTGTAAAAAGGATACACACACAAAGCAAATGAGCAACTCCATATAAGACTTTAATTAAATGAAGTTTTTGAATTGTGATCCTTGAAGTCGAGTGCAGTGAGCTGCTATTGTCGAGAAGGGTTTCTCTGCTGCAAATGAATAAGAGGAGACGACGACGACGACGACGACGATGATGATGATGGTGGCTAAGTCTCCAAGAGTGTGTACACGTGTTCAAAGTTCCATCACACACATCAACACCATTGTCGTCGTCATCGCCGGCTACCCTGTTGAGCCTCACCTTACTTTATGATGTGATAATGTGTAAGCAAGTGACGTTTCTGTTTTGGGGTTTTGGTATTTTTTTTTTCTTCAGTACATCCTGCCCGACGTATACAAGTATCAAAAGAATTTTTAATTGTCCTGTATTCCTCTGGGAGAATTGCCTTTTTGTTTGCCTCTTTTTGTGTCGTTCTTCTCTTGAGGTTCGGATAATTTTTATTTTTTTTTGCATTTCTTTCGAAGTGGTTGCCAGAGGCTTTATTTTGCGCTGAGAAACGGTTAAAAAAAAAATTCAGGAGGACAAGTGGAAGATTGAAGGAAGTGACATTAATCAAACATGACAGGAAGGTGGCAACAGAATGAGTACCTTTGTGGACGGAAAATGGCAAGCGTTAATGGTATTACTCAAAACATGTTAATTTATGTAGCTCTGTGGTGGACGTGTGCACTTGACGGAAGCTAACAGGGAGGGAGTTAATTTGGCAAATAATGCTCCGGGTGATTATTTACCAGACATGGTTAATTAGGCTTGTGGACAAATACCGCAGGGATAAAAAAATGTCATTCAAATACACGAGTAGGTTAGGTACATACGAGTGCATGAAGAAATTAACGGTTATAGCAAACTTAGGAGGTGGGCCATCTAGTGGACAGAAAGTCAGTGTCATAGCTCCGCGGAACGAAATGAGTCACTTTACGCTTGAACAACGTTGGGAAATGTTGAAAACTTATTTCCAAAGGGGGTGCTGTGTAGCCCAAACAGTGCGATTTTGAAAAGAAGTTTTGGCCGAAATGAAGCACTTACCAAGCCTGCTGTATGCAAGTTAGTGCAAAAAGTTCATCAGGCAGGCACACTAGTGGGCAACATTCATAGTCGAGAACAACATTATTGTCCAGAAGCAAATGCATCCACAGAGAGTGGGAACAGAGGCTGGGAACAACGCTTCGGTCAACGGTGGGCGTACAGAGCCATGTTAATCGACTTTTTTTACTAAAATTGAAGACATGGATTTGGACGACCTCAGGTTCATGCACGATGGCGCGCGATCGATCGATCTTTTCCGCACCAAATTCCAAAATTTATTATCAGCCGTCTTGGCGATGGCAATTAGCCGCCTGGGAGCTGCGATTTGACCCATTTGGACATTTTTTTTTTGGGGAACCGTGAAGAACCGATATTATGCCAATAATCCGAAAACGATTCAAGCACTTAAGGCCAATATCATCCAAGCCATCCGTGATCTACACCCGAAATCATCAACAAGGTCTTGAAAAATTAGAGTGACAGAATGCGCTACTGCGAAGCCAACCGAGGCAGTCACTTGAACGACGCGACGTGGTGTTTCATAATTAATTAAGCCATAATAATTGGAAAAAATTTAATATTGTTATTTTATTTCGTTTTTAAAAAGAAACTTGTATTTGGCCCACCATTCCTAACTCAATTAGGTACTCCGTCTAGTTGAGGGTCCTAGTGTATGTTCAGCAAAATCTTTAGCTCTTTCCAACTTTCCACAATTGCAGTAACTCCTTATCAACACTCCTGCACTATACGTACGTTTATTCGTCGGTCGGCCTGCTTTTCTTTCATCTTCGATTAACGGGTTCCACTGAATTGCATATCTAGCTATGGAAGTTTACATTTTTTTAAATAAATGGCACATCATTTTCGTCGTGGAATTGTAGCTAGATACTACTGCCTTCACAAACAAATTATGATACAGATAGGTATCTCCCAAATATATCCACTAGTACTAAAAAGGAACAGGCGCCTATCACATAAAATATGTATACCTACCAAAAAATACATTTTCGTGAAGCAGTCAGCTAATGTCCTAAATATTAAGCACATCCTGAACTTTTGAAACATGGCGCAAGAATGCTCACCTACCACATGATTTTTCTGATGCCTATAACTGCTCTGAAGTTGAATAAAATTCAGGCATTCCATTTTATTCATTCCGCCCATTGTGTATCACCTGTCTATCCAAATACCCTTCTAGTATCCTTGAATCGTCCAAAAGCCAAATAAAATCCGCTTCCAGACACAATGTCGATTTCTATTTTATCTCATCGGCAACGCAGCCAATTTGGCAGCAATATTTCGATGTAGAACATTTATATTTCTCAGATACTTGTTGGCATTGGGCTTTTGTTTCGGTTGTGGAATTTTGCGACTTTATGGCTGGAAAAATAGCACAACCATCAGGAGAATGCATGTTTGCCAGTTTGTCAGTTTCCTAGTTCGCGGCAAGTCTATACCTCCAGAGATTGGACTTTAGTTGATTTGGCATTCATATAGCCTCAGTGGAGTATAAAAATCAACAAGTTCAACATGACATGATCTAATGTGTGTGTGCTCTATTTCACTCTTAGCGGATACAAATTTGCAAGTGTACACTTCAGTCCTTGGCAATTCAAATAATGTTGTGATTTGCATTGCGGATGTGAAAACATGAAACTGTTTTGGGTACGATGGTGTTTTCTTTTTATTAAGTGGCCAAGTGATTGATGATAGTGTTTGCCTACACTGTGGTGGTGGTGTAGTTTTGACTTTTAGACAGGATGGTCGAGATGGGTGGACATTTATTGTGATTGCTGGCTTCTGGTTTTTTGCGAAACTATTTTGTGCACATATTTTTGGCGGAGTCAACTGTTTCGGTCTTCAAGGGTGGATGATAAAAATGTAGATGCTCGAATAATGTTAGAGTTAGAGCATGATGCAATATGCAAACAATTGCGGAATTTTGGAATATATCATTGCCAAGACGTTTTAGGTTAGATTAGGTTAGGTTGTATAGGGTGTGAGTTCATCACAGTGGATGATCATCACCTTAGATTCTGCACAAATATCCCGAGGGTGCAAACATCGATGCAGAAGTGAAATTTCGGCCTCGAATAATTCAACGCATCCTTAAAGAACTAGATTGCAATAAGACAACGGGACCCGACGGAATCCCGGCTATAGTACTCAAGAGCTGTGCACCAGAACTTGCACCTGTACTTTGTAAGCTGTTTAGCATGTCGTAGTCCCAGAAGACGTAGAAAAGTAATGGAAAAGGCAATAAATGCTCCGAGGAACTCATTTCATTATCCCTCGAAATGCAAATTTGGGCACCGCACAAAACAGGCAGCTAATGCACATGACCATACAGTACACTTGACAACCGCGAGGACTTTCCAAAACTCCTTCTGTTACAGGACAAGCAAACTTTGGAACTCGCTTCCTGGGGATATATTTCGAGAAGACTACAATTTGCAGCAATTTAAATGCAGAACTAACATACATCTGCAAGCATCTCGGGGCGCTGTTGAAGCATTCGCCTTTCCCGGAAAAAGTATTTAAAAAAGAAAAGAAAAAGATGGCCCATCGCCATCTCTAGGGAACCTTCACGGTCTAAAAAGAACATAACTTAAAAATGTTTTCAATTTTGTTTGTAAGGCCAAGCTCCTCTAAATTGTCGAAGAAGTATGTACCTTCCAAGGTGCTTCCGACGAAGACAGTGCCCAGAGAGTATGTATCCCTATTGCGCCATTGCTGAGTTTTAATAATTCTACAAATTTTTCCCGATCTAACTTACCTAGGCTTTTGAGACCCAGTTTACAAATAGCGCATTTGGTATAGTCAGAAGGCTAGTTCTTAGATTCTATAAGGTTATTTAAGGAAAAAAAATCACATAGCTAAAAATTCTACAAACTTTTCTATCGATCTCATTCGTTGCCATGCTCAGTTAATTCCTCACCAATCATTCAGTCCTAACCAAAAAAAGAACCCACCCTCTTAACGTTCTTCCCCAAAATAGAATTGCTGTTTGTTCTTCCTCGAAAATGGCTGCTCAACCTTCACTAATTAAAAAATCCCAAACCTGAACATTTTAGATACTATGCCCAACTACACCATATCGCCGACGAGATTATTGCATGTCTACTCGCTTACATTTCCACATATATACACCAGTAGAAACTCTCATATACAAATCCTTTTGTAAAAGGGATGTAAATTTGAATTCAGTTGCCTCTCGATTAACACTACTACTGCTGCTGCTGTTGTTACTTCACTGTCACGAACAATAATGTTGAGCCTAGCTACCAACAGCCTACTCTTCGCCGAATAACACGAGAGGAAGAATGACAGCTGGGTAATTGATGTTGAACAAAATGGAAGGATTCGTCCTATGTAACACACATCTACACAAGACTTTTTAGGATAATTTTGCTCTTGGCTTTTGGGAAAACAAAATTAAACTTTCAGACGAAGATCACAATTAGTATTCCATAGAATGGGAAAGTCCTCGATGTACCTGCTGTGATAAGGCAAACCGACCGGCTCCAACCCGATTTTGTATATTGACTTAAGTACAGATGACGGAGCCATAGTGTCGTGAAATATATTTCCACTCCCAAAGCGGGTACATACCTACCCATCTCCTAGCTATCTGTTAGTGTTGATATTTTCGTCCTGTCAGCAATTCCTCTGAACACAATAGTCATCCTGATGGGCAATCTAACAAATGTCAACAATATTAAGTAGTATAAGTCCCGGTGTGTGAGGCTTTTCTATATGTTGAAACGTTGAGATACAGGTCTTCACTGATGTGCCAGGGAATGGGATGTGCATCAGTATACATATAGACTGCAATAACCAAAGGCTTTCATATGTGTTGTATAGTGGTGGTTGGTCAGTCAGCAGCAACCCTGGTGCTTTATTCTTGAATAGAACTGACATCGTCTGCATTTGACATTGACGGATAATTTCATCTAACAGAACAAAACAAAAAAAGAAGTGTGTGCCCACAGGATAGAGAGAACTATAGGTACGAGTATGCATTGTGTTGTTCAGAGCTTGGTGTTGGTTTGGAAATGTTATTTGAAATTCAGTTAGATATCGAAATTGACTTTTTTATCAGAACAAAATCGACATCATAGTGTGATGGGAAGTTTATACAAAATATTTCTTGCTTGTGTCCTGCAAACGATTTATGATGGATTTATTCAAAAAAAAAAACAGAAAAAAACCGTGCATATTCTGCCCTTAAATCGGTGGGTGGTATATCGATTCGCGATCATCGTTGATTAGAAATCGGACGCTTGGATCTGCAAGCATATTTTAAATTTGATTTATGTTTTTTTTTTTTTTAATTTAGTTCAGATGCAGCTTCTACAAAAATTATTGGAAGGGAAGCTCAGCCTGAGAGCATGTCTCCCAATAATGCAGTGTCCCGTGATGACACCTACTAGTGTTCTTATATGGCATCTTTTTAGTGTTACAAGATTGATGGAGAGCTTGAGATCCAGCATAGGCCAGATTTGTTTCGTGATGGAGCACGTGGTGCAGTTTGACCACCTTCGTTTAATTAAAAGTTTACAAAAGTTTAATTAAAAATTTAGCGAGAGGCATAAGGAAATTCTCCTTTTCCAGTAGAATCCACAAAATTGTACCATACTTAGCGAGTTCGTCGGCCTTGCAATTCTCCGGAATGTCCGGCCCGGCACCCATAAAAGGTGAATGTTGAATTGTTCCGCCATCTCGTTAAGAGATAAGCGGCAATTGAGGGCGGTTTTGGACTTGAAGATGACCGAATCCAGGGATTTAATCGCGGCTTGACTATCGGTAAAGATCACGATATCATTTGCGGATATTACATTATACCGTAGGCACGACAGGGCCTCCTTGATCGCAATTATTTCTGCCTGAATCACGCTAGACGCTACAGTGATTGGGAAGACGGAATGAGATCGTACAACTTAAATCTTGGTAGAAAACAGCCCCCCCCCCCTACTCCTGTTTCCGTTTTGGTCCCATCTGTGTAAAAGCAGGCGGATATTCTGTGAGACACTACATCACTCTCCCAGCCAGTCCTGGAGGGTATGCAGGTTTCAAAATTCTTACTGAACAGAAACTGGAGGAGGCTGTAATCAGTATCCTTAGGGATGCATTCTATTTTATCTAGAATAGACGAGTGACCAGTTTGTCGACTAGTCCACAGACGGATTGCTCACATACCTACGGATGGCTGCATTTGCTGCCACTTGTTTGCAATAGAGGTCTAGCGGTATGAAGGTGGAATAGTATGTCCATCGCCGCTGTTGGATTGATCCTAAGCGCTCCACTGATACATCCACATGCCGTTCTTTGTACACAACTAAGGGGCTTGCAGTGAATATCTTTTTAAGCGCAGCCCACCAGACGACGACGGCATACGTGAGTATATATAGGTCTAATGACGGATACCGGGATACATAAAGCCAATATATATGATTCGAGGCTGAAGTCCCCATTTTCTACCAATAGCTTTTTTGCAGCAGTATAGTGCTTTCTGAACCCTCTGCAATATTTTGGGTTTCCAGATCAGTTTGCTGTCTAGAATGAGGCCTAAGTACTTAGCCGTATTAGAGAGCACCAGCAAGGTGCCATTTAGTTTTGGGGGACAAAGACGGGAATTTTGTACCGGTTGAATAATTCTGGTATTGATTGAATAATTGCTACTCGATTGGTGGAAAATTATTTTACATACTCTCACTGATTTCAAAATGATTGGTGATGTTTTGAACTAAATCAATGAATGAAGTCCAGAAAACGCGTTCCCATTGATTGCAGTTTTTCAGCAATTCAGCAAGAAAGTTATCTTTACTTCAGCAGATTTTGTATTTTAATAAAACCTTGTACCTGTAACATTATCCAGAGCTATGGAAAAAAAAAGAAAATCTGGCCTACATTCTAAAACCTACCAACAACTTTAATCAAACTGATATAAGAACTACTTCAAGCCCATTTGCGCTTCAACCCCCATCAAATCATTTCGCTATTATCCAAATCGATATTAGACTTTTACTAACTTCAGTCCTTTTCATATTGTGTTCACACCATAGAGAAATAATAACAATTAAACAAAACTTCCCCAACAAACCGAGCCGAGTGTCAGAAAACTTTTCCCACCAACACCATCAGTGCCTATGCATGCACTGCTATACATTTACTCTCAGAGTCTCATTAGAAAAAGTTTTCTTGGACTAAAACAAACTAACAAAAACCGGAAAAACAACATTTATTAACAACATATTGTACTTCCCATGAACACTGAACAGAACAGCCGTCGTATACCAGTAGGTACTCGTCCTATTACCTTGCACATGCAAACAGCTCAATAGTTGAAGCCCATTAAAGGCACGACAATGGTCGAGCATTATATGGAAGGCACTGGACGAGACCCAGACCTGAATTCACCCTCTCTATATAGAAGTAGCCAAGCTCAATGACTTTAAGTAATGGCCAACAGTTAAAAAGAATAATTGGCGTTCCCAATTGATTTGCAACACAGGTAACCAAGACTAATTAATTTACTTCATGGTCGTTAATATCAATCAATGTCCCGTCTGGCGTACCCATCGTCATCCAGTCGATGCTATGGTGAAAAGGAGTACCTCCTATACTTATGTTAAAGGTAAACAAAATGAAAATCAAAATAATTACAAGTTACTGTCCAATGAATGACCATATAGTAGCCAGTGAGTCACAACATCAAGAGATGCGGTTGTGGTATGGTATATTTTATGGATTTTTACATGACAAATAGTTTTGTTTACAAATACATAAAGCTGTCCTCCTTCCCCTGTATAGAGGATCAAGAATGTTTTATACCAATTTTTGTTTGTTTCACTTTTACTGCTAAAAGATATAGTGATGTGAAAAAAAAAATAATTAAGAAAAATATCCTCTTTCTTTGTAAGGCACCATGGAAAGTAAAATTAGTAATGAATTGAAGGTATGGTCGGCCTTAGGGCCAATGCACACGGAGAAACCGGAAAAAAACTGTTCAGCGATGCGAATTGGCAACTAGTTTGCTTCTGAGTCATACTCTCTGTAATCAAATGGGACGACTCACACGATGCTACTAGTTGAAAACTCGTTTGCGATTCACAAAAAACAAATTTTTAATATCATAAATCTTTATATAATAAAAACTAGCGGGCCCAGCAAACGTTGTATTGCCTGCTCGTACATTTTCATTGTTCGTCAATTGTTCCGCGGCCGTATTTATGATTTTTTTAAATGTTTATTAGTTGAAATTTTATTCATGATTTTTTTTTTTGTTGAGTGTAGGTATATTATTTGAAATTTTATTCATGAACTTATTCTTCTTATTATGCTTTCTTTTTAATTTTTTTTTATTGTGTGTTTATTATTTGAACTTTTGTGGAGTCGGATCGCAGCGCCACCTACAGGTTCCAATTGTAAATCTAAACCATCCTTAGACCCATTCAAACACACACACAAAATTTCATTAATATCGGTCCACCCGTTTAGGAGGAGTTCGGTTACAAACACATACAGAAGAATTATTTATAGTAGTGTTGGGCTAATTATAACTAGAAAACCACCAACTCTATTGAGCTAAAATTTACAGATTATCTTAGGTATAACTCCAGAAGGGCACATTTGAAGATTGGTCAAATTTGGAGAGAGGGGCGTTGCACACGCGCAGCCCATACACAAAAAAATATTCAAAAACTTATATCTCGAAAACCGACAAATCGATTGAGTTCGAATTTGCAGACAATCTTAGGTATTGACCCAGGTATTAGGATACTTAGGTATTGAACAAAGGGGCATGGCACCGCCCAGACAAAAAAGCATTCAAAATCTTATATATCGAAAACCGACAAATCGATTAAGTTAAAATTTACAGACAATCTTAGGTATTGACCCGGGAGCGTTCCCGTGAAGATTGATCAAAATTGGACAAAAGGACGTGGCACCTCTCATATAAAAAATATCTTCTATGGGGTGAAACTCGATGACGTTATAACTCGATAACCGCTGGGCCCATTCTCATGATTCTTTTTTTCTTTTGTTTGTATTTTAGGTTTACGCAGAAAGAACATTCCATAAAATCGATTTATTCTAATTTTTCGCATTTTACGAAAGAACATTATTATCTAAGACCATACAATTCCTGTGTACGGGGAAAGCCGGGCGGGTACAGCTATATTATATTAAAACGTTGGTGCGTATGTCCGATAATGGCCGCTGAACCACTGAAGCTATCCGCATTCATTCCTACTAAAAAAAAATAATTGAACAAAAATATCAAAAGAAATCTTGAAATATTTAAAATAAATATTTTAGGCCGAAAAACGTTTGCTGGGTGAGCTAGTTAATAAAATAAAAAGAAATGAAATAAAATTATTTGGCAGGAACTATTCGCCAGCTAACTCAGTGGTAAAGAATTGTCAGATGATGAAGGAAATTCTCTACATTTAGATACTACATGGACAAAACATTTTCAAACTTGTATTAAGAACTCTAATGAATTGTTACCAAGTTATATACAGAACAAAATAAAATATAAATATTTGTTGAAGTTGGGGCTGCTAATCTCACATAGGTACCGCTATCCCCGTTATTCTCCCGAAATATTTCCATAGGGCTGCACAATTTAAATGCAGCAGGCTTCCCGATATGATCCTGCACAGATGACATCACCGTCACGACGGTTTTGGCAAATTTTCTTTAAAATGTTCGGTTTGGTACTGGTTTGTATAGAAGGAGTTTGAAGAAAATGTTTAAGGAAGATATTATTTATCGAAAGTGGAGACCATCACCATCAAACAGTATATTATAGACATTGCGGTAGAGGTTACTCAAGATGATACCTGGAGTATTGACTTAGTTGGAAGGTCTACCGAATTGGAGTGCGCAATTATTGGAGTCAGCCAACTAGGCTGGACAGTGGACATGTCTGAGGTCAGCCGAGGATTCTAAAGAGTCTTTGAAAGTGTGGTAAGTCCAACACCAATATCGTAATAATAAACAATAATAATGCATTAGCAAGTATTCTTGAATAAAGAAAACTTTTATTAATTCGTACTAGAAAAGCATGCATGATAACGCTCACAAATTTAGAGAGGGAAATATGTAGTTCCCTAAAATTTAAAAATACTGCAAAATATCTTTTGATATTTTAAAGGCTCTAAGCGGTCTCTGGGTGTCAATGAATATGACTCTACGCACTTCATGCTGCTTGAGACCAGCTTTCAATTGATCAACAATGCTGTAGGTAAGCTGTTCTTTTGCCGCATTACCCAATTTACATGGAGTCCTTACTATTAACTCATACACAACACATATATCATCGCCTTCAATTACCACTATACCTCCTAGAAGAATTCGTCTTTGAATTATTAATCTATTTCGATATGATGAGCAATTATTTCCACAAAATGCAACCAACGGATTCTAACATCACTGTAGCGACTGCATAACTTCCCACGGGTTCCTTTGCTTTAATTAAAAATCGAAACCGATTACGTTAAATCGGTCTCTTTATGTTAGCCACCAAAATGGAAAGAAATACGTAAAATTTTTCGAAAGAACGCCATTAAAAACTGCAAACGAATAAATCATTGGTTGATTGCGTTCTAAGATTCTTGCTGGCCCCTTTTCACTGCCTCTACTTAATTCTTTTGTTTTCACAGTTTCTTGTTTTTTTTTTTTCATCCCACTGCTCATCATTCCCTTGCCCTCAATCCAAATACATTACAGTTGAGGTTGAAGAGCTTCCCGAGTTTTTTTTTATTTTTATTTTATTTCTTCTAGTATAACCGCTGTTCCGCCAGAGTGGCAACTTTGGCTCATTTCCAAATCACTGGCAAATAGCAAATCCAAACCAAAAAGATCGTCCTCTTTTGGAAGAAACAAAAAAAAAAAAAAAACAGGAAAAGAAGGCGCGCAATGGTTTCAACGTGGATAGACGGCTTGAACTCTCAGTGTCAGCCATCGACTGAAATAACAAATTGACGAACGAACAGTTCGAGTAATGGCACATTTCCGGTCTTGCCATTGCCACCCTCTCACCATGTTGAGTGGGAAGGAAACAATTTCTTTTCGCCGCTGCCGCCAAAGGTGAACAATTGTTATTGTCAACGATAAAATTTATTAAAATTTTATTCATAACCCGTGAAAGTCGAAATATGAAATCGATAAAAATTTATAAGAAGAAAGAACATTGTTACAGATTTGTTTCACTTTTTTTTTTTTGGTCAGGACATTTGATGGGTGAAAGTGCTTCTGATAATAAGTGAATTTTCCACAAGACTTTCAGATAACCCACATGGTTTCTAATAAAGCGATTGCATTTCCATCTGTATCATAGTGTGTGCTTGAACAAAACAGAAAAAAGAAAATTGAAGTAGAGAAGATACACAGAACATCTTTTAGCCTGAGGAAAATTATAAGGGCGGCACACAGTATACCATAAGGAGCAATACACAGAGAGAGGGTGAGTGTATTTGCACAGATTTGTATATCAAATTGCGGCTACTTAATGGACCAGAAAAATAAAGTTTGGCTCGTTCTGTTTCTTTGAAACTTTCTCCGGCGATTCGGTGTTATTCTCGATTTTATATAAGACAACGTCGAGATGGGTTTTATCCTAGATACAATCTAAGGCCGTGGTGAATTCGTAAAATATAATTGCGAAACATTTTCGAAATAAAATTTGTTTTTATTTTCTTTATTCTGGGATTTTCTGGAAATGAGATTTCCGCTTAGAATATTGAGAGTGAATTTGATTTAATTTAGTTAATCGGACGATGGATACTTTTTTAAGTGTTGCGAGTTAAATGAGAGTTTAAGGAGTTCAAAGGACTTGATGTACATTCAAGGTTGAGATATTTCATAAAATTGTTCATTAAATTTAAACATACTTGGACGCAGTGGTTTAGTGGTTAGTATTCTGGAGAACTGAGCGAGGGGTCAAAGGTTAGATTTCTAAAGAATTACAAATTATTTCCTCTAAAGAACAAATATCTGAGACTATATGTTATGCTAGGTAAGGTGGCTGTCCTAAAGCGGACACTCTTAGACCATAATTATTTGGTCCATTGTGATACTACAAGAGGGGGTGGGGGGGGGGGGGAAGTGGCCAGAAAGGTTCCATGTGCCGGTCGTTACCTAGGGAATTCTATTGCTACTTGCAAATTTGGGTTTTTATCCCATTGAAAGGTTTTCATGGTGACTGAGGCAGTTAAGCCTTATATGAGTTTGCACATCCTCGTTGCGGCTTAGTCTTCGAGTCAGAGTGGAGGGTAACCATAACAGTCTACCCCCTGCCTATTGCCTCAGACCATCGTTAAGAAGGGAGACTGGTGGTGCGTGGCAGAGGTGGCAGATTGAGTCTCTGACAGTCCGTTAGTAAGAAGGGTGGCTGGTACAGATCACGGTAGACTGCGAAAGGAGAGAATGACGAAGGGTGACCGAAACAACCCCCCGCCTATCCCTTCTGATGGAGTCTGAAAGTTCGACGTGTGAAGGTGGAATCTCTGAGACTATAACTGCCTTGATAAAGTTTCCCAATTTAGTAGTTTGGACACGGCATAAAATTGTACCTACATCCATTCTATTCGAAAGATAAAAAAACACAAAACACCAATGGTTGCGCCAACTTTATATTTTTCTATATAAATTTAAACACAATTTATAGAATATTCCAGTTTCATAACTCGAGGTTGATATAAATGAAAAGTCGTTTGAAATAAAGGCGTAACGAAAAATGAAACGAAGTAACTAAAAGTGAAACGAAGGTTTACTTTTTCGTTGTTTTTAAGTGACACGAGTTTTTTTTAATCCTAATAATCTGTAGAGACATTGGCGAGTACTGGCACGGTGGAAAATACGTTAAGATTGTTTTTTCCGGGGATCCAACCTGGGATCCCTCACGCAGTAGTCCAGCACACTAACCACTGAGCCACTGCGCCCTTTGGAGAAAATCTGATAAACATCCGAGAGTATAGGTATCTAACTGTCTTGAAAAGGCTTCTGAAATAAGCCGTTCAGAATAGGCGTAAAATTGTAGAATGTTAGGTCCCTGATGCCATTCGGCCCAAAAAAATAAAAACTCACACGAACGATGTGAGAAGCTATGGCCTAGGGTTCCATGACCTGTTGCGCCAACTAATTATTTTTTGTTTTATGAATCTGTGGATCACAGTAGCGGTGCTTGACTACTCTGCGAGGTATCCCAGGTTCGATCCCTGGAAAAACACAAATTACATCTTAAGGTTTTTTCTACTGCGCCACCTCTCGCGAACGTCTGACAAACATCCGAGAGTATGACTGTCCTGGTAAAGCTTCTAAATTCAGCCGTTCGGACTTGGCATAAAATTGTAGGTCCCTTCCATTCGTCCCAAAAAACTCACACAAACGAATGGTTGCAAGAAGCTAGGCCTAGCGTGTCTACCGCCTGTTGCGCCACCTATTTATTTTATTTATAACATAATTTTAAAGAACTGAGAATGTGATTGCTTCTATGGGTTTTGAATACCTTCGAAAATTTCAAATACCATACAATACAATAAGCAGACTTTCTTGCAAAAGGGCAACTTCACATTTTAAACCATTTCGTGGGTTGTAGTATAAAGGAATAGATCCATTTAGGACTGTAGCGCCATTAAAAGTAAGTATAAGTATATGTTAGCCGTGGGTTGTTGCATCATTGAAACACGTAATTTCATTCAACTCGCAAACACACATAAATGCGCGCCACCATTAGCCGCAAGATGCTAAGGTAGTGTATGAAAAGACATTGTCGTTGTTGCAAAGCTATTCGATTTGATTTGCACTTTTGGGCACAAAATACAGTATCCATTTGAACAGAATACAGTTATTGGAAGGACATTTTGTCGGTAGTCGTACAATTCATCATCATAATACAGAATCATATGCCAGTAGGTATGCTACGATAAGCACAAAATTATATAAATGCCTGTGGAATACTTGTTCAAGGATAATTTCCATCATTCAATAAATCTAATCACTTCCATTCATTAGATTTATCTCATTATTATACGCATATTGTACCATGTAATATGTTTCCCAACCTCTCTGTAAAAAAAAAATATTGTTCTCAGCATGAGTCCCTCAGCAATATCCTTCAATTTATTTTAATTCGTTGGCTTCATGCCAATGCAACAATTGCAGTGTACAGTATAGTACACACAGGAGTTAGCGAGCAATCTGCCATTTTATCTGTGAAGCTCCTTCAATAGAATGAATATGCCAAACGGAAATGCCTCAATGAACGCGCATAAAATAGAAAAAAAAATTGGGAAATATTTTTATCCGTCGGAATAATATGGCAGGATAAATATATGAAAAAGGATATTACAAGATGATAAGAAAGAGAATACACACTGTAATAGGAAATGAGGCAGCCTATTGTAAAATTGTAAAGATATTTAAAATCTGATTAATATCTATTGGAAGGACATTATGATTAAAAGATTATGTAATTCTTGGTATGAAACCAAATGATGCGAATGTTTATGGAATTATTGTATTAGATCATATTATAAGATGTTCAGCACTTGGCATGCCTGTGCATCACGGGCGCACTGAGGACATCTCCAACAGCCGCTTTGCAAACCATGCTTAACTTACTTCCAGTAGACATCGTCAGTAAAGAATTATGCCACAAACGTGGCTATCAGATTAAGGGAAGGGACACGCTGAAGAGGGCAATCGTCTGGGGACGCCAGAATCCTTCTACAGACAATCCCCCTGTCCACTATAACCGATTATCTGCCTACGAAAATCAAGGAAAAGGCTTCACCCATGAAATACCGGACAGGAACCAATGAGATTCACAAAATGTCCTACACAAATCACTGTCAATATTCGCAGACGGTTCTAAGACACTGGAGGGAGTGGGCGCCGGTCGGAGTCTTTTCAGAAGAATTGAATCTGGGCCTCTCCTTTTGTCTTCCGCAACACTGCACTGTTTTCCAAGTCGAAATTACAGCTGTTCGTAAAGCTACAGCGTGGCTCTCGATTAATTCGGTATCACAAAGGGATATCGTCATATACATTGATAGCCAAGCTGCAATCAAATCCCTAATATCCAGCGAAATATGATCTAAGGCGGTGGAAGATTCCCGTGTATCTCTTAACGAGATAGCTGGACAGTACAACCTCACCCACTGCTGGGTTCCTGCTCACTGTGACATCCCAGGGAACTGTGCAGCAGACGAACTAGCAAGGCGAGACTCCTCTGGCGTAGATAGTATAAGTCTGCACGCAACGTGTATGCACCACTCTCCTACGCTAAACAAATAATTCACGCGGACGCAGCAAGTAGAGCAGGGTTCAGATGGACACATCTAGGATACTGCGATACGCTCACCTGGAGAGCAAAGCGCTCCAAGAACCTTCTTCGATCCAGCATTTCGGAAGTCGATAATGTGATCTCCGGGCACAGCATATTAGGCATGTTAACCAAGCACAGAATTGATGGATTCGTGGTGTTATGGGAGGTTATTTTACTGGTGCTTTCATAAAGGCAGAAAATGAGAGATTTCAAAGGTAAATATGCGTCGCAGATACAAGTAGAGCTCTATGAAATACTAATAGCTTTGCGATGTGTTGAAAATAATATTTTAAAAGGTTGAGGCATTTATGTGTGTACACTGCACAGTCAGGCTTAGGGACTGGCATTTCAACATTGATCAGGATCCTTATTAGCTAATCGTTTTACTTCACAAACATCGGCATATATTTGTGTGATTGATTGTCCAACAACTAGATTGTAAACTTTTGTAATTTTGTTCAAATCAAAGTTCATAATCTGAATAAATTACTCTTAACCCTTTAAGAAGCCTCCAGTTATCTCTAATATTAATGGCCAGTTGCACACTACCATATCAATCTACAAAAGCGTACATAAATAATTCAAAGTTGTCAGTTCCTGGAAAAATTAAAACTAAAGGACCTCGAGTTGAATAGAGTGGAATGTGCAAACTTTTCGCTGCCCATAACTATCAGGCATGTAGTGTAGATTGCCCTATCAAAGAACACTGTCAATTAATGTTCATAAGAATTTTAGGTTCCCTTCCGAGCCATTCCATGTCGGTTAGAAGATTGAAATAACTTTGTCCATTTGCAGCGTCTCATATCAAGGAGCAGATACGACCTCTCTTCCGCAAAAAGGGGAGAGAGAAATAAGTTCCACTCAACAGAGTACCCAGTACGACAACTACTACTATACTCGACGCGAAGTCATTTCAATTTTCTTTTCAATTATCTTCATCATTTCTGCATCCAGTTTTCTATTTCGTTCTTTTTTTTGTGCGGTGTGATGTTGAAACTTTCCCTCTCGAAATGTTATCCGAGCAAAAGAGGCTGTCAATTAAGAAACTCATTGCGAAAGTTTATGAGGAACCGTATAAACTCAGCCTCTGGTCCACTAACTGTAAACCTCTAAGACCCATAAACAAGCATACGGGCCAACCAACAACACAGCAACAGTACAAAGTTTTTGGGGTTTTCCTAAGCGAAAACATCTTCACGTTAAGCATATCTTTGGTGTAATATTAAGGCCAGAATTGTATGCATTTCACTGCCATTGGCGCTAGACCGACCTGGCAAGAAACTTATGGGTTGCGGTATGAATAGCCCCCTCCATGTATATAACCATTTATACATATACAACATAGCTAGGGGCAACTTTATTCCCACCATTACCAACATCACTTGTGTACCGCACAACAAAACTTCGATGCGATTTGGTCATGTTCTATGTGCAAGGACTTGTAAGTAGTTTGTTGATCGGGACCAAAACTTTGAAAACTCTGCAAAATTTTTGCTCTTCTAAGGGACAATAATGTTACTGCTTCTGGTGGTTCATCTGGTCCCCATACTCATGGTAAGGGTATTGATGGTCATGCTGGCGGTATGGTCTCGTTGGTGCGGTTTCTAGGAATCGAAATGTTTTCTTTTGTTTATTTTGGATTGTATATCTTTTTGTCTCAACGACTTAGTTTGGGATTTATCCCGTCCAATGGAACAAAACTGAACAATTTTAAGTAAACAAGAAATTTACTATTGACTTTGGTTTTATATTGATATGTCCGAGGGATGGGCGGAAAAACAAATAAAGTCCTTTTGTTATTTAGCCTGATCTAGAAGAACATGTGCCAGCAAAGATGTAGTTTCATGTAACCTCAAGTGAATTGGTTTTCTTATGAGACATGCTACACTGGGTTTTGTGCTAATTTCTATACATAAGTTTTTTGAAAATTAAATAGATTTGTATTTAGTTTAGTATAAGTGTGTAAGTATCAGTGGACGTAGTTCTTAAATTTATTAATTCAAAAAATGTAATCAAAGGAAAAAAGAATTTATTTTATCAAATTTATATCAAATATCCTTGAATTGCAAGTGACTGATAGAAAAAAGAAATAATTTTTTAAGCAAACACTTTGGTTGGAATATTATTAAATACATTTTGTTATGTCAAGACTGCAGAGCTGTTAAAAATTTCTACAGTAGGTAGGGTAAGGTCAAATTAAACCAGCGAGTGGGGTGTAACGAAGTGGGGAAGGGAACATTACCGCACAGGAGACAGCAGAGAAGCCGAATAATACTGTGTACTTATTAACACTGCCGAACCGAGTTAAGGCTCATCTCCCAATAGGTAATTTTTTCACGGTTTTTTTTTTCAACTCAACTTACCAACTTACATGGAAGTTACACCAAATCGCTAGACAACATTTTTACAAATTCACTAGACTAGACAAGGTCGTATCCGAATGTCATTGCCACTTATATATTTAGGTACTAGAGTTTTTTCAATGATATACGAGTATAAATTCTATCAAGTAGCAAACTCGCGTTATGAGAATTATTTTGAAATTTTTATTCCCTGGTAGATGATGAGAGTTTTCTTACGGCTTAAAGCTGTATGTCATACTGGATAAACCTTTTGCATTTTTTATGTAATTGAAAAACCAAATAAAAGAATTAAAAAATCCACCTCAAAGGACAGAGATCGTAGACGTTACCTACAATATATTTTTTCAATAAACAAAAAATATTACGTATACGCCACCGAAAATAATAATGGCTGTCCATGTGTAGCATAACTCGAGAACGGATCGTTCGATTTTCACCATTTTGGGGTTGATGGATTCGTATTGGAGAAAGGACGAAGGCAAATAAAACTGAACAAAGGGGCGTGGCACCTCCCATACAAAAAACATTGAAAATAATTTATCTCGAACACCACTGAGCTCAAATTTTAAGAAAATCTCTATTATTGGCACAAAGGCTTTTCTTTGAATTTTGGTCAAGGTTTGGTCAAAAACGCTTTTTTCCCAACACTCCGAAAAGTAATCGGTCGATTTAGCTATAACTTTAGCAATACACATCTGCCATGATTTAATTCAGTCTTCAATTTCCCGAGCGTCTCGCTTTCGCTAGGACAATTAATAAGACGGAAGAACAATCTCTGCATGTTTGTGGCAACAATCTGGAATTCCCATGTTTCATACATGCACAATTGTAAGTGGCGTGCTCACGTGTTTCAAACCTCCCGTTTTGTACATGTATGCGTCGAAGAATAGAACGAAAAATGTTGTGTGCTATAAAGCACATTGTTATACTTTAGTTCAGGGGTTCCCAATCTTTTCCATACAGCGACACCCTATACAGGCTATAGTATTTTTGCGACGCCCCTCATAAAACCACACAACGGAACAAAGCCCAGGTATGTGAATAGAAGCTGAGCCTAATGAAGATTCACTAAAGGGGTTTTCAATAAGGCTGGTTCGACTTTACAATGGAATAAAAAAAAGCTGTGTGGGAGTTATTATCAAAATCCTTTTTTTTATCTCAAAAGCTCATGTATGCCATTATTGTATGGAATATAAAACCATGCGTCCAAATGTCTGCCGCAGCTTCTCACGGTGGCACGAATCTGAGTGGTCCAATCTCCCGCATATCCCGCAGAATTTGAAATTGCTTATGTCGGGTTTAAGGGCATCGGTCGCTTGGGTTTATTGGCATTGAGCTGCGACTTCAGGCAACCCCGCAAGAAATAGTCTAGCGGGATTAAATCGCACGACTTTGATGGCCAATTCACGTTGCCTCTGCTAGAGATAACTAAACTATACCCTCAAATCGTTCATGCAGAATGTCCACCGTGGCGTCTGCTGTCTGAGCTGTAACGACGCCGACGTCTTGCTGGAACCACATGTCGTGTACCTATCCATATCGTTCAATTTGGGCAAAAAAAAAACTTAACTTTGAGCTCCTGGGTTAGTTGGATCTTAAACGGCTATATGCCCAAGTCCCGTCGCAAAATTTGGTTGATGTCTGCAAAAAGCCAACTTATTGTTAACGGCAAGGAATTATAATATGGGTTGGGCGTAGGTCGCACAACTAGGGAACCCCTGCTTTAGTTATTTCCATTTTATTTAAGTGATGTTTGTAAGACTTGAAACAAATTCTTAGACAGACACTTTATTTAGTACGCCGAGAAGCCTAACATATCACAGAAGCCACGCCAACTTTTCTTTAAGGCACTAGTAAGACTTAAATTTGAACTCTATTTTTCACTAAACACTGTCCGCCATATTGCATGTGAATTGCCTTTGCAACACCACTTATTCCCATCACGGCAACAGCAACACATCAACAGTTCTCCATCGAAGGATAATTGAATCAAATTACCCCTCAACCACCCCTCTGGAATATTCTGATGTCATACTCGTACCATCTATGATGTAGATGACGTCAACTTATAATGTCGTGTCGATGGTGATGAGATGAGATTCTCGGTTTTGGTTTCACAAAACCAGAGGTTGAATTTCGGAACGATATCTGCGATATTCATCACAGCAATTTGCTTTAGTGTGCCCCGTTGCAAGAGTAGTGGTGCACGCACAGCACACATCAACCACAATTGAAACCATCAGACAAAAGCGGCCTACATCCAAATAGAGGAGGCATGTGTGGTATAATAACACTCGATGCGACACCCAGGGGACAATTATAATCGTTCTTGTCGATAAGTATCTCATCGAATGGGAAATTTTTCGATGATTTCACCGTGTCTACACGTTTGTGAATCACGCTTGACACGATGTCTGCTCTGCTGGTGCTGGACCATTGCAAAACCAATTTCATAATAATCAAGCCAGTTGGCAGACAGACAGCAGAAGGAGTGGTTTCTGTGCTGAAGCTGAATATTGTCATCGGTACTGCACCTCGCATTCGTCTCCTATACAGTGTTGTTTCTGATTGCATAGAGGACAATAAAAATAATAATAATAATGTGCAATAATTACAGTCTCTGTAACCGCATACACATCAGGATACGCGCATATACACAGTTGGCAGTCATTCGTATGAGTGTCTACGTATGAGTGTCTACTCGTTGGAGTGCATAAATTGTCCCGAGCACATTATGCGAAAATTAACAGAAATAAGCGAAACATAAAACGAAATAACAAGAACAATGAAAAAGGACACACCACGAAGCGAAAGAATGCGTTCTACCCAGCCCATTTCATTAGTCTGTGCGCTGTGTTGAATGGTTCTGTAAACGTATATAGTAAAGTTGCCTCATTCGTTGGGGAGCGGTGGGTGGTGACGACACGGCGGCGTAAAGACCAAGCCCTAACCATCCAACCAACAACGCAACGTTCAGGGATGTGTGATGAGTGTGGGTGTACTGTTTGGCTTTTTGGATAGTTTTCATTTACTGTAAGTGCACTTTACATTGTACACATAAGTATTATGGAAATGGTCCTGGATACGTTGAGGCTTTTACTCAAGTGGAACTTAATGCTGGGCCTACCAAGAGACACAGCGCACACATAAAACACACACAGGCTGAGGTAAAAATGATAACCAAGCCAAGGACTTGCTGTGCACAGAGTGATATGTCAAATGGTGCGGTTGTAGCCATTCGGGAATATAGGGATATAGTTTTATGTTTAGTGTTAGATGTTGGATGTTTTGCTATTCATTTTTTTGTGGCTATCCCGAAGGATAACAGTTTTTATTGTATACATCCCTGCTAAGACTTTAGGGGTTTTTTCTTTCTTTTATTAGCCATTTAAAAGTATAATTTAAGAGTGGTTAGCCTAATGGGGATAGTAGGCCTTTTTCATTTTGTCATTGTCGTCGCTAAAGTGTTTGTTTGGCATAAAAGTTGGCAAGTTAATTGCCCGCAGAGAGATACAGCCCGAAATGAGAAGTTAATCGTGCGGAAAATTAACACACAAGCAAGTATAAGTGATTAAATTAATGAGCAGCACTAAGACAACAGATGAGTGATTTCGCCAACTTATGTCCCAAATGTGGGTAAAATGTTATAGCTAATGTTTGGTATTATTCTACTCGTTGGAAATGAATTAAAATGTTGTTGCGGAAAATTATAAAAGTACGTTCCATCACGGGACAAAGCTCTTAAAGGCAGTTTATGTAACCCTGCCTTTAGGATTATTGCGAGTAAACGCAGGCTAGTGAAGTTTTTTTCAATGTTTGCGTCATTCTATTGTAGAGAGGTACCCTTATGAGCTATATGCAGATGTATCTTTTTTAAAAGTCTAGATAGTCATGGTTCATGTTCTATGAAAAATCATTTAAACAGAGTGAAACTGATTAGTGCGTTATCCTCTAGTATGGCCCCAAGGGGTTATCTCCTAAAAGGGTCCTTTGGATCTATACGGCAATGGTAAGACCACTTCTCTCATATGCACCGGTTGCATCAGGCTTTCACAGAAACGTGTTACTGCCTCTTTTTCCAAACTTCAAAGAACGGATTGTCTTGGCTGCACAGGGGCATTCCTTAGCACTCCGAATTCTGCTCTAGAGGCTACGATGAACCTCCCCCTTGATATTTTTATTTCACAGGCACGCGAATCCATGGGCATATTCGAGGCGAATTTGGTGAGCACTTCATCTCACGTTTTGGACCTGTGAATTGGCCTAAATCGTACGATTTGACACCGATGGACTAATTTTTGTAGGTATATTGAAGTCTTTCGTCTATACGGATAAGCCAGCAACTACGCGTATTGCCGCCTTGGAAGACACCATAACTCGTGTTATTAGTGACATTCAGTTTACGCTGAAAACCATCTCTCGGTTAAAGAGAGGTGGCTTTTGGTACCACGCGCATTGGAATTTTGAAGAACTTGTGCGTGAATCATCCTTTGACCCCTGTCTTATGGATATGTCGTCTGGCGCAATGACACCAGAAATCCTACTGAGACAAAACTACCACGTCAACTTTCCTCAGGCAACGGAATGGTTTCGGCCAGACTCTGAGCCAGGGAAAGAATGCCATGGTGTATTCACGGATGGCTCTAAAAGCGGACAGGGTTCTGGTTCTGGAGTCTTTGTGGAAAGCGAGAACATTAGACTATACTAACTCTTAGGTAACCATGCGTCTGTCATCCAAGCGGAGATTTTCGCTATCCTTAGGGCTTTGCGCTATATTGTGACAAACAGGTGGAGCGGGCTAGAAGCATATGCGTTAGCAGTGATAACCAAGCTGCACTAAAAGCGCTGCTTAACCCTATTACCTCGTCCAAGTTAGTTCTCGAACTCAGGCTTTCTCTGAACTTAGTCGGAAGGCTAAACACAGTGAAACTTGTTTGGGTCCCAGGTCATACTGGTATATCCAGGGAAATGAGATCGCTGACGAGCTTGACTGGGTTCAGTAAAAGCTCTCTCAGGAGCTGAGACTACGTTGGGTCTGCCTGCATCGGTGGTTAGTTCATCCATTGATACTTGGGTTTCTCGTGAACATGAGTGTCGGTGGCGTGACTGTGCTGGATGTATACAGACCAATCGACTGCGTCCGGACATCTGCAAAAGATCCGCATCTTTCCTTCTGTCTCTCAGGAGAAACGACTGCAGACTGCTTGTGGGCGTCCTTTCGGGGCACCAAGCTTTTGCCAAACACTTAAGTGTATGGGCTTGAGCGACTCCCTCATCTGTCGTGCTTGTGGAGAGGACTACGATACAGCGGAACACTCACTCTGTAGCTGTCCTGCCTTTGCTCGCATCAGGTGGCGGATTTTTGGGGCTGACGTGGTGAGTGCCGAACATCTAAGCTCTTCATCACTGAACCTCCTTTTCATCTTTCTCCGAAAGACGGAAAAACTAAGTACAGTAAGGTAAGGTGTCTGTTTGGCAGTACAATGGACCAGTAGTTGTGTCTGAGTGCTCCATCGGATAGTAGCAACCTCCGACAAAGAAAATAAAATTACAGAATCCTCTTTTGTCACTCGACAAAAGTTAGATCTTTTGTCGTAGTCAGATCTTGAAATGGTAGCTTGATTGTAAACGAGATCTGATAGTATACTGTTTATTTACGAACCGACGTAATACTAGTTCTAATTTTAACGAAGCACAATACAATAACCTCCAGCCTACCAAGTTAGTGCTCCCAATTGTTCACTCCACCTAAAGTGGGGTCCTTCTCTACTGCGTTGTCTTTTATGGCTGAATTGACACAACCATTGAATTTCTGGCTCTATGCTCAATGTGTCATAAGTAGTTATATAAACCGTTCCACTGTTTATCCTTTCTTAAGGAGGGTAGTGCCGATGTTGAGTTGAACATGAACATGAGGTATTTCTGGTTGAATAATTTTTGAATAAGCCTAGCTATTCAATTCATCGCAGTAACTTTTTCAATTTATAAAAAAAAAATCTCCTTTTCTTAGTAAGCTAAGACAAATATTGTAAGCCTACCAATCAAAAGAGCAAAGAATGGTTCTTAATCTCAACATACCCAAATCTTAGAGACACAACTTCTCATTTATATCCAATTACGAAACCATCCACAATAAGTTAATAACTCTTAAAGATGTTGCCTGGTTTTGATAACCCTAATCACTGCTTTGAATATTAACTTCGTTTCTGGTTTGAAATTCAGCAAATTGAAAAAGGTAATACCATCTTTGAAGAAAGTAATTTATATCCGTACTCGCACTGACTTTATGCTGAATTTAATTTCAAATGTTCAATAACCAATTTCGATACCCAGACCCACTCATATTTTCATATTATGGTAATCGGATATTCGGCAATTACTCGAAATCATAAAATGAATCTGTTCTCTCCAGAGGCAAACAAATAATAAACAAAAAATCCTATGGAATCCCATACACAAGGACATACTGTGAAAACGAAAAACCCAAGAAAGCCGACTTAAATTTCAGTTGGGAGAACCTTTTTAAAGACGGGTCGGCTGTTGGGATAGTATAGAACTCCGTACCTATGTATACAGTACATATATCGAATCGATGGGCAGGATGATGATAACGATGATGATAATGATGACGACGATGATAACCTCGAGGCTACATTAAACTAATCCAAGTGAATGAACGACAAACTAACTATACAAGGATGAAAATCCCTTCAATCTTTCAGATACACATAGAGATATACAAAACAATATACAACCTAGATACTCGCATGTAGGTATCCATATGTTGATAACAACACACATATACCATATACGTATTTGTATATGTATTCACATCCAGATAGAGTGCAAGCAATAAAGGATCAAAAGGAAACCAGAGGGAAAATCGATAAACTAAATAATATACGAGGGTAAAAGTTTTCCCCGATATACGAGCAGTTGGAATATGCCTTCTCTCAGGCCCTTTACTATCACAATTCGGTAGTAGGTAGCTCGTGTAGTGGGTGAACAAAAACAGGCATATGACTTTATACGTGCAAATAATAAAACATTGAGTATGAGCCTTGATTGATGCGATTGTCAATGTAAGAGCTTACGATGCCATATCGTATAGGTGGATACATATTTGTATCTTTTTTCCAGTTCTTTTGTAGAGGTGATTTTTAAAGTTGTCCTTCTTGGATTCGGGAAACTTTATAAAAAATGTAGCCGTAACACTTTTGGGAGGATTTTTTGTTTCTCTATAAGTGCCAAAGAAGTTAAACACCCAAATTTATTTATAAGTTTCGAATTTGTATTTTCTTTACCAGTGGGAAGTTTGTCTTTAGTTTACCTTCATGTGAGAATAGGTAATCCCATTATTGCTGACGGTACTTACCTGGAAAAGAGAAAAATATATAACATTATCCATATTATTGTAGACATTTTTCTAAATAACCTTACAAACTAAATTTTGATACTAAATGAGCGAAGTCATTTCTTAGATATTTTTTTACTGAGAATTTGCCCGATCGTATATTTAAAAATATAATTATTGTATTTATGTCGAGAAAACCATTAAACCCAAAGTCCTCAGTGCTTAGGCCTCTTCAACTATTTACTTTAAAGATTACAATCAACAGATGAGAGAAGAGGTTATTAAGGGCTTGTTTAACTTTTTTTTAAGGATCCGTTTCCATAGGGAGGAACCTTATTGTTTTCGCTACGATGTCTGTCCGAATCCACTAAGCCAATTTTGTTCCTAGGTCTATCTCAAGAACTAATTGACGTAGGAGTCTGAAATTTGCACATACATATACATGTTAGAGTGTGTGGCTACGTTAGGGGTAGTTGCACACTGTGCACTGTGTGTGTGTTGTGCTCCAACGATCTGGTTTGCAATGGTTTTGCATTCCTTTGTGATCAACTGGTTTTGTTGGGGTGCATCTGCTATGGTTTTGTATCCTTTTGTGATCAACTGGTTTTGTTGGTCTGGAATGGTTTTTTATTGTAGAGGGGAAATACTGGAGTCCCTCTCAATAGGCAGATCTGCGAGTGCTTGGAAACTTGATTGAGTCGATAAGTAAGAAGCCAGTCGGGAGGTCCGCCGCAGAATTGCTTTATCGATTCTTAAATAACATCAGAAGTGGGATTGCCCATGTGCTATTTTGTTGCCCATATTGCAGTGGTTTTATAATCGATTTTTATTAATTAAGGGTTAAATTGAAAAAAAGAAAAAAAAAAAAAATTTTTAAATTTGTGTCACAGAAGTTTCGAAAGTGTATAAGTGGGGTTGTTTCTGTTAGTGTGGTGCCACATGGTGCATCGGTTTCGGTTCGGATCCAGTCCAGGCGTTCGCTTGTGTGTTGGTGTGTGCGCGGTTCTATGCTATCTGTTTCCAGTAGCTATACAAGAACATAATGATGTGTGTCTTGATCGGGTTGCGCTTTGCGCATTACGATTGCGATGCAACTTTTAAAGTGGATTTTGTTTTTGTTTTCCTTGTGTCTAATGACAACGGAATTACAAATTCTTGCCCTTCTTGCCGTTGTGCTTGTGGCTGAGCCTGTGGTTTTATACCTCCTATACCTAGTCTGATGCAGATTTGTGTTGTATGTGTACAGGTGTGCTTTCTGGTTTGTCTCTGCGTTCAAGGGTAAGTTTGGTTTGAATGAAAATATAAGATGCGGAATAGCGGGAGCTGGAGATATGGCCGGTGATGTGCCTGTGCTAACAGGCACTGTCCTAGGTTGGGTACATGAATGGAATGGGTGGGTATGGTCTGCCCAGGGGGAGTGTTAAAGCTGCCCAAGATGAGCGGTGGCAATTTCCTTGAGGAGGGAATGGGTTCTGGTCGGATGAAATAGTTGATGCTTTTTGCTTCTTTGGTGTTTCATTATTCGTAAGTGTAAAAAAAAAAAAAAAAAAAAGTGAGAAAAAAAAACACAAAGTGAGATGCTGTTAAGTACATAGGTGTTTGTATAGGTGTGTTTTGGCTGTCATCGAGTTTCATCGATTGCCTGTTGTTGTGGCTTTAATTATTATTCAGTTGCTTATTAACGGATTAATAATTATCCAATATCCAATTTGTTGAAAATGGCTTTTGATTGTCGAATTTTAGAATTTGCATGTTGTGGGCGAGAAGTGCTTGAGCAACAAATTGATGGTCGGTGGGAGGATTCCGAAAGGATCCCTTTTTTTGAGATTGTTGTAAGGGGATTCGTGAGATGCAGCCTTCTGGTTGAATGGTGACAGTGTGAGCTTTGATGGAAACTCGTTGGTTGATTGTTACACCTAGGTATGGGAGGATATTTTATCTAGTTACATATTCAGGAGTTTTTATTTGGAATTAAGCCTTTACTTCGCTTTTTGCGGTCCTTACGGATGGTTTATGTTGACCGATAAGTGCAGTTTCGAAAAATTTCTGAAGTTGTAGAAAGTCATCGTTACGGTGGGTCTCCGTTTTTGTGAGTCTTCGTGGGGGATGATCCTTTTTGTGTGGTTTTCGGGGCTTTGAATTGTGATGCGGTCGGTGATCGGTGCACGGTGCCGATTTGAGCGCGAAACAATGTGAGGCGCAACTGGGTATCACAGCGCTGGCTGTTTTCGGTGCCAGTACCGCATTTTCCTCCTTGAATTTTGGATGTGAAATTTGTATTACGAAATGATTGTCGTGTGATTGATGTGACGAGGCCGACGTGGGCCGGTCTAGTACATCATGATGCATGGCTTTTAATTTATTTACGGAGTTTTGACTTTGAGGTCGGTTACCGGAGGGGCAAGTTTGTGCTCATCTTTTGACTTGAAAAGATGTTTGCAATTTGTTTGGGCATTGAGCGGAGGAAGGATTCGGGTGCCTGCGGTTGTGGTTTTGTGTTGAAGAGTTGTTCTGATGTGTGGATGGGGTTGCTATATCACAAACTTGATTCGTCAGGCAGGGTCCTGGTGCTCTTAGCATGTAAATTGTTTTCATTCGTCGTTTTGGAAGGGGAATGTAGTTGTGATTGGTTTCGCAGGCTGGAGGAGCGAGAGCGGTGGTTGGGGGACTGTGTGAGTTGGGTGCAGCCTATCGAAGGGTCATTGTATGCCGTTGGTTGTCGTGACGGTCAGGGTGACCCTGATGGTCGTTATTAGTTATATTACAAGGTGTGTTGCGTTGTCTTTATATTTTGCGTCGGAAGTGTGAACGGGGGTTGTTCCCTAGTTCTGTGATGCACCTTTGTGTGTTGCGGGGTGGCTTTGGGACGGAGGTGAGATTGTGGTTAGAGTGTTCTGGTTTAGAAATTTCTTTGGTTATAGACAAGCTTAAGATTGCCTCTGAGCTATGAACCTGTTAGCAATTTGTTTGGTCGTAGACAAGCTTAAGATTGCCTCTGAGCTATGAACCTGTTAGAAATTTGTTTGGTCATAGACAAGCTTAAGATTGCCACTGAGCTATGGACCTGTTCCAGTTTAGGAATTTCTTTGGTTATAGACATGCTTAAGATTGCCTCTGAGCTATGAACCTGTTAGAAATTTGTTTGGTCATAGACAAGCTTAAGATTGCCTCTGAGCTATGGACCTGTTCTAGTTTAGGAATTTCTTTGGTTATAGACAAGCTTAAGATTGCCTCTGAGCTATGAACCTGTTAGAAATTTGTTTGGTCATAGACAAGCTTAAGATTGCCTCTGAGCTGTGGACCTGTTCTAGTTTAGGAATTTATTTGGTTATAGACAAGCTTAAGATTGCCTCTGAGCTATGAACCTGTTAGAAATTTGTTTGGTCATAGACAAGCTTAAGATTGCCTCTGAGCTATGGACCTGTTCTAGTTTAGGAATTTCTTTGGTTATAGACAAGCTTAAGATTGCCTCTGAGCTATGAACCTGTTAGAAATTTGTTTGGTTATAGACAAGCTTAAGATTGCCTCTGAGCTACGGACCTGTTCTAGTTTAGGAATTTCTTTGGTTATAGACAAGCTTAAGATTGCCTCTGAGCTATGAACCTGTTAGCAATTTGTTTGGTCGTAGACAAGCTTAAGATTGCCTCTGAGCTATGGACCTGTTCTAGTTTAGGAATTTCTTTGGTTATAGACAAGCTTAAGATTGCCTCTGAGCTATGAACCTGTTAGCAATTTGTTTGGTCGTAGACAAGCTTAAGATTGCCTCTGAGCTATGGACCTGTTCCAGTTTAGGAATTTCTTTGGTTATAGACAAGCTTAAGATTGCCTCTGAGCTATGAACCTGTTAGAAATTTGTTTGGTCATAGACAAGCTTAAGATTGCCTCTGAGCTATGGACCTGTTCTAGTTTAGGAATTTCTTTGGTTATAGACAAGCTTAAGATTGCCTCTGAGCTATGAACCTGTTAGAAATTTGTTTGGTTATAGACAAGCTTAAGATTGCCTCTGAGCTACGGACCTGTTCTAGTTTAGGAATTTCTTTGGTTATAGACAAGCTTAAGATTGCCTCTGAGCTATGAACCTGTTAGAAATTTGTTTGGTTATAGACAAGCTTAAGATTGCCTCTGAGCTATGGACCTGTTCTAGTTTAGGAATTTCTTTGGTTATAGACAAGCTTAAGATTGCCTCTGAGCTATGAACCTGTTAGCAATTTGTTTGGTCGTAGACAAGCTTAAGATTGCCTCTGAGCTATGGACCTGTTCCAGTTTAGGAATTTCTTTGGTTATAGATAAGCTTAAGATTGCCTCTGAGCTATGAACCTGTTAGCAATTTGTTTGGTCGTAGACAAGCTTAAGATTGCCACTGAGCTATGGACCTGTTCCAGTTTAGGAATTTCTTTGGTTATAGACAAGCTTAAGATTGCCTCTGAGCTATGAACCTGTTAGCAATTTGTTTGGTCGTAGACAAGCTTAAGATTGCCACTGAGCTATGGACCTGTTCTAGTTTAGGAATTTCTTTGGTTATAGACAAGCTTAAGATTGCCTCTGAGCTATGAACCTGTTAGAAATTTGTTTGGTTATAGACAAGCTTAAGATTGCATCTGAGCTACGGACCTGTTCTAGTTTAGGAATTTCTTTGGTTATAGACAAGCTTAAGATTGCCTCTGAGCTATGAACCTGTTAGAAATTTGTTTGGTCATAGACAAGCTTAAGATTGCCTCTGAGCTATACACCTGTCTAAAGAGAGAAATTTGTTTATTCTTAGTCATGCTTGGTGTTGGTTCTGAACTGGTTCCGTTGTAGTTGGGAATTTGGAATTCAGGAGTGTTGCTGTTGCTCAGAAAATTTGCGGTATCAGATGAAAGCAGGATTATCTGCGGACCTGTCTAAAGCTGTAGGATGGTTGCGGAGGAAGTTATCGCAAGTCATTTTTTTATTATTATGGTTTTTTCTTTGTGATTGTATTGGATCGAATTGGTTTTTGTTTTTGATCCCGGTATTGTTCCTTGAATTTCCAAGGAAGGAAAGGGAGAAGTAGTGTTTTGTTTCATCGAGAGCGATGAATTCTGCAGGATGGCCGTGTTAGAGTGTGTGGCTACGTTAGGGGTAGTTGCACACTGTGCACTGTGTGTGTGTTGTGCTCCAACGATCTGGTTTGCAATGGTTTTGCATTCCTTTGTGATCAACTGGTTTTGTTGGGGTGCATCTGCTATGGTTTTGTATCCTTTTGTGATCAACTGGTTTTGTTGGTCTGGAATGGTTTTTTATTGTAGAGGGGAAATACTGGAGTCCCTCTCAATAGGCAGATCTGCGAGTGCTTGGAAACTTGATTGAGTCGATAAGTAAGAAGCCAGTCGGGAGGTCCGCCGCAGAATTGCTTTATCGATTCTTAAATAACATACATACATAAAACTGTTTAATTTTGTACTTAGGTCTATTATATCAAAGAACAACCGACTTTTCAACACATCAACTCTTTCCAAGTACGGAACCTTCGGTGCGCCAGCGTACTCGCACTTGGCCGTTTTTTTTATTATACCCTTTACAGGAAGGTATATTCATTTTGTCAGTACATTTTGTAACTCCAAGAACGAGTCAGCGGATATCCTACAAAGTACATACATATATTCTGAATCAGATATTAACTCTGAGCAAGGGCTCTAAAAGCAAACGAAACAAGGAGACAGCATTCGTCAGCATACAGGCTCTGCGCAATACAAACAATAAGGGGATTTCGAACAATCTCGGATAATGTAGCGTGCGTTATATCGGGAATGATCCCCATCGACATTCCTTAATGCGAGGTGCAAAGGATCTACCTTAGGTAAACAGCCAACCGGCAAGAGGTCCCTAATAGTAGGACCAAAGTAGAAGAGAAGGAAACATCCATGGCAGGTGAGTTAACACTGCAAAAGGCAGATGGACCCACAAACTGATCTCCACCATCAAGGTCTTTACAATAAGAACAAGATACGGAGCACGCAATGTTCCATTTAGGCGCTTTGCAAGGGGAAGAGCGAACTTATCAAACCCCCAATCCCCAAAGTCTAATAAGCCATATGTTAAGGTCAGAAAATTGATGGCTGGAGGTATGCTCCTTTATAACGCGAAGAATTAAGGAGACTTGAAAGACTTAGAAGATCCGGACCTAGAGGATTTAGCTTGAGTTGCTAACCAGCCCCGCGAAGTAATACCTAACGACAGGCGCACTCCTGGCATCGATTATTCGGGTTGCCAATCGTGCATGTTGGTCGCAAGGGCTACCGCATCTTTAGAAGATTACCAAATCCATTGGCGCAAAAAAAAAAAAAAGACTTTAACCATGTCCGATCGTCTGTCTATCTGGTGAAAACACGAAAGCGCCCAAATGAATCGACCTATACAAATGAAATTTTGTGAGAGGACTTCTTTTTATCGTCGTATTGAAAATGGGCTCTGTCTTTCAAGTAGTTCTGGTACCTCCCATATGAAACCAATATTAGATCCAGTGGAGATACACATCGGCCAGATCGATGATAACACTTGTACTTGCTTTTTTTTAAATAAACTCATGGGAGTTCGTAGCTACCCCATACGGGTAACAGGACCACTACACCATGGCCACCGCTTTAAGAATGGTAATGAATTAATGATTTGCACCTACATTTGCAGAGAGTTTCCGAGGACTTATTATCTTTTCGACATATTCCGTCTGCGGGATGAATCAACGACAAATTGAGCAATCTAGGATAACTATCTTAACGATTTAACCGAAACACACTTTTGAAATCGCTTACATAAGGTTTCATTATTAGCTCTGGTTCCACAAGTGCCTTTGTATGTCGGTCTTTGCTGACAGTCACTTCAACCTGACCCTACCTATCATCTACGTATCTTCATAATGATGACTTGTGTCGATGGAGTTGCCAGTGTTAATGTAGTTCACCAACGTAGAGCTCTTTGTCCGTGTGACCCATTAACTTAGATTATTGTGCTATCTTTTTTAAAATTGTGGGCATAGTGTTTCAGTGTTTAGTGTGCTGGACTATTGTGCGAGAGGCCGCAGGTTCGATCCCCGGAAAAATACAAAATACATCTTAAGGATTTTTCCACTGTGCCACCTCTTGTGGACGTCTGACAAACATCTGAGAGAATAACTGTCCTGAAAAATCTTCTCAATTCAGTCGTTCGGACTCGGCATAAAACTGTAGGTCCCTTCCATTCGTTCCAAAAAAATAAAAACCTCACACAAACGAATGGTTGTGAGAAGATCGGCCTAGGGAGGGTGTTTAGGTTTACATGACTGTTGCGCCAACTATTTGTAATTATTATTATTTTTTATTTATTTATTTATTTATTTATTTTTTTTTTCAAAATTGTGGGAACAGAGCAATGAGCGTTTGGAATGTCAATAACAGTATAATTTCTAATGAATTTATGTCGATTTCATGAATTTTTTCGGACTGAAAAGTCAGCATTCGACCAACAGTATGAAACCAAAATCAAATAAGGACCAAGATTTAATTTTTTGAAATATCAAGATAATCAATAAAAATCCTCAGTTCGATTTAAGTCCCAAAATATAAACACTCAGCTAATTCTTGATATCACGCTAAATACCCTAACAAATTTAGACGATATTGATTCTCCGACGATATTATACCACTGAACAATTTTCTTGACAGTAAGTCCTTAAATATATTACAGCACTTTAAATGCCATACGCTTTGACCAATCCCCTGTCAGTGCGAATGATTTATCTAGCAGATAGACAACTTCAATCTCACCTTAATTACACTTTAAATACTTTCTGCAAAATCTTTTAAAGTTAAAATTGCATTCATTTTATCCTTGCCATCGAAACTTACGTGTCTCAGGATACAAAGGCAAAAGAGTCGGTAATCTTAAACCTGAATCCCATTAACACTACTTTTATTATGCACAAAACCACTCAACTAGTCACACCATCAGAAGCTCAGAATAACGATTTGCTGCCTAGTCCATCACTCACCTTATAACTTATTCGAAGAAACTGATATAAGTTTTGAGAAAATTGTAGAAAATTGGAAAAATTTACATCTCCTTAGAAGGCTTAGCACGTTTGCGAAATTTTGCCTCTGTGAAAGAAGAAGGTCACTCAATCTGGTTAGACATTCCACCAGACAGAAGGCAAACAAACTTGCAAATTTAATAATACTATCATCATCCCCTACAGCAAACACATGTATGTATGCAAATCTAATTTGAATTACTTTGCTTCGCAGTGACATCGTTCCAGCCCCCTCCCACCCAACTGCTTCCCTTTAAGAAAACTTTTCTCTCAAACGAAAATCATGCACCTAATTCAGTTTCCATTAGAATCTTCAAATCGTACTCATGCTCCTTATACGTATATCCTATATAGATACCATCTATATGCGTTCTCGAACGATATATGTATGGGGAGAAAACTTACTTTGATACAGTTTCAAAATTTCGTAGAATAGGTATCTGCGACACCTTAAGCATCGTAAAACCGAACTCTAAATTCTTTTGAGAGAAAGTTTTTGTCAACTCGTGAGGGCGGCTGTGGTAGCGGGTGTATAGCGAATAGGATATAGCGATTATAGTTTTGAAACGCCTTAGAGAAGATGCACTTCGATATATCTAGGCACAGGAATACAGAATTCGCATGGAACTCTTCGAACATTAACAAGCTATAGCTCTATGCGGTATACCCAACTTCGTTCTGCGTTGTCTTTAATCAAATTCAACGTGTACACCGCCCCCGACAATCGTTCAATCTCAAGTACGTGATTTGTTTTGGTAAAATTGTGAAGGAGGCCTTCCTTTCGGCTTCTTTCACGGAATGTAGGACTTAAGGGTTCCTTTTTTCGTTCGAGCTGTTTCCATGTCAAGTGAGTAGTTTATGATACCGGAGATATAGTACCCATGAATGGTTGGATTGTCCCTCGGAGCAATCAACTGATGGACGTGGATCTAAATGGTACGTGGCAGGCGAATTGCCTTTTTTGACTTTAGGGTTAAGATGGAGAGCTTTTATGGATTGGACTCGAAATGACACTTGAAAAGTACCAAAGAACTTGAGGTCAAATCGAATTCAAAGCAATTATTCTACCGACAGGTGTATTTTAAACATTTTGGGTCCTGCTAAGGGAAGTGTTTCCTTTTAAAAGTATTCGAACAGGTTATGATGTTAGAGAGCTTTAGGTTGTATAGGTATATAATAAAATCGGTGGATATGGTCAAAGATATTTCTTCAACATCAAAGTTAGATGTTAGATATTGTTTTGCCCATTTTGCACCCAAACAATTGAGGAGTCCATCAGGGGATAGATCACAATACAAATACAACTTTGCCTTCTCTAATATCAGACTATAGCCATGCTATCGGCTCCGCCCGCCGGTTTTTGTTTCTTTTAAGGTATTTAAGTATTACCTAACAATAAAAAGCATATCTGGAATTGACATTTATAAATATAATGGCAAGTTGAGCGTAGTAAGGTCGAAATAGAAATGTGTTCACCCCGTTTTTTTCAACCCTTATAGGACGGATTTTTGAAAACGATTAATGAGGCATGTAATAATTTTGACTTGTCTAAAAAAAAAAAAAATAAATAGGCGGCGCAACAGGCGGTAGACACCCAAGGCCTAGCTTCTCGCAACCATTCGTTTTGTGTGAGTTTCTATTTTTGGAACGAATGGAAGGGGACCTAAAATTTTATGCCGAGTCCGAACGGCTGAATTGATAAGCTTATTCAGGACAGTCATACTCTCGGATGTTTGTCAGACGTTCGCGAGAGGTGGCGCAGTAGAAAAAACCTTAAGATGTGATTTATGTTTTTCTGGGGATCGAACCTGGGATCCCTCGCACAGTAGTCCAGTACACTAACCACTGCGCTACTGCGCCCATTTTGACTTGTCTATCAACATACAAACTTTCAAGTTCATGAGGACAATGGTTCGTGAGACCCCCCCTTACTCCCCACGACTACTTTACTCCACAAAAATTCACACCCATCCTACGGCCTAATTTGGACACACATCTATAAACAAGAATAGGAATAATAAAAATCGGACGAATGGTTCTCGAGTTATGAAGGGACGCACAGACGGACGTTGCATTTTATATATGGAAGTATGGATGTGTCCATGTCCATGTGTCAAAAATTTATAAATGACATACTACAACCAAATAGCTACAATAACTTTGTTGTTAATAAAGAAAATTAAATTCCATCAATTGCATAACAATTGAATGCGCAATGACCTGGAATGGCCGCACAAAAGGGCGCGAGCCCCATTCGAATGCCGAAGCCTCACAAAGGACACTCTGCACACATACAAGGATTCTCATGGAAAATGTCAAATTTACATATAAAATTTTGTACTCGACTAGCAGTGGCGGGCATCAGTGGCAAGAGAAACAACAGCACTGACGATGCAACATGCACATATCAAATGTTATACAGGGTAAATTATTCATGTCAAAAATTTCGATTTTTACAAAATGAAAATGGAAAATTGAAAAAGAGGAATGCACTGTACAAACGTGTGTGCAGGAGCCATCATGCTAGTGATGGTGTGGGTAGAAATATGTGTTGATTAAGCGATTTTCATTTAAATTAAAAATTCATTATTATTTGGTGTAAGATTTAAATATTCAACGGTTTTTCACGCCGCCACTGCCGCGCCGCGTAAAGTGAATTTCGTGCATCACAAGCCATATGGAGATCACCAAAACCGAGGACGAACGGAACGCCAGCCCGAGACTGGGTGCAAAAATTTAAAACACAAATTAATTATAATTTTTTGTATTGCACCGAGCAATGAGCAATGCAATGGGTTGACATTATGCGCAGTCGAAATAAGGGAGGATATAAGGGTGTGAAAGTCTGAATAATAATTGATGCCGTTGACGTTGCCAAATGGTGCAGCAGCAGTGAAGGATGTTAATTTTTTTCTTCTCATTTCAATCCTTACTTTAGATTGATGAGTTCACGATACGATTGGACTTTCTTGTAGTTGGAAAAATGGGGGAATAATTGATTAAACTGTTATACAGCTGTATATACATCAGAGTATCTCGATTTTCTTTCATAAAAAAAAACTAAATTGTTGGCGCAACACACGCCAGTTGCGCCAACTAGCTTCTCACAACCATTTGTTTTTATTTTTCTGACGAATGGAAGGGACCTACAATTTTATGCCGAGTCCGAGCGGCCATATTGAGAAGTTTTTTCAGGACAGTTATACTCTCGGATGTTTGTCAGACGTTCGCGATAGGTGGCGCATTGGAGAAAACTTTAAGATGTAATGATGTGTTTTTCAGGGGATCGAACCCGGGATCCCTCGCACAGTAGTCCAGCAAACTAACCACTGAGCCACTGCACCCACGTTTTTCTTTCATAGTTTTCTACATTTTCACTAATAATAATGCAATATTTTAAGACTCTTCACAATTTCACATTTTCGTGGGAAGTTAAAAACTACCGCTTGGGTAAATCTGGAAAAAGTTCTACTGAAGGCATCGTTTATAATTTTAAAAAAATCAAAAAATATTAGTTGAAAGTCCAACCCGTCATATCTACGTTAATCGAATCCTGTGACGATTGTATGAGCTGTACAATGTACCTACATGTAAAAATGTACGTGTAGGTAATAGGCGCAGTCTCTCTGTGGTTGGTTTGGTGACCAAATGCTCTCAGATTTGATAGCGGGAAAAATAGAAATTATATCTTAGGCCCAATGCACTCAAAGCAACTGGAAAAAAACTGATCAGCGATGCAAATTGGCAACTAGTTTGTCATACCCTCTGTTATCAAATGGGACAACGCACACGACGCTACTGCTTGAAAACTCGTTTGCTATTCACAAAAACTTGATTGTAGCCAGTCGTATCGTCTGTTGATTTGCATGTCGGGTTGCCTATTGATTTCAGTTTCTAGTTTGTCGAAGATGAGCGAACCACAGACCAACCTGTTGCTAGTGGGGAAGGTTGAAAATCATGACGACACTGAACTAACTAGAGATTTTGATTGTTGATGAGTTCGCTCGTGTGTGGAGTCCAGTCACCGCTGAGTCCGTAACTGGTCCGTAACCTTAGTTGCCAACCAGTTGAGAGTTTTTCCAGTTGCTCCGTGTGCATTGAGCCTTGATGTTTTTTATGAAATTCTGACAGACATCCGATATTATATCTAACTGTCATGAGACAGCTTGAATTAAGTCGTTCTGACTCGGCCTAAAAACGCATTTGCATTTAAATTTCAGTTAATTTCAGTTCACCACCTATCACATTCGTAATAATTTAAGGGACTGTCGTTGATAATGGATTTCGATGCCATTGAAAAAAGGTATTCGTATGTTGTATTTTTAATCGGAAGGTAAACAATAAAATCTGAATGTCCCACTAAAAATTATAGGCGAAGAGAAAAGCGATAAAACAAATATTAAGTGCTTAAAAACAAAGCTTGGTTTATTGCAAATTTTAAGACAAAACAGGTACATAATTTAAATTTTACATAGTTGTATAGTGTTTTCTGGTTTTAAAATGTTTTAATGTGTAGACTTAAAATTTCTAAATTTCACAGCAAAATTGGTGCTACAAAAGCGAGGAAGTAACTTCAAAAAAATACATGTTCATCCTTTAGTAAAACAGTTCCAGTAATTTCTTCAACCATCGAAATCTTTCAGCAAACAGTTCGGCTATGAAAACAAATACACTAAAGGCCGTACAGATGGCGAGCAAAATGAATGCCCCATTTATATGATGCAACGATATACTAGCACGTTCAACAGGTTTGCCTTTCTTCATTAAATTGTGAATCGGAATATGTTTTACATAGTTTCGTTGCATATAACCATTTGCCAACAACCACTGGATTCTAGTATTAATTGCTTTGGTTAGAAATGAATATTTTTGCATCTCCATGCAGTAATTAATTATCGAAATTGGTGTACGAATAAGAGCATAGTCATCATGCATTGAACTATCGTTTATACACAGACTCAAGTACATATCTGTTCCAACAGCTCCATAATTTCCTTTGTATGCAGTTAATAAGCTCAAAATATTCGGAACGCTAAAATTAGTAGATGTCGGCAAACTAGATTCATCCAACACCAAATGGTCTACTAACTGGGGATATTGAACCAGACTAGAATAAGAGTAAGATCTCGCAATAAACTTGTATCGATTGTCAATTGCCTCATCTATACTTTCTGGAATCCATTGGATTGGCGTTCTCTGAAGAAACCGAAAGATTGAACCTTCATAGGAACTTCGTACAATGAACATAGCATAGAGCCAAGCCATAGTGTGCAAACGTGTCGAACAGTATCGAAATGCAACACATCTATTTCCATATTTCTTCCACAGTAGCGCACATATCCATTTAGCGAATAAGATTGTAAAAAGGCTTAGCCAAGTCAGTGTATCGAATGGAAGGAATATGACATGCAATGCTTTGTATAATTTCGGTCGTCTCACTACAGCATAACTGTATCCAGTGTAAAAAGATGTTGTTGATGCAAAATGTGCTCGAGTTTCTGAGGTGCAGCTAGAGGCCCCGAGTGAAATGTCTCCAAGGCCGTTTTGTAGCTGCAAATATATTAGTATAATGTATAATTGTATAAGCGTATAATGGAATAGTAATGTTTTAGACTTACTAGTTTATAAGAACCAGTTACATTGATTTTGGGATGAAATACACCCCTAGCCTTTGGAGATATGACCATTTCGATTGAAAAATTCATCATCGTAGATAGAGTTTTCAAAATGTCTCCATTTAACCCATTGATCTGATTATTTTCGATCCAAACAAATGGCGGTTGATTCCAAACTATCACTTCTATTGGACACTGCCATAAGTTATCCATTTTTTGTGGGAAAAGTTCCTTATTCCATTCAAAGTTTCCATTTATAAAGCGGTTGTGTATTGTTGGCGTACTACCCCGACAGTTAAACTTGGTGAATGGATAGTAAGTGTATAGGGTAACTGTTTTATTTTCATCTTCGATGAGGACATTCACATTTAAGATATATGCCTTCCAACATAAGTTGAGAATTTCCTCCAAAAAAACAGTGTTCGACAAAACAACAAAGTAGTATTGGGCACCACTGGACGTGTCGCATTCTTGACTATGCTGTCGATCAACCAAGTTTCTGAAATCATTAATTCTTCAATAAGTTTATTCACTTTCGAAAAGCACACAATACCCACTTGAAGGACTTTGTAGAGTCAACCAAATATAGTCGAATAAAAATACTGCAAGACTCTTTCGAGTCTAAGTCCACTACGACAGCATCGTTTCTGGCCAAGAACCGACTGACTGTATCCTCAAGACTTCTCCTTTCTGTAGCGACTTCAGCTTCAATACTTATTCGTATGGTATTGTTCGCTAACCTGTCAGTACTTGCAAGGAGACAATCGCCCAATTTGTCCTCGGTACTGACTATCATATGACCTAATGCCGGATATAATACAGAAAATAAGACTAGAGCTATTTTCCAAAACCCTTCCATTGCTGCTGACAGTATTGTTCAACTGATTCGACATGAAATCAAAGTCGTGATACAATAGTCACTTGCCTTGATTGAAATTAGTTTCTGTGCTCTATGTTTATTCAAAATTAATCAATTTAGAATGCGATTAGATAGATTTTTATAGAATTTTTTAACGATCCCAGTGGAAATTGTAATAGATTTTAAGTCACGAAACTGTGTACTTTTTTTTTCAGTCATATAGCAGAAAAAAGATTGTAAACAAAGTTGCAGAGTTCTCGACGTTGACAAATCGAAAAAAAAAATGTATTGTTTAATATGAAACAGGATACATAATAATACATAATACATAATACATAATAATAAAACTGTACGATTTTTTTTTGGCTCTTAAAAACTCGAAAACTACTGGACAGATTTCGATGAAACTTTTTTTAAAATTTTTCTTAAGACTGTGAGACTGCTATAGGCTATGTCGTTTTTAGCCACGTCCTTAGTAACAGTTTTTAGCCAAAATGTATTTTTTGAAGTGAAAATATATACATACACATATACCTTGCTTCAAATGGATGTTTAAACTTTTGCGATCGTGCGACAGAACAAACAAAAACAAAACAACACTAGCATACGTATACCTCGCATTCGAAAAGGGTTGATTTGTTTTCGCATTGAGTGCTATGGTCAGTTGTATAATATGTAGGTGTGTATATTGTGATCGTATGTCCGATGCCGGATGGAGTGCGTGCTGCAGTATGGAATGGGGTATATTAATAATCTTCATAAGAGAAAAGACGTATAATACAAAGCAGGTTTCATTTCAGAATTTCATTCTTATATGTGGTATGGTGTGTAGAGTTGGGGTAGGTAGTTGTTTGCATTCCATAGGAAGAGGGAAACAAAGGAAAAGAAATGCAGTATTATAAACAAGTAGCAAGATCATGGAGAGGGATGGCGATGCAGAGAGTGCTCAGCGCATTAAATCGATTCTATATCTACTTATAATAAAACTGTAGGAATTGTCTTTGTCTCTTAAAAGCGCGAAACCTACTGGACAGATTTCAATGAAACACTCAAAGTGTAATCTTAAATGCGACTAAAATATTGGAAGAATACTACTCAAAGTGGAGAATAAAGCTTAATGCCGAAAAGATCCAAGCAATCTTTTTTACACGAAAAAGAAAACCTTGCTTCATTCCGGCTAACCAGCTAATTATTAACGGACACCCTATTAGATGGGAGCCTTCTGTTTAATATCTCGGAATACATCTTGACACAAAACTGACTTTTAAAGAACACAATATGCGGACCCTTAAAAAAACGAATATTGCTATCAAAATGTTATATCCATTTATAAATAGAAATTCATTACTTTCAAAGGAAAATAAGATTATAATTTACAAAACCATCTTTCAATCAATTCTCTTGTATGGTTGCCAGGTGTGGGGTAAATGTGCTGAATGCCATATAAAAAAACTACAAATAACTCAAAACAAAGTACTAAAGATGATGCTTAATCTGCCCGGCATCATTCTACTTCAGATCTACATATTAGAACAAATATTGAGTTGATCTCCAATAGAATATTAAAGCTCAATGACTCCTTTTTGTAGGAGAAAACTTTGAACTCTTACACCTATATAAAATTAGCTCAAAGTATACAGCAATTGGCAAACAGTTTACACCACATTTTGGTGAAAAATGTATTCCCTTGAGTGTGAAAAATACACGATAATTCATTGGATAAAATACACCATTAGAATTTATTCTGATTTAAACTTTAAACCGAAGTTTATTTTTTCAATCGGAAACAGAGTTTGAACTAAAATTCATTGGAAAATCTTATAGTCTCTGGAAAAATCGAGAAAACAGTGCGTCTATATCAGATGTGGTGGTCGTCTACTGATGAGCCCACCCACCAAATCATGGCGAAACGCATTTTTGGAGTAGAGGCCAAACCAAATTTAAAAAAAATTGTGAAAATTTATACCGTTTTTTTATTTTTTGATGAAAGATGTATCTGCTAGAATTATAAATTCATTCTATGATTCTAAGTATTCACATTCATAATATAGACGCAAGAAAATCATGAATAAATATAAATGTGAGTGTCAGTTTATTTTTGTTCCTACCCAAAAAAAAATCTTAAAAATCGAGCGGCTCGAAAATTTTAATAATTAAAGATTTTTTATTCGATGCGTGAAAATTAGTTTTTCGAAAATTATAATTTTCTGGTTGTTTTTTAAATTTTTTAGAGACGTACTGTTAAAAACGAGTCAAAAATACAAAAAAAAAATGCCATAATTTGGTCGATATTAGTAAAATAAATAATCACTGTCTTCATTCTAAATATGGCGGCCAGCCGAATCTAATTGTTTCCTAATATTCCTTGAAAAATATGACCGTCGTTCAAAATATACACCAATTCCTGAATTTGGAAATAAAAATGGACCAATTTAAAAGAAGAAGAAGAAAAATACACGATTGTAGAAGTTATATGCAATATTCTGTTTTCAGTGAATTTATTTTGCTGGAAACTGTATAAAATATTCACTGATTTGTATCATTTCGAGAAATTGATAAAAAATGCACCAAAGTTAAAGGAGAAATGAGAAAATGCACCAGTGTAAAAAATACAGAGCGGTTCACTTGTTTAGACGCACAAGAGTTTCTTGTTTTTTTTTTTTCGTGTTATGTGGAACAAATAGAAAAAAAAACGTTAACTTTAAAACAAACATTATTTAAAAAACCGTTTATCTTGTCTTGTATCATATGGAAGTAAACAAATAATTTTACATTTTTTGATATGCTCTATAAGCTATTTTCCCGATCAAACAGAAATAAGTAGAATAAATAATATTCAAATGTCGAGATGAGAATGGATTGGTGTACGACGAATCGACGAATATTCCTTCCATGTACCTATCTTTATTGTGGTACAATTTCATGCAGCATGTATTATTTCAACGATTTCACTCTTTGTGGTCAAAAACCACTCATTTTTTTGATCATTTGACAACATGAATGTTGAAAACTTCACACTGCCATACATTATTTCAAAGTTTTCATTCATTGTTTTGCTGAAAATGAGATATGGCGCTGATTTTGAAGGCCGAGAATTCAACTTATTATTTCAATAATACGTTTGAACACTTGGCTCAAGTCTGGAACCATTCTTCAAAAGACATTTTAACCAATACAGCGTACTCTCAAATAGATATGCAGAAATATTTCGCAACGATACAAAATTCAGAACGTCGCGTCATCATGAACATGTATCAAATTATGAACATTTGAGCTGATAGAGTCGCTTCCATACAGAACTATAAATTCTTCCACATCGCAACCGACGTTAAGAACTGTCGGAATTTCTACATGAATATATCGTCGTTGCCATAACTAAATACCAAAAATGTTTATAAAACTCATATCATCTCATTTCAAATGTTGTATTTTATCTACAAAATATAGTGTACAAAATATGCCATGTTGGTTGGATTCAGAATAGAATAATTTTATGCACCATTAATGGTATATTATAAAAACAGCTGAACATAGGTTTATTTTTTGCACCGAATTTCAAAAGAAAAGCTGAAATTTTGCACTGAAAAGACAATGGTGTAATTTTTATACCGGTTATTTAAATTTTTTCTTCAGTTTTCTCAATTTCGCACCAAAATTAATAAATTTACACCAATTTACACTGCGCTACTTGAGAAATCTATATAAAATATGTAAATTCGAAAATTCACATGACGGGATTTTTGCAAATTCGACTATAAAGGGTTAAAATATGGGCGAAAACTTTTTTTTTTTTGCATTTAAACGGACAATAATCAATATACCAATGAAATGAACATAGTCCAGCCTAAAGATCTAGACGTAGAATTTCTCATTAGATTTCGCTGATTAAGCAACATACGCACTAAGAAGTGTTTTTAAAAATTCTATAAAAAAATATAAATATTTAAATATTTAAAAAATATTTTACTTTTTTTCCAGATCCCGTGGCATTTATAAATCTAAATCCATACAGAAAAGCTTGAAAGCGTTTTTGGGCAATACATCACCTAGAATTTTGAGCTATCGTTCATCTGCCTGCTCCATGCAGAGGCCGAGCAACATTAAATTTAAGATAGAATTTATTTGATAAAATGCGATAAAATGGAATTCCGTATGATTCCAATCGCTGGGTGGGGTGCATCAAAAGTATTAGATATACAAATACATACCTAATACATTATGTACATATTATATCAACTCGTACTGCGTTTTGTGTGGAGTCGAATAATTGTGGACGCCATGCAAACTGCGACCGGGATAATATGCAGTGCATTTACACTCAATTTGATCTTTTAATTATTCTTTTGGTTGGCGCGCAGTAGGGCATTGTTATATATTTTATACAGTCACCTAAATTCCAATAATCTGCTATCTTTAAAATACGCATATATCTAGTTCAACTAAATATAAAAATAAACACACACCATCGGTTTCAATCAATAATTCATATTTCATCATCATCGTTTATTTGCCCACAAAATTTGGTTTAAAATCATGACAAAAAAAGGCCTCAACGCTAAAAATTCACTCAAACACCACCACCACCACATGCCAGTAGATAGCCATGCCAAACCATACCATCACCAATGGATCGCGTCGACAATTCAATTAAAATTCCATTCATCAAAATTTATCCTTTTTATGCCGACAAGTGAAAAAGCATCCTCACATTCAGCCCATATAAAAACCATCGCTACACCCCTTCTCTCATGTGCAACGTCAATTATATATCTCATGGGCATGCAATGTGTACCCCACAGGAATATTCAAAATCATTCCCCAATATCCTTTGGCCGGGCACAATAAAAATATAACGGGAAGGAGAGAATTGGAAAATTGCGGCACGAATACTCTTGATCATCAATTTACTTAATTAGCGATTTTCATTTTTTATTTCCGTCCAGGAAATGTTCAAGTAATTTTCTCAACAGTCAAAGGAAATACAGGATACGATTTTCAATGAAAGAAATTATGTACTATATAGAAATTTCGTAATAGTGCCAGAGCGAATAACTATCAAAAGATTGGCAGCGTATTTTATTTTTGGGTAAATATAAAATCTTTCCATTTTTGACAACTGGTAGGTACTTGGAAGAATGTGGTATAAGAGGGTTGAAGAGCCTTATAGGGGTGCAACCAATTTCCACCATCATCGATTGTTGATAAAGAGTCAGTGGTTCGTTTGGTTTTGGTTGGCTTTGGATGGTATCGATAGAGGGCGTCCATGGTAAGAGGCCAAATATGTTGGCCAACATCCAAGGAGTATAACAACTTGGTAAATGCCTGTCAGTATGCAGTCATCTGAAAATGTTTACCAATATTACGCGGTGATGGCCTTTTTCGAAATACCATAGCAAAACACAGAGAAGAAGCCAATATGGCAATAAGTTTCTTTTCCGGTCCTAAAGGGATGGAAGCCAAAATATGAAAGATGGCGGTTATATTGTTCCTTTGGCCGAAAAAAAAACCGGAGGAAATTTGATCACGGTCAATGTTTTTTTATGGTATTCAAGAGGAGAAGACCGTCCTTAATTTGCATTGAACGGGGTAAATGTGAATGCAATAAGATGCATAAAATTGATAATAACGCGGCTTCTTGTTATTACTGGTAGTTATTGGGGTTTCAATTTCCTTTCTCCTTGTTGGCAAGGAAATTGGTCTATGTAGATGATGCTTCTATACCGGAAGTGTTGTTAGTGTTCAACAAGCTGTTGTTCTCAATTGTAGTAGTTGTTGGAGTTGGAGCCTTGATGTTGACAAAATATAGGGTAGAAGTCGATCGTAATTAGGTACCGTATACGAGTCTTAAACTCGGAAGGATTACTTGGGTTTATTTGATGGATTGTTCTGTTTCTTTATCTTTTGAAAACGCAAATCCGTAGACTGAGGATTATTATATTTTCTGAATCAAAAATTAGCGTAATTGTCCTGTACGAAAACTCCGTTTGACAGTTGATGCAGTTTCTTTGAAAGCAACATTCTTTTAATTGGGACTGAATCCCAAAATATCTACGGAACAAAATCTCGAAAACAAAATTTCGGAAAAAAAATTTCGACCGCGAAAAAAAATCTCAAAAACACAAAATGTCGAAAAAAAATCTGGAAAAATCTCGAAAATATTTTTAAATGTTGGCTTTCGATACTTTTTTAAAAAAATTTCATGATTTTAAAAAATATTTCAAAAATTAAATTTTATTATACAAATCTGAAAAAAAAAATAAATAAAAAAGCAACATTCTTTTAATTGAGGCTGGACACTTTTGACTGAAATCAGAATCGGTAACTTTTTCAAAAATTTCGGAAAAAAAATTTTCTACCGCGAAGAAAAATCTCAAAAACACAAAATTTCGAAAAAAAATCTGGAAAAACAAAATCTCGAAAATATTTTTAAGATTTTGGCTTTCGATACTTTTTTAAAAAAATTTCATGATTTTAAAAAAATATTCCAAAAATGAAATTTTATTGCAAATTTGGAAAATTTTCGACATTTATCAGAATTAACTTAAAAAAAACTAATAAAATTAAAAAAAAAAATGTCGACCTCGAAGAAAAATCTCAAAACCATAAAAATCTCGAAAACACAAAATGTCGAAAAAAAATCTGGTACCACAAAATCTCGAAAATATTTTTTAGATTTTGCCTTTCGATATTTTTTTTTTTAATTTCATGTATTTTAAAAAATATTCCAAAATTTAAATTTATTTGCAAAATCTTGAGAATTTTTGACATCTATCAGAATTAAATTTTTTATAAGATTTATGTTTTCAATTGGTTTATTTGAACAGACAACGAAATTTGTGTGAGAAAATATATTATGCAGCTCAGTTTCCTGTTCTTAAAATTTTAGATGTAGATATGTATGTAAAGGGTGTCCCATAATTCACCATTTAATAGTACAGTGATGCCAACGGAAAAAGATAACAAAGTGACAGCTGACAGTTCGGCGTTAGTAAAAATGGTGCTCTATAAGAAAGAACAACGCATTTTCATTGTTGAGCAATATTTTAAAAACAATGAAAGTTTGTCAGCTAAAGTCCGTAATTTTCGAACAAAATATGGCCGACATGGTGATTTAAAAGCATCAACTGTGAAGAGAATATTTGAAAAATTCAGGGAGACTGGATCAATTAGTGATATTAAACACTCTGGGTGTCCTGTCACAAGTCGTTCAACAGAAAACATCGAAGCAGTTCGCGAGGGTATTGATGACAGTCCAGGAACATCAATTCGGCACCGTAGTCAAAAATTGGGCATTTCGAGAAGCTCTCTACAGCAAATTCTCACGAAATACTTGAAAATTCATGCTTAAGACAAAACTGAAGACTACTGGCCATGCAGCTCGAAGAGAGCTCGTTAAATGGATTTTGGAACAAAAACAAGTGGATGCTGATTCTACGAACAAAAACATCTTCAGTGATGAAGCTCATTTTTATCTTGATGGCTTCGTTAATCGTCACAATTGTCGCATTAACTAAGAAACAAATGCATCCACAACGCGTGACTGTTTGGTGTGGATTTTGGGATGGAGGCATTATCGGACCATTCTTCTTCGAAAATGCGGCTGGTCAGGCAGTAAAAATTAACGGTGTCCGTTGTGACATGATAACCCAGTTTTTAGTGCCTAAATTACAATATATTGATGTGAACAACATGTGATTTCAACAAGACGGTGCCACGTCATGTCATACAGCCAGAGAAACATTTCAGTTACTGCATGTCATTTCCTAATCGTGTAATCGGCCGTTTTTGCGATCAGAATTGGCCATCCAGATCTTGCGATTTAATGCTTTTGGACTTTGGTCTATGGTCTATGCAAACAAGCCCATCACGACCACCAACGCATTGAAAGAGGAAACTGGGAGGTGTATTAATGAAATTCAGCCACATTTATGCGAAACAGTCATAGAAAATTTCAATAAAAGAGTACCTACGTACTTGCCAGCAAAGCCGTGGCGGCAATTTATCCGCTGTGGTATTCAGTACATAACTCTAACCCCAATCTGTATACAGTATACTCTATGAATCAATATACAATTTAAGTTTTCTATCAACATTACATTTTGTGTGAATTATGGAACACCCTTTATATATGTCTTATTTTTTGTAGGATCTGAAAGAGCTATAAGGTTATCTTAAGTCGGAAGTGTTCTGGATTATGTTTGACTTTGATTGGCCACCAACTTTTCATATACACAGTGGTTAAGTCTAAGCAGTGAGCTTCAATAAGGATTGAGTGAATTACATTGATTTCCTCAATTTCCTTTCTTAAACATCTCTGGTGTACCACAGGGCAGACATCTAGTTCCCATTTCTTTTCATCTTTACTGTAAATAACTTGAGATCATCATTAACTACTCCGACCTTAATATCTAAGTCGACAATGCCAATTTCTTTAAACACATTTCTTCGGAACTCCTACCTCCTTTAGCGTGGATACATTTTCACTTAACTCCTAAAAAATTGCTAAGAGCTCACTATAACCAACCCATCCATCCCATCCCAAGTGACCCCTTTACTTTCTTGAAGTTACGGTCAATTCAGCAGAACTTGACAGAAGAACTTAATATCCAGTATCGCACGACGAGTACCGTAAATTTGAGTTATCTATGGATTTTCTGCAGCTACGAATATAACTATGACAAAATTTTAAATGCCTTTAAAAATGGTAGGTAAATTTAGTATAACCAGACTTTCTCTGGATCAATCCCACCCTAACCTAATAGAAACATTTCAAAAACTAGAATGATTATACATATTTTTAAAAATTCAACTTCATGGTATTAGTTTTTTTAAATACACAAAAATACTCTCTTGTCACTCTACTCATTAGTATTCACCCTCCTCAGCTAAAACCCATTTTAACGGTGCACATGCCCACTTATCAATCCAAATTCACACAAGCTATCATCGGTTCGTTAACAATCACGTCAAGCCAACCCTCTCTTTGATTACATTCCAATACAAAGTCCTTAATTACGCACTACAATACACGTAATTATTAAATTGTTACCTGTCAAAGCTGTTGGTCGGATTTCAAAAAGTCAACTCAACAGTTTCTATATATCGTTACCATCTAACTCCCATTCCCATTCATTCGAAATCATATCGTACTGTGGTGCACAGATATTCAACATCGACAACAACATTTGATAGTGTAAACGTCGACTAGAACGACATAATGACGATGACGACGACCGGCAATAGCAGGACGACAACGACAACGAGAATGACGTCGACGTTAAGGGCATGTAAATCCGAGTGTACACCTCATTTACAGTAGCTATTCAACGTATGTTCGAATCACTCCAATTGTGCACCCCATTTGTGAATTGACTCTCCAGAGGGGAGCAGGAGCACCAGCAACCACAATGCAAGTAGTGTAACCAAAATGCCAGAATAGGGTTTGCATGTTCAGCAAAAACCTACAAGAACAACAACAATAGTCAACATTACCATTACATAGAAAACAGTTCAATGCTACAAACATTGCATTACCATGCAGTGTATACACAGCGCGCTGCATTTAATGGGCAACTCAGTATACGGTTAGCTCCTTTTTGGGAGGATATACACATAGAAATAAGTTTACTGTTGCTGCTCGCTGAAGGTGCAAAGATAGGGAAGCATATTCACATTACACATAAGTGGCAAGTTTGATTTATACACGACATTTTTAGTGTTGCAAAAATCAGCGTTCATTTGGATGATTGAACTTGAGGGAATGGTTGAGGTACGGATATAATGCGATAGGGACTTGTTTTACGTAGCGTTGGGGCGCAATTTGTCAAGAAGAAAAAAAATTAATGTACCTACTGTGTTTATGAGGGAAGAACACTCGATGTTGAAAGGTATTTCTTATATATTCAAGAAGTTTTCTTGTCGCATGTTGAGGGTGAGTAGATCAGAAGGTAGTGCTACCTTCCAACAGTTTTTTTTTTTCGATTTTTCATCCCAGTTCCATGTACTATTCCTGTTCTCATCTGATCGTCTCTTCATGTCTTCTGTCGCATTGTTTTTTACACGTACCTACTCGTTCTTTAAAATATTTTGGCTACAACTAGCTAGCTACTGCCTCTACCTGATAATTTTAGATAATCGGGTTGTTCATCAAATCGAGGTATATTTTTTAAGACTTGTGGGATAGATTTTTTTATTTTTAAAAGTTCCATGCCCAATTAACTGACACTGCGACCTAAAAAGATCTATTGTATCGAAGAGGGATATAGTTATTCTAAGAGACAGGTGACCTCCCTAGCGAAGGCCAATATATCTCTAGTAGCGGAGTTCCTAAGCTCTGCTGGTGTAAAGACTCCTGAAGTGCCGGGCAATCACAGAGAATGTGCTCGGAGGATTCTTCGTCCTCAAGGCAGAACCTGCATTCAGTCTTCGGACACAGTTTCATTTTTATAAAAAGACGATATCTCAGGCCACAATGGTCTGTGAGAGAGCCCGTTAGCTTTCTGATACTTTCCTTATTTAGGTTGAGGATTTCCTTGTAGGAGTAAGGTTAAGGAATAAGGTGCTGTTCCCAATCGTTAATAAGAGCAAATGCAGTTATTGACCCTGCAATAAGGTTCGGGTCCATAGAACACGAATTCATTTCCAGGCCTAGCTAGTTGGTCCACCGATTCGTTGCCCGCAATACCTTGATGGCCAGGTACCTATGCAAATTTGACCTTATTGTGTTTGTATATAGGGCTAGTAAAGCATCGTAGCAGCACTTTACTGATTTTGAGTCGATTGTATTGGACGATAAAGCTTGTAAGACCGCTTGACTATCAGAGAAGATTTGTATTTTGGCACCTTTGATAGCCTTTTTGGAGTTCAAAACGGCGCAGATCTCAATATGGTATGGATTTCTGCTTGAAAAACCGTGGGCCACATTCCCATAGGTATCGAGACTTTGGTGTTGGGTCCAAAGACACCAGCACCAACTCCAGATACCATTTTCGATCCGTTGGTGTACCGAACCATACTTTTTGGGTCCATTATTAAAGGTGTGGGGACACCGTTGCCCATTTTGTACGGTCCAGTATTTCTACCTCAAATAATTTCCCAAAACTCTATTCCCTAACCATAATGTCGGAGATGGAAGAGAACATGTCCATGTCCATGTTTGGGATTGAGTTAAGTATTTCCAGGTGTCCCACATGGTCAGCTAGCTTAAACTTACATTCTAGCTGCAGCTTAATAGCAGTTAATGAATGAACGAAGTTCATTCAAATTATGCCAAAGAGTGACATTTACAAACATGTGGTAGGTACTAAAGTATTCAAATGATTTTAAAAAACAACTTTTCAAGCTCAAGTTTATATTTTTATATGTTGAAAGGGGAGTGATTGGGCATCAGTTCAGTATGATTCTTTTTTTTTAAATACAGACGAAAGCTATGACTGATTTTTGAAAAAAGGCAATGCTGAATGGATTTTGAATGAATTTGGATTCATCTGCATATAAAGATAAAAATCGGTAACGCAACTACGCTATAATTACAGTGTCGCATTTCTCACTACTGATGTATATTTGGCTGATTATGATCATCACTGCACACACTTAAACATCTACATACGCTCACATTAACATATAATGCGTCAAACCTAGTGTGGTGGTCTCTGTCTTTAGTTTGCCTTTAAAGTTACATAGTTGTAAGTTAGCACTGAATAAAGAAAGACCTATTGTACCAAGTAGCCAAAGTGTTTCGTGTACTACAACCTGAGAAATAGCACAACTACTTAATAACCCTACAAATTTCGACTCACTACCGACAATGAGCGTCAAAAGGGTCTTGAAACAGTTCTTAAAAACCAGCAATCTGAAAAAAGTTTGATAACGAAATAACAATAACAAAAACTATTGAATTTTGACACAACAATACATATTTTAAAAAAATATTTCCAAACTATAAAGGCAAATGAAAACATCATTGATGTTCACTTCACCGCTCACAGCTCTTTAGTGACCCACCACGAGCTCTTTCCCGTCTCCTTTTACTCAATACTCCGAGTCCGAGTCTGTCGCCTTTTCATTAATTTCTATAGACCATTCTGCCTGATACCCTTTCTGTTTCCAGTCACCTTTTCGTTTCATCAGAGTTCGGAATTACAGCCCAATGAGTCCTTCCCGTCTCCTTTTACTCCCTGCTCCGGGCCCGAGTCTGTCGCCTTATCATTAGCTTCCATGGCTCATTTTGACCAATACTCTCATGTTTCCTGTCGCCTTTTCGTTTCATCAAAATTCGGAACTACTGCCCAACGAGTTATTAGGAGATTTGCTTGAAACTGTCACTTTTTCGTTTCATTGCACCCTCGGAATTTTCACAAGTTTTATTTTAAAAATGATTTTTACAACCGCAATACAGTTCTGCCAGAACAATTTCTTGTTTGCTTAGCCCAGTTTGCTTCAAATTTGGTACAAACTGCATGTTGCCCTAAGTCGGTCTAACAAAATGCATTTCGCGTGAGCACACATCTCTACTATAGGAAACAAAAAAATTTTCAGATTTAGCAATCTGTTCCCTAAGCTTCCTTTTATCTTTCAAATGTAGCTAGAAACAATTTCGAAAAATTCTATCGCAATATGTCACAACTCACAAAGGAACTTCCTGTAACAGCATAAATTCTATACAGGTTATATTTTCGTCTGTAGATATTTATAGATATTTTTGCGCATCTATCTGCTAATACAACATATCATAGTAAAAATCCCTCTGCCATAACAAAATAAAACCTCACCAATTGTTTACAAAATATTCATTTCTCTATCCTCACTCATACATACCTATACAAATGGAAAATACATTTTTAGAGCACACGTGGAATATTGTAATAACAACAAAACTTTTGTCGGATTTTGCCAACGACAACGACAACAACGTCATCGTCGTCATGTCATTTGAAATCCATTTGATTGTGCTGTAGAAAAATCGGAAATACTCGAATATTCATTCCGTTCGCTTATTGCATGCATGTATGCTTGCTTGCATGTTTCGGTCGAGTGCCCTGTCATCGGATAAAGGCTACATATTTGATATCAGTGTATAGGTAGATATGTCTCTTTTTGTTCCTTTTTTTGAATGAATGTGTATAGTAGTATAGTACGATTCCGTCCATCAAAATGTTCCCAATCGTAAATCTGTATAGCACTCTGCGAACGGATGCAAAACAAAAGTTAAAAAACAGAACTCAATCAGTTTCCGATAGAAAAATAGAAAAATTTTGAACAAAAGCAAAAATCATAGTAATTGCAGGTATTCAGCCGCACCAGGAAAATTGATTAAGGTGGCTCCGACACGACTCATCCCATGGTTGGGTAAGTTAGAAAAGTGGAAACGCATCCCTTATCCATTTGGATATTGTTTTGGATTTTTGTATCTTTTATATCTCAAATCCGTAGGTGATTGGAAATAGATGAATACCAGGTACGAATACGAACAACAATTATTGCATCCGACTTGTGATTTCAGAGTACAGGGTATGGCAAACAGTATGTGCAACAAAAGGTGTGAAACGATGAAAATGATTTTTCATGTTTTTTGAAATTATTTAAGGATATGCGGTTCACTATTCTTTATTGATTTTCGTATTGAAATTTCTCATTAAATCGCCTCTTTTATCCAACTTCTAAGACAAGTAGATATTTAATCTAAATAAAACTGTAGGAATTTTCTTTGTCTCTTGAAAATGCGAAAACTACTGGACAGATTTCGATGAAACTTTTTTTAAAATGTTTCTTAAGGCTGAGAGACTGCTATAGGCTATGGCGTTTATAGCCACGTCCTTTGGTTTTTAGTTTTTAGCCAAAATGTATTTTTTTAAGTGAAATTATATACCTACCTACATATATAAAAAATAAAAATATTTTATATAATACTTATTATTAGCCTGAATGAATGAAGAAATTTTAAACTAATGCTGAATTTAATGCCCATAATTGGTGCGGTGAGCTACGAGACAAAACAGACCTGTGGTTGTATAGATTTGTATTCCTTTTCAATATTTGGGGCAATCGGTGTATCCATTCAGTAAAAATCTGTACATCAACCAATTTCAATCAATGCTAGTTAAGAGATTAGATCTATGGATTGCTCCAATACTGACACCGAAGTGCAACAAAACCTTCGTTAAGCTATACCTTTAAATGTGGCTTAAGGGCTTAAGGTGACCGCTGTGCTTGGTCCCTGGATCATAGAGATATACCAGGTAACTCTGTAAAGCAGACGAACTAGCAAGGAATGACAGGAAAATGAAACTTTCTACTGCTAAAGAAGAGCCCTATGTGCCAATTGAAACTGTATCATCTCCCCACTAGCACTGAAACAGGCTAACGAGAGATGACGGGATCTTGACACCTGTAACCACATACAAAACAGACCTGGCCACGGATAAGTCAGCGCAGGACAAAGATCCTGTTAAAAGTTAGTAGAACACATATCGGAACTCTTGTCGGAGTACACTAACAGGCCACTGTGTACTAAGAAGACAGAAGATGACTTTTGTCGCAGTTGCATGGATGAGGAGAAGGAGGAAACAACATTCCACCTACTATACTACTGCCCTACTCGATCAGAAAGCAAACTCTAGGAGAATACTTTTTCGGAGAGCTTCCTGATATTGCCGGAACGGATATCAGCAAAATACGGAAATTTCTCCAAAATTCGAAATGGTTCCAAGAGTAGCGGAAATAACCGACTCTGCTTGTGGTATCACAATGGACCTTATTTGGTCTAGGTGAATTACCCCGTATTAATGGATAAGCTCACCTAACCTAACCTAAGCTGACCGCACTTGGCTGGAGTATTAAAGACTTACTAAAGTAATATAACATGACTTGGTCAAGGCAATGTTGTCGTTGGCTCACTACTGATCCTGATTTGAAGCACATCACCTCAAAGTATAGCATATAGTTTGTTAGACAATATTTAAATGAGTCAATTTCAAGACCAGCTCCACCCATCTGTGGATTTTGTGTGAAAAATTATATGCTATACTGGGCGACTCTAGTGGTTAGTGTGTTGGGCTATTGTGCTTGGGGTCCCAGGTTCGATCCGCGGAAAAACACAAATTATAGAATTATTATAGAATTATACAACAGTGAATTTCCTCCCTCAACCCCGCTCCGTTTTTCTTTTTACTTTCCGTATAAATTAGGATTATTCTCTATTCCCAAGTTTCCAAAGATATTGTTCAATAACACGAAGTCCAATCAATGAGAGAGTGCCGCCTCCCTCATATGTTCGAATTCGAAACCAATCATTGCGAGAGTAGGTACTTTCTATGCACCCGATATCGATAGTGCATAGTGTCACAAGGCCACACAATGAATAACTTTTAATTAACAGATCACATCGGCTCATAAAGAACCAAAAGCCCTTTGTCCTTCACCGCAACAATGTCTAAATTAATTCACTAGCACTTCTAAAGGATTCATCATTTTTGCATAAACAGTGCTCTCAGTGTGTGATACTCCCACTCAAAATAACTCATTCAAATCTCTATCTCATGGCATCCTTTCTCGACTGCCACCGTTGCTCTGTCGTACAATTTAATTACATTTATTTAGTTTATGCATTAATATTGCACAAAATGACTGCGTAGAAGTACACTGTGTATAGTGCTCATCACCATACTACTCAAATGAAAATCCTGGTATCCCATTTGAAAACTTAATATAAAATTCAATTGAATTGCCAACTGAAATTGTCACGTATAAATCAGTCAGTGTTCATACATATATACCTACGAACGAAAAAGGTCTCGAAATGCTAAGGCTACCTACACACTGTCAGTCAGACTGCATGTGAATGGCGCCACCCTGCAGTCTATATCTATACTCATCCTTTTCGATCCAATGCGTTGGTATGTCATTTGTAAGAAGGAAGAAGAATGCGCCTCTCCGTTTTACTGTACACAAAATATGAATATTTATTATTGCATCAGGACTACCCGGCGATATGGTGTGACACACTTGCATTGAAGGATGTGATGTGAAGTATGAGCAGTTTTGTGTACATTTTCCTGTTTTGCAGTTCGTCTTGTTTTGTCAGCTTTCTCCGATGGAAATTGTAGTGCATAGACGAAGGAGTATGAAACCGCCAGAAATGTCGCCTTGCGAGTAGGTAGGTAGGTAAATCACGTTAGCCTTTACGTGCCTTCGTCATATTTTATGGCATATCTCGTATACAACGGCGGCGGAGTGGCTAGGTATATGATGATGATGACGCGCGTTGGCAGAGGACGCGATGTAATCAGCTATATATTGTGTGTGCCTATGTGTGTAGGATTTATTCGCTATCTGCTCTGCTTTCGTTTCAAAAATCACGGCTCAACCTAGTTCCCGCGATTCCTTGGCGAAGGGAATCTTCCATCAGCACCCATATAAAATGGCACTGAATGGAAATGGTGTCTAGAGGTGCTAACGTGGTTCGATGGTGGGAAGGGGCTTCGGGGAGCCAACCCATCTACTGCCTACCTTTTGGCAATTTAGCGATTTGATATATGAATTCCGAGCGGGAAATGGTCCTCTTTTTCGTATTTTCATCTCCGTCCCTCATTCGCATGCTATACAGAGGACTGCTGCTGTGAATCTCTTAATAATTCATTTGCAAATGGCCTTTTTCACATGGTTTAGAATTCCGCTCTCATTTCGTGAGGAGGAGGCGGCTACTCACACAAATAGCTCGCTCTTACTCACCACCGACCGGGGCTGCATGGCAATGGCAAATATAAATGCGCGCCTGTCGTAAATGCCTTATGGCCCGAAAATGGTAGGTAAACCTCTTTTGGTGTGCTCTGTATTTTTTTTTGTGAGTTGTTTTAGAAAGCAAGCGTGTTCGTTCGTTTCGTTTGCCTAAAAGCTTAGTCAAACAACAACAATAACGAGGAAGAAAAATCTCCACAACACCTGGATGACAAATAGGATGGAAACCGATAGTGAAATGCATGCAAATCATCGGAAATGGGTTTCCCTTGAGCGGGCGGATTAGGCACCTCGAATGAAATTGCATAAACAGTATGATTAGCAAGAAATATTCAGAAAAAGGTCAACATTTTATAAATGTTCTAATGCATTATAATAATTTTAGATATATTTTAATCTAGCTACATACTACTAAAAAAAATGTCATTAATTTTTATTTGATTTGGTAGAGTTCGTAGCGTGTTTCAAAAAGTTGATGTCTTTCAAGTAAATGTGATTTTTTTTTCAGTAGGAGGTACCTTACTAAAATAAAATAAAAGTTTTGGAACTTTCTCCTGACGTATCTTATCAAAGTAAAGCTGGATCTTTGACGATGTTATTATACCTGGTGGCACCCAGGTGTAACCCAATTGTCGTGGATCTGATTCCCATTGTGTTGGCGAAATACTCTTGAAGCCGAGGCGTTCGCGAACCGATGTGACGATGTTACACATTTTCGGTTAAGTTTCTAAACTTAAAATAAACATGTCTAACTAAATTACCTTTTCAGTAACGACCCTGAAGAGATCCAACAGCTTCGAACGAACAACTTTGAGCTGACTATGAAACTGGAGGAAGTAAAAGATCAGTGCAACTCACTTAAGAGAGAGGTTGAATTTCTGGAAAAAAATCTGCCGAAAATAATCTCATTGTACGCCTTGCCTGACAGATCAGCAGGGTTGTCAGGTTTTAAAAATCGAAAACGCCAAAGGTAAAATATAAAACGCAAAAAAATCACTTATAATTTCTAAATTTTCCACTCCAAATTCAAAAAGCCTTAAAAATCAAATGAATATGTAATCAGATGGCTGCGCGATTCTGAGGGAAGTGTATTCAGGCTTAAACCTCACAAACGCGGATTTGAAGTCGTGGATAATCAAACGCCATGAGCTATGCAACAAAATATATTGAGGAGTAAATTTGCATGAAAATAAAACGTCCTTTTTTAAAAATATATACCTACATACATTGTCAAGCTGACAACCAACTTCCTGCGTGTCTTGGAAGGCCATCCAGGACCTCCTCCCTCCTGTTACTGAAGCTGATCGCATGTGCTGATCAATGGTCTGCGGACCTTATTAAAACCGCAGTTTCGTCATTGGACGAAGTGTGGAAAGGGGCGCAGCTTGAGACCGAGAAGGACAACTCGCTCCTGGTCCTGGATACCTGCCGAACCCTCCGACCCCGTGACTATACTTAGAATCATCAAGACAAGCAACCCTCATCTTCCGACTGCCAACTGAAAGATTGCAAAGCTGAAGGAACCAAAAGGGGATCTGCGGTTATTGTGATCAAGACAGAGTCTCTGGCGCCTCTGGCTGCAATGGAAGGGCAGATTAGCTACGGCTTCGGATCTGGCCTACGCTGGATCTCAAGCGCTCTAATAATCTTGTAACACTAAAAAGATCCAATATAAGCACATTCGTAGGTGATATCACGGGGCACTGCATTATTGGGAGACATGCTCTCAGGCTGGGCCTCCCCTCCAACGATTTCTGTAGAAGCTGCATGGACAAGGAGAAGGAAGAGACAATTCTTCACCTCCTATGCCCAGCCCTCGCAGCTCGAAGAAAATTAAGAATATGTCTTCGACAATCTCAGCGAACTCGCTACTGTAAACATGAGTTGCCTGCAACGCTTCACTCTCAGCTCCTGCTGGTTCAACGGGTAGTTGTGAGAACATTCGATCCTGTGGTATCATAATGGGCCTCCTCTGGCTGCGGCCTTCCACCCTAACCTACCTTCATAAATAACTTTGATTATTTCTATCTTTGTGAAGAACATGTAATGCAAAACCATTATAGAAATTTTGAAATGAATTGTTTTCGGGGCTTCCAACAACTTGAGTGCACATTCGTGGCCGTGCAATTGGCTTAGAAACCTAATTTATTTAAATCTCTACGCAGTTAACAAATTTGTTTTTTTCCTTCTAGAAGATTTTGTAATATTTTAGCGTATTTCGGAAAACATTTGGTAATGCACAGAAGCAGATGGACATGGAGACTGTGAATATTAAATCCCAATGGAGTGTAGAGGAGAATTTTCTTACAACATTTATAGTGATCTGCGTGTCATGTAAACATTTTTAGGTCGGCCCAAACAAAAATATGCACTAGTGATCCGCCTAAGACAGCCTTACATTTTACTTCAAATATCAAATGGACCCAATGCGGTAGATGGAAATCGCATTTTTATTAGCGTGCTCGATTTCAGAGTGGACCCCAAGTTGAATAGTGCAACGGAAGGTAGCTTGTTAATGATCGAATAGGAAGTTGAAACTTTTGAAAGAGACATAGCTTAAAGCGGACTGTAGCCATTTTATGCCATCAGTTCTTCGTCTGTTTCCCTAGTTTCTCGTTTTCTCATTCATGACCATTCACCATTTAAAGAGTTATTAAAATAGCCAGAAATAATGGCTCTCGAATTCCAAAGCATTCTGCTTAAGGGCGTGATTTTGACCGCATAAGCCATCTGTTTTACAAAATACCTACCAATCTAATTTTAAAATTAGCCTTGCATGCAACCACATTTAGAAATAACAATTTAAACTGCATGTCCACCTATTTGAAATAACCCGCCGAGCCTCTTTCGTTTCCAATTTCATCCAACACTTAGCATGCCAGCCTAATATTATGACAAAAAACAATGTCATCTACATCTCGATTGTGTCGACCAAAAAACCGTTTGTTTCTCTAAAGTGCACAAATTGCACACAAATTCTTGGTACTAAACTTGCATTAGAATGCAAAATAACGATTTACACGCAACGCCATCACCACTTAAACACTTGTCACATATTGGACTTTGTATATCCAAAAGCCCTCCCTGCACCCAACCTAATACTATACACAGCTAGTTTTCGAGTTTAATCTATACATGCCATCTAAATGGACTGAAAATGTCCCGCGGAGAAAAAAAAAAAAAAAACTCTAATTTTTCCTTCCCCAAACTTTAAGCGCCAAGCGGTACACAAATTATTTTTTAATTGGCACGATATCACACAGAAAAGTTTTTCTGTTGTCATCATCATCGCAAAGTTTCTCAAAACCGGATATAAGCTTCGCCTTGTTCCGCAGTCTATATATATATAGTGCTCAAGACACCGGCAGAGCGAGCAAGCGAGAGGCTTGAGGAAAAGTCTTTCCATTGGATTCCCATGCTTTTCCGTCGAAAGAAAAATTTATATACATATACGTATGAGTACTTGTGGAAAAAGTTTTAAATTTTTTAACATGCAAAGTTTTTGTCACATCCTTTAGAGAGAAGCGGGTGGTTTTGGGGTTTTTACTTTTCTTTTTTTGCCCTTAATTTCGACAGGAAACAGGACTTCAGAGCAAGAGGGTGTGGAACAGCAAATGCACTTTTAAGACCCCGAAACGACATCGTCGTTGTTGTAAGACCTAACTTTATAATAATGTCTTAATGACAGGGACTCGTACAGAATTTCAAAATCAATAGGAATACGAGAAAAACGCTCGCATACCCCCTACGAGAACTTAGTGCACGTTCCAACTTGGGGGTGCACTGAGCCAAGCTCTATACAAATAGACTAAAAAGCTAAAAGAACACAGAAAACTCGTCCACACTCAGTTTTTTTTTTCTATGTGAAACCATCACGGCCGAAGGAATGCCCCAAACCAACTCCTTGCTTTGTACGTGTTCTGAATCATTTAATGCAAACCCTATTCGACGACACTACCTGGGTGCTGGTACCAACCGACGACGACGACGACGGCAGCGGCGTGGTAAAGCTCAACTCAGCATAGTCAATGTATCGCCATCGAGTAGGTATAGGTGCATCCTTTTATTTCCACTATACTCCGTAAACAGAAGCAACAAATAAAAGATGCTTCTGTTCCAATTCACTGAAGATACCAAGGAGCGCTTTTCACTCATGCACATCATCGTCGCCCAGGTGAAACCGAAACACAGCATCGCCAACCAACAACAGTCAGAGAGAAAAATACCTAAACATGGTGCATCCAAATATCGGTACGTGGTACGAAGGAGTAGAAGGGGCATCCCAAAAACCCAGCTATTGGGAGAACTTGTTGAAAATTTGTCCATACCATGCAGGGTACAAGCCATATCGTAATTTGGAACACGTTTAACGCTTGAAATAATATCAAGAATAGAAATAAGGTGTGGAATAGAGAATGGCCAAGACGGTGATGATGATGATGATGAACTGGAGGAAAAAAAAAACTAACAAAAATAGAAACGAAGGAGGAAATGCACGTGAACTAACAGATAAAAGTGCAAAAAACTTTATAGGACTTCCATTAACTTTTAATTGCGGTTAGAGAGACGATCGGGCGGGTAGGTGGGTACTGCGCCAGATTCGAAAACTTAAGCGCAGCGGACATGTGGCGAAAAACGAAAAGTAAATTATCAGCTAAGGTGCTGAGGAAAATGAAAATTAATGAGTGGCCATGAATGGAATAATTGGCTATGACTGAAAGAGGCTTTCAGTTAAAACAATCAGCAGTCGAAGTTAATTCAGATAATAAGGGGTTGATAGCGAGCTAATAAATTGCTTTGACTTTTCCTATAAGTTAAGAGTTCTATTTTCTTCTAAATATTGTATGCAGAGATTGAGACGGGTGATATTTAACACTGCTACCCTGGGTTTTTTGACCCTCAAATGTTTTTCAATGTGGGCGCAGTAGCGCAGTGGTTAGTGTGCTGGACTACTGTGCGAGGGATCCCAGGTTCGATCCCCGGAAAAACACAAATTACATCTTAAGGTTTTTTCTACTGCGCCAGCTCTCGCGAACGGCTGACAAATATCCGAGAGAATGACTGTCCTGAAAAAGCTTCTCGATTCAGCCGTTCGGACTCTGCATAAAATTGTAGGTCCCTTCCATTCGTCACAGAAATAGAAACTCACACAAACGAATGGTTGCGAGAAGCTAGGCCTAGGGTGTCTACCCGCCTGTTGCGTCACCTATTTTTTTTTTTACCCTAGGTTTTTCGACCGTCAAATGTTTTTCAAATTTGCAAAATACCCGGTTTGAAAATGGTTGAAATGCCGACTTCGTTAATAGCGCTTCATTCCAGAGTCTTAGCCAAAATAAATTTATTTTTAACCAGGGCAGCCTCTAGAACATTATGGATTCCAGTGAGTTCATCGAAATAAGGCCCATCAGTTCAGGTAGCTCAAACTATTCAAAGATATTTTCATTTTCAAACCGAAAACCTATTCAAAAAACGTGGCATCCCCCGTGCTTATATTTAATTTCAGTTCTTCAAAATAAATGAGAACAAAAAACCCACTTATAATATTTTTAATGGAAATTAAAAAAATTCAAGTGAAATATTATTAAAGTGCATTCTGAATTATGCCGCCTAGAGCTAAAAAAACGAATACCAACAATAATAAAGAACGCAATTAATTTGTCCTTTAAAATTGGCTCACCACATATTAATCAGCTTCACAATCAAAAAACCAATTAACATTTTTTTGCTGTTTAAACCATCAATTCAATATGTGGAGTTTTTTTTTTTTTTTTTGCAATCATGACCACAGGTGACATAATTATCAATTATATTACTACCACAGATATTATGAAAAAAAAAATGTTTGCAAAAATATAATTACGAATAAATGATGGGCTAGAAGTGTGACAACAAAAAATTATTTTAATAATCTCATAACACACAAAATCACTGAACAATAAAAATTATAAAATTTGCCAGACTTATTTGTGGATTGTGTAGGTAGGATATTAATTTATTTTTTCCATCCAACATCTGCCTAGAGAATACTTACAAAAAAAAAACTATGACTGATGAGAGAGAACATAAAAAAAAAAAATAATAAATTTAATATAACAAATAATAATTAAATAACTAACGATGAGCCGACAACACCAGCCAAATGACAAAAAAAAAAAAAAAAAACAATTAACATCCATCAGATTGTGTGCAACTGGGGTGCAAGTGCATAAAGCATGCAAGTTGAATAATCCCCTTAGAAGGACATGTGTTATTCAATTTCAATTAAATTTGTTGTTTTCCCCCATCTCCTTTATTTGGCTGTGGAATTTTGTATACTATACCATTTTTAATAACATCAAATTAACAGAAAAAGTGACAGACAGATGGTAATAAAAAATGTTATGTTTTGTGGAAAGTTCATTGCTTTTGGACGATGTGAATTTAAAGTGATTAATTCTGAATAGAAATTAAAGTGTTAAACTTGAATGAGATTTGAAAGGGATTTTTATTTCGTGCGCTGAGGAAAAAATAAAACAAGATAGGTATATCGTAAGAATTTGAAACCATGAAGCTCTATAAGTGGCAAAGGCAATAGACATCAATCGGAATTTTGAATGTGAATTATCCAAATACATTTCTTCCCTATTTTCAATATTTTAAAAAGACAATGTACTGCAAAAAATGGTGCCAAGGTGTAGGTTATACTATGTTCGTCACGTGATTTCTTATTTGTCCTACAGACCATTTGGGCCGAAAATGAGTTATAAATGCCATCTTATAGTTTCGGTCATGCTCTTTAGATTGCTGGATTCAGAATTGTCATATCTCTTTTAGTTTTCGAGATAAAAAATTTGATTTTGTCCTACAGACCAATTTTTTTCCATGAATTTTATTCTTATTTGTCCTATATCCATTTATGTACTGCATACTGCATACAGAACAAATTTTATACTGGCATTATAATTATGTAAAGTTTGTGATTAAATGTCCTATATCCAATGAAATATGGATATAGGACAAAATGTATAATGAAAATTTTAAGATTTGCACGTTTGTTTGCACTTTCAAGTACATATCCCCGGGTAATCAAGACACTCAATATCAAGTCTGTCGGTCTTTTTTCCGGAACACATTTTCTATTTCGCAAAGAGTAATTTACTATTTTCTTAAAAATAATTTCAATCGTGTTTATGAAATCGTCCAACTAAGGGAAAACACAATAAGAAAAATCTAGAAACTGTGCTTGTGGAAAATATCAGGAGTCACATTCAAATTTTTCCCTGTGTAGACTCTCATTATGTCCCAGCTGGAACTCAGCGTCAGTTTTTGGAAGCTGGACTTTCTGTGCGAAAAATGCATCAATTATTTCGCAAAAACTTTTCAGAACTTGAAGTACTTTAAATATAATAAATGAAGTTTTATCTTAAAATATTCAATTACGAGTATAATTTATAATGTTTTACTCCCAAAAAAGATGAATGCGGTATGAAAATATTCAAGAAGTTCCGAAATTCATTACTTAATGCTCATATGGAACCACCTCTAATGAAAAAAAGAAGGACATCATTTTTATGCTGCCGTAGCCAAGTAAAGGCACTTAAACAACAGTTGCTAATCCACATCATATACCCGACGACTTCTGTAATGGATAAGGTGGACATTGGAAATTATGATCGAGTTTCCTAATCTAAAATAAATTTTTCTTTCGCTTCAACAGGCAGTATTTCGATGCTTGATATAAAAGAATACAAGTAACGACTTTTAAATTCTATACATATTTTTTTCAGCTCATTGTATGTAGTTAGGTACAGTATGAAAATAAAATGGTTGCTTCAAAGTATGTAGTATAGGTTTGAGAAACGCCATCCACCTCTCTTTCTTTCTACCAAGTGCTTCATCACTTTCATCTTACGGCCTACGCACACACAGGCCACAGTCCACGTTACATATTTGTTCCCAAGCTTAAAATACGCGGAGAAAAGAAGAGAACTGCCAATCAAATTGATTTAAATTTATGAATATAGTGGGAAGTTGAATAAAGTAAAATCAAAATAAAAAATAGATATATATTTTTTACATTTTAAATTAAAATTATAAAATACAAATGGAAGAGACCTACAATTTTACGTTGTATCTGAATTCTGGACGGCTACATTGAGAAAGAGCTTTTAGGACATTTATACCCTCAGATAATTTTGTCAGATGTTCGTGAAGAATTGATAAAACTATAGTGTTATATATTTGTATTTTCTCGCTCAGCACACTAACCAAATGAACATTTTTTCCAAAATAGTAGCTAGGTACCTATACAATCTACATATTACCGAATTTACGGGAATTCCCAGCCATTATTTGTCGACTCTTTCATTTAGAATTTTGGTGAACAATTATGTACCCGTCCGACTTCTTTCGTTTCCAGAAATTCTATTGGCATTTTATATAATCTAGCAGGACAATTGTGAAGATCAATGTTCCAAATTTTATAACTTTCGAGAAATATAAGTGTCGAGAAATATCATTTTAAGCAGGTGTTTTGTTTTCTTGTATAGGAAGTGGCACGATCCATTTTCTAATGCCACGCACATTTCGCGAAATGGCCCTACGAACTAAGTCCCAACTGGAATTAACTCCCACTAGCCAAATGAACGAAGTCCCATCAAATATGCAGTGGGATTTAGTTCATATTTTTGGGAGATAGTTCGTAGTTCATTATGAACAAATTCCCAATGAATTAAGTCCCAATTTGAGAAAAGTGAGAGTTAGTTAATTTATCTTCTTCCGACGAAAGAATAATTCTTACATACCATACCCAAATTCGCACTTAATCCAAATCTAACAGTGACCCCAAGCAGGGTTGCTGAGGGGCAACTTGCCCCCCCCCAAACATAATCCACTGTGCCTTGTGGGAGATCAAATGGGAGATCACTTTCCGTAGGCACAGTGGTTTATGTATTGGGGGGGGCCCCTGCAACCCCCCTGCTTGGGGTTACTGTTTGATTTGGAGGTTGGGAGTAAGTTCATTTGGGACTTAGTTCATAAAGAACAAAGTCCCACTATTGGGTTTTAATTCATTCTAATATTAGGACTTTGTTCATTCTTAGTTGGGACTTAGTTCCTAAAAATCATGGGAGTTAGTTTATATGAACTAAATCCCAAATTTTCTGGGACTTAGTTCGTTTTGGCTAGTGGGAGTTAGTTCCAGTTGGTTCGACTTTATTTCACAGTAACGCTTATGAAATCATCGGACATTTTTCTCACAAAGATTATCCCTGAATTCTACGTTGCAGCGGAAGAAATTCAAAAAGATGTTGCTACGGCATACTCTTGAACTCATTAAGATACAAATTTGACGATGAGATTTATTTCAAGAAATAGGCTTCATCGCTGGCATTATTTTCAAATGACAATGCCCTGAGTGAAGGTATAAAAAAAATTTAATTGATTAAAATATGCCTGTGGCCATTATCGCTTGAGTCGAAAATGTGTTTAACATTATTTTTGATTCACGAAACGCCTAGATCGGATATTGTAGATGTCACCGCACTGTTGAGAGCACCCACCGTTCCAGAGCAAACTGCAAGATTTTAGGATAAAACCTCTTCTCGAAATTATTACAATTTTGTAGATATTGTTACATTTTTTTTAATTGCTTCACGTTTTAACTCGATATCTGAGTGATTTTTGTCATCAAATAATATATTGGCTAAGACTAAACTCAATTTCAAAATTCTATACCGTCGTGTCTGTCCACTGTCCATTGTTATTTGAATCCATTGCTATTTTCTGCCAACAAAGATTATAATATTTTGTTTAACTTAAATTAATTTCCGCAAATCAATTAATTTGAACAAAATATTAAATGGAAAGCCAATATGTACGTAAAACAAAAAACAATAGCAAGTCAATTTATATGCCAAAAAAAAAGAGTCACAGACATCCAATAACTTCAAATATTAAACTGAACTTTCTGAACAACCTATAAACACATTCAATATTTTGTTTTGTTTAAATATTTTTTTTTTTTTTTTTTTGTAATAAAATAAACAACGTCTAACGTACCGACTCGTTTCGTTAGCAGGGGTTGTAATGTTTTGAACTATAATAATGCTGCACCCTTCTATGGAGTTTGATTGCAAATTTTTGGGGTGAAATCTGCAATGAGAATTTGTTTTGGGAAAATTCAATGAAAAACCATTGCAATTGTTTGTTTATTTCAATCAGATTTCATTCTAGAAATACGATATTACAACACACATCGATAACACACATAATACACATATACGTATAAAAACGAATATATATAGAGAACATTATTATGCAGTCAATTTATTTCTTGCTGAATGGTGTTAATTTACACACATCTGGTAACGTTCACAGTCTACGAGCACAAAAACGTTTATATAACACATATAAAACAAAAGAAATAAAAACAAGAAATAAACAATTTGAATTTGCTTTAACATTTTTTTTAAATGTTCATGTAACACATACACGGCAAAAATATATATTTATATAAAGATATCAAAACAAAATCCAGGTGAAAAATGTAAATTTAAGAATAAGAACGAAAAAAAAGTACAACAAACACTTAACATTGAAATAGAACAGTATAGGATATACAGTATAAATATAAAACTACGTATAAACAACATCGAGTGTAAAATAAAATATTGTTTGTTTATAATGAACAGAATTAGGATATTTTTTTCGAAGTAGTGAAATTACTGCTAAATTTCGCAGACATTGACATGGGAAAGAAATATTCTGTAACTTATTCGCAAGCGGATTTTCTGTACCTTTGTTACAGGCGGCAGCTATATTGAAGAGTTTGGAAGGACAATGTATGGGCAAGGTACCTAGAACTACAAGGTGGGCCATAAGGTTTACAAATTCAAATACTGATTTCTTTGTTTTATAAAATACTCGAGACTGAAAAATTTGTTTATAATGGTTTGAAAAATAATGGCTTCCATTAATTGTTCTATGGTTAACATTTCTAACAGTGTGCCGCCCGAATTTCTTTTAAAGCCGATACAATACCTGACGTGTACTCAACCACGAGCATCTACGTTGATCATTTTCAAGAAAGTCTTCGAGTTATTTTCAGTCCCGATTGCGTTGATTGGATTTAGAGAAATAGAGTTAACCGCAATCGCTAAGATCTGTACGGTTTCTAACAGTCGCCCTATGTAGAAATGTGCAAATCAGTAGTTTTAGATAGATTGACATATGGACCGAATATACAATAACTGTGGCGCGAAAATGTGGGAGAGGCCAGTTGCCAGTTGTCAGCAAAAGATCGAGCTAACTGAAGAGTTATATTGGTTGGATCCCAGGTCAATCCCGGACTGTAAAGCCATCTAAATAATTAAAACTATTTATGGCTACTGCACAAAATAATGAAAATTTTGCTATCTACGACTTTTAGTTGTTAGTAGCTGGTGTTTTTGCTTGAAAACGCTTATTCTTTTTCAGCTAGTATCTACCATTCGACATGGTCCGACGTTGCCCAAAGATTTTGCGACTCTTACGCTTTGATGTGGTCCGACTTTTTCACAGCAACTGCAGCATAAAGTAATCAGGCGTTTTTGCAGCTACCCTGCAATAATCACCGGCTTCTACGCTTTGTCAAAGTCCGATGATTTATCATAAACATTTTCCGGCTACTCTGTACTTTGACGTGGTAGCAGTGCTACCATTTAAGATTTTGGCATTGAAACACTTTTCAAAATTTAAAAAACAAAATCTTTTAGAATATCACTTTGAGATTATGTATTTGTTTTGTTATCAATTACGCGCTCAGTGGTAGATAAGTGTGCCAGAATTCTGAGCAAAGGTTTTAGGGTTCAACTGACGGATAAACACAAATTACAATTAGGGCCGTTTTATTCACTATTGTTCAACTTGCCGAAAACTCCAAAGTTAGCCAACTCCGAAGTTGATCTTAAATCGAGAGTTGAACGGCAAGTTGGAAATTGCTTTTATTCACTACTTTAATTTGCAACTCCGAAGTTGAAATCCTAAAGTTGGCCTACCTGCAGTTTGTAAAATATCCCTGGGATATTTGTGACAGATGACACACAATATGTCAGTTCAATCTTAGATTTGCATTTCGCGCGTAGGCAGATCAGATTTGAATTTCAGATCTCAGATTTTTCGTGCTTTTGTAAATGTATAAGTTATTATGTCAGTTCAATCTTAGATTTGCATTTCGCGCGTAGGCAGATCAGAATTGAATTTCAGATCTCAGATTTTTCGTGCTTTTGTAAATGTATAAGTCATTATTAGTGCATTATTAGACAGTACATCAGCTGGGCAAATTGTTTTCGTTTGTCGATGAAAACATATGAACTTAATATGGATAATTACATATATCGACGAAGAATCGAAAATAGATAAAGATGAAGAAGAAAAAGTTGACGAAGATGATAGTAATTGCTCCTTATTAGTTGGCGCCTCATCATTGTCGTCCGCTTTGAGAGACGAAAACGATAGATGAAATCACGGTCATAACATTTTTCCAGTCCAACACGTGGTAGCATCTTGTATTGACGCCTCTCACGTACCAAATTATTATCTAGTCTACCTCCTCATCATCTGCTCGAAGACGATGGCCAATTCTCCCAAAAATAGTTTGCACGCTACATTATTTCAATTTAAAAAATGAATTATTAATTATTTTCATCACTTCAGAACTGAACTTCCAAACACAGAAATAAAAAATAAAAAAAATTCTGAAGTTTGACATAAAACCCCAAGTTTGCTTCATAACTTCTACTTTTTCGGGGAGTTGAGCGAATCCAAAGTTAATCAATTCTTGGTTTTCTCAACTTCGGAATATCCAAAGTTGAATGAGTCAACTTCGAGTGAATAAAAGCAATTTCTCAAGTTGAGAATAAAAATTCCCAAGTTGTGTTCAACTTGAAGTGAATAAAATGGCCCTTAAAGGTTTTCGGCACCTCTCGCGAACATCTGACATATTATGTAAGCTCCAAAAATTTTATTTTCATTTTAAAAATGATTCTTTTACATAAAAAGGTTGTAAGAAGCTAGGCCTATGGTTCTGTTAATACAAATATCTCCCATTGTAACAACTATAAATATTGATAAGAAGTAATATAATTATATATTTTCTTTCAATTATTCTACTTAATTACTTAATTTTTATATTCATTTAATTATTCAATTCAATTCAATTTCTACTTAATTACTTAATTTTTATATTCATTTAATTATTCTATTCAATTCAATTTCTACTTAATTACTTAATTTTTATATTCATTTAACTATTCTATTCAATTCAATTTCTACTTAATTACATAAGTTTTCTATTCATTTAATTGTTCTATTCATTTCATTTTCCATTCAAATCAATTCAATTCAATTCAATTAGTATCTAAGCATTTATTATCATCACTGTACTCAAACTTTTATTATTACTGTAGGTACTAAAAGTATAAGTTTCCTACTATTACTGTACAAAAATATGTAAAGCTCATGAAAAAAAGCTCTTTTAAAAACGTATAAAAAGGACGCTCGAATCCAGGAATGATCACTTCTCAGTCAACCGGGAGTTTGTCGAGTTAACACAGTCCGGAGGTAATACCGCCTACTAACAACTTGATACACTCTCTGCGCGCATACTATTTGGATTAGTCCCTACTTTAGCGGATACTGCGGTCCCTAGGACAGCATTTATCGTGGGTGGAAACTAAACCCAATAGTTGTCCCCAGAAATTGTGTAGATAAAAGAATTTATAAACAATATTTGATTTAATAAAATAATTTTTAGAACAAAAAAAAACTGCGTCATTGTCGTTATTTTGGGAACCTTGTGAACTCTACCGAAAATCGCTAGCTACACCATCTAATATCTTATGATTTTTAAAATATGAGAAACGTCAGGATTTCTGTGGAAGGTACCATTCGTAAACGGGGTTTTTTGTCCACAAATAATAAAATGACAAAAAACTATTCCAAAATCAGTAAAAAATTACATCAATTATATACCAGCACTGATTGGAAGTCATTTTGCTATCCCTACATTTACTCATAGAATGAACACATACCGCCCTAATTTTTTTTTTAACCCCAAACTTTCTATCCTGTACAATTATTTCTCCCCCATAATCCTCAACCATAAACTTGTCAAAATAAATTTGGTTATTAAAAAAAATATATATAAAATATACCTACATTATACACATCAATGGGGTCAGGCTTGCAGTTATAATCAATGGAAAAAGGAATTTCCATACAGAAATCCTCCAAATAATAACACACATTGGCTCTTGCCTCCAACTGTACACTATTCAGTGACTAAACTGGAATGAAATTGACCAGAAATACCATCGAAGCGCTTTCGAATATATAATTCAACAGATTTTCCTTTGTATACCTACAATCTCCAGCGGCGCATCGCGTTTCTCCTTATAACCCGCACTACGATCGACAAAGGTCAATTGAATACGGATATTCGCTAACGGGTCTGCTCATACGTGGAGGTATAGCAAAAAAAAATATCGTCCCTTTTATTGCCAAAATGTTAAATTGTGGTTTTTAATGCCATAAATGTATATCATATACGATGACTCTTTTTTTCAAACCTTTATGACTCTTTATCCACCACATATTGAATCAATAAAACATTTCTACCTATCTAACCTCAATTTTGTGGGCGTTATAGCTTTTCATGGAAAAATATTCATGCATGTCTTTTATTTTTGTAAAATTCAAATTTTTTTCCCTATATTTTGTTGTTGTTTGTCTACATTCTACAATATGAAATCCTGCATCACAAATGAACTCAAATGGTCACAAGCGAATAAATTCAATTCTATCTGAAGTATCGTGGGTGGTTTATATGCAAAGTCTGATGCAGTGATATTATGAAGGCATGCAAGGATAATACTATACAGCGAGCCTTCACATATCACTACATCGCACTGGCTGGTGCGCTGGTGTTAAATGCTCTTTCAAATATTTGACCAACGGTTGAGCTCAAAAATCGACAGCTTAACCGCAATAGAAACATGCAAATTCATTATTTCAATCGGCCATTGCAAATGAACAGATGTGAAGGGATTTAGAGTTTATTTTTCTGTTTTTTATGTAGGATTAGTTTGAATAAAGCTTTAAAAATTCGGTTTTCTAATCTAGTAGATTCATAGTTTGTTTGTTAAAATAAACTTAAAATAATTAAAGTGAGAACAAATTGTCCTTACCTACTTACCTACCATTTAAATTTAAAATAAAGTAGGAAGAGCACTCTTTTCGTAGATAACATAATATATTACACAGATTATAATATGGACTAGCCTGGTATGGTCAGATTCGTAGGTATTCACCGATACCATCTGTACCTTAGGTTCGTACAAAATCAAGAAAGTTAAGGTACCCATCACCACTTTTCGGAGTCAATGGAAGCTGGTGGAGACAAAATACCTACTGCAGCATTCTTTGTACCTAAATTATCGCTATCGATCATCCTGTAAACTGTTTGTCTAATCAACCCTTAGATTCTAGCAATAACTGCTGAAAAATCAGAAAAAAAAATATTTAATGCTCTTGCAGGCTTTTGTCTCCAAAAGGACCATACATAATAAGAATCCTGCCATAAGGTCAAATTCGAGCGTCCTTTGTTACCGAAGCTCGCAGATTTTTGAGGCAGGTCTCGTATAAATCAGTTTTTGTGTTGTAGGTATGTGTTTTTTCTGTGCATACTGTCTCCAAGAGGGAGGGGGGCGGTCTTTGTCACCGCCCACAACTCGAGAATCCGTTCCAATTTGAGTTATCTTTTTTTTATTGTGTTTGTCTCCGCCCAAGGAAACTATGTCGAGAAAATAGGAAAAGTTTTAATTTAAATTCAAAAATTCATAAAAATTGATTTTCCAAGCATTTTGTATACGGGGAATTTATTTTCTTTTTAATTTTGATCGTAATAGCTATACCTAAAGCGAGATCGTATTTGTCAAAAGTTCTGCCTGATTTTGGTGATTTCGGAGATACTTATATTTCACGTTGCGAACTTTAGTAGTTGCTTTTAAAAATTTACCCTCTCAAAGCAGTCTTACAAACTCTGTTTTAACATTCTCCCTCTATTTATGCTTGGAATATGTCAATTATTTACTAAGTGGGAATGTTCCAATGTTGCCAATAGTGAAGAAAACACAAAAACCTATATCTTCTTCCTACAATTATCTTTGAAGTAAATTTCAACGATTAACTTTGGAATAAAATCCTAAGAACAAAGAATGTTCTCCCCAAAAGATCAGTAACAATATCCATTTATGATTTTCCAAATCCAAAGACCTCAAGCTTGGAGCTTCCTTTTGCCTTTCCAAGCCGAAATCACTTTCATCATACTCAACATACTGGCTGTCAGCTAGTACAATATCGTCGAGGGTTGCACAAAAGTAGATAGTAAATCCAAACTGGTTGAAAATTGCAGCGGTCATAAACATAAGCATAAGCAGTCTCGAAACGAACAATGTTGCATCTATGAGATGAAATAGGAGAATGGAGAAATGATCCAGCTAAACGCAGCCCTATTGGTGTATGAGTAGTAGTAGTAGAATGTTTTTATTTTCAACTTAATAAATATTAAAAAAAATGTTACTTACGACAACGACAAAAGTTGCCTGTCGGGTACCTAGTTAAATTTATTATTAAATACTAGCTGTACCCGCCCGGCTTTGCCCGTGCACAGAAATTGTATTGCTTATAGATCATAGATTCATAAATAATAATGTTCCTACGTAAAATGCAAAAAATGAGAATAAATCAAATTTCTTTCTGCGTAAACCTGAAATACAGCCATACGAACCAAACAAAAAAGAATCATGAAAATCGGCCCAGCGGTTATCGAGTTATAACGTCATCGAGTTTCACCCCATAGATGATGTTTTCTGTATGGGCGGTGCCAAGCCTCTTTGTCCAATTTTTACCAATATTCACAGCAACACTCCTGGGCCAATTCCTAGTATTGTCTGTAAGTTTCAACTCAATCAATTTGGTGGTTTTCTAGATATACGATTTTGAAACCGTATATGGACCAATACCAAAGATGTGTGAAAGTTTGGTTAAAAACGGTAAATGCGTTAAGGCGTGAATCAACGACAAACATTTTAGGGCTCAATTTTTATATATATATATAGATATAGATTAGCTGGAATTCAAAGTTTTATGATCATGTAGGAAAATTATTACTGATTAAATTCTCTAACAATTACATTTCGGTATATGATAATACAGTGATATAGCTGCACACAGTACATAAGGATGCTTCCTTCTCCACGAATCTATTCTCGTTAAGTTGAATTAAGTCGCAACTTGCCTTAAATATCCAGGTGATTTTGATTAGTTCGGACCCACCGGTGATGTAACTTTATCGTCTTGAATAATCCAGAAATTTGTAGATGAGTGTAGGTACTGCTTTCAGAAATTTTGCTGTTGACCCTCCGATTTCAGCAGCCGCAGTAGGTACATAGCTATAAGCTCGTTTGGGTCCAATCGCTATGATTGGAAGTGTCTCTCTCATTCCAATACAACCCATAACTTCACCCAAGATAGTTAAATTCTTCGACGCAGAGTACATTTTCCCTTAAAAGTATTTTTGTTAGTTAGTGTGGTCACTGTATTCGAACATTGTTTTTGCTATGTATCTCATGTCAAGATCAAGAGTATAGTAATGTCCGTCTTCTGCTCCCATCTATAATGATAGCGCGTAGTTTGGTGGTAAATGGAATGTAACTTCAAAAAGTAGATACCATTGTTATTTATCCACTTCTTCGAACATTCCGAAGCTCCAGACCTGAGCGCCGTAAGTCTGGATAGCTCTACTACAGTACTACAGACCGCTTGGAACAATTTCCACTTTGCAGCTAGACCAAAAAATGTAGCCACGTCGAGTTTATGCTGCTCTTCGCTGCACTGTTTCTCTTCTCCACATGCTTTGAGAATGACATCTTCGTAGACAATAAGACTCCTTCCTTCTCCATTTAATACCCATTTTCTTGGCAAGAAAGCCTCCCACCATTTCTAAAGACTATAATCTCTGATTTAGATATGTTTACTTCTAGAGGCCCTATCTCTCGCCGTAAGCTTCAAGTCGCTGAACATCTGCTGAAACTAATTGACATCATCCGCCAGAATTACCATATCGTATCCGTATAGCAGCAGTCTTATGTTGGGCCAATCGATGTAGAGTCCTAGCCCTAGAACTTCTTGCAAATCATTTGTATATACCTACATATAGTGCGAAACGCACACGTGTGCGCAGTAGCGCAGTGGTTAGTGTGCTGGACTACTGTGCGGGGGATCCCACTATCCAAGGTTCGATCCCCGGAAAAACCCAAATTACATCTTAAGGTTTTTTTCTACTGCGCCACCTCTCGCGAACGTCTGACAAACATCCGAGAGTATAACTGTCATGAAAAAGCTTCTTAATTCAGCCGTTCGGACTCGGCATAAAATTGTAGGTCCCTAACATTCGTCCCAAAAATAGAAACTCACACAAACGAATGGTTGCGAAAAGCTAGGCCTAGGGTGTCTACCGCCTGTTGCGCCACCTATTTATTATTTATTTATTTTAGTGCGAAAAGCAGCGGCGAAAACAAGCATCCATGTTTAACTACAAAAAGTGTATCAAAGTATTCGGAGAGCTCTTTTCATGTCCAAACCGCAGATTGAGTATTGGCAGATATAGCTTCGATAAGGTTGACGAACTTTGACGTGACTCCCATTGCGTGTAAGTAGTAGATAAGCAGCTTTCTTGAAATTTTATCAAATGCAGCTTTCAAGTCAACAAAAAGTGCGTACAGCTTCAGATGAACGATTGAAGCCAGATTATAGATAGTCGAATATGGTTTTCTAAATCCCGCCTGAAATTCTGTCAAAAGATACCATTTTGTCCACCCATGCGAACAGCCTGCAGTTCATGGACTCATGCTGTATGAGTACTAAATGAATGTTGGATCGTTGCAGAAACGTATATTGGGGTGCGTTACTCAGAGTTGGCAACGTACCCATTCTCCTATACCCATTTAAAAGGTATCCTTCTAATACTGGTCATTGTGCTATGGATATCCCATCGAAAAATATTTTTATACCCTCTACAGGAAGGTATATTCACTTTGTCATTACATTTGTAACGCCAAGAAGGAGTCACCGGAGACCCTATAAAGTATATATATTCTGAATCAGGATCACATTCTGAATCGATTTAGCCATGTCCGTCTGTCTGTCCGTCTGTCTGTCTGTCTGTTGAAAACACGATAGCGTCCAAACGAATCGACCTAGGCGAATGAAATTTTGTGAGAGGACTTCTTTTTACCGTCGTCAGGTTGGTATTGAAAATGGTCTATGTCGGTCAAGTAGTTCTGGTACCTCCCATACAAAAACAATCTTTGGCCCATGTGTCTCTCTCTCTCTTGAAAACACGATAGCGTCCAAACGAATCGATCTAGGCGAATGAAATTTTGTGAGAGGACTTCTTTTTATGGTTGTCAGGTTGGTTTTGGAAATGGGCTATGTCGGTCAAGTAGTTCTGGTACCTCCCATACAAAACCACTATTAGACCCATGTGTCTCTCTGTCTGTTGAAAGCACGATAGCGTCCAAACGAATCGATCTAGGCGAATGAACTCTTGTGAGAGGACTTCTTTTTACCGTCGTCAGGTTGGTATTGAAAATTGTCTATGTCGGTCAAGTAGTTCAGGTACCTCCTACACCAAGCCAATATGGCATGGCGAACATTTTGCATGACTTTTATGCAGTGGAGGGTATCAAAGCATCGCATCGGCCAGGCCGATGATAACACTTTTACTTGTTTTTTTTTTAAGTTATCTTAAAAGAGGTGTCCTGTTTAATGCGTAGAACACTCGTTGAGTAGTTGTAGCTAATTAAATTACCAAAACATGTTATGGGAACGGCTTTTGTATCACTTAGGTTAGGTTAAAAAGGGATATGAGAGATGTCTCATACGGCACTAGGCACCATAAGGGCCCATCGCGATCCCTGGGGGATTTTTTTGTATCACTTCATTTATACTTTTATTTCTCAGTTTATTCGGCATCATTTTAAAATAGATGTTCCTTTACTGGCTGCAGATTTAAGAAAAAATTAAGCCAAACTTCCCTAAAGACCTTTAAGCTCTCTTAACAACATGAATACAGTAGGTTTCCTTCACACATTCCAATGGTCTTCCTTTAAAGATAGACTCCTGGTCCTGATATTCCCCATTTATTTGGAGCCATATAAAATCTGTCTTGCCCGCCTATATAGTAAGTCCGCCTTCTTCTTCCACAAAAACATTCCCGTACTGTGATTGCGACCGCAGATAGACATTCGTACAACGGAAGCGAAAACCAAAAATTGTCGGTCTGATTAATGATGGTCCTTTTATCATTTAACTATCTCTTCAGATATAGCCACACCATACATTCACATATAAGGACCGTTTTTTTACTGCATTTGCCTATTCCTTTCATTCTTTTTTGCGCTCAAAAAGACTGATGATGATCGAAATCAGTAGAAAGAACATTTAGTCAGGCATGCAATTAATCACGTACCATTGCTTCCACCATCATGCCTAGGTTTCCCATCTCGAAAAAAAAAAAAATGTTCAACTTCAAGATACTATTATACTAGTAGGTACTTCGAAAGTGTTCCCTTTCAAAAAGTATAGTAGAAGGCGAATTGAACAAGTAACTGCTGCCTACTATAACGCTTAGGTCAGCAGCCAGAGGCTGGGTGCTGTGGGCCAAACCACACTTTCAGTAGAGGAAGAACAGATAATCTTGGGCAGTTTTTGAATTTCGTTTTCATTTCCATGTACGATGGATTGGATAGGCAACTCTTCCTCAACGGAAGTGAATCCAATTTTTATTTTATTTTTTTTTAACTCGTACTCTTGTTCCTGTTGGTCTCGATTCGGAAAAGTCATCGTGTGCACATACAGAGTCGAAGTCAAAGTGGGTGGACAGCAAGTTAAGAGGGTGAACTAAGACCAAGATATATAGTACATATATATATTTTTTTTGTTCTCTCTTTCCCACAGTTTTATTCTATTTTGTTGATTATGGCATAAATATAGAGAGTTTGCGGTTTATTTTAATTCATTCGTTTTATTTTCCTTTTTTTTCTGACATCTCGTTGCTGGTAGTACAGCGGAAACCCGGAAACTGTTAAGACCATGAGAGAAGGCTGTGCAGTGCATGCATTGTGGCTTTCCGTTTTAATTGAATTTCAAATGGAGTTAATAGATTCGCTTAGAAATTTGTAAAAGGAACTACAAAAAAAGAAACACGAAGGGAAGAAAAACCAAAGGAAATAGGAATCAGATTCTGTGGGATTTTCGGAGGGCCCTTCTGTTTTGGTGTTGGCTTTACATGCGATTTACTATTTTTGCCCACAATCTGGATTTAAGGATTTTTTTTCCAGAATTTCATTTTCCGTACCAATTTTTTTTTTTTTGCACAAATTCTAATTGCATATTCAAAGTGGTGGTTGATATAGCTCATGCAACATTGTTGAATTTTTTAAAAGGCTTTTAGGGAGCTGAATGCGGTTTTTGTTTTCAAATCTTTAAGCTAAATTAATCTTGCCAATTTGAATCTCTGACCATGTTTGGTAATGTGCAATTCGAGGCTTATCTGCATGGTAAGCAATTTAGAAGCGAAAGGAATTATAAGCAAATTTGCCAGTAAATTAGTGATCTAGGTAGGTAGGTAGAAGTGGCGGTTCATGCCTTTGAACCCAATTAGCACTAGGGTGTGCCGTTTTGTTACCACGCCTCGTGTGACCTACTTTGTAATGATTGTTAAGGATGTGGTCCGGTCGGTGCCTATAACCAACCTGGAGAATTGAGAAAACGGATAAGATCCTGTACCCCTTTACCCGAGATGTCGCTATGGTTGTCAAAGAATGGTTGGCAGTGTTGGGACTTGAGGGTAGGCAAAAGGTGGTATATTGGGAAACTAAAAACTGGTAGAAAGTGGTAGATTTTTAAAACATACTATAAATGCTGCTATCATACTATCATTACCCAAAATATGATGAATAATTTTTTGCAAACATTCAGAACAAATTTTTTTGAGCTCTATAAACGTGACCTCACAAAGCATCACAGATTTTTTTCCAAAGTTCAGTACCAGTAGGTATACCAATTTTCCAGTGCACAAAAATTTAAAATTATTCAACCACTCGGTTTCTATTATGTGGATGATGAAAAATAACTTATAGTGCGTGGGTATTTGTTATTATATGCGTTATTGTTCCATTTTTTCCCCATTTGAAAAAGTGGTAGATTTGGATTTGTGGGTGGTAGAATTTTGGGTTATGCAAAAAGTGGTAGAAATACCACTAAAGTGGTAGAAGTCCCATCACTGATGGTTGGTCCAGTGCGCGCAGTCTTGCTCTTACTATAGTTGGTCATTTGCTCAAGAAATGAGAGAGTTTCTATCTCGTTTGTATTTCCGCAACTGCGGCAGTGAGGGTTGTATGGGATACCTAGTTTGACCGCATATGATCTCCAACTGGCCAATGCTCCGTGGTTATAGCCGTTATTCTGGCAATATTTGGGCGAGTTCTGTTTAGTAGCTTTTTTGTTTTATTTTGATCGTAGGTAGGCCATATCTTCCTTGATATGACGCAGTTTGTCAATCCCGACCATGGGAGATTGGCTTTCTGCAGAAAATGTCAATGTATTTGTCCCTTAACCGCTCCTAGCGGAATCTGGACACTCGTTGAGAGCGAGGCGTGTAGTGCTGAGCCCTTCCTGGCCAGCTCATCCGCGCGCTCATTGCCTGTTATGTCACTATTCCCTGGAACCCAGAGAAGTGTGACCCTGAAATGTTCGCTCAGACAGGAAAGCTCGTTGCGGCAGTTTGGAGGATATGGTAGCCGAGTCGATGGCTTTGATGGCGGCTTTGCTATCTGTAAGGATAGCAATGCTTTGTTTATGCGTTGTGTCATGCCCAAGTTGCATGCAGGCTTCTCGGATGGCCAGTAAATCCGCCCGGAAAACGCTGGCAAAATCCGGTAAGCGGACTGAAATTGATATTTGCGGTGATTCCGAATAGACACCGGCACCCACACCACAGCTCATCTTAGATCTGTTGGTGTATATGACCGTGCGTCGAAGCCCTTCACTACTTCTTCCCTCTTCCACTGAGCCCTTGTTGGGAAACCGACGTGGGAGCCTTTCGTGAAGTTTAATTTGGGTGTGATGTAGTCGGTTGGAGACGTGACCATGCCGTTTGGTAACGACTCCATGATGTTACTATTACCATACGGCCTTTCAGTCCGGCATCCAGACGGTATATTTTGTGTGTAGGTCAAGAGATAGAAGATGCAATAGCACAGTGAGGGCATCTGTTGGGGCCTTATTACCCCCGTGGTGCCTATACTGGTTGTTCTTTGCATTCTTTTCAGTTTCGTGAGGTTGTAGACTTTGCTCAACGCAGGCCACCATACTAATGATCCATACGTGAGAATTGGACGCACTACGGCTGTGTACATCCACAAGGTCATCTTTGTTTGAAGTCCCCGATTCTTTCCAAAGGTTTTGCTACAGGCATAGAAAGCGACAGACTCCTTCCTTACTCTGTGTTCAATATTATTTTTCGAGTTAAGTTTTGGATAGAGAATGATACCTAGATACTTAGCGCTGGATTACAGTGTGAGTGTTTTAGACGGGATAGTGTAAAAGCGGGTATTTTGGTTTTGGTAGTGAACAGCATCAGTTTTGCTCGTTTTGACACCGAGGCCACAACTTGCAGCCCAACTCGCGCTTAAGTTGATTCACTTTTTTATTGCTAGAATGCAGTATGAATCTCGGGTGACTTCCACTACTAAATCGCTGTAGCTAAGTCAAAAAGTTGAAACTTGTCTGTGAAACACTTAATAGATACTACCTTTCACACCCAACATTATACCATCATTCATATCTACTCCATCGGCAAAGGGGAATTTGCATCGTTCTCTGCTCTCTGTATTGTATGTCATAATTAAAAGCCCTCCAAATCCTTGTAATTACTTCAATTCGCCACAATGTGAAACAAAATATGTTTGCCATAACAGAGAACTCATAGTGAAATCCCCTCTATATCCTCGCAAATTAATGAAAGCTACCATTGAAACATTAAACGTATCTACAGCTCAATTATACTTAATTCTAACCTCCCCGAGAACAACTATAGGTAGAGGTATACACAGGTACATGCCACATGGTTGGCACCCAGAAGCAGCGGTGTACCTGTATGACTCAATATTGAAAAGGATACCCTCATGCACTCTGGCATACATAGCTAGATGCGCCTTCAATTTGCAAGTACCTACAACCGAATACAGAAAAAAAAAACACTGCAAAATAGTAGAAATTTTCTTTTCATATTACAAACAGTCCTGCGAAACCACACCAACCCAACAACAACACAAATGCAAAGAAATCTGTAAAAACAACGAAAGGATCTGGTTCGTTCGTCCTGGAATTTTACATGTTTATATTTACTGAGGGATTTTTGCGCTGTAATTAAAAACCTCACGGATTTATGGATATAGATGGTAGTGGTTGTTGTTGTGGTGTTGGTAGAAACAGCCAGCAGAGTATCACTACAAGGAATAGATGCGCTTCGCAAATGTATCGGACTGAACGTTTGTGCAGTTGGTGGTTGCAATGAAATTGTTGCGGCTTCCAGCTACACCCTGCCGAGAGTAAGGGAGATAGTTTAACCACTCACAGGACGAGGTTCATACAATGAGTGTCAGGTTGTTGCGCCAGAATAGTTTGTATAGATAAAAAAAAAGTAATAAAACTACTTTCACCAGATTTCTGTTGCAACCAAAGATAACCAACAGAGTCAAACACATCCACACTCATATACAACGTATATAGGAAGAGGATTGTAATTAGAATGGTGTACCATTTAACCAAACGACAAAAGAGGAGCAACAGTCGAATGAACAGCAAACGAGGTGCACGAGGTTTGTATCCTCCCGCACCTGACATTTGATTTCAGCGGCAAAAGGTGAACAGGGAAATGTTAGAACACATTTTTGTAATTTTGTACCTTTGTGTTGATTATTTGCAAAAGCTTGCTGGAAATGTTTTTCTTTTCATTTGCTTACAGCTTTGTGATTATTACGACACAACTGTCTAAAGCCTGAGCGGTAGCTATAATACCAACTGCGAGCGTCCTTTTTTTTATATAAAAAATTGCACTGCAAAGAGCATCAAAAGGTTCGGTGTTAAATATTCAGGAATATCAAACGACATACACGCTCTCAACTGTACTCGAGTTGAAATTGAAACAAAGGTCCTTTTTGTTCGTTTATGGTGATGGTTGTCCTTCTGCCAGCTGTAAAAAATGTATATACGCTTAACTCATTGCCATTTCTCATTTTGGGATAAATATTTCAACGGCTAACTCATTTATTTCTTATGAAGATTTACGTTCAGGCGTAGAGAACATAGACAGAGAGGCAGAGAGAGAAAGTTGGATTCAGAGATACATGTTGCGTTTGTATTTATAGGGACCAGAAAGCGAAGGGAATTCTTGTGAGTTGTGAGTGGCGCTTTTAAGGAAATTAAATAACAGATGGGCGTCATGAAATGCTATACTAAATCATATGAAGGGAGCAACTAAATTGATCACATTTACTTTTGGCGCAATTTCGGGTTGAATACGGAAAGAGGTCAAGGGCTATCTCAGTGTTAAAATATTTCCCAGGGGGTTGAAAATATATAGACATACATATTCTCTTAGACATATTCTTGAGCTTATATGGTTTTGAAAAAAATGAGAGTAGTTTTCAAAAAAGCACAGGTATTCATTGTAGATTCACCCGCCCCGCCCGGTTCCATTAAAATAATTATTATAGTTAATATTGTTTTTTTAGTTATTTTAGGGTTGTAGGTACTCTAAAAATGGAACAGCTTCTACAATCTTCAATATATTAAAAGCAATGCGAACACATTACTAAAATGTAGGTAATAATTAAATATTTTTTTAGAAATAGCTCCACCAGTTTGGACACAACACGTAAATTAGTTTAGCACTTAATTGTTCTAAAAATGTTTGCTTAACCCTTTTTAGTACATCTTTTTTGTTCTAAATATTATTTTTCTTTTTGTTGCTACGGAGACTCTTACTAAAAACATTGTAACATTATTTTTGGTAAATATATTGGTTCTAAAGTGGTTTTTGGGGACGTTGGCATATGGCATCAATTGTCTCAAGTGGCAGCAAAATAAAGGACAAAATTAATATTTTTATTTTAATTTCTTAGTTTTACAAATAATTAATTTTTAATCAAAATTGAAAAGAAAAAAGAATAATTAATTTTTTTTTAATTTAAATGTAGCTATTTTAAAAATATAAGGATTTTTGAAAATATTAAAAAAAAAAACATATTACATACAACATAATTATAAAACATAAAAAATATTGCAAATTGTTGGATTTTTTTACTTTATTTACTTCAAAATTTACAATTACTACAATTTAAAAAACATGTATAGGTATTTCAAGATAAACGCGTGTAGGTATTTATGTAAAAAAATAATTAAAAAATTAAAAATATAAAAAAAAAAATGAAATATTCATAAAATTCTAAGTAAATTTTGTTTTAATCAAACTAAATTGAAAAGTAATCATATTCAAGAATATTTATGCATAATAATACATTAAATTTTATACATTTATAGGTATATAGTAGATATAATTTTATTCATAGAAATTATGCCTTAAAATGTAGGTACCTCTAAATAAAATTGATGCCATTTGGCAACGCAGAAATGGAAAATTGTGCCAAAACTTATATGTTTATTTTACTTTTTTAATTATGCACCTGATATTATTATTATGCAGATACTTTAAGAAGTTAATCACAAAAAAAAATAGAAAAAATATATATCAGAGAGAGAATGGGGCTATGTATATTCGTGTTGCCATATGACATCAAAATACCGAAAGGGTTAAATTGCGATTAACAAAACTTTACAAAATGGTCCGCCTACAGGAACCTCAAAAAAAGAAGTTAAACATCATGAGACCCATAAATACATTTTACTTAATATGTTCAGTACATTTAGCACACAGCTGATCTCTGTTTTGTTTACATAACTGAGCTCTATTTTGTTTTAGGCATGATTTTAACACTTCCTTAGTAATTTCCACACCATTTGACAATTTGTTCTCACTTTTCACAAGTCATTATAACTTCGGAACGACTAATAACACATGAAAGGAATACTTTAGCTATTTCCCATGTAATCAGCACTCATAAGAACTCGCCATACTCATACAAAAACAGAAATTAGTCCATATTGTGTCCACTAAACTCGGGTCTATAGAGTGGACACATCTGCGCACTCATTACATGAACTATTTTTCATTCACGGCGCTTCTTTCTCTTCTATAGGTCTGTCGGTTTTCATTCCTCTTTCATGAGTCGTTTTGCAATAGAGAGACGTTCCATCACGAACGCTACACCCTTACGTTTTCTGTTGTCTTTTCATTTCAGTCGAACTTGGAATTACTGCCCTACGAACCATAAGCACTTGAAGTTTTTGATTTTTCTTTCCATCGGATACAAGAATAAGAACTATGGCCCAACGAGCGATACGAAGTTTCACTTCAAGCTGTCACATTTTCGTTTCATCGGACCTCGTCTTGTTATATTATTTCGGAATTACTGTCCAACAGGCCAAGACAAATTTTACTTAAAATTCGTCTCTTTCTAGATTTTCGTTTCATCGGATATCGGAATCACGGCCCAATGAGCCACAAGAAGTTTTTCCTAAATGTCCTTAAACTTAACATGTCGCTTTTTCATTTCATCATAGGTTGGAGTTACTTCCTAACAAGCCATAAGAAATTTCACTTCAAGCTGTCGCTCTTTCGTTTCATCGGATCTCGTTTTGTTATATTTCGGAATTATTGTTCAACAATCAAAAAAAAAAAAAAAATAGTAAAATTTACTCCAAAAACTTTTCTTTATACTTTTTAACGATCTTAATTTGATGTAAATTTACGTCGAACTCGTCTGAGAAACAATCACCCCTATTCCCGTTCGCACTTGTCGTTAACGCCTAAATATTTCATTTCGATTTTAAGTCAGTGTTTGTAACTTTTTTGAGATTTTAAATTACAGTGAATATATGGAAAAAGAAGCAAAATCGTTAACAAATCTTAGAAAAAAATCCGAATATCGTTTTTACAACGACACTACACATGAGTAGTATACGACAAACGCCAACAGGAATAAGGGTGAATTGGCTGAATGTTTTTAAAGTGAGAGCCTTACTGACGCAATTATCACTACAAAATTACGCCTTGCGGATATTAGCATACTGGAATCAATTATTATGTATAGGAACGAGTGTGGAAACTTAAGTATTGTATTTTTAGATTTTATCCATTTATCATTAATACATATAAATTGATTAATAATTTTAATTCAGTGATGCTACTTATTACGTTACGAAGAAGTTCTTTAGCACAGATGCAGCACAAATCTCAAGCCGAGGTAATTCCCTGGAAAAAAATCAAACTGACCACTAATATCAGAGGCCTCTTTTTTAACACACGACGCACTTTGTGGAGTCTACTTTACCTACATGCAATATACACAAATTATATAAAAGCATTCAAACCTAAAGTGTAAAGCAAATATTTCCATAGAGCGAAAGCCATTGATATAAAAATAATTTTGCAAGCAGTGCATTTTGTGATTGAGGATTTTTGTAAATTTCCACCTATACTCAAAAGTCGACATGCAAAGACTACTTTTGTAAAGCAAAGCAAAGTGCATCCCACCAAGCAGACCCATTTCACGTCCACTCATATAAATATTTTTACTTATATCCACTTAAGTATAATATGTGAAATCTCTACAGTAAAAGCCAATTCACCTCAAACGTTTGCTTGGCACAAACAGAACTTAAAAGCAAAAAAAATTAATTGCGTTTATATAAAATTCTTGTACCGAAAAAAAAGAAAATACATACAAAAAGGACCCAACCCACTCTTCATAATATTATAGAAAATTAAATAAAAATGAGTAAAGTAAAGCCACTTCACAACCATGCTGTGAGTGACGATGCGGCGACTCTCCCATAAAGTCGGGCAAAACTTTATGCAAATTTAAATTAACTTCCCTCCATAAGTACTTAAGTATAAGTTAGTTAATATGAATGCATGATGGAAATAGGAGGCGTGGCTGGGCGTGTGTGTGCTATACCCAAATGCAAGACTGCATGAATACTCACACATAATATAATAATTTCGATGGCTGAAGATTTTTTTTCTTACATTTAGAAAAGTAGTACCACCAACCATGGAGCAAAATCTCCACCACGAACATTTCGAAATAAATTCTACAATGACAGAGTGAAGGGCTTTCCGTGCCTCCTTTTTGAGTTTCTAAGGATTTTGGGTGGAAAATATTAAGAATAATGGAGAGGCCAAATTAGTGCCACGCGTGAATTTGCATGTGCAATTTTTCAACGGGTGAGTTGGTAACTGGCGACCCAATCGCTTCTTGTTTGTTAAATGCAGTATGAAGCATTAAAAATGGGGAACCGTTTATGAGGGCGGCAGTTAGTATTCACAATATTTGGAGTGGAAATTAGCTGAAATGGAGAGAACAACTATTTCGAAAAATCAAAAGCGTTCCTAATTAAAACGGGCTAATGAGGAACTAGGTAAATTTTATAATTTTCCTTTGCTTTGAAATAGAAATTCATTATAGTCGATATAATTGGGTTGGTTTTAAGGCTATTTATTTATGAAGGTAATTTCTAACATGTACTGTACAATTGTACATGCACCTATAATGATTCAACATCCTCTATTAAAATATGGCTGCTAACTGAGCAGCATAACATGTATTTTCAAGGTTTATTATTATGTGTGATGGCTTTCCTTTGTAAATAAACATCTTTATCTATATTTATATAATTAAACTAGCGGACCCGGCGAACTTCGTCTCGCCCCAATTTAACGCCTTCAGATAAACTTCAGAGTGATAATAAACCACAGATAGTTCAAATTTCAATGTGATATATTTGAATGGAATCGAAATCAGAAGAGCGCTATGTGATAAACAATGTTTTTCGATTATTGTTTTCCGGCGCAAAAACAAACATCGAAGACGGTTTGGCAACACTCGAACAGGCGTGACCGTGCGAAAAACAGGGAGATTCAAGATTAATTTGATTGTCGGATAGTTGGTCGCTTCATCCTGTCCACGCTGTCAACGGATTTGTACGAATGCAGTTCTCCAGCGATTTGACTTTGAATAATGAAATTCAAGCTATCGACGTCCTTATTCTTCGCTGGAGATTTTTATAATGCAATGCCGGGGAACACTTTGGTGATGAGTTCCTCCTTCGACGCCGACGATGAGAACTCGCAAAAAATTTGCCTGGAACGATATCAATCCAGTCGAAACATCAACGGGAATTTGGCCATTGCCAAGCGTCAGCATCAGTTGTCTCCAGAATTCAGCAGCAGATGGGTCATTCTGCAATGCGACTCTCATGTTCGTGGTCAATTTCAACTTCTTGACATGCCGCCACAAAGACGACGATTTCAGGCATGCATTAAGTTCATCGGCAGCAGTTGATTTCGGGATGACGGGAGGCGTGACGAAAATTTCCTGAGAGCAATAGCATAGCCCCACCAAATCGTCTCGAATCACCTCGTAAATCTTTCATCTTTCGGTCAACGAACGTTTATGCGCCATCGTGCATTCATCCCAAATGATGATTTCGCATTCTCGCATCAATTTCGCTGTCGCCGAATTCTTGGTCATTGTGCATGTTGGCTTGTCAACCGTGAGAAGATTCATCGGCAGCTTTAAAGCGGAATGTGCAATTCGACCGCCTTCCAACAATGTGGCAGCAATGCCAGAGGATGCAACAACCAACGCATTTTGAGATCTTGACCAAATTGTTGCTAGAATCAAAGAAAATGCCAAAATTTCGTCGAAACAAATTCAAATTTTTCGCGTTTTTCCGGAATTTTCCGACTAAGAATTTTATATTTTTAAATTCGAAAAGCCATTCCGGAACAATTGCACACAAAATTCCATACAAAAAATCAATTTTCGATTTTTCCAATTTCCCGATTTTTCCTGAGGTTTTCCCAAAATTTTCTTTCGTACAAACCTTCTCCTGACAATTACGAACAACTGAAAAAAAAGTTGAACCAAATCGGCCCAGTTGTTCTCAAATTTCGATTTTTCCGTTTTCCTGACTTTTCCGGAGGGTTTTCCCAAAATTTTCTTTTAGAAGAACCTTCTTCTAGCAATTACGAACAACTGAAAAGAAATTTGAGCCAAATCGGTCCAGCCGTTTTTAATTGATGAATTACTATACATTTTTGCCACCATTTTTATATACATATATAGATTTCCGATTTACACTCTTTTCTTTTCGATTACGCCTGGAGGTGTGTAATATTCAAAAGATACCAATGGTACGGACCATGTATGTTGTTATGACCCATAGTAGTAGTTGTTCCTCTCATTGTGATGACTACGACTAAGTTACCTTAACAAGTAGTTTATGCTTCTGTAGTATTAATTAATCGCGTTAGGCAGGTAGCTTTCCAGCGAACGCACCTATTAATGCCGTCATTACATGCGGTTTTTCCTCACAGCTCCAGCGCTAGGTCTAACGGTCTTGTTGTTTGTAGTCGGCGCTCGCGGTTTGTCAGGCCCAGAAAACATAGATTATTTTATTATTGCAATGAGCATGAAGGCGAGTGTAAAGTTTGCGAGCAAAGTTTGCTACTTCATCACTCACAACAACAATTTCTAGATCTCTTTGAATATCACTATTCCTTATATATACCATGGACCATGGACAGAGTGACCAATTTGGCATTTTTCCTGTCAGATCTAGTAGGAAAAAAATAAAAATCTCTAGCATAATTTTCCGATCTTGCAGGAAATCCAGCTGAATTCTTAATCATTTTTTGAAATTCGCATGCAATCAATAACACTTTCAGAGCGAACATACCCAATGTAAATTAGTTTTAAAATAGAGCTCAAACCATCCACTAACCAAACGAGTCTGGAGAAAATTCAATGAATAAAAAACCAGTAAGACAATTATCTTCGACTATGCCGAAGCTCAAATACCCTACTATATTATTCTAAAATAAAAAAAATATTTTAGTACTAAAAAATGATATATGTATTTGTATGGGAGGTATGGGTACTTTTTATTCGACCAAGCTCATTTTTTGTCAAAAATTTTAAAATATTATTAAAACAATATGTGCAAAGTTTAAACTTGCTATCTTTACTGTAGCTATTTAAATTTAATTTTTAACATAAAAAGCTATATAAATCTGATATTTTTGTATGGGAGGTAGTAGTAGTTTTCATCCGATCTTGCTCATCTTCGAACTTAGCCTCAGTTTGGTGGATAAAAGCTTACGTACCAAATTTCAAGTCGATAGCTCTTAAATTACGGCCGTAATCGTGCGGACAGACAGACAGACGGACAGACAGACGGACAGACGGACAGACAGACGGACATCGCTAGATCGACTAAGAAAGTGATGCTGATCAATAATATGTATAGTTTGTCACACCTACAACTCCTCCTTATGGGCGTTACAAATGGAATGACAAAGTGAATAATATACCCTCACCACAGTGTGGTACCGGGTATAAAAAAATAAATAGGCGGCGCAACAGGCGGTAGACACCCAAGGCCTTGCTTCTCGCAACCATTCGTTTGTGTGAGTTTCTATTTTTGGGACGAATGGAAGGGACCTACAATTTTATACCGAGTCCGAACGGCTGAATTGAGAAGCTTTTTCAGGACAGTCATACTCTCGGATGTTTGTCAGACGTTCGCGAGAGGTGGCGCAGTAAAAAAACTTTAAGATGTAATTTATGTTTTTCCGGGGATCGAACCTGAGATCCCTCGCACAGTATTCCAGCACACGAACCACTGGACTCAATGAACAATAAGAAAAAATAAACAAAAAATCCTTTCCCTACCCTTTTCTGTCATATTTAAATCTAAGTCGTCTGTGTCGTGATTCTAAATAACTCAATTTAAATACCTGCCGAAACGTTTATTTTCCATAAATAAATAAAAGAAAAAGATATTATCGCGACGCGACGAAACGAATTTTTCTCAATCGCAAAATAAAATATATCCAATGAAAAAATATTGTGAAAAATTACAGATTCCTTCTTATATTAGGCGTATTTTGTTGAACAACTATCTCAATTCTCAACTAAGTAAAGTAGAATCTTCATCACGCAATTACAACAACTACGTTCACGTTGTTATAGTCTCGAATGTGCCAATAATATTGGTTGTTATTGCATGCTAAAGGTTCTATTTTCCTTTAGGCCTACTGTCGACGTAGCTATGCGCTTCATACGCATGCTTTCATCATTTGCAGCTTGTTGTTTTCCTCGTAGATTGCATAATAACCAAACGAAGCTCTGTCCACACAGCGGAAAAGTCGCATTTGCGACTACGAAAATGAGACTTTTCCGCTCCGTGGACAGAGCTCCGTTTTTTTATATGCAAGCTGAAAGCAAGCTACAAGCGTACGTAGAATTACCTACAATCCTACATGTATTTGTTTTTCTTAATTCTTTTATAAAATAAAATAAAATGAATTCCGAACATTATTTATTTAATTTTATTTTTTTTTTTAATTTAGCAGGCATTATAGCAGAATCCAAAAGCCAAAAAGTGTTTAGCACTTTTTCTAGCAGGATTCGGTTTCGGGTGCATGCAATAACGGTGCATGCAATAACGGCCAGTGCAATAAAACCCGCGGGCGTTATTGCACTTTGAAAAGTGCACATGCCCATGGGCCTTATTGCACTGGCCGTTATTGCATGCACCCGCTAGATTCTAGCAGACTTAAGAAAATAATGATGGTGACTCTGACCATGGAGCATTCACGATTGCTATTATCGTTTTATTTTAAAATGTTTGTAGTAGTGTCATATTGCTTGGTTTGATACAACCCCAAAGTTCTATACCGTATGAAACCAAGACGGTTTTAGCACTTACTTGTACAGAAGCAGTTTGTTGTACATAATAATGCTTAGTTTTGAGTATTTTCCGAGTAGCCAATACATTTCTCTCAGTCTGATTTGGAGTTCGTCGTGCTCTTAACTTCGACTACAGTTTTGTGTCTAGAGTCATTCCTAGATAGGTCTTTGTCCAGTTGCATACTTTGTTTAGATCCCGTTGGTGTTTTCGCGTTAATGATTCGTCTGTGTCATCCATTGCGAGGATAGCTCTATCATCTGTGAAAGTCGCTAATATGGCCCTTTCATTTTGCGGTATATCTCGTGTGTAGAGCAGGAATAAAATTGGACCAAGAACGCTACCTTGCGGAACACCGACATAGATTTCTTTGAATTCTGAGAATTCAGTGTCATGTTTAACACAAAAGAGTCTGTTTTCAAGGTAGGATTCTAGTATTCTGTATAATTTGTCAGCTAGGATTATCCTTAGCTTATTCCTCAGGCCTTCGTGCCATACCTATTACCTTGTCAAAGTCTTGCGGTACGCCAAGAAAAGCGCTGGAGCAAATCTTTTTCCCTTCCAGAGCTTTTTCAATTTCATTAGTTATTCGATACACCTGATCGATTGTAAAATGTTTGGCCCGAAAACCGAATTGAAGCTTTTTTTCTTCAATTACTGGTTGTATTCGTTTTAACAGAAGATTTTCAAAGACTTTAGATATTATCGGCAGAAGCGAAATGGGTCTATATGATTGCTTATCGTTTGCACATTTCCCCCGTTTTGGGACCTTGGAACATATAAAAGACTCAATGAGGCATTTAGAATGTAGAGCGCTGGGGCGTGCGTCGTGGCGCTATACCTACTAAGGGCGTCGCAATTTTATTTTTTCACTGCTAAGACTCCGAACAGAGGAAAAGCATTACGTTTCTCTTTACGAATGTCAAGGGCAAGGTCGAGGCGAAATCCAATAGTTACATTGCAGTCGAAAATAAAGCGCGTTTGTGTTTACCGTGGCTGGCACTCATAGGTATATTTGCCTGGCACACTCAAAACTCAATAGGCACGGGTCGTTGCCAGCGAGATTGGTCGGGAGGATTACCGCGCTCCATGAGAGTATACAGGAGAACCCGAGGCAGTCAATTCCTCGCCGTGCACAAGAAATCGGCCTTTCGCAGATTCCAAATTGGCGAATTTTGCATCGGGACTTGGCCTTACGCCCCTATAACTTCCAACTAATCCAGGAGCTCAACGTTAATGACCATAGGCAAAGACGTTTGTTCGCTGATTTGGCTTCGGAGCGTTTGGAAGAGGAACTCAATTTTGGCCGAAAAATCATCTTTAGCGACGAGGCGCATATTTAGATGAATGCGGGTATGTGAACAAGCAAAATTGGCATTTAATATGCGACGACGATATTTCAACGTCATCGACCCGTCCTTATTAAAAAACCCTTTAGTGAATTTTCAGTAAGATCAGCTTCTATTCACATATCTGTACTTTTAGAAGGGCGGCACAAAAACGTCTTCCCTCTTGTTCAACCTCTTTAGGGAGTCGTAGTAAGAAAAAGATTGGGAACCCTGATTTGGCCTATAGAATAGTCAATGACTTAAAAACATATTTACAGATAATTCTAAAAATAATACCTTCTCTTTAAGTCCACGCCAGATTGACCTGAGAGATCGGCAATCGGCATCGAATGTTCTATTTGTTTATTTAACAGCTTATTGATTGGGATAGTCTATTTTTGGAAAATATTTTGAATCTGATCATTGTTGAGCAATAAATGTATGCTAATCTTCTATGGGGTAAAATAAATTTATTAATTACTATCTGAGCAATAATCGCCTTGCTTCGCCCGCCCAGCCATTGGCAAGCAAACAGTTGGTTCGATATAAAATATACAGTTTAAGAAAAGTGTAAATTTGTATCGATTCTATGAAAGCCCATTTTTTTTTTATTGAAAATTACATATTTGTAGGTACCTCTTGTTAAAACTAAGTACAGTTCAATCTAGCTATCGCCAAACTGCTCAGTCAATAATTCCATAATTTAGCCGACAGTAATACATCCTGCGCCATTTTGTTCATCAATCATTCCTTTCTTAGTTCTGTGACACGCAAAATTGGAAACAAGTAATTGCTGGATAGTTATCACTCTGTAAGGGAATCCATCGACAAGATAGCAAGCTGCAGCCTCTTTCATATAATAAACCTATGTATATCCCAACATCTCTAGCGAGATGTAATTCCTCTTCTACACTAAAAAATTTAGTTAAATATTTTACATCCCAGTTGAGTCTTTTTCATATCCTGTCACATATCCTTTACATAAGCGACAGCAGCTATTCTCCACATTCATATCGCATGACCAGCAACAATCCCAATGGCAGACAAAATCCATAAGTGTCATATAAACTCAAATTTAAAAAAGAAAAAAGCGAAGAAGAAACTAAATCCCCACCACACAAAAGGACAACGCCGAAGGCCACAATCTAAAATAAAAGGAAAAGGCCAAATGGATTTGAGGAATAAACGAATGAAATTTTCTTCAGACGTTGTAACATATATTTGGTATACCACCAGCATGATATCATAGTACATACAACGTTCGACTAAAGAATGAAAACATAAATTTATAGCATCGGACTTGGAAGATTGTACAACAGATGCTCAGGCATGGGACAACCAAACCAATAGCATCCTCAGTATACCCTTAGCCGCAGCGACTATACATTATACAAGCTGCACACATCCTTTTGAAGAAAGGACACAAAAACTCAAGATGGTATGTTGCTCTTATGGGAGTTCAATCTCCTATCCCATACACACACTCGACTCCCAAACACTTGCTGACATAAATAACCCTCTCACACTTGTCAAAATTGCGGTTACGATTCGTTTAAATGCAAATTGAAAATTGTATTTCCCAGTATCGGTTTGTTGTGCGAGGAAAACTTTATTTTTGAATTTTCCTCTTGGGGCTTTTGCATTCTTGGTCTTCTTTTCGGATTCGGATGTTGGCCTTATTCTTCTTGTGCTCAGCCTTCTTCTAAACTGCCAAAGTTTGTTTACTTCAGTTTTCCCAGTGCCACATACGCTTAGAGGGTTAAATCTAAGAAATAAGTACTTGGACGTGTGTTGTGTACTGTGTGTCTGTGTCGTGTGTTATTGTTGTTGGTTGACGGTATGCTGGATACTGGGGCACTGTATGCTGGATGCACTGCTGTACAGTACACCCATCGGATACCATGACTGCAGTTCGTGTTTTCCTCTTTTTGATTAAATTCAAATTCAATTTCGGCAAAAAGATATTATACAGTGGGTAAAGGAGGATGAGAAGCAGGACGACCGACGACAACGACGACTGAACGAATAAAAACTCAAACACTTTGCAAAGCTATGAATCTTTGATTTTGTGTGTCAGTTTCGATCTGATGTTGAGATATGATATTGGCACTGACGTTTGCTTTAGGTACCGTGTCGGCGTGCAGTAAAAAGAGCTGCATTTGAAATAGCTGTGGAACAGCAGTTCACATATACATATAATATTGGCAGCCAGCTCAGTGTTTGATTATGAAATATGAACAAAAAAAAACTGCTTCTAAAGGAGTTTCTTATTATATTGAAAAGTTTTCGAAATTAAATTCCATTCTAAAAATTAAATTTGACAGGATATTTGCGCAATGAAAATGTTAACGGGGTTTTCTCTGTGATTTGCAATTCGAGTGATTTCTATACTGCTTAAATAAAGTTGGGAATTGGGGAATGGGTCTGCAGTGATGCAAGTTTTGGTTGCTCCTGTATGGATACCATCGACGTTATTACTACAACGAACTGTGAAGCAAATGAAAATAATTAGAAAAGGTTTGTTAGAAGCCCAATCAATTCAAAAGACTTGGCTAATGGTCATGTGATTTAGGTTCCATTTGAAACAATTAGATCGCGAGTATACAAGCTGTCGAAGTGGCGTTCTTGCTCTTATTAATTTACTTCAAATAAATAAATAAAATTTAAGAATGATAAAGGTGATCTACCCGAAATTAGGTGACACTGACCTATAAGAGTATGTACATAATTCCTTCAAGATTCTCACCACAGGGGATGCATACAGCAGTCGTGCGGTCAATACTCACATATGGCAGAGTAGTTTGGTGGCAGGTCGCAAGCAAGGCAATCAATCTCAAGTCAATGACAAAAATACAAAAACCATAGCATCCAAAGGGACAACAACCGCAATTAAAACTACCTACATCTATTTCTGGACTGGAAGCAATTCTCAATCTATCTATATCTAGACCTTCACATGCAGGAAAACGACTGACTTAAGGATCAGTCAAATCTAACCAATGTAATTTTTTCACAGACTGAAAATTAAGAAATTGGCAATAAGGTGACATGGTCAGTGCTGTCAGCTGGACTGATTTTTTATGTCTTCTCATCTGTACTCTGATAGACCATTTGTCGGCTCTTTTTCAAGTGACAAAAAGGAACAAAGAGGAAATCGATATCCAACAACGCAGATGGATCAGAGATGAACAGTGGAGCCGGCGCGCGTTATATTCCTCCGGGGAATTAAATGCACATTGGTCAATTAAGCTTTCTGTTAGGTTAGGTATTAGGTTAGGTTAGATTAAAAAGGGGTATGAGAGAGATGTATCATATGGCACTAGGCACCATAAGGGCCCATCGCGACCTCTAGGGGGAACAAAATGCAGTGACCTACAATGGAAAAACACCTAAACACTTGCCATAATAGTTGGTATTATCTATCTCCTCCAAATGTTGGAAGAAGTACGTACCCAGGAATTTCCTTCTACTGCGACATGTTGCCTTACCGTGCCCTGATAATATACCAATCAGTATTCTGAGCTGTTTCCTGCCAAGTTTGAGGATTTTTCTTGGATACCATAAGTAATGTGACCATTTCACCCGCTTTTGGCGGCTCCACGAAATAAGATCCCAGGAAATAAGGCCCCAGAAAAAAAATGAAATAAGGCCCCAAAAAATTATACATGAAACAACAACAACGATTTTTAATAAAATTTGGGGTGTTATTTCCTTTTTTGGGTCCTTAGGTATTTCCTAATGAAAATGAAATAAGACCCCAAATTTGGGGCCTTATTTAATTTTTACTTTTGGGGCCTTATTTCGCGCAGCCGCTTTTGGCGGGTTTTACCCTCTTTTTTTTACCTAAAAAGCCTCCACCCGCCACCACAACCATTTTCCCGCTTTTTGATAAAAAATCGGAATTTAATTCTCTTAAGAATTTCCTTTAGTCCTTTTTTTCACTACCTACATTTGAAGATTCTTTTAATTAAAAAACATGTAACAACCCTGATGGCAGATCTAAGCTGCGCGTAGACAACTTCAGTTGACATAAGTGCGCGAAAATTGCAAATGTCATGAGTCAAAGAAACAACCAATGTTATTCATTGACATTCTCTGTAAATACGACGGTAAAATTTATAATGATAAAGAGAGACACACCAACTCCGAGATGCCGAAAAACCCAAAAATTTAAAAATACGTATCGCAAAATTTGGGCATTAAAGACTCATGAAGTATCACGCAAGCGTTGGCCAGAATATAACAGAAGCCGGACCAACTAACTTCTTCTGTTTGACAGGTCATTGGGGCTGGTAGGGCCGGTAGGGGCTCTAACTAACCTTACAATATTCGAATACATTTTCCAAATTTAAGCCCCGATGTTATTCGATGTCAATATACAAATCCCGTTTGAATTGAGATCTATATCGGCGCAAGACCTTTGCATGAGGATAAATGGGTGTCGGACATGATTCTCATGTCTTTTTCCGATACCTGATTCCTGCGATATGTGGGATCAACGTCATTGCGTAACTTAGCTGAATTTTGTATGAGTGCACAATTTTTATGTGACCAGAAATCTACCTAGAAGCTAGTAATACGTAGATAACTTTCGCGTGAGCAGAGACCTTTTTGCTACTACTCTCGCGTGACTTATTGGAGACACTTCACTCACATCGAATCTACATACAACCGTTGGTGCACAGAACACCAGTCGCTGTCCTATGCTTGTTCTAAAGGTATACTTCCATGGTAGATGTTCCGAGGAACTCAAAGACATTATCCCTCGAAATGCAACTTTTTGGCACCCCACAAGAGAGGCTGCTAATGCTCATGACCGTACAGACACAGTACACTTGACAACCGCGAGGACATTAACTTTCCAAAACTCCTTCTGTTACAGGACAAGCAAACTTTGGAACTCGCTTCCTGTGGATATATTTCTAGAAGACAACAATTTGCAGCAATTTAAATGCAGAACTAACATACATCTACAAGCACCTCGGGGCGCTGTTGTAGTGTTATAGGTAGGTTCGCCTTTCCCGGGAGAAGTATTTTAAAAAAAGAAAAAAAGATATGATGTGTAATTCTAGTGAACCTCCGAAGGTTCGCCATTGACCGACATTGCTCTTAAAGTAGCCGAACTCGATGATATCGTATCGAGGTAAAAAGGATAACCCTCATGATCTGTTGGTGGTTATATGAAACTATGTCTGTTGTCCTGTAGTGCCAACTATTTACTAGTATACCTAAAATAACAGCTCAACTAAACAATCAAATCAATTTACACATCTATTATAAAAAAAATGGAATATCTAAAACATTGTCATTACTGCTTCCCACAAAACTACACAAATAGGTATGGGTACACGTACTTGTTTCAAAAAAAGTATCTATTGTAATAAAACTGGAAATACATTAAAACAAAATAATAATATTAAGCATATTTACCAATAAACAATCATAATAATTCGAATAATCTGACATCAGGATCATATCGCCGGGGCTATCCATTATTTCAGTTCAACGAAATCCTTTAGGTTACAGCTAAAAGTCCCAAACAATACTCACTACCACTAGCAATACAAGTGTTGAATTAAAATTTGAAAATTCGCAAAAGAATTTTCATCAAGACTTTTCTGCGAAAAAAAAACAACACTCTCACACACTCGATGAAAAATGTCAAATAAACCACCTGTAGTATGTGATACCTATCTATTCATTCGTTTTGTGATTTTTATTTTTATATATCGCCCACCTCGTCCGTCACTCCAAGAAACTACAGCACGTAATACCGGAAAGGAAACCAACCGACATGTGAACATAAAATAAGACTCGCTCTACAAATAAAGGACCTTCACTGAGAAAAAAAAATACGTACATCGAACTCGTGCTTGTCGCCGAACTGCACCACGTTCACAAAATGTTACCGACCCGCTTCTAGATGCAATTTACTATCTGCACAAAAAAAAAACTACTACCCGCACCGAAGCGATTTTTAGCTTTATACGCTTTGCACAGGTCTCCTCTGACTAAGTAAAGTGCTTAGCTGCGAAAAAATAGACTAAGCGAGGTTGGAAATAAATGCACATTAAAGGAACTTTCCTGCACCTGGGGTATATCAGGTGCTTCGATTAATCCCGTAATTACTACTTCTATTCGAAACTAATTACACGAAATGCGTTCGAAATCGATAGATAGATAGCTAGTTAGATAGCGGGTATTATAAATGGATTTGTGTTCGAACGGCAAACGGTCACGAGGAAGAAGTCAGAGATAGTACAAGTACACGACGGCAATTAGACGTATTGAAAGGTTTCAATTGCGGTGTGCGAAACGCGCGCGCTAATTCCAATCAGACAGAGTTAAAGAGAATACTGACTAATTTTTATTTCGGAATTTCTGGATGTTCGTTTTTGGACGCGATCCGTGAACGCTCCACATGTGGCATGGCATGAGCAATGAGCATTCTGTGTGTCTATCTGCCATACTCGCACCCACTCGATGCTGGGTAGTCTTGAATTTTTATTGAATTGCTTTGCTGTCCCCCCGCCCCCAACGCCTCTGTGTACAAGTTTCTATTTGGAGAGTTGTGGAGAATGTGTGTTCCTTGCGATTTGTATTCTCTAAAACATTTTCCAGCATAAGCCTATAATATGAGCGATGGCTATCGTTTGTATACATTTAGTTTCTGGTGTTGGTTTTATGACGCTCCATTTTGTGTGCATTGATTTAATGATGGAGTAGGTATCTACATCGTACATGTACAAAAATGCACCTTCTTCTGGGGCGAAGTGTTAAGATGTATCCAGAGCGCACAAAGCTAGACAAATTCGCAGCTGGAAGAAAACGCGTGTGGATTTGAGGTTTTTCGGCGCCTGGTTGTATTTTTGAAATAATTTTTTAATGTGTGATTATAGGTAGGTACACGTCTTGGAGTCATGACTTTAAGAGCCAATTTTCGTTTTAATCAAGTAAAGACAGTCTGATATTCAACTGTCTAAAACAGGTTTTATTGAAAATTAGTGTTTGAGCAGTTATATAGTTTCAATAGTTTATAAATGCAATATTCGACGCCTATAATAAAGAAGATAAAGGATGTTTTCATGCATTTTACGAAGTACCTGCAATAAATAAGTAGTTAAAGCAGCCAACATTGCTAAAATATTGCATTTTTAGATTTTGTTTGTGCTAAGCTAAGATACATGCATACATCGTTTTTAAGGTTTTATTGCAGGTGAATAGGACTTTGTAGCATAGCAAACACCTGCAGATGTCGGACGCACCGCGCGGATACAAAATTGGATAAATATCTTGAAAAAGTTTAAGTGACAAACAGAAAGACGGACGTTTTTTTAAGTATCTATACTTAAATTAGGTACTTCCCTTCAGCGGCGTCCCATGATGCTTACAAATACATAGTTGCTAGTTACTTAAATTTTTGTAGTAGTCTAAAAATTTGTCCCAAGGAAACGAGTTCTAAAATTTTGAAAAAGTGATGTCCTCTCGGTTTGTCAAGAGCACCTACTGATTTGTTGTGTACATTGGTTGTCTGTCTTTAGGGGCGTTCTTATCTACATATGTTCTAATAAAACAAACGAGCTAAAATCAAGACTATCAGTGTCATTTCAAGCCTGTTCGTTTACGAAAGTATGGTAAACTCGGAAAATCTTAAAAATCTTATTTCAAGTACAAAAATCTTATTTTGAGCTCGTTTTTTCCAGACCAAAACATTTTCTTTTTAGATTTTTTAGTAAGCTTAAAAATCTTACTTCAATTTCAATTCTGTTTCGCCATTATTTTAAGAATGTGGTTCTTACAATATGCCTAAAACAAATTCATTTTGGGTATTCAAGATCTAAACCTTAGATCTTATAATATATCATCACATCATTCATTCACAGGCTCCATGAAATTAGGCCCAATGAAAAAAGGCCCCAAAAATAGATAAAAACGGCCCCAACAAATTATATAGTAAGCAACAACAACGTTTTGTAGTAGGATTAGGGTGATTTTTATTTTTTGGGGCCTTTTTTTATTAATACATAATTTGAAGCAAAATTTCATTTTTTTTTTTTGTGTAGATAATTATGCCCCAATTTAAAATCGATTCTAAATATTAAGTCCTTTTTAAGAAATATCATTCCAAAAAAATGAAAAATTAATGCAAAAGAATGAAAAATGGACCCAAACTCGATGAAAAACGCGAAAAATATGTTAAAAACGATTCTAAATATTGGGATCTTCTTAAGAAATATCACCCCAAACATAATGAAAACCACGAATTACAACAAATATTCAAGAAAAATTAATAATTAGAAAATTTGAGAAAATAAAAGTTGAAAATTCGCGCCAATATTAAAATTATTAATATTAATAAAAAATTATTAAAAGTTATTTCAAAAACTGAGGTGGCTTGGACATGTAGAGCACCAACGCTCCGGCTCCGGCATGAAGAGTATTTGATTCCAACCTGGATGGACAATCAGCGATCCCAAACCTAGCCCAATTGTGTATTTCTAGCCCTGTTTCATTCGATCTAGCACTGTAAATTTACCATTTAGCACTGTGTTTAATTTATATTTTCAAGCAATACGCATTTAATTATTGCTATAAAACTGTTTTTCTGTAAAAATTTAGTTATCTATTTAAAACTAAAATGTTGTTTCAGTATTTTATATGTCAAAAACGTCAAAACAGTGTAGATATATACTAAAGTCGTTTGGTCTGGCCCTGAAGTAGTCCTGAAATCACATTTCTGGCTCTAAATCACATTTTCGAGTTGGCATCGCTGTGGACAATGCAGTAGAGTAAGACCTCTCCTTAGGTAGCGGGCACAAGTGGAAACCTCAACCAACTTGGAGTGCGCAATTGGAGGCGGTTAGCCAAAGATCGGGTTAACTGGAGGGAGAGGCGCGTTGGTTGAGGCCCAGGTCCACCCCGGACTGTAGCGCCATCTAAGTAAGTAAGTAAGGAAAAGCTGACTTTAAGCTTTAGAACATTAATTTGAGAAGTAAGTAAGAAAATAAGCAAGGAAAAGCTGACTTTAAGCTTTAGAAAATTAGAGAAAATAAAAGTTAAAAATTCGCAATAAAATTAAAAGTTATTTCAAAAACCGTGCGAATTTTGAACTTTTATTTTACATGATTTTGGTAAGCTACATCGTTCTAAATGTTTTTTTTTTTTTTTTTTTTGTCAATTTATATCCTTCGAATACCTACGGATGTAAAGATTCGCAAGAAACCTATATAAAGAACTAAGCCAGAGAAAAGTTATCTATATTCGAATCAAACAGTTTTATTGCTATGTACATTATTTGGCTTAGGCCCGTTTTAGAGCCAACATAAATGTAATCAGAAAAATTAAAAGGCCAACTCAATAAACACACAATGAGCCAAATTAGGCGCGATGTATCGCTAATATGTGTTCCAAAACCGCTCCCGCATCTATTTCGACAGCGTTTCCATCTATCAGAATGTTTATAGTCATTCTCCGCTGTTTGCATATGCGCCAAACGTTTTGTTTTTTTTTTGTATATATAATTTTCTAATTATAGAAATTTTCAAAATTTCACAATATATAACGTTTAAGTACCGACAAATTCATTATTTCCCCCAACACCCCACACATTTTTAATGAAGGCTGTTGTATCGGTTTGTTATAGTTTTTTTTTTTATTGTACACATCTTTTCGCGGAACACATTCAACTGAAGATGATTTCAAGAGTGCGGGTATCATGGAGAAATGTCCTGACCAGAAGAGCAATGGTGCAAACTACTATACTGTTCCGACTGTTCCTTTATTTTTGGCTGGTCGATGGTTGCGAATCTGGACTTGGGACTGGTAAATGTTATTCTCCTTAATGAAAAATGTTTACATTACGAATTTTCCTCATTCGGGTTATTATTGTTCTTGTTTTCTTTTTGTTCTGAGTTAATTTGTTTTGTTTTCATTCCGGATTTTCCTTGTGTGAGTGTGTGTTTTTTTTTACAGAACAAGAGTGCCCGGCCGGTATTCGGTTTGGCAAAGCTGAAATGTATTTCAATATGAATTGACGAGAGGAATACCATTATGATATCTGGGAGGAGGAGGAGGAGGAGGGAGAAAACTGCTGGATGCCATTCATTATTCTGTATCTGAGGTTATTGCCGAATATAATGGCAAGGAATAAAATGCAATCCGGCTGAGCAAAATGGAGGGTCCAAATGTAAATAATAAGGAAATAAGAAAACACAATGGAAATAATGAAGGTATGTTGCGAATGGCAATTTTTTCCGACAATATATAATAATGAACATTGGGAAAGCCTCTCATATTCAGAAAGAGGTAGGTAGGTATTTTATTTTTAAATGATGTGTAAACATATGAACTGGAATAAATATTGGGGGTGGGATGTAGGTAGGTTTAAAGGGGACCTAGAGGTGCTTTCTTTTTTTATGGTTTATGTGCACCTACCTGAAATATATATTATTATTTTTAATTTAATTGGATTCGGTTCAGGACAGGGAAATGAAAAAGTTCCAATTATGGAATTTTCAATTTTATTATTGCAATTACACAAGAAGAATGAGCATGAAAAAATATTTTCTTCAACGAAAGATTGTTTGGTTATGTTCGAGGAAAAGCGTGCTACTGTGGGAAAGCAATCCAACGCAGGGAAAAGCTGTCATTATCATATCACAGAATAAAATTAAAGACCCCTTTCATTCGTCTCAAAAAACTCACACAAATGAAGGGTTGTGAGATGTTAGGTCTAGGGTGTCTATAAGGACCTTTTTGCGCCAATTTGTTTGTTTTTACTACCATATCTGGTTCATCCTTATGTCTAGCAAATCAAAACATTATTTTTGAACAATGCGTTGAATACTGGTTACCTCTTCATCTTTTGTTCACTGATTTTGAATGTCAAGAAAGAATTTATTTGACTTGCGTTGCCCATGATGACTTTTAATTCTCATCAAGGCAACATTAAATAAATATTTGGTCAAAGTGTAACATTCAGCATAGAGAAAGGCGGTCAGAGGAATTTGAAGTCGAAAATTGCGTTTAAAAAAGACGCATTCTGTCTCCAATATTGTTGGTGATTAACGACATTCTTCTTGACGCTTTGTTGATAGAAAGCAGAGATATTCGATGGAATCTTACAACACATGTACATAACTCGACTCCGTTGATGATGTATGCTGACTCCACCAAATGTCAGCAGATATGGAGAAGGATGAAAATGCAATTGGCCTGAGAATCAAAACTGACGATATTAAGTTCACCAGCCTTTTTTCTATGGGCGCAGTAGCGGAGTGGTTAGTGTGCTGGACTACTGTGCCAGGGATCCCAGGTTCGATCCCCGGAAAAACACAAATTACATCTTAAGGTTTTTTCTACTGCGCCACCTCTCGCGAACGTCTGACAAACATCCGAGAGTATGACTGTCCTGAAAAAGCTTCTCAATTCAGCCGTTCGGACTCGGCATAAAATTGTAGGTCCCTTCCATTCGTTCCAAAAAAAATAGAAACTCACACAAAACGAATGGTTGTGAGAAGCTGGGCCTTGGGTGTCTACCGCCTGCTGCGCCGCCTATTTATTTATTTATTTAGCCTTTTTTCTTAGGCATCTAGTTCATGCGGAGGGTAGGTATGGAAAACAACGCACAATCTCGACAAGTCTTTGAATCTACCACTGAGGTTCAACGAAGCAGAGGAAGACCCCAAATGAAGAGTGACCTTTACCAAATTGGCGTGCATAACTGGAGGGAGCTAGATATGTGCCGATCTGGCTGTGAAAGGTTTGTTGGTTGAGGCCGTGGTCAACGAAGAACTGTCGCCAAGACTGTGGACAAGCGCCATCTAAAGTAAAGTAAAGGAAGCATCGGTTCTAGCTTATCACTACCAGGTAGAGATAGTCGAGTGATTACAATTTTGTCTCGACCGAAGGCGGAACCGAACAAGTTTCAAGATATAGTCAGCCGATGGCAAAGCAATGTCAGAATTTTGAATGTTGTTCAAAATAAGGCCAGGTTGTGCAATGGCCTTAATACCTACCACACGACATCTGTTCGGCTCCAATGTCGAATCGGTATTGCTTTGTGGGTGCACTTGGAAGATCACTGCCACTAGCTATTACAAGATAGCTTCAAAAGTTTGTTAATTATCGTCTGCAAAATATATTAAGGATATTCTAGACCAGAGTTTCCCAAAGCGCGCTCCGCCGTGTATATCCAAGTGCATGGGAAAAATATGAAAATTCCATCAGACTAGTTAATTTTGTGCTTCTGAAACTTTGGAATTTTGTTCACAACAATGGAATTTGTGTATTGATACACTGTACAAAAATGCGTAAAAATAAATCGTAAGTACTCCAGAACTTCAGAGCTATCAAAATGGAAACGAATCAGTGGTGTTGATAGCGAAAAGATTTGGTAGTTCTACGAAGCTTGTTTTCGGGAAAATACAAGTTTCTAAGAAGACCGGAAATTTTGAGAACCGCCAACGGAAAAAGATTGGACGCAATACTACTCCAAAAAAAGATTTGCCGGATAAGTAGATCCAATCCATTTTTGATGTTCATATAAATTTATTAGGGAGATTGTTGCACCTAATCTCCATCAAGAACTCAAGGTCAGAGCTAATAGGCGTTATGTCGTAGATAGAGCTCGAAAGTATCTCTCAACCTTTTCGAAGGTCTTAATATTACTCTCAGTTCAAAATATTTTCAAATCATAAACATATTTATGAAGTGAATAATGTTGGAGTGTACTATGTCATCACAAATTTATTAAATTTGGTTGGCCTCTACTCCAGACTAAGGAGTGATAAATCTAAAATTTAAAAATAAAAATCAACCAAAGAGCGAAAAGGTAATTATATATAAATAAATCTCAGAGCAAGACCTTAATGTCGAAGTCGAATGTAATATCTCTCAGTGAGAAACCAATCTATACGTATAATAAAACTGTAGGAATTTTCTTTGTCAGCTAAAAACTCAAAAACTACTGGACAGATTTCGATGAAACTTTTTTTTAAATGTTCCTTAAGACTGTGAGACTGCTATAGGCTATGTCGTTTATAGCCACGTCCTTAGGAAAAGTTTTTAGCTAAAATGTATTTTTTGAAGTGAAAATATATACATATCTACACATATACCTTCCTACAAATGGATGTTTATACTTTTGCGATCGTGCGACAGGCAAACAAAAACAAAACAACACTAGCATACGTATTCCTCGCATTCGAAAAGGGTTGATTTGTTTTCGCAGTGAGTGCTATGGTCAGTTGTATATGTAATGTAGGTATGTATATTATGGCATGGGGTCGTATATTATTAACCTTCAGAAGAGAAAAGACGTACAAACGTTCATTCTGATAATATGTGGTATGGTACCAGTGTAATGTAAGGTTGGGGTAGGTAGTTGTTTGAATTCTGTTGGAAGAGGGAAACAAAGGAAAGGAAATGCAGTATTACAAACAAGTAGCAAGTCATGGAGAGGGAGGGCGAAGCAGAGGGTGTACATTAAATATCCAATACCTACATTACATCCATTATCGATATCGCCACGCAACGCAGTATGAATATCATTCTGATATGACATAACAAGGTAGGGTTGGGGTAGTTGTTTGGATTCCATAGGAAGAGGGCAACAAAGGAAAGGGAATGCAGTATCCATCCATATCCAAGATATGCTTTTAATTGTTAGGCAATACTTCACCGAGTATTTTGAGCATTCATCTATCTGGTCCATTCAGAGGGTGATATAAAATAAATTGAAAATAGATCTTATTTGGCCAAGTGCGAAAAAATTGCTTTATCGATTGCAATTGTTCTCAGGGGTAGTTTTTTATTGCGTTCTAGAAATAGAGTGATTACTCGCACCTCGCACGACAAGCATTCAGAATGCGCATTGTATATGCGTGTGTATGACGTAGTTGAATTTGATGTAGGGAAGGGATATGCATAAGACAAACTATTTGCATATGTACGTACATATAAGTAGTTTGTGATGCGTAAATAAGTTTGCACAATGGTAAATATATATATTTGAGATCTGCTATGGAAAGTGTAACGATATGATCGCGTAGTATAAATAATCAAATCTTACCTGCGGCGAGTTTTCATTTATGTGATATAGCTATTATGTCCATTGACTTAGGACTTTCAGTACATGTTAACTAAGTTGGTGACTGGGGAGGGGTAAAGGGGTGGAAGGGACTAAATCTGGAACTATTTGACCGATTTTAAAAATTCTTTCAACATTGTACTGGCTACATCCTCCGGATCAGTATAGGTTACTTAGGGAGAGGATGGGGAAGGGGAAACGGGGGTATAGGGGCTATCTTCGGAACTACTCGGCCATTGCTGGAGTTGGACTCCGACAGCCATGTTTTTCACATGGACAGCTATATGTTGCATGTTCACGTGTGAGCTGCAGTTGTTTATACCTACTTGCGCCCATTAAAATAATAACGTGTATAGCTTACAAAAAGGCATTGCGATAAAATATTTTGTAAGCTTAGAATAGAGGAAAATATATAAACAAACGTACAATGATAACTCAAATAAATGTTAGTTTTATTTAAAAGAAAAGAAACTGGCCGGCGGGCGGAGCCGCGGGTATTTGCTAGTTGAAAATAAAGGGTGAGAGTTATTTTCGAGCTCTGGCTCGTAGAACAAAATCTTCGTGGATGCATATTCCACAAAAAAGCACATAAATGTCAACAAAAAAAGAGGCGCAATTTGGGAAGACTCAACATTGCAATTTTTGGAAAAAGTTCTTTGGAGTGCCAAGTCCAAGTTTGATTTATTTAAATCCGATGGAAAAGTGTATGTAAGGCGTCCCCCAAACAAAGAATTGCAGCCAAAGTACACGCTTCAGACCATAACATGATTTCCAACACGACAACTAACCTTACTATACTCCGTGGATAGTCAAGCAATAGCTTAGAGATAACGAAATTAATGTTTTGGATTGACCCGCATAAGGTCCCAACCTGAACTCAATTGAAAACTTGTGGGCCGACATCGATAGAGTATTAAAAGCCAAAAATCAAGAATTGCTGAAGAGATTTTGGAATATGTACATTGAGGAAGTCTGGGACAATATACCTTCACAAAAGATTGACTACCGTTTTCAAAAATAAAGGCTATTCCACTAAATATTGGTATTTTTTCAAGTAGACCCTCCATAGCTCTCGATCCTCCGCCATCGACTCCAAATCATCAAGGGCAATCCCCATACGGATAAAGAAGAGATTATGGACTTGATCTAACCATCTCATCCTAGGTCTACCTAGAGGACACCTGCCTGATGGTACGGATTCCATAGCACGTCGTGGAATCCTGGTCGGGGACATGCGTTTAAATTTTAATATTTTTTAAAATGCGAAAAAATAATGAATTAATTATGAATTCATTTATTTTAAGTTATCTAATATTTATTATTGTTTATTTTTTCATTTAAGTTACTTATATTACTGGATTGTAGTGGGCTTTAGGTCAAATTAAAACAGTTTATTTTGTTCACTACGTTTCGTCAATGCGACCATTCCTATGAACATCATCAGGTGAAAAAGTGGATCTATATTTGCATATGATGATGAGGATGACCATAGACATGAACTGACGAAACGTAATGCACCAAATAAACTGTTCCATTTTGTACCTAAAGCCTACTACAACCTAGAGTCCTACAAATGTATACCACATGTTACTTATTTCTTCAATTTAATAAAATTTAAAAAAAAAATCGAAAAATAGTTATTGCGTTTTCCATAACTACGAAAAATGGGATACGGACAACGAAATGCTCTGCGAGGAATTTCTCTCCAGAAAAGTGCTTTGCGACCAAAAAATATTCGGAACCGCTGTTCTAGACTAAAAGTATTTCTTGCGCTCAGATCCCTAAGAGATTGGGTTAGGAAATACTACTTAGACATTATCTTTTGACGATGAAAGTGACAATGGGGACCGAAAATACATATCGAAGAAGCGACACTTCCATATCCAAAAATACAATCCAATGGAACCCTTTAACCAACGATTAAAGAAGACCAAGTCTACCTAGAAATACAAGGCGCAGATATATAACAGTTCAGATGGAGTCACGCCAACTGGTTAAGATTTGGCGAGAGCTAGGGCTTATTGCAAAAAACCAGGCAAGCAGAAACAAAACTTAAATAGATCAATATGTACCTATGAATATTAAAATATGTATTAATTTTTAAAGTTCAATTAATAAATATTTATAGCCCACTCTTAGGTTTTAGCAAATAGTTAAAAAAAAAAAAAAATAGTTCTCGCCAATATAATGTGACCTCATCATCACTACTTCCGACAATAAATGCCAAAATGGACGGAGAAAAAAAATGCATTCACAAAATGATCTATTCCTTTCATTCCACAACAATTACGAAAATAATTTTTCGGCTGAGCAATAAAACGCCGCTGCCAACAAAAACACACCATCAAACAATTCAACAATTCCGAAACAACCATTAATAATGTTCATAAATTTTCTTATATCCCTAATCGACTGCGAAATACAAGTAGGTATAGTTGTTGCAATTCACGCAACTGCCAGCCTTGCAATCCTTTCCATCCACATCCAATACAATTGGGTAGATAACATTGGTATGGTCGTAATACAATAAACCCTCGTACACAGCAATAACATACAGCTTTAAGCGCACTCTGTGTTTATTACATTTTATTGTTATTATTACTATTTGAAGCAGCTACAACCAGTAGCAGTGTGGTAAAGTGAGTGTATAATATGTGATACAACAAACAATATAACAGGAGAGAAAAAAGAACTAAATAATATAACAGCGTACCCTACCCAGTTGCATATTACAACACTTAACTTGAACGATAAATCACTGTACAGTGCATATACAGTGCACACGCATACAAACACACATAAATATCGTCTCATATATTGTAAACTTGTTGAGTTTTTAACGTTCAAAGTTTCAGTGTTGAGTTTTCTTCATCGTCTTCGTTTTGGGAGTGGTATGCGGTGGTATGGCTCCTTTGAACTGCACAAAGTACCATTTAATGAATAGCTAAACTTTCGAACTGAATGTAACCAACTACCCCTAGTACTAAATGGGGAGTGAGTGGAGGGGTTGATGTTGAGAACCTTATTTTTATAGCAACTGTTATAGTAAAGTGTATTTCAGTTCAATATAAGTTTTGGAAAACTATCCCACTTAACGTATAATATTTACGGTTAGAGTAATAAACACAAATTACAACACATAATACAGTCACATAGATACGAGTATATAATATCTAAAACAAAGAAAATTAAAAAATAAGAAATAGTTCAGCAAATACTTGAGTGCAACAAAAAATATTTTGTATTTTCGGAGAAACAAAAAATGCAGAGCTTAACAGACAGACAGACAAACAGCAGATAGATAGAAAAAGAGAAATATACATTTATTACATTTGTTTTTTTAGAATGCAACATTAAGTGAGATTACGACGACGAAAATAAATTACAGACTTGGGGCATTCTAATCGCATAAACATTGTACTTACCCCGGGTAGTGCCTGTTTGTCATGTGTTGCTGTTTGAGCCGTACTTTCCGGACTGAAGTACGTCAAGAAAGCGCAACCTGAAATGAAAAATTAATTTTTGCTGAGTGAGACGTTATTATAATATTAGAGCTTAGAAACGGATTTATAAAATTGTTGAAGCTTTAGCCCAAGATTGGGATATTGGGATAACTACAGGCCAGAATCAAACATAAGTCTCCTTAACATCGCACACAAGACAGTCCTTGTCTGCCGTATTGTGCGTGAACGCATAAAAAAATCATCAACGAATTGATTAACCCTTACCGGTGCGGTCCTCAGCCCGGTAAGTCTATTATCGAGCAAAAACTCACACCCTCGTAGATAGTGGAGAAAACGAAAGAAGAACGATAGCGATACCCACCATCTCTTTATCCATTGTCAATCAGAATGACAGAATTTATAGAGTGGAGTTATAGCCATACCTAGTTTTAGCATCCTTTACAAACTTATCATTTTTTGCAAAATTCGGAAACAATTCCACGGATAAATTCAATATCAGAAAAAGATTTAGATATAAGTTGATGTCATATAACTTCCTCAACATCATACTTGAGAAAATTGGGCGAAATTCACAAGTCAGAGGCAGAATTTTCCACAAGTCTGTAGATACTAAGCGAGTTGTCACTGGTGCGTTTAGGTTAGGTTAGGTTTACTGGTTGGTAGAGCAGGGTAAACACTACTGTACCACACTTAGGTAATTGTGGACCCATTGTGATGCCCCTTTTAGATGGGGTTTAACCGTTGATGTTAGGGTTACTGGTTAACCTCATGTCCCTTCTTCTAGTGATTACCATCCTGACATCCTCAGGAACCTGTTAAGATCAAAAAGTGAGACATCAGAAGGTTCTTGTAGGTCATAGAAGTAATAACTTCCAAGTGTTCTGTTCCTCAAGTGACAGAGACTCGGGCAGTGACAGTGAGGTGTGTATTCGTGGACCACTTCATCTCCGCAGCCTCTACAAATATCGTTATCTTCAGACTTAGTTTCATTGTATGCTTTCTTAGGAAATTATGACCCGTTAGAGCCCCTACTAACTTAGACCGCGATGACCTGTTAAACAGCAGAAGTTTGATGGTCCGGCCACTGTCATATTTTGGCCAAAGCTTCCGTGATACTTCACAGGTAGTTAGTCCTTTCCACCTGTTATTGGTTTTCATGTGAATCTTATTCTCCACTCGTTCTCCGTGATTACAGAGTGGTGGCTTGATCTACTGCAGTGCTTGATCATGAACATGATTCATTACAGACCCATTTCTCGGCAGTTCGTCGGCCCTCTCATTGCCGGCTTTGTCACTCTATACATAGGGAGCTGCTATAGAGGACCATGGTGTGCTGCGAGTAAAGAAGGTTCAAGATCTTCGCGGTAGCGATGAACTAACTTGGATTTTATTTCAATAGCAGAAACTGCTTTTGGTGCGTTTAAATATATTTTAACAGATCCGCCAAAACAGATCTTGGTGAACCAAAAATATGCTGTCAACAAGAGCGGGAAAAACAAAATCAGATGAAGGTATTCTTAGTCGGTTTGAACGCAAAATTCTTCGAGTAATTTTCGGTCCCGTTTGGTTTAAAGGAATTTGGGGGCGGGGATTTAACACCGAATTCTACAAGCTGTACAGCGTCATCGACCTGAACAGTCGTCTAAGATGGCGTTAGGTCTTATCGCAGAAAACAATAACGTAAAAAAAAATCTCATAAACCCTGAACTATTGCTAGGCAATTTGTTGCTATAAAATCCACACAAATTTGGGCGATGTGATATTGATTTTGAGCGTAATGGCTTCAGTTACCCCGAACAGGGGGTTGCATGCATATTAAACTGCAAATGCTTTTTGGACTTTATTTCCATCTTGTTGTTTATTTTTGCATTTTTTTTGACCGTTTTTCCAGGTCGATTTGGGAGTTAATTCCTTGGCCGTTATTGTCTAATAAATGGCCATCTAAGATGTCCAGAATTATGTAGCACCTCAGCCCACAGATTTGGGAGTTAATTCCTTGGCCGTTATTGTCTAATAAATGGCCATCTAAGATGTCCAGAATTATGTAACACCTCAGCCCACAGATTCTGTTTCTTCAACACAGAGGGACAAAATCACTTCACTTTAGGTGACTCGCACAAGTGGAAAGGGACCTCAAGTAACTTAGAGTGTACAACTGGAGGGAATTAGTCAGAGATCGACCTAATCGGAGACGTGTATTGGTTGAGGCCTGCAGTGTCCTATGCTGAGAACATGATCACACAAGTGAATTACATGCAAAGAGTAACATCTGTTGTCTCTCTATAAAAGAGCTAGATGTGGTGCTGAGCACATCTAGTTGCTGCCGTTCACCGGTCATTACAAGGACCATAGTTTCACCTGGACTGAAGCGACATTTAAGTAAGTTTGTTTAAGAGGATATATTCTGCATTGTTCGAAGAAGTAAGGACCCAAACCCATTTCTAAATTTTATGTGCAATTCCTCATCACAAAACATCTGTACGATGAACAGGCATTCCACATTTAGATGATTTATTTTTAGGTATTTATCAAGGTCTAGGTCTTTTTCGAGATTTCGAGAGATTTTCGGACCACTGTCGGGTCACTTTTCTTCTGGGTCTAGGTCATACCTCGCTTTGCATAAGAATGTTGCTTATCAAGTTATCGTCTATCACAATTTTAAGAATTACTATCTACTCGATGTAAGGAAGCTCATAAATTCAATTTGGAGAAACAGAGTATTTGGATAAAAGATACAGGAATTAAGAGAGTTTCGTGTAGCTACTCATACCAAAAACCGCACTCGAAAGAGCTCAGTATAAGCCCTGATATAACCCACAGACACAATATTTCTTAAAAGAAAACTTTTTCGACTTTGTATTTCAACTTGGATAACTCAGTTTGTAATGACTATAGCTGAATTGACCGACTAGCTAAATTGACTGACAGTCTTTCATTCACCAGCTAATCAACCACCACTTTTGCACAAAATTTTAATAAATAATTTATTAGTGATGCACACGACACTAAACATAATTATTAGCTAAATTCTGTAGCCGAAAACTTCCCAAATTACTGAAACTAATTTTAATTTTAAACAATCCAACCTCGAACTTTGGTTGCGCTGCGTCCATTTTGCTGCTCACTAATAACCATAACATCTATATATCTTGGCCAAAAACGTATCCATATGTTCGGTGCAAATAACCCTTTTTGAACTTTTGAATATTTGCATTTGTGTCCAACGAAAAGAGACAGTGCGAAAGAAAAACGAGTAATCGAGTTTCAAAACTTTGTCTGTGGACTTGCTGTTTTGCAAACCCATTCATTGGTAGGCAGCTTAAACTTCGGCCCTTGGGTACCATTTAGAATACCACCTCTGGGGCGCGTATAGCAATTGTTCTTTTATTAATGTTTGTTCTAAATGTGAATGATGGTGAAGGCGGTCGTTCGACAATGGAACATATCCAATTCCACAAATTACAACTTTTGTCCTCTTAACTGTTGCCCCGAAAAATCAGTCACATACTTGGGCTTAGGGTCTCTAAAGCTTCTTTGGGGGTTAAAATACTTTGCATTTAATTACAGTAAAACGAATCGGATTGGACCGAAGTTGAGTGGAGTATATAGTGGAACTTCTATCTGCATGTTGCATCTGCATGTTTAATGTAAGTTTTTGGATAGTTTTCAACACTAGCATGCGGGTGGGTCTTTAAAATCTTCTACCACCGACCTATTGTCGTAAATTACCATTCTTAAATGTGGGGTTGGGTCATGAGATTCTCTTGCAACGACACAGGTTCTTTTCTTTTTTTAAGTCTAAATGTTTCAATTGAATATTTTATTTGACTGCAGTAGTAGTTGCTGCCAGAAGTCGTTTGTGCTGATTTGAATATTGGGTGAGGATGGTGGGGCTTCTTTAAGGGAGGAGGACTCACAAGGTGCAACAATGCCTCTGGGATTGAAGTCAAAAAAACAATTGAACCACACGATTAGACGTTCGTTGGTAAAAGTTTTTCTTCTTCAATTTTTTAGGAGAATAACTGGCAATTATGCTATAGTCTGGTCAACAAGTTGATAATTTAAAATTTAAAAAATAATGTTCATTCTGTTGTGACGTGGATGTCTAACTGCGTTTCACCTTCTAAACCTTGGACGATTGAGCTCTCTAGCCAGCTCGATCATTCTCTTCCCCCTGTAGAACACGACAAGTTGTCTGAGATAATCTTCCAACTTAGCCAAAGAGCTAAAGTAAAATCGTGCCAAGAATTGAGTTAAAGATTCCCATGGCCGGAGCACTGATATCCATATTTTCTCGACATTCACACTATTTTAGCCGAATAATTTGAATCTTCTTGACTAAATAGGTCTATTTGGCTGTGCAATCCGTACCTTCTCCACCCAACTCCTTCCTTGCGGAGAATTTTTCGCAACTGAATGCGATTTCCTGCTTGAAGAGTCCATGCATTAACTTCATATAGCAAGTAAGTAGGGTTTTTTTAAAGGTCTCGTTCTCGTACAAAGTCTGCTTAGTTGCTCGTGAGAAGGCGTTCACCACAGGGTCTAGGTTGACAAAGACTTTCGCTGCCGTAAAATTATATTATAATACTAGCATAGTCCCTGCAAACTTCGTAGTGTAAAATATAAAAAAAATACAATTTCAAATTCAATTTTAAAATTTTTAAAAACTTTAGCTTCCAAGACTGTCGAAGAATAGCGTTTGCTATTTTTGTTTGTATGGACGTTGCTACGCCCCTTGATCCAATTTTGAACAATCTTCCCAGGCACACTCCTGGGCCAATATCTTATATTATTTGTAAATTTGAGCTCAATCGATTTGTTGGTTTTCGAGATTAAAGATTTTGAATGTTTTTTTTTTAGTATGGGAGGTGCCATAGGGGCGTCCAATTTTTCATAAATATTAAGGATTCTCTGAAAATTTTAGATCAATCGGTGGAAAACTTTCCGAGTTTTTGAAGCATACACATTACACAACCAACATTACATTTTTATCTTTATATATAATATAATTCTTCTGTACGTGTTTGTAACCCAACTCCTCCTAAACGGCTTGACCGATATTAATGAAATTTTGGGTGTGTGTTTGAATGGGTCTAACGATGGTTTAGATTCAAAATTGAACCCGGTAGGTGGCACTGCGATCCGATTCTACAAAATTTCAAATAATAAACACTCAACAATAAAAAAAATTAAAAAAGCAAGAATAAGCTCATGAATAAAATTTCAAATAAAAACCAGTAAGACAATTATCTTCGACTACCGAAGCTCAAATACCCGGTACTATATTATTGTAAAATAAAAAAAATATTTTAGTACTAAAAAATGATATATGTATTTGTATGGGAGGTATGGGTACTTTTTATTCGATATTTTTGTCAAAAATTTTTAAATAATCTTAAAACAATATGTGCAAAGTTTAAACTTGCTATCTTTACTGTAGCTATTTAAATTTAATTTTTAACATAAAAAGCTATATAAATCTGATATTTTGGTATAGGAGGTAGTAGTAGATTTCATCCGATCTTGCTCATCTTCGAACTTAGCCTCAGTTTGGTGGATAAAAGCTTACGTACCAAATTTAAAGTCGATAGCTCTTAAATTACGGCCGTAATCGTGCGGACAGACGGACAGAAAGACGGACATCGCTAGATCGACTAAGAAAGTGATGCTGATCAATAATATATATAGTTTGTCATACCTACAACGCCTCCTTATGGGCGTTACGAATGGAATGACAAAGTGAATATACCCTCACCACAGTGTGGTACCGGGTATAAACACCGAAAAAAATCATAAATAAAATTTCAATTAATAACTATAATAATAACGGCCGCATAACAATTGACGGACAATGAAAATGTACGAGCAGGCAAAACAACGTTTGCCGGGCCCGCTAGTATATATATAAAGATGTCCAAGGCGCCGTCAATATTAAATGACCTTTCTTGCGGGCAGCAGTTATTTAGACTATGTTAGTCACATAGACCACCTTCTTGAACCCTGTTTGAATTTGCACACGTACAAAAAAAAAACTCAATCTCAACGTCCTTTGCGGTCATATTAACTTTCCAATAACAATTCCTCAGAAACACTCGTTTTGGTTGTCAAAATTCAAGCAGTTTCTTGTCCACCCTACTACAAGTTCATGTGATAGAACATTGAAGGAACACTTATCCAGCTGAGTTTAAGTACACACCATGATCTCCTCATGGTAAGTGGAAACCTTTAACAGAGCTATTATGGCCGAATCAGTAATAATTCATATCGTGTGGAATGAGGGCAGTTTGCTACGCTATAGCTTTGAGTGGCTTAATCATTGGAGGGAGAACAAGGAAGGCAGTTCAAAGAATAGACGTTGAACAGTAGCATAGCGTAATTTCTATGCCACTTCAGCAGGCATTGTTTGAAGGTATCTCCTTATAGCTTGTAAGTAGATATTTGCACTCTGATCGAAGGTTTCTATTTGTAGATACTTTTGTTGTTATATATTTTAAGTATAGTCAATTAAGGTCAGAATTAGGGTAGGAGTGGGTTATTTTCTATATCTAAATTACCCAAGGAGTAAATAAATGCTAGTCAGGAGAACCTTTTCAAAACCACAACAACAAAGTTTTAATTATGAAACTTTTTTTTGTTAAAAGGCTTTTGCTTTTCTGCAATTGGTTGCCACAATGAGACCAAAAGCAAAACCTAAATATAATATAAACAAAATGGCAAACCAAAATACAACAAACAAAAATGTCCCTTCCAGCACAGAGTATCGTCACCCATTTTCATATCGCATTTTGAGAGTGCGGGGTACAAGTAGGTATACCTCAAAGTGGAATGAAACAAACATTTTTACAAAGTGAATTAAATTTCCCTTTTGAGTTTTTCGGTTGCAAAAGTAAATGAAATTAAAAAAAAAATAACATTGGTAAAGGGAAACTTTTTCACTGCAAAGCAAAAATGCATAAAACATGTCCAAATGCTAATTAAAAGGAACTACTGGCAGTACCCTAAAACTCGACTCGTCGTCATTTCATTTTGGACATTGAGCTTCGACTTATACGAGATTGGACTGTTTGTCATTTAAATGTGCTCCCCCATTTCTCTGAAGTACAAAAAAACAAAAACATCCTTATAGTTGATAGGAAGTGCCTACTTTTTTAGTTCAAGTCCTTCTCTCAGTAGAATTTCAAAGACCAGTACTGGTAAGTGGCTTGGGCGGGGATGCAAAGTGAAAACCGCTCCCAGAAGGAGTTTGGTATTTTCCTGAATTTTTTCAAATATTTATGTTGATTTATGGAATAATTACTTTTGAGACATAAACAGACCGCAAACAGACGTAATAGGAAAATAAATAAAATCAGTCAGCCAAATGTTGCTGTGCCAATATTCATATTGGAAAACTTGTTAATAATTTGAAAATTAGAAAAATTCTTTCATAGTCCAATTGCTATTCTGAAGTATTCGCAAGATGCGCATATAATTAGTGAATGCAAAATATTTGTTGGAGGATACGACGATGAAACAAGTGATTGGATAAAATTAGACATCTGGCTTTGTAAATTACAACTTCCCACTTGAGTTTTCATAATTGTATTTCCCATTACTCGCATACCACTAATTTAAAAAAAAAGAACTAAATTTAAATACGTTAATCCCTTGATCATGATCACACCTATATAAACATCATACTGCCGTCATTATCCCATCAGTTTATTACCCACCAACGCAAAGCATTAACATTCATAGCTAAACAATCCACAATGGGCTCTAATTGATGTGATAATTACCACACAGAAACACATCACATAATTTGTTATTAATTAAAGACGCACACACTTATACACGCACACAATAATATAACGCCTGAATGAGTGACACCTCAGTTCTATGTAAGCGGATTTCACCTGTACCTATAGTATTTCAAATTTAGCATACTACCTAACATCGAAATAACAGCTTCCTCGCGTTAGAGAATGTCCTTCTCGTGTGTGTTGCCATTTCCTGTGCCTTATTAACCATTTTGTACTTAGTTTTTTTTTCCTCCTCACTTTTCCTTCGAACCATGTCAATGTTGTCCTTGTTGGAGAGGGTTGGGGCGAGAAAGCTGCTAATGACTTTTAAAGTACTTGCTGCGCAGCCCTAATTGGTCTCTTTATGTTTTTTTTCGTATTATATTTTTTTTTTTACAAAATTACTTTGTCACGTATGTAGACATCTGCGGTACGATACATGAGTTGTACTGAAAAAGTACAAAACCGTTACGGTAATTTTTTTTTTGTATCCTTCTTTGTCATTCTGTTCTTGCTTTCGTGTTTTCCGGCACCTTTTTCTGGTTAAGAGCGAAGAGAAAAAAACATGCAAAGTGGAAAAGTGGCATTTGTCCTATTAAAATCGTATATGAGATGGCGGACCGTTTTTCGTGTGCTTGGCTTCATCCTTTTTTTTTTTTTTTTTGGTAATTATGCATAAACGGAACCTGATCGCATATTCCACCATGGATTGTTTAGTCTTCGTAAAGTAATGGAAAGATAATAGAAATAGAGAAGGTTGATGATTGTATGGGTACTTTTTTTGGGGATAGCATTTTAAGGACACTCTTCAACAAAAGAGTAGGTTTAAGCTTTCACGGATGATTTTAATGTAATTTGTCTTATACATGTAAGCTTGCCGTGATTTCAATACAGTGTACCTTGAAAAGCATTAAGAAAATTATTACAGGACCTAATTACGTGAATAATGATATCCGGAATTGTATAAATAAGAGTATAAAAAGATAGAACTGCAAAGCCTATGATCTATACCAATAGACGAATGTAGTAGAAAATACGAAAACCCAGGCAAACTCCAAATTCGATGGAGTTTGGAGCAGAAGATTCAACGACGAACTTTATGGGCTTTACAGCTACGTAAGCTGAAGATACAATGGCTTAGATGGCTGGGGCACGTGGAGCATATGGCCCGACGAGTCTTTGAGTCCACCCCTGAGGGCCAACGTAGCAGAGGGAGATCCAACCTTATGAGGCGAGCACAATTGGAGAGCGACCTCAACCAACTTGGTGTGCGCAACTGGAAAGTAAGGAAGTAAGCCAAACTCCCTAATGATCCAAAATATTTCCGGATCCTCCAATGAACACATTCGTTTCGGAGATAATAATATTTTATTTAATTATAATCAAAATACCATTTTCAAAAATGTTTTCTAGTGACTGTGCAAGAGGAATAAATCCGTAAATCAGACGAAATGCCATCAAAAATAAATCTACCTATATCTAAACCCACCACAGGAAGGCATATTCTGTCAACATTTGTAACATGCCAAGAAGGAGTCACCGGAGACCCCATAAAGTATATAATATTCGAAATTTGGATTAAATCAACTTCTCCGAAGGGAGCGGTAGATGCTTCCGTGGATTGGTAAAGTTAAACCCATGTCCCTAACCAGAATGCCAAGACTTGCTATGGAATCCGTACCATCAGGCAGGCGTCCTCTAGGTAGACCCAGGATGAGATAGTTAGATCAAGTCCATAACCTCTCCTCTACGCGTATGGGGATAGCTAATTCAGAGTCGATGACGGAAAATCGAGATTTATGGAGGGTCCACTTAAGCAACATCCGCCAACCACGTAAAGGATAAGTGGGCAATTGAAAATTAATAGATGAATAATGACTCAAGATGCTTGCAGTTGTGTAATACATTTTTTTTATGCAGTAGTTTACTGGAAATATTTAGCTATAAATGTCCTCTGAAATTGAGCTACGAAGTTAAATGGTCCTGTAGCCAAAGAACTTTTAAAAAAGTAGATAATCTTTGCGGTTGTTAAGTTAAGGTCTACTTACAGGTATTGTGGATTGTCTGTCTGGCTTGAATTTCGTTCATAACATCACATTTCGATAAATAATTGTCTGTAAGTTCTTCGGAATTATTTGCCAGGTTAGTTAGTAATACCTCTTCTAATTAATAAATTATTATAAAATATTGGACAAAATCGGACGTCATGTCAAAAAGTAACATCAATTTTCATAAGAAACTCGTATTGACAAATATAACGTGAATTTGTCAAAAAAAGTCTAAAATTATTGAAAGTTTTGAGAGTACCTACTATCGAGGTAATCATAATCAGAAGTCAATGGTAGCATAGAAAGCTTTTATAAGCTTTGGAAAGCTGTTCGAGTAGGTAGCTACTTTTTGGGACTATTGGAAACTAATCTGAAAACAACGAGTTAGTTCGAAAAAGTTAGACAGCAATCTTCTGAGGGTTTCTCGAGTGCTTTATGGAACCCTTACAAGTTATAACGTTTACCACTATTAGATACTGGGAGTATTTAACGTCCATTAATTATTCAAATTGAAATTGCTGAGAACTAATCTGAAAAATAATAAGTAGGTAAACTACGTGTATGTATTGTATATATCAAAAATAAAATAGATATCCTTCCTTGAACTCAAAACTTACATTTAAGTTTTAGCATTTGGCAATTATTTTACTTATTGTTAAACTTTGTGTCAACTCTAAAGAACTCAAATCAGAACTAATGATAACTTCGTATAACAGAATACGTTTTTCGAAAATACTTTAATGAAAATCTATGGGAATTCTGAATACAATTTGCTCGATTCCTGATTTGGGTTTAACTAATTTTTTGAATTCCTTGTTTTTAAGTAAAGAAAATATTTTTAATTTTGTTTCTAAGATTTATTAGAGAGTTCGTGGGGTAGCTTTTAAAAAAGGAGGGGTATTGGGTTGGAAGAAAAATAAAAAAAATGTTAACAAAAAAAAAAAAATCGATTTATACTGGAAGGCGTATACGTACTATTTTTAATAGTATCCCTATACTTCAAAAAAAAAAAAATAACTAAATAAATAAAGTGATAGATGAACCATGGACGGATGCATGCGAGTCGCACGTCATAGAATCCAGCTGCTTCAGTGGGTGGGGGGTGTTCTTTTGCATGACCGATCCCTTCTGATATTTCCCTCCTCATACATAATTAAATTAACGTAAAAGGTATGCTGCTTCAATCCGGTTTTAATCCTAAGCTGAGGTGTTATGGCTTAGGTAGCCCTCCCAACCAGGATAGACTTTTTCCTACTAAATTTGAGTGTCTATCTCCCAAAAAAAACTGCATACCCTTACTTACGAGGCAGAACCACCTAAAAACTTACGCTGACAAGAATATCGCAACTAATTCATGACCATGCAACTGATCAAAAAGTTTATGCACATTATCATCGTGAATTTATTATAATTCTTTAATTTAAAACTAAATGTAGGTAATTTCTATATGTAACAATTCTGTTTTAAAAAAAAATTAACATCAAAATATACAGCCTATATTATCCATTGGTACGAAAAATGAGAGGAATTAGTATACAAGCAATTTCACGTGAACTATGCACTTCATGATGTTAAACAGGGATAAGGACTTATATGCATACAAACGAAATTGTATATGTGATGTATTTAAGTTACTAGCAAACCTATTGGTGGAAATGTGGCTTTCTTTCTAGCAAAAAAAATACAAAAAAACTTACCAATAAAATCTCTCGATGAAGGGCCCGCCGTCGAGTTGATGTCTCCTGATCAAATTGAAAAAAAAAAAAATCACAAAAAAAGACACACTCCTTTCTAAAAACCGATCGATGTGTATGCGTATATATGCAATGTTATATACATCGTATAACTAAGTTTTTTATTTTTTTATTTTGTTAGGGTATAGGAACTTCCAATTCACTGGTAGGTATACTAATTATTCATCACGATGAATTTACTTTTAGAGCAAAATTACTTAAAAAGGTAAATATTGAAGTAGACTCAATATGCATAAATATTAAAAGAAATAAAAGAAAATCTTCAGAGAAAAAAAAAATGTTAAGATTACGTTAGAAATTCACTTAAGCGAAAAAAAGATTGTGTTTTCTTCAGCATGGTGGCACTTGGCCATTTTTTGTTTTATAGCACTGATATCCATTTCATCCTTTCTGGTAGCCTGTGTTATTCACTTTGCGTCAAACTAGGACTGAAGTCGTAGAAAGACCGCCATTTTACGTTGGTGGAGATCGAGGGTAAACAACAAAGCACCCTTTTCTGGCGTAAGGGATCTTCGATTATTTCCGGCCCCAAGATAATTCCCTATGAATACATATGCTATATGTCTCTTATAATAAAAATTGAAAGAAAAAAAAAAAAAAAGTTCTTACCCAGGATCTGGGGAATGTAAGAATTATTTTCTGGTACGCGGATATGGATTTTGTTTCGTGATCTCAAGGGATCCGACAATATTTCATCCAATCTTTTTACACACGAATAGTAATGCACACACTAACTAGTATCACGAAATTTAAAAAATAACCGATACATCTCCGTGTAATACTCAGAAAAAAATATTGGACTTATTATGTAATAAAAGTCAACTGGAGCACTTTCGCTTTCGCCTACCACCCTTGGTCTTTTTCGTAAAGCAAATGACTCGTGTCTTTGCTATTGACCTACACAATGGTTCGGTGACGCTTGTCAAGCCAACGGTGTACTTATGTGCTTTAAGAGATGAGCCAATAAAACGGTATGCACATCGAACCATATGTACCGCTTTCGAATGGACTGTGCTAAACTTATGTATCATGAATATTATAATGCGTGTCGGTTACACAGTCAAATATTCTAGTGCGGTAACAAGTTTCATTTATTTGATTTTTTTTTTTTTTTTATTATTTTTAAGTTATTATTATTAATAACCAGTACAAGCTCTTGGTAAGCTCTCAAAATATTATTTGTACATTTTTCGGATAATAATAATTGTCTCTATTTATTAACAAAAAATATTAAACAGACTCCAGAGCTATTATATTAAACTGGGTGCATTTTTTAAATAAAAATTTTACTAAAAACGATAGATACTGGCATTATTTTTGGAAAGTTTTTAATTGTCCAATTTTTAAGGGAATCTTTAAAAACCTTTTAATACATAATTCCAGATCTATGCTGCTTATACAATAAACAAATTATTAACTGCCGTAAGTAAAGTGTATCGCATCCCCATCCACAAAAAAATGTGAATCGTCAGAATTTTCAAAATCTGTATTAGGAACTCAAAAACTCTTATACTTAGCTATTCAGTACTCCTAAAAAAACTAAACCGTTATGTTTATGCTGCGTTAAGTTGAGTACCTAGCTATACTTATGACAGGATCTCATGGACCATCAAATAGTGAGAACTACTTATAAAACGCAAAATAGCTACTGTCCGACAACATCTGCGAGTACTCCACTCCGTTCTACGGCAATTTATGTTCAAAATTGTTCTTCTCTAAATGCATTTGATCAAATTCATCTCACAACTACATGTGAAGGAAAAACTTAAATTTGTTGTCAAATTAGTTCGCATTACTTCGCATCATTTATGTCATATTGATCAAATGCCAACCGACAAAGATGTAGTCACAATTAAATAAACCCAAAACGAAATGACAATCCAGCAAAGAACATAAACACATCACTTTGTTAACCAAGTACTTTCATCTAAATCACTTGGAGAATACTGATGTGACAAATTTACGGCAGCTTCTTCTGTCAGTACACTCGCATGTTACCTACCAATGTAACAAGAGGACTTAAATTATCTCCAGGAACATACTCACAGGCTCATTTGTCTCCTATGCTCTTTCTTTCTGCATCATTTGGTAATTTCCATTCATTTGCATTAAAATGTAATTAATGTTTAACAGAGACATATATCGTGCATATACGACTGGTCCTACATGGCACTTGTACTGGTACCGTATGCTGATTTACCCAGAGAGTCAATTTACCATTTTTCGAATGTGAAATTCTTTCTGGTTTACAACATTATTCCGGAGGCCCCTTGGATAAGTTCAGTCAGAAAGGATAGCAGACATTCTCGACGATACGCGCATATGTGTGAACATAATATATACATAAATCGGTTGTAGGAGGCACGCGTGTAAGTATGTGTGTTTGTATTTTCGTTGTCCTAGAATTATTTGCGCATTTGTATATGTAATCTCTTCTTAATATGTTAATTTTAAAGGATTTATGTGAGAGAATGGCATTCACACGAAAAGTTAATTACAATTTGGCACTCTACAGCAAAAGACGCACACATTCAGATCATACAAGGATAGAGATATGTACTTATTTAATGGTATTGTTGATGCAATTGGTGTTCTTAATTTGTGCAAAGAGCGAGTTCGCACAACCCAGCTGAGGGATGGTATGGGGTAATGGTGACAATGTATATCTACCTTTGTTGTGTTTAGTATAGCTTGAGGCAACAAAAGATGAAGTAATACATGCGTAGGACATTCTGGGAATTGCGTTAATTTTTAATTGCTTCTGCAAGGACGTCCAAAGACTTCCGATTTGCACAGCACATGCTTAGCTATTCACAAAGCAATTAGAAAGTTCGTAGGTTTCCTCGGGGAAAGCTGCTGGGCTAGCTGCGGGACCCAAGCATTGGTAATACGTTGTGTACATTGTAGCATAAATTATTTATCCTTTCCTTGGATATACTAACAAGCCGTAGGCTAAATGGGGATTTAGTAAAAATCAATAAGCCTGATGTACAAGTATGTTTCATTTTCTCGGGTTATCTTAAGTGCTGCGATTTAAACAATCAAATTAGTTAGGCTAAAGATAAGTTTTGTTATAGCTATGCATCGGGGTTGTAATTTGCCTTCTTTAAATTTTGGTCTAGGTATATCGCGAGTCACTTTGTTTTAAAAATGTAAAACTGATCCAAGTTGCTTTGGGAAAGCATTATGTGGGAGTTGCAAGGTGTGGCTTCCTATTATTTATACAATTTTCAGAAAACAGGATTGACCAAAACTGGTAGGTAACTGTTTTGCGAAACAATTCTTTGAAAACTTGTTCATGTCAAATAAGTTCAATTTCAAAGGCCCGTATAAATAGACAGCATACATATATTCGCTGATTGATGATCATCATGGTTCTTATTTCAAATCCGCATCCGGAGTTTCCCTTTTGGGACCTACAGACATTTTAAAATGATGGGTAAAACGGATTTATGGTAGCGAAAGTTTGTCCTATTTGCGCCATTTAATAGTACAGTGACAGTGATGCCAACGAACAAAAAGATAACAATGTGACAGCTGACAGTTCGGAGTTAGTAAAAATGGAGCGCTATACGTAGAACGACGTATTTTCATTGTTCAGAAATATTTTAAAAATAATGAAGGTTTGTCAGCTACAGTCCGCAATATTCGAACAAAGTATTATGGCCGTCATTGTGATTTAAAACAATCAACTGTGAAAAGAATATTTAAAAAATTTAGGGACACTATATCAATTAGTGATCTTAACCACTCTGGGTGTCCTGGGTGCTGACACTCCAGGAACATCAATTAGGCACCATATTCAAGAATTGGGCATTTCGAGAAGCTCTCTGCAGCGAATTCTCAAGAAAGACTTGAAACTTTTTTGCTTACAAAGTTCAATTTTTTTTTTAAGTCAAAGGTCTATGCAAATAAGCCCACGACCACCAACGCCTTGAAAGAGGAAATTGGGACTGGGAGAAGTATTAATGGAATTCAGCAACATTTATGCGATACAGTCATAGAAAATCTCAAAAAAAGAGTACGTACCTACTTGCGTAGGTAGTCGTGGCGGCCATTTATCCGACGTGCTAATTAAAAATCTGTATTTTCTATCAAAATTTCAATTTGCGTGAATTATGGGAAACCATTTATAACATAATCATACCCGGCTAGCTATAAGTAAAAAAAAAAAAATATAAAAATAGGTTTAATATCACGACAGTCTTTAAAGACAATCTAAAATAATACCGACTTTGGACCGCCATTCCCAGGTAACCCGAATTATGGCATTTGGGCGGTCACACGGTCAAGCCCTTAAATGCAACCATATCGTCGATCCAATAACATTCCCATGCACACACTCATCCTTGTGTGACTGACCTTACATAAAATTGTCATCATCCTATACCCTGGGGCAAGCTTTCCATTACTCCATCAAAAAGAAAGCACTTACCCTAATTTTTAACCAAAAAAGAAAGAGGAAAAAACTAATCACTTAGTGTTCCGCCAAACCTACCGTTGTGTGTGTGGTGGAACACACTCATATACTCTCTCATAACATTTTAACTTTTTCCTAAGATTATTACAAGTATTTGTATAAAATTCCCCTAGAAAGAGAAGCTAAAAAGGACGAATGCGATACTCACTTGCTATGTGTTCGTTGTGAAACGCCAACATTTGGGATGCTGTTGAATTTTTATACGTATCCGTTGTGAAAAAAATAATTCAAGAAACCAGCACAAGAAGTGCTTCTTCACCAGCAAACCGCCACCACCACCGCCTCTACGGCAAACGGACGACTTACACCTGATTCACCTGCAAAGATAATAGAAATAAAAATAAAAAAAAGTTAAAAGGACATTGTTCAATAAAGTAGGTAGGTACGAAAAACTTGTGTTATTATAAATTTTATCTTGAGTCTCCTTCGAGAGGAAAATAGATCAGAAAAGGAGACACACAGATAACTATCTGTGAAAGATTCTAAAGCGTAAATAAATGATTTTAATTTATATCCCTGTGACATGAGAGAGGTAAACGTTTATCCTTGCTGGGCGAACTATACAAAACAAACTTGTAACCAACGAAGTAAAAAAGGTAGACGGGTATGGAGTATGGACTGTGCGGGAGTATTCAAAGATTTTTTTTCAGCATTTTACCGAGCTTTAAACAAATAGGGGTTGAAGGTGGTTTGAGTTTTCTGTTTTTTTTATTTGTATTCATCCTTACCAATTGTGGTTTTTGCAAAGTGGTATTAGATCAGTGAAAAGCACCCTTTTGGGGTACGACGGAGATTGTAGCCCACAGTATTCGACCACATTTAAACATAAATTGTATTTAGCTACTACCGAGACTAGTGCTTTTGATCTGGGAGGATTTTCTTTTTTTTTTATTTTTTTCTCTGTGGGAAAAGTTATTGCAATTGAGATAATGACTATGGCGGTCAGTGCGGGTGTTGAAATATTTTCTTTTTGTTTGGTCCATTTTTTGAGTCGGCGCGATTCAGTGGTTGTGTATGCTCCAAGGGTCAGCTGCTGAGTAGTTAAACAGAAATGTAAGATAAATCAACAAACTCAAATGGAATGATGATAGTGGAGGACATTTAAATTTATAGCCTGACAGAAGAAGAATTTTCGCTGGGAATCTCAAATGAGATTGACTTTGTCCTTTTCCGTTCATATAGATAGAGTACAGCTAGTGTAAGGAAAGTATTTTAAATATTTTTCCTTGAATTATCTAACTTAAAATTTAAGTTCCACTCTGGAACTTAATTTCTATTTAAATTTTTTATTATTTAAATTTATTAATTTCATAAATTTCTATATACATATACATACATATATAAATAATTCAAAAAATTAAAATTAATTAACATCAATTAAAAGTAATAAAATTAATAATAGAAATTCATTTGACATTCTGTATTTTCTATACAAAAATATTAAAAAATAGTGTTTAATGCCTTCACACTGTAAATCATATTCATTACAATGCTATGTTAGATTATATGCGTGGGGTGACCCTTAAAAAAATATTACAATTTTACTTAATTATTTCAAAACTTAAATAGTTTCAACAGAGAACAAAATATAGATACTCTAAAGTAGAAATCAAACAATCAACAAAACATGATTCTAAGGTTACACCAGGGCCTTATTTCGTAAACATTGACAGGTGATAATTCTACAAATTTGTCCCACTTGTTTGACAAATGTTTATTTCATAAAATATTCACAGGTGACATAAGTGTCATGTAAATACTACGAAACATTTTCCATGACTATTTTATCATTGTCGCATGACGATAAGCAAGAAGGGAGAGCTGATACTGGGCTCCTTCGAAAGAAAAACACTTCGGCGGATTTTTGGTCCTGTGTGCGAGGAGGGCGAATGGTGGAGAAGATACAACCGCGAACTCTATGAGCTGTACCAAGATGTGGATGTAGTCCAAAAAGCCAAAACACGTCGACTACATTGGCTCGGCCACATCGAGCGAATGGACAATAATGCTCCAGCTAAGAGGATCTTCGAATCTCAGCCCCCAGGTTCGAGAAGACAAGGAAGACCGAACCTCCGTTTCAAAGACCAAGCCATCGCGGATGCCAGAGCGCTTGGTCTCGACAACTGGAAGCAGCGTGCCCGGGATCGTAGAGGATGGAAGGCTGCAGTGTCTCAGGCAGAGACTCTTCACGGGTCGGGAGCCCGATAAGTAAGTATTTTATCATTGTCATATTTTGACAAATTTGTGCTGACATTTTTTTCATAGTTATAGATATTTTGACAAATTTGTCGTGGGTCTTTTAACAAAATATACTTCGGTGCTGTGTTCACAACATGCTCCACGAAATTAGATTTGAGATTCTTCATCACTTCCGCTTGAAGAAATAATAATATTTAGCAATTTAAATCATACTTGTCACTTCACTATCAATACTTGACCGAAAATCAAACGCCTGTTGGAATTGTCAATTACAAATACTGACAAAATTTTCAATTGTAAAATTTTATCTGTCCCATACAAAAATTGTCAGTACAAATTTGTCAGAGAATTAATGACGATCCTTGAAAAATTCCTAACAATTATTCATTGTCATGACAATTTTTTTATGAAACCAAAACTTGACAATTGTCGGCTATTTTCTGGTGCAATTGTAAATTTGTATGGAACAGGGCCCATACCCTTAAAAGGATAAGGTCCCAATTTATGTTCTTAAACAGGTCAAGGCGATTGACCGAGCCATATTATGCGAAGCCTACATCATCTGCAAAAGCGGTTGGAATACATTTAAAATTTAGAGTAAAAAGCGAGTTTATGTACACAAGGAACAGAATCGGACCCAAAACATAACCTTGTGGTATCCCTAAGTTGAGAATCATATGATTGCTCTTTACATCGTCAACTTTCACTCTTTGTGACCTATTTTTAGATAAGATCCGAACCAGTCTAACATGAAGCCACGAATTCCAGCACTTTCAAGTTCTTTGAGAAGAATGTCGTGCTTGACCACACTCTAAGAAAAAATCGTGTAATTTTACTATCATTAAGCGAGGAATCTACTTGCCTACCATAATTGCAGTATTTTTACGCACGTATCAATTTTAAATATTTAATGTGTTGTGTAAATTCACCTTTGTTGTGTAAATTCAAACATAGATTTTAAATATAAATGCGTATTTCCACACTTACGATGTTCAGATTAAATGTACATTTACCTAATTAATGTTTAAAATCCAACAGAATTTCAGAAAGAAATGTTTATAAATCAACATAAAATGTGTAAATTCAAACCTTTTATGTTCAAATTTGTAGCAAAATTCGACATATAATGTGTAAACTCCAACAAAATTGTGTATGAAGACGCTTAAAGTTAGACTTTTTTTGTGTAATTTTTCTTTCAAAAGCTTAAAAATGGTATAGAGATTCAATATTTAATATGTACAATTACACAAAATTGTACATGGATCAGAAAGACTATTCAAAATAAGTAAAAGAGTTATCATCGGCCTGGCCGATTCTTTGATACCCTCCACTGCAGTGAACCTGTCGAAACGAAATAAAACAATCCAAAAATGTTTAAGATATTTATTAAAAATATTTATAATATTTATTATTTATTATTTAAAATGTCAAAAAGACTTCAGAAACCGTACACGCACAAAACGATACGATGGAACTTGGGAGTGCAAGAGGTTCAACTGCTTCAGTCATAGGTCTGATCATGTATGAACTCGAAAACGAATCGTCACAATCGAATTGCAAATTTTCACACATAAAATGTGTAACTTTTATCAGATGGGTTATAAATATAAGCATTGGTTGTTGGTCTTCAGACACTGTGTGTGTAAATTTTATAAGGTGTTTATATTTAAAGAAAATTTGTTTATTTATAAACATTTTGAGAGTAATGTTTAAACAATAATAGATTACTATTGAACAATAGTTGTTGAAAGGTACACAAAATGTGTATGTTTGCAACAAATGTTTGTAATATCTAACATTATGTGTTTAATTATTTTTTTACCTATTGTCGTGTGTATAAAAACGCAACTTGCCTATTTTTACATTAAAAATTACATACATTTTCATAGTAATTTTACACGCATTTTTTTAGAGTGCATATCAAACGTTTTGGTGATATCGATATAATAACTCAGCAGTACACATTTTACCATCAAGGTTAGATAAACATTGCCAAAAAACTGAAGAAGTGCATTGCATTAAAAAACTAAACGTTTGTGAGATAACTCAATAGCCTATTTTTTACAAGTTTTTCAAAAATTTTACTTATAGCTGGGAGAAGTTCGATAGGCCTATAATTACACAATTCTATACAGCAGAACCTTTTTTAAATAACGGTAATAAACCGCACACTTGAGTTCGTCTGGAAAGACCCCCTCAAATTATGCACCGATTAAAAATATATGACACTGCAAGTACATCCATTACCTATATAAAGAGCAACTTTTTTTTAGCAATATATTTCAGATGGGTTTACCACGATATCTCGAAAAAAAAGCAAAAATCTCGAATGTAAAAATCTCGAAAAAAATCTAGAAAGCATAATCTCGAAAAAAAAAAAATCGAATTAATATTAATTTTTGAGACAATTGTAACAATTTGCGCGCGAAAAAGTGAGATACAACCCCCCTGCCATGTCACTGTATAGGATTTGGAGTAGGTGTAAGGTTGGGTTTGGGTATATTATAATGTAAAGTTTATATTGTGGGATCCCAAAAAAGAATTTACTTTTTATTTTCGTGATTTTTTCGAGATAGCTATAGTCTTTCGAGATTTTTGTACATTCGAATTTTTGCATTCGTGATTAAAAAAAAAACTTTTCGAGATTTTTAGCCTTCAAGGTTTTTGTCATTCAAGATTACCTACGTCATGATCCCATTTCAGATACCATCAGCACCACGTGAGTTAGTATTTTTTAGGGTACCAATAACTTTTAGAACTTCAAATGGAGTTATAAAGTTTAAATATAAAACTATAGGAGAAACCCAAAGTAGTACAAAATCCCGTGCACAATTATAAGTAGACGATGACAAGAATTAAAGTATCTTAAAATCATACCATTCTCATTATCATTACTGGCAATATGGAAGTCCATAGTTGGGAAAAATCCAACGAGGGATATGTACCTACTCATGTCACTATGTTATGCTGTGTAATTGCCTGTCATACACGCACCTGTCACTTGCTTCCGTCATTAAGGTCATTATAGAATGATAAAGCCGATATGTCATGCATTTTGGGACGCAATGACACGCACATGAACGCACGATTGACAAATTACAAATTGTTGGCTACAATTTTTTCGTCTACAAATAAATAGTAGGTATTTTTCAGAAAAAAAATTGGAAACGTCGGCAAAAATCGAAAAAACGTCTGAAATGTAGTAGAAATCGTCTGAAAATAAATAGAAATCATCAGAAAATCAGATATTGGAAACGTCTGAAACAATTTTTAAAACGTCTGAAAACAACTAGTAATCGTCTGAAAAATTAAAAACCCGTCTGAAAATATAAAAAAAACTGACAAATCTAGCAGATGAATAAGACGAAAATGTTTTAACCTAAATTCAAATTGTTTGACGTGGGTGATGAAGAGTTAGGATTAGGATAGGAGTTTTGAAACCATCCCATTAGCCAAACCGAATAAGTAAGAGCGGATCTTCACTATGTAGTTGTGTTGTCACTAGCGTGGAGTTGATACTCACACCGTAGTTAAGGATTTTAATAATTACCTGGAGTTTAGTGATACATATCAGTACCTATAGTAATATTTCGTCTTTAGTGGACCCATCTAATTTTATGCGCAGCAGTTCTTATTCCAAATCATAATCAAATTCACGTTCTATGCTCGTAGCCATCATCAGACACTTATATCCCTATTCGGAGTTTTTTTTTCTGTATTAAACTTTGCCTCATCTAAACAATTTCTTAACCCACATCCCCTTTTTGATGAAGTTGAAATTTACTCACAACCTTAATTAAATTTGCTCGAAATAAAATTACCATTAGTCTCTGAGTGTATTTTTGAGGAGGTAAATACACACGGTCGCTGTTCCCCTACACATCTACCCCAAATTCTGGACTACATAATATCCTTGTCTTTATCGAGCTAACTGTGCACAAAAATTCAACTTTCCAGCTGGTTGAAGTCGCGTGGTATTATGTAGAAGCATACACGACCCACAAGACGTATTAGCTATACCTACCAGACGAATAAAAAGGCAAAATCTCTCCCCATTATAACCCAACTCTCTATTCAGAGAACGAACAAAAATTGTGTGAATAAGGATATTCTTCTGGCGGATCGCAAATACATTCGTTACCAGAGTCATTTTTCATGCCAAAGTTCATTATTTGAGTCAGAGAGCTAAAACAATGGAACCGCTGAGCTTTGCTTTTGCTAAATCGGCAGCTGCGAACAGAAGGACCATGGATAGTATTCCGCAACTCAAGCAGCGGTATGGTAGTACCTACATTTAGGTTGCAGTAAAGTAGTTTCGAACAGTGAAAGTGACAGCAATTCGGTTGAAATTCGGTAGAGTATGCGAATTTTTAAAACACCGAGACACGATGCGGGGTCAAAGTTGGAAGTTACTTTCAAATATATTAAAGGTCGACGAAGGTTATTCACTAAGTACCTACCTACATTCGTCACGTTTTAGCCAACATTTTATTAGGTAATTTCATTTTACGATTTAAACAGCGCACTTCTCACGCACAATTATAAAATTTAAACATTAATTTTATACAAATGCATGACCAGAGCGAAATGCTTTCTTATAAAGGAAACACGTTTCACCCCCCAAAAGGACATGCACCTTTCGCTTGAGTATTTCCATCATCATTCATGTGATGCATTTACAACTGACTTTTATGTACCTTCTATAGCATCACGAAACTTAGACAGACTCCTTGCTGTGTCTGGACAGATTTATTCAAGAAACAGGATATATGCAGTAGGTATGTTCAAGGAGTGTGAGTTTTGAAAGTCGTAAACGGTAAACGACACAACGTCAAAAGACTTGAAATGACTTTCATGCTTTGAATTATTTAGTTTCGGAAATTATCGTTTACTTTCGTTTACGGTCAGAGGAAGACGACTAGTTTATGTCCTCTTGCACAAGGATGATCGACCAAAGCGAACAGACAGTCTGCCCGAGAGAGTGTACCACAGATGGTGTTCATTCAGTGGCCATTTCTTGGGCTCTTTCACTAGAAGTGTTTATTGTATATTGGAACGTAAATTTGTTTTTACTGCAACGAGTAATGCATATAAATAACATAAAGATGTTAGGAACATTACAGGATAATCAATTTAGGAATGTACCAGGTGGGTTCCACATATATGTACGTGCTGATGAGTGACATTTAAATGGAAGTATTTACTGAGGTAATAAAGCCTAAGAGAAAACGTCGACAGAAGATTGTAGTTCCAAAGAAGTCACGGAGTTCTCAGGCGCGGTTTACTCTTTTCTCTACATTTAAGAACCTCTATACAAATAATCCAAGAATTAAAGGACTTAAGCAAAATCGCAGATCCATCTATGGCTATATGAATTACTATTGAAATTGGGACGACCTACGTTTTAGTTCGACAGGATGGGCCAGGAGATTAGGCAGTAGATGTGGATGCGGATAGGGTTGATTAATCATTCTTAATTTTGGAGAGTCCCAACAATAGATGTATTCGAAACTGAATAAAAGAGGACGGAGTTAATAATTGCGACAAAAATTAATTTTATACTATGATACAAGCACAGTCTAAGAAAGAGTTTGTAGACTCTAGAGCCTCATTCTCATTGTATTTCCTGCGGCTCGACTTAGGTACTTTTGCTTTCAAATGTGAAGAAACGTCTTGTCTTAGCTTAACTTAAGAGTCCTTTGTCTAACTGCCTCCAGTTGCACACTCCATGTTGGTTAAGGGCCCCTTTCACTTGTGCGCGCCTACGAAGGTGAGGTCTTCCTATACTGTGTTGTCCCTCCGGGTTGGAATCAAAGACTCTCTCACTGTACAGGTCGATGAGTTCGCTGTTAAATCGTCTCCTCCAAAACCCGTCAACGGAAAAGGGACTTACTTCTGAGCTTACTTCTTACTTCAAGAATTTTGCGTTCGAAATGACCAAGAAAATCCTTATCCTTATCAATTCAGATCAAAATAATGAAAAATCACATTTAAAGCTCAAAAACGGTCGTAAAGGAATCAACACAATTTAGAACAAGAAAATATCTGACGACTTTGTTTTTCGCTGAAATGCATAAATTAATGATTTTTTTAACGACCTATCTAATACATCTTATGGTACTTTTAATTGACCCTATTAGATCACTTAATGCGAACCTATATTTCATTTCGTGCACGTCACAAATACGCCTTCACAACTTGCACACTTAATGCCAGCAAAACGAATCTATAGGTATATCGATCTTGGAATTCATTTTTCGAATACCAATTCGTTGGTACCTAAATACCTATATGTATCTATTGATAAGAACCTCACGTTAAACGAAATCATGTCTACTCATGTTATCCAATTTACTACTGACAGTAGTCACGTATAGATCCTAATGTCAATCCATACTGTAAATTACATTTTGTCTTCCCTGAGTCAGGATATGCCCTTTCGCATCTGAGTCGTACCCTGTCCTCGTGTTTCATTTTTATCTGTGACAATACATTTCATTCCCACATTTTCACCCGCACTCGCACAGTTCCATCGACAAAGAAAAAAACCAACTACACAAACAGAGAGAGAAAGTCTAGAAGTAAATGCTGGATAGATAGATTGAACTTACTTTTCAAAATGATGTTAAACAAAGGTATTGATTTTATTTTCCAGTACATTTGGAGGTCCTGGAATTTAAATTGTAATTTAAGTCATTTTTGCTTAGGACTTATGTCTTTTGTTTTATTAATTTTTACAGCTAGCTACATATAATGTGGGTAGCTTTACCATACTGAAAGGAAATAATCAATAGGAGCAGCATGCATACAAGGACTGTGGTATAAAAACTTTAACAAGAACATGAGCAGAGCATCGATACAAATGTTTCAAATCATTGGGAAGCAGAAGAAGACATTTTTTTTAGAAACATCGTTCATTCTTCATCCTCCATCATTCTGTATAGAACGGAACAAAGAAAACGCCCGACTTGTGTGGGTGTGAAAAAGTCAATACAAGTTAATGGAAACTTGGTTAGGATCCTACGATCTAAGGTATGGCATGCAATGCTATATGAATGCAGAAGTACAGAAAGAAAGATGATGGCTTGGAAATGGAATCTTTTTTTATGTTGATGTTGTACTTTATTTTTTTTTTTTCTTAGTGAAAGGACGATATTCCATGTTGAAGCCTGTCGACAGAAGACCGGATGTTCTTTACATTTCTCCTCATTTTTTTTTTTTTTTTTGCAACAGTTGACTCTAACGAGTTTAATTGAACAACTAAACGAGATTTGTTTTAGATATACATACCTACACAGATGGGTACAAGGAAGCCTTTACAAAGTTCTGAGGATTTTTTTTCCTGTCGGGCGGTTTCCCCCTCATTTAGTCATTTCCTTTGACAAATTAATTAGATTTGTAAATTTCGACATCGAACTGATTTGTATTTATTTTAACCCTGTTGACTCCTCGTCGGTAATTAGCTTGGTATTTAATTTAAATTGAATAAAACTGAGGTATTTACGAGAGCACAGTGAGGATGATTATATGGGACTTTGTCGGTGAAATGTTGCAAGTGAGGTGGCTTTAGGTGCTTTGGAAATTTTATCAAATTTTAGTAAATGTAATTATGTTTTATTATTATTATTATATAATAAGAATTTGGGTTGGCCACTTTTAACCGAATCTCAAAATATCGAATCCAAACTCTCGAAAACAAAATCTCGAAAAAAAAATTTCGAAACCATAAAATCTCGAAAACACAAAATGTTGAAAAAAAAATCTCGAAAATACAAGAAAATTATTGGTGTTAAAAATTGCCACGATTTTGAACACCAATAATTTTCTGGTATTTTCGAGATTTTGTCTTTCAGTACTTTAAAGAATTTTATGCATTTTAAGAGAAAAATATTCCAAAAGCAAATAGCTATTTCTTTCATATATGTATAAGGTTCCCGAATTCATTAGATTCACGGAGAAGGAACAATAATAATAAAATCTCATCGATTCTCCTGAGTTATACTTAACCGTCCATAGGTTCCATGGAGTCTTTCACAAACAGTGCTTAATTTATACGTTAAACTAAACTAAGGGCGACAAAATAATATTTTAGGGTATTAGAAATCGATTTCACCACAATGAAATGATTTTGCAAAACCTCGAAATTTTTCAATATTTTTCAGAATTTTTTTTTTTTCGAGATTTGTGTTTTCGACATTTTTTTGCTTTCGAGATTGTTTTTATTTTTTCAATTAACTTTTTTTCGGTGATTTTCCAAAAATCTCGATATTTTTTTGGAAAAGTGGTGTTCTCTAAGCATTTACAAAAATTATATTTGGGTGAATATTCGTAAGCTCAAATGGGCTAGCTACCATTAGCTACTTTTCCTGAAAAAATATTGTAGTATTTGTATTGTATTTTTGTCGATTATAGTAACAACTTTCAGTATCAACCTAAGTATAATTTATTAATCCAGGCTCGATCCATTTATAATTACTTACTTACTTGGGTAGTTCGGAGTGAACCGAAGCCTCAACTAACAAACCTCAGCCGGGTCCTTAGTTTCTTCTTCTTCTTCTTCTTTTCTTACGTGTGTCACTTAAGTTGATGTCTTCCTCAACTGAATTGTCCCTCTGGGTTCGACTCGAAGACTCTAGCATTTGTTTCCATCCGCTCTACATCTACATGTCCTAGCCTTCTTAGGCGACTGATTCGCAGTTTTTGGACCAGATCATTGTCGCTGTACAGCTCGTATAGTTGGGCGTTGAATCTTCTTCTCCAAAGTCCGTCAACGCAAACGGGACCGACCATTTTACGAGGAATCTTTCTCTTGAAGCGACCGAGGATATCTTCATCCGCTTTAGATAGAGTCCGAGCTTCAGCACCATGAAGAAGAACTGGGAAGATCAGGGTTTTACACAGAATCTCCTTAGTTGTTCAGGATAGGGCTCTGTTACTCAAGTGCCTTCTCAGTCCAAAGAAACAGCGGCTGGCAAGAGTTATTCTTCGTTTAATATCTTCTGAGATGTTTTTGTTAGAATTTGTAGCAGAACCGAGGTAGACAAACTCCCTTACTACTAAAGTTATAGCTGTAGATTGTGACGTTTTATCCGATTCTTCTATTTTGGGTTTCCCTTCCTGTTTCTTGTTGACACCACTATACTTGGTTTTGTCCTCGTTGACCGCTAGACCCATTTTAGCCACTTCTGTTTCTATACTAGCAAACGTGTTGGCCTGTGAGTTTCGGATAATTCTTTCAAGAATGATGTTCAAGAAGTCGCACCGCGCTGTCGTCACATTGTCTAAATCCTCTTTTGACATCAAAGTTTTTAGTAGGGTCGTTACCGACCTTGATATAGCAGCTAGCTTTCTCCATCGTCATCCTACACAAGCGTTAACACAATATGGCAGATATGATCTTGAATGCGATGTTAATGAGACTGATACCTCTGTAGTTGGAGCAGTTGAAAGAGTCTCCTCTCCTTGAGGACCAGGCAAGGTATTTTTAGAGTAAACGGTGTACACAATATTGTAACATTTATGGCGAAGTATAAACTCTAATAATGAATCCTTGGCCAAAATCTTTGGAACTGTTTATGAGAAAATCGGGGATTTAAAGTTTGAAGTAAAATAGTAAATTGGACAAAAAACAAACGCACCTATAGTCCGGACACAACATAAAGCTGAAGAAATTCCTCCAGATATACTTTTCAGCCAGACCGAAAGAGCTTCTTCATTCCCAAGAGAAATTCAATACCTAACCTATACCTACTCGATAAAATAACAAAATGTTCATGCAAATAACCAAGGACATTCATTCTCGTTGCATTTTTCGAAATATTCTAATACTTGTTAAGTTTTGTCAGAGGTCTTAGACCTGAACCTGAACCCCAAAAACCAAACCCCTAATGCAAACACCATTATCTCTGTCGTGTCTGAACCAAAGTTCGTCTCGTCTCGGATGGGAAGACACCCCCCGCTGTGGACGGGTGGTAGATATAGAGGAGTCAATGAAAGGACGAAGACTGATTTTGTTTTTAAAGGCAAAATCAATAGAATTTTCCTTGTCTTTGGCCGCCACTTTGCTTGTCGCTCTAAAGTGAACAAAGTCTATACTATAAGAGATGTACATATGACAGCATGGGTGGGTATTCTTCGTGTGGTATATCATCTGTCGTGACACGAAATACTATAAGAGTTGAGGGATATTTTCTCGATTATATTACATTCAGTCAATCTTAATTGTTTGAGAGTTTATTTTCGGACGAGGCGAGGCGTTGCTGTGTTCTATGTGATGATGGAGAAGTATTTTTTTTTTTTTTCATCATCAATTATTTCATCAATTTTATATTTGGCCAGACAAAAGACAGTAAACGGAGATAAACATTTTATAGAATGTAAACTCAATACAGATATGGTATACGAGTATATGCTTAAAACTGTGAACAGTGAACAGTGATGGATCTATTTTATAAACTGTCGTGCGGGAGTTTAAGAATGAGTTATTTGGAAACATAAAATCAGTTGTTGTGTGCGAATGGATACAATTTTATAAAATTAATGATTCCAAGGCCAACAAACAGTTACTCTTAAGTATAGTATAGTAAAACAACGACGAATGAAATAGCAGTACACACCAATGTTGGTCGTTGCCAATTTTTTGATCCAACAAAAAAGTATTTCTGTACTGAATACTGAATAAATTGATCCCACAATTAATATTCCTTCCACGAAGCATATTCAATTAATTAAGAATCAATCTGAATCTCTGACCAAATTGCAATTATTTCTTTCCATAATCTCATTAACACCATCGAATCACGCCGCACAAGTATGTACAACACCGAAACAAATTAAACGAAATAAAAGCCGACTTACTAAGGTCAGTGCTAACTGAAACTTTTCCATTTCGTACATGCGACTAACTGCTGTGGAAATAAGTTCGAAATTCACGTAATGTTCCCTCCCACTTGGGAGTTTGGCTCATGCTCCCGATTATACCAACCAAGGAAATGTAATTCCGAGCAACAGAAATTATTATGCCGCTCGTCCTCACTTGGCTGTAACTTTTGCTAGAGCCATATGAAAAATTAATTTCATAATGGCTTTGCTGCCAAAATAGAGCTTAAGAAATGAAACCGTTGCACAACATGAAATAGGCCTGTCAATTTCGTTCGAGAATATGAACGCGAGAAACTTCTACCATAAGTACCACCATCCAGAGGCCAACCCTATACTTCTACAATATATTTGGTCTTAGGTAGGTTGCACGTTGTATACGATGCCGTCATCAAAATGTATACGAGGATAACATGGAATTTTCGAAATTGCGTCCTGTTTGGCAACAGAGGAAGAAGAGGAAAGGTGCCCGCCCAGACGCATCATTCCCCCTGCCAGTCCATAGGTTGTGTGTCAGTCTGGTGTTTCCTGCTTTTAATGAAGACTGGTCTATATAGTAGAACTAAATGAGTGAGAGGGTGTGCACTGTGTAGCCCGTTGTGTGAGGTGAAACTTTTCTATTTAGTAGCGTTGTTCCATTTTATAAAATTATATTTTCTAGTTCCGCATGCACACTTCAAGTTTATGCATCGACAGGACTCTTCTATACTCAAAGAGTATTCTAACTCTAGCTCGTATAGCTAGGAGTGTATCTTCATTCTGTGTGAAGTTGATGGTCCTAATATGCTATTTGTACTGAAGGAGATGCTTAAGCCTGCTTGCTTGCTCATTTCGGTGGAGTCGTATGTATATATAGAGTACACAGATGCATAAAGAGTTGTAGACTTACGGGTGAATGGGTACTCTTTGCCAGCTTGTTTCCTTCGGTTGTGTATTTTTGTTTTTTTTTTTTGCACATTCGGTCAGACCCTTTTGCAATCATATTTAAATGAGTAAGTGCCAGTCGAGGGTGTTTTTAATGCTCTTATATGAAATTAAAAATTTCCTTTTATGTCGCAATGTTGTGCATTTTTTCTGCTGTTGTTATTGGTATAAGCATCGAAATACGGCTGCCAAGCAACTTGCTTGGTTATAGAGTGGTTTGGCAAATGGTTTCTTATTGCACTTTTGTTCATTTCGAATATTGAACGGTTTTTTGAATCTCAGTGGTGGAGTGCTATACTGCGTATATGCGCAGGAAATAGGGAATTAATTGAAAGGACGCTTTTGGGCCAGACCTGTTTTTGTATTGTATACGAAATGAAAAATCGAACGAAGTAATTAGTTAGATATTAACCATTTTTCATTTAGTTCTTCGTGTATTCTCGTAGACATCATTAATACATTCAACATATTACAAAACTGCAAATACCTATCCCCAAGTGTATTTAGATGTATAATCATTTTAATTGCGAGTTAGGAACGTAGATCCGTATACAAGCTACCTTCAGAAGATTAGAAATGTATTCCCAAGAAATTAGTAATTTTGTCAAGTTATACAAAGTGAAGTCAAAGGGTGACACTCAATTCGGAAAATTATTTTTGCTTCCTCAAGATACATCTCCTTGAATTTGTCATTTCGTAAAGCTGTGATTAGGTCAAGGATAGGAGACTCATAATGTACTTAAGAAGGCTGAGGAGTGTGGTATACCGATCTATACCATATGTTTTTTAGACTTGGAGAAGTTGTATGTAGGTAGGTAATTAGGTGCTCTTGTGGCGTTTGCCCCAGCTTCACATAGACCATCAGTTGGGTCTATTGTGTCCAGCCACGGGAACCTTCCATTGCATACTTGTGGAGAAAAAAAATTACCGCTTTTATTTGAGTCATTTAGATGTAGTATTAATCACTGGCTCTTGTATCCAGATTTCCAGCTGTTCCTAAGAGTAACCGAAAGGTCTGGAGTTTGTTTACCTACTGGAACCACTTCATATTTAGGTATCTCAGGAGTTCCTTAAGATCAACATTCTCCAGATCTAGTTCATCGAAGAAGAAGCTGGTGAGAATACTCTGTCTACTGTTTTTAAGGGCTGGGCATTCGCAAAACAGATGGCGAAGAGATTCTATTTCTTCAACGTCTCTGCAGCTTGTGCAATAGTCATTATGCATATGCAGTATGCCCAGCATTTCCGCGTATATGCCTATCGCACAGTGTCCAGTAATGAGTGTGCGAATATCACTGCGGCTCAGTCCGATAATGAATAGGATCTCTTTTTCCTCACTTCTGACCATCATTCTTTTGCATGCCTCCAGGTGTTGAGATTGTTCCATGGTAGATTCGTTCTACTCAATAATTCAATGTCAATCTTCCTAGGAAGCGTTCTTAGCGGAGTTCTTACATAGGGTTTTAGCGACCTCTTTACACAACTGTTCAAGCTGTGTTTTGATAAACGGATTTATACTAATGATTAAAACATTTTCGTCTGAGAAGAAATTTTTTTCATCTTCTAATTTGTTCATATTCATCTGCTAGTTTTTGTCAGCTTTTTTTAAATATTCGTCTGAAAAACTTGAAATTTCGTCTGAAAATCTGAATAAATCGTCAGCATTATTTTTGTCTGAAAAAAATATAATCTTGCCAGAAAAAAATTTTAAATTGGCAGCTATATTTTTTTTTTAATTTCGTCAAAAACAATTACAACTAAGATGTTCGATATTCGCCACATGTCAATACCCCTTCAACTAAACTATATTATACCTATTTTATAGAATTAAAGACTGCAACGCCGATTCTGAAAATTCATCTATGAATATTCCCAGACAATTGTTTTTTTTTTTATTTTCAGACGGGTTTTTAATTATTTTTCAGACGATTTTTAAAATTTTCAGACGATTCAGACGATTACCTACAATTTGTTTTCAGATGTTTTAAAAATTGTTTCAGACGTTTCGAATATCTGATTTTCTGATGATTTCTATTTATTTTCAGACGATTTCTATTAAATTTCAGACGTTTTTTTTTTTGATTTTTGCCGACGTTTCCAATTTTTTTTTGAAAAATACTATTTATTTGTAGACGAAAATATTGTAGCCTTAAACTAAAAGCTTCCACCATCATCGTTTGACTCCTCGCCTTGTCATTGCTTATATGGACTGAATTAGGTATTTTACCGCGCATTCTTCGCGAATAACTTTTCATCGTTTGCACTTCACTGATGGCTTGGTTATTTTTGGATCAAGTGAGAGTACTAATTAAGAAAGATCGCAGGTATACAAATTGCAGAAAGTAGTAGCCGCATACCGCTTGAAAAAAGCGATTTAATCTTGGGTGATTTAGCTACTTGAAACGCATATGTATATCAAGTCGTATTCCAAAATGTAATATAGAAGCCACTCCAGCCAATGGAAGATTTTTCCGATTTTTACTAAGTATTTATCAATCGTGAGGTTCTCTTATTTTGTCCTGATTCTCAAATTAAAACAGTTTTCAAAAGAGTTCCAATATTTTGAATGAGAGAGTGACTTTCAAAATACGAAGAAAAACACCATTTACAATACAATATATAAAAAGAACTGCACCATCCATAACAGACTTTGTCCTTTACTCCAAATTTTAATCGTGGCCAATTATCATTCAACAAAAAAGAAATAAAACCGATTTCATGCCCATGGTCCTCGTCATATACTAATAATTCACATACTACCTCTAAAATAATTTATAACGTAATTTGGCAACCCTATTAAGTAGCGACATACCGCTGAACATATATCATAAACAGACGACACATGGCAGGGTACAAAAATAAAACCATTTGTCCCCTCTAAAATAACTACAACATGAACGTATATGTATATACATATAGTGAGACGAAAAGGACGACGTAAACCCAAACACCCATATAGCCACCGAAAGAATAATAAAGAATCCTTCGCTTACAGGCGCAGAGCATTTTTTTTATTCTTCTCTCTGCTTTCTAAGGACGAATTTTCACAATTTTTATGTTCACGTAACTTTATGAGGTAAATGTCCATATGAAACCCCTAGCATCTCAGCGCCCCCTGGCCGTGTCGTCATCGTCTCGTCCATCTCGGTGCACATAAAAAAGTCCCAAGGTATGAAAAACCCTTCGTTTTTGTTGTTGTTGTGAAAAAGCTGGCAAATGGCGGTCGCTGTTGGTCCAGAAGTCGAAGAAAGAATAGAAAGGCCCCTAAAGGGTCGAAACATCATCTCTGTGGTGATTCGAATTTCGTTTTTTTTTTCGGTAGGCAGGCAGTAGCTAGGTAAACATTCATCCGACATTGGTAAGGTAATTGTGAAAAGGTACGAATGCGGATAAGTGTATCTCAAGTTCAGTGGTATACTTTACGAACATACGAACATAAATGGAAAATTTAACATCGTTATTTCGTTCAGACGATGGCTGTGCACACACGCCCACACAGGCAAATGAACATCATCTTTTGACCAGAGAGTTTGAGGTGGCTCTGAATTTTTTTGTTAGGCGGCAACTTTTGAATAGTTTATTGATGGATGTAAAGAGGTTTTAATGGGACAAACCATTCTCCTGTCTGCAAGCAGTCAGTCAGACCATTTAGGTTTTTGTATTGCTATCCCTATTGGGCTGCTGGAAGACTGCCTGCCGCCGTTGGGGTTTGTTCCATGTAGGAAGGGAATGAAGCTATCAAAGCGTCCATGTGAATCTCTAGGTTTATGATTGGAATTTATTAGAAGTGAAAATGAAAAGCCTCCCCATCTCACTCTCTTTTTCTCGTCGTCATAATTGTGGGTGAGGGTGTTTTTAGTTGATGATGTTATTCGTATACTGTTGAGGAAGTGATGAAAAAAAAAATCGATTTTGAGCCTTGCTTTGAATTCCAGAATGAAAGATGTTGCAATAGAGGAGACGGACCGGCGACGACATTGACTGGAAAAGATGAGGAAAATGTTAAATATTTTAACATACAAATGGGAAATGACAACCAGGAGTCTCTGATTTTAAATGGATAAGCTGTTTACGTGGCCAACAAGATGCATAAACTATGATAATATCCAGTATTTAGGAGGTATTCGCTTCAAGTCTATTTTTGGGAGAAGAGTGATTTCGTGGCAGACCCAATGGAATTATCTGGAGTTATAGCAGCCTTGACGATGAGTAAGCTCTATCGATTGGATATTCCATGTTTTATTCATTTAAATATAAGAATTGATGATTCATGCAATAGTTGTTCTGTTACAGTTGGATGTGATTCTTTCGTGAAAATCCATCACTTGAGGATGTGACGGTGACACTGACAACAGGGCGTAAGATAAGTCGCTTTTAAGTGTGATAGAAGAGGGAAGTGGTTGGTTGTCTGAAAGTACGAACAAATTCTTTTCATTATAGGTACCCAGTTCTGGAAAATGACAAAATTTCCTTTGGTTGTTCTAACAAACATCAAGTCTATCTTATAAAAGTTCTGAGAAATCGCCCAGTCGACATTCCTTGAGAAAAAACAAACTTTCCTGCGTTCTTAGCCATTTGACTGATGGTTACGAACGAAACCAAAGGGTTGATACCGATATTTTCCTGGCCATAGCGCCCAGCTCTTTCATTAGAAACCTGCGCAGTGGAACGTCGTTATACACATTTTCTAAAAGTCAAGGATTGGACAAAAGTTATAGGATTCGTCGATGATATAGTCGCAGTAGTGACTATTTAGACAACCTGAAGTTAGGTTAGGTGTTAGGTTTGTGGGCTGACGTGGATTTGTCAGTGCCTAGTGCCACACTCAGGTCAATACTGATCCAATGTGATGCATCTACAGAGTTCTTCTTCCGTTAAGCCCATTTTCTTCATATGGTGCCGCAGAGTATTGTGCCTCGTTATGATACCTACGTGGGTGGACTATCCTTCCGCATTATCTTCTCGGTTTTGGGTTCGTTGAAGGTCGGCCATAGAATTCTTGTGGTATTACAAGTATTTGAGGTATAACCTATCTAGCGTTCGCCTCTCTTTTGGCTTTTCTCCCTGCTTCTAGCTTGAGTGTGCAGGGCGGGATGTTCACAGAGCTTGTTCTGAAACAGAAATCAAACCTTGTCTTGCTAATTCGTCGGCTTTCTCATTGCCTGGAATGCCTTCATGTCGCGGAACCCAACAGAGCTATACTTTGTGCTGTGTACCAATACCAAGAGCCTTGAGTTCTTTGCGACAGCACTTCACATGCTTCGATTTTAATTCTGGTGCAGTTATGGCTTTTATTGCTACCTGGCTGTCGATAAAGAAGGTAATACCTCCAGATGGTATTGCCCTTGCCACAGACTCACGGGCTGCTGTTGTCACTGCTAGGACCTCTGCTTGGATAACGCTGCTGTGGTCGGGGAGGCGCATCGATTTTGATATACCAAGAGACGACACCTGACCCTACCCCAGTGTCCATTTTAGATCCGTCTGTAAAAACGGCTATGGTTTGCGTGCTAGGTACGAGTCTAGAAAGGTCTTGTAAACTCTAGGTAAAGCGATGAGGTAGTCTGTGACAGCTATACGGCCAAAATATTTCTGTAGGATCATCGAATGACCCGTTTCGTTCAGTTTCCAGTTTGCTGATTGGCTGATTCTCTTTGCACTAATTGCGGCCGATAGTTGTGTATAAATGTCTAGCGGAAGAAGGTTGAGTATAGCCTCAAGAACCTGCGGTTGCAGTTGTCCTCATCGCACTGGTGGTACCAATGCACGCTAGTATTTGAACCTTCGTTAACGCTTTTAGATAGGTGGCATTGTTGGTTGCCGGCCACCATACGAGACTGCCGTAGGTCAGTGTAGGTATTACTATAGCCGTGTACATCCAGAGCTTGATTTTGGAAGATGGTCCCCAGGTTTTCCCGAAGATTCTGCTGCAGAAATAAAAGGCTATTGTGGCTTTTTTGATTCTTTCATTGGTGTTCAATTTCCAGCTTAGTTTTTTGTCTAGTGTAAGTCCCAGGTACTTTGCGCTATCAGAGATTCTGAGGGGTGTGCTGCCAACAGAAAGTGTAGCAAACTGTGGCATTTTTCCTTTTGTTTGTGAAAAGTACAACCTGGAGTTAACTGCAAATAAGACCATATCATACCTGCCTAATAATTACTTCTTCGTGATCGGCCAAGAAGATAGCCATGGAAGTGTCCTCATGGAACTGGGATGTGCTGGCATGTCTTAGTTTCGTGGCGAACCACTATCTATAGCCTATAGGAGGGACATTGGGAAGGGCAAAGTTGCGATTTAGGTTTATTATATATTATTGATCAACATCACTTTCTTATATGATCTAGCGATATCCGTCTGTCCGTCTGTCTGTCTGTCCGCGCGATTACGGCCGTAATTTAAGAGCCATCGACTTGAAATTTGGTATTTCGTATTACGTAAGCTTTTATCTACCAAACTGAGGCTAAGGTCGAAGATGAGCAAGATCGGATGAAAACTATTACTACAAAATATATAGCTATTTGATGTTAAAAATTAAATTTAAATAGCTGCAGTAAAGATACCAAGTTTAAACTTTGCACATATTGTTTTAATAATATTTAAATTTGTTTGACAAAAAATGAGGTCGAATAAAAATCACCCATGCCTCCCATACAAATAAATAATTTTTTAATACTAAAATATTTTTTTTATTTTTACAATATTATAGTACCGGGTATTTGAGCTTCGGCATAGTCGAAGATAATTGTCTTACTGGTTTTTGGTTTGATTTAATTTGGCATGGAATAAAATGTTTGCTGAATAGGTGGCATACGGTGTATGGGCAAAAACTACCCCGTCCGACGACCTGCGCTAAAGCTATACCCCTGTGGCTCGACACTGCCGCACAACAATGAATAATTTATTATATGAAAACCTAAAATAATTTATTTATGTATGTGAAAACTACTTGTATATAATTTTGAAATCTTAAATTCTGGCTCATTTAGCTCATACCATTAGGTACTACCGAAACTTTGAACCATACAGGTAAGCGGCAAATTCCTTACCTTCCAGCACTCATCATAATCCCCGAAAACTTATTAAACTACCTATTATTATATTCTCTCACTATAAGCACGGATTATATTCCGCCCAAGCACACACATACGAAGCGGCAATAAAAAAAAAAAACTCATCTTAAAATCCTACAAAACGATCCAAATCTGCATCTCTTACCAACCACTGCAGAAGTAGCAGCCACCATCGTGGATCATAATCCTCAAAAGCGTAATTAAGTTTCCGCATGCACAAAAGTTTCTTAATTTCAATTTAAGGAATTTAATAACTTTACGATTTATTGCGAATTCGGCGCAATCCCGGTTTTTCGATTCGATGAATTAAAATATACACCCTCACCCCCTGCCACACCCATCACGTGGATGCCTTTTCGGGAATATTATAGTCTAGCTTCGTTCGAACATATACACTGAGATTAAGAGCGGCAGTGGCAGCAGCTATTTCAGGGCGGATCGGATAAGCTGCACATTCACAAGCAATACTGTATGTTTAAAATATCCATATGCAGTATAGTATACCTATGCGAGGCACACAGAGTGGGGTGACTTTATCACCCCCGAGTGCAGATTTAATCATGTGAATTCGTACATAAAAGAGGCGTAATTAATACTCTTCATGCTCTGGTTGAATACATTTTTTTTTTCTCTTCGCGTGTGATATCCTTTTTCGCCAGTTTCTCACACTATTTGGGGTTTTTTTTTTTTGCTACTCCCCCGGTTGTATACGGTTTTTTGGTCCCTTTTTCGGAGGTTAATGGCAAAATGGGGGTATTTTGCTTTTTTTGGCCATTCAACTATATGCGACGAGAAAAAGGAACCAGGAGTGATATATTTTTCGGTCGCTCGGACGGTATACAAGTTTATGGGCCGTGACAAAAAATGGTTCCTATATCGTTTCTCAACGTGCAACCTTACTCTTGTAGACAAAAAAACAAAAATGCAGATACATATATAGAAAGCGGCTGCAGAAAATTGACGACCCTACGAGCCGTTCTTTGGTTTGTTAGTGGGGGTGGTTCTCCTTGCTTATTTTTCTATTTACTTGGCTGGGGGAAAAAAAAGTTTTTCACTTTTCAAAAGCAAAAAGAGGAAAATCGTTTGAGAACTTAATGGCCAGTCTTGCATCGTGATGCTGTATTGTAAATATACAGTGTGACGTGGAAGTAACTGGCTTTGAGTCAGACGACATTCTGCCACCAACTTCCCAATGTGGTTCTGGTTCTGGTATAATTTATAGCATCAGTCAGACGGTTTACCGGCCGAGCAGCGGGAGATGACTTGGTAGAGAGCATACACCAACTCGTTTCTAAAATTTGGTCAGAGGAAAGTATGCCTGATGAATGGAGCCTCAGCATTGTTTGCCCGATCCATAAGAAAGGAGACCCTCTAAACTGCGCCAACTATAGAGGCATCAGTCTCCTTAACATCGCTTACAAGATCCTGTCTGCCGTACTGTGTGAACGCCTGAAACCATTTGTCAACGAACTGATTGGACCCTATCAGTGCGGTTTTAGGCCCGGTAAGTCCACAACCGACCAAATATTCACACTACGACAGATCCTGGAGAAAACCCAAGAAGTCCAAATCGATACTCACCATCTATTTATCGATTTTAAAGCCGCATATGACAGCATTTATAGAGACGAGCTATACAGAGCCATGTCTAGTTTTGGCATCCCTGCCAAACTTGTCAGAATGACGATGGAGAACGCTCGCTGCTCCGTAAAGGTCGGAAATAATCTCACCGAGACCTTTGATGTCAAAAAAGGATTTAGACAAGGTGATGCGCTGTCATGTGACTTTTTCAACATCATACTTGAGAAAATTGTGCGAAACTCGCAAGCCAACACCAGGGGCACAATTTTCCAAAAGTCTGTGCAACTACTTGCATACGCTGACGACATTGACATAATTGGCAGAACGCAGCGAGCTGTTACTGGTGCGTTTGCAAGTATTAGCACAGAAGCGGCAAAAATGGGTTTAGTGGTGAATGAGGGCAAAACAAAGTAATGCTGTCAACAAGAAGGGACACACAACATCGGCGAATCGGACAGAACGTCACGATAGACAGCTATAACTTTGAGCTGGTTAGGGACTTTATCTACCTCGGCTCCGCTATAAACTCTGATAATGACACCACAGCAGAAATCAAACGAAGAGTTACACTTGCCAACCGCTGTTTCTTTGGCCTAAGAAGGCAACTGACTAGTAAGGCCTTGTCAAGAAACACTAAGGAGACTCTATATAAGACCCTCATCATCCCAGTCCTACTCTATGGCGCAGAAGCATGGACGTTAACAAAGGCGGATGAAGATCTTCTTGGTCGTTTCGAACGCAAAATTCTTCGAGTGATTTTCGGTCCCGTTTGCGTTGACGGGCTTTGGAGGAGAAGATTTAACAGCGAACTCTACGAGCTGTACAGCGACATCGACCTGGTCAGAAAAGTACGTATCAGTATATAAAAGTATTGCCCTTAAAGTAACCAAAGTATCTGTTCGTCCTCATATGACCAGGATCACGTTTAAATACTTTTAACATTTTTATTACTATACCTACTTTTGACAGCTAGTATACAAAATTTTATTACACACTGTTCTTTAATACACTTCATAGTCTGAATAATCCTTCGGATAACTTATCACGGTTAGTGCTTTAGCATAAAACTTTCGAATCTCATCTTTACAGCTGGAAACTATCAAAATCATCAATAAAACTTACCTACTCCAGACAGGTGAAAGTTTGAAAACTATCTCGTTTGGAAGAGGCATTTTAAGTTTACGAGTTAATCGCAATCGTATAAGTTAGAACCTAAAGAGTTATTATTTTTATAGACGGAGTTAGAAGACCGAATAAAAAAACTTTACTGTGTCACATTCACATTTAAATATGACAAATCCATGTTAAACGTGAATGTGTACCTACACGAATGCGCCACATTTTTTTGTCGTATCTTTTATGTAAAGCCTGTCCATGGTGTTCTTAAATGGAGCTACATCTGCCGAAGGTATTCCATCTTCTTGGTTTATTGTTGAGAATGCTTAGATATTTTAAAGTACACACATTCGAGGGCAATTTGAATTGCATATGCTTCTCTATACAAATATTTGTTTGTCATGTTTACATGAGCGGAAAATGACAAACGTAGCAGGTTTTTTTTTTTTTTCTCTCTTTTCGCGAAAAGGAGTGAAAAATTGGGCACGAATATGAAAAGATGAAAGAAACGTCCTTGGGTATACATTAAAGGAGATACCGTGTGTGTGTAAAAGAAATGATAAAAGGCTCGAGTCGAGAATGAAATGGGTTATTGTGTGTGTATGACAAATGTTTGGATGATATTTCAGGAATTTTTGGTGTAAACAAGAAAATGGGGATTGTGACTTTAATGGGCGGTTGAAGCTTTTAGTTGTTATATAGTTTACTCTGTTAAGCTGTTAACGAAAAATGTGTAGTAAATGAAGAATTTAGCGGGAACTGTGCGTGAATTGCTAATTGTAGTCTTTTTACCGCAATAATTAAATTAGACATGCCACCGATAGGTGTCGTAGAGGAGGACAGATTTTCCCCCTGCCTAATGCCTCTGAATAGTTTGAATGCTGACAGTAAATTTTCAGTATAATAATCCATTTGGATTCCACCATTTGCCGATGGAAACGAAGGTTATCTCATTCACACAATAGGTACGTCATAGATAATAGTAGGTATACAAACAACAACAACAACAACAGCAACAACACACTCACTTTTTGATGACGATTTTGGACAGAATTTTGTTTTAGAGTTTTAGGAATTCCTGGCCACTGGGCAGTGGGCACTCCCATTTTTTGGGGGCGTTTCGAAAGCAAGCAATCAATTATTATTTGTTATTTTGTTACAAAAAAAAAACTTCAATTTTCATTTATCATTTTTATATTGTGTAAGTCTGGGAGGCAGAATCACTCATATTTTTGGTCTAATAATTTCGTTTGGATTTGTCAGTCGTTTCATTGTCCTAAATTAATCGTGTGACCAGATTTTTATTTATTTATAGGTACATCCACCTATTCAAGCAAACATTTTCTTGAATTCGTACTTAGTAAATTTTTAATTTGTTTCGGTGTTTAAAATATTTCACTTTTGCTGAGGATAATATTTTAGTTAGGTATTTATCAGTATTTTGTTTATATTGAAGATATTTTTTCGGTTAGCAGACTTCTAGCAATTTGTGAATTAATATTGTGTTAATAAATCGATTTAGTATACAATATTACTTTCGTTATTTTAATACGGCTGAACATTGAAAATCTAAGAGACATTTTTCCTACACCCAAAAAAATACTAATGATAATGACTATCGCTCATCTTCATGTACAAATACAATTCTGAAAAGTATTCTTTGGCACATATCATTCGAAATGAATTAAATTCAGATATCAAGAATCTGAAAGTGAAGCCCGCTTTTATTGTATTATTAATGATTCTCGAACGGCAATCCATTAGATATCAAAATGTCTTACAAAGTAAAAACAAATACAACACATACACAAATCCATGGGTATGCATTTAGATAAACGATTTTTCTTTCTATTGTTGTTGGATGTTCATTTGAGGATAAGTTTGATGCAAAATATACATTTAATGGAGATTGATTTCCTTATAAGAAGTGTAGAAGAGAGAAGAGGTTCTTTTTCTGTGTTTTTCTTAGTTATAGATTATAGATAAAAAAATGTAGATACTATCAGCTCATACTGTTACTCATGTAGATTAGGGTGGGTCATCGATGTATGAAAAAAATTTTTTTATTTTTTTTTGGATTGGAATAGTGATGAAAATTTGATCCATATCCAAGGGATTCTAAAAAGCAAAACAAATATTTTTTAAGAAGCTTCCATCTACCCGCGCATTAATTTTAAAAATTTGTGTTTTCCCCAGTATTTCGATATTTTTCAACAAAGGCCGTTTTATTTTGAAAACTTTCTGACTAGGCGTAAGCGGCTCTACAGTTCGTAGTGAACCAAGGCTTTAACTTCTCCAGTAAGCACAGTCTTTGGCTAACAGTTCCGTACTCGAAGTTGGTTGAGGTCCCCTTCAACTTGTGCGGGCCACCTAAAGCGAGGTCTTCCTCTACTGCGATCTCTTTGCTACATGTCCGAGCCATCGTAAAGAACTAATGTGCAATTTTTGAATAGGTCAATGTCGCTGAATTGCTCGTAAAATTTTTCGACGAGTCCTCTCGTCCAAAGACCGTCAATGTAGACGGGACCGAAAATCTAAAGAATAATCTTACCGACCGAGGATAGCTTCACCCGCTTTAGTCAGAGTACAATCTTCAGCGTCATAAAGCAGGACTGTTCTTCGGAATTACGCAGTTGCTTCTCAGCACAAACAGAGGTTGGCAAGTGTTATCTATCATTTAACTTCTTTTGAGACGTTGTTATCAGGGGTGATAGAACAGCTATACCTCAAAGTTATAGCTGTCAATTGTAAGGTTTTGTCCGATCCATTGACAACAGTATATACTTGGGTTTGCTCTCGTTAACCGCTAGACCCATTTTAGCCACCTCCGTTGATTGACTTGTGACAGCTCACTGCGTTCTACCAATTATATCAATATCATCGGCGTATGTTCGTAATTCGACAGACTTTGAAAGATCGTGTCTTGGGTGTTGGCTTGTGAGATGTGAGTCTCGGTCAATCTTTTAAGTATATGATGCTGAAGAAGTTGCATGGCAGAGCGTCAATTTGTCTAAATCCACCTTGGGCAGCGAGCTTTCTTCGTCATCACCCTATACAAATGATCGAGTTTTGCAGTGATACCAAAACTATACATGGCGGGCTCTGTATAGCTCGTCTCTATATTGATGAAAATGTGGTGAGTATCGAATTGGTCTTCTTGGGTTTTTTCCAGGATCTCCTTAAATGTGAACATTTGATCGTCGGTAGACTTTACTGGCCTAAAACCACACTGATAGGGACCACAATTTCTTCAACAACGCAGGCTTCTCGTGCTCTTTCTTTTTCTTCCTGAGGATCCACTGTTGATCCCATATCTTTTGCTCGTATATAAAGCTTGGGAACAGTTCTAGTCCTCTTTCACACCGCCGCTTAATACGCGTCTTGTTTTGATGGTTTGCTACTGTTGTGCTGTCACCGATGGCACTGAATGACCTATGAATATTGAGATATGGAGTAGGAAATGGATGTCTATTGCCAGACTTGCCAACTGCACTACCAAATATGTTCTCCTTGCCTATACTACCGTTCAAACTTCCTAGGTTAGGTTATAATATTAACCTCGATTTGCTGGTATTGCTCGATTTTTTTTTCGAGGAACTCTAATAGACATTTTCTTTGGTAGCGTGTTCCTTTTTTAGAGTGGCGATACGAGCGCATATGGGGCTGATGTTCGCCAGTTTAGCCTTGATGCGGATAATCATAAGTCGTTCACTAACGTGATGATAGCTCTATACTTTTTGCCTAAGTCTGCCGCGTATTACAAACCCACACGTTCGTATGCTAGTTGTTCGGCTGCACGTTCCCAGTTTACTGTACGAATTCATGTTCAGATACGAAGATTATTGTCCTTATTTCGAATTGCAGGTTCATTAACAGTAAATAAATACTATGAGTGCTTACATTTTTAACTCAAGGTACGTTTTAATTTATTTGGCAAACAATTCTCGGATTCTAATAAAATCAACCGATTTGTGTCAGATTTCACAAAATATCCTCATATTCAAATGAAATGCGCGGGCAGACCGACAAGAAAAAAAAGTGTTTAAAAATATGTACACACATTTTAAAGCTTGGGGTTACATTTTGGTTGCTATTCCAAAACGATCGGACGAAATTTAAATTTTCCCTAATGTAGATATGTCAAAAAATCATTTCTAAATGCACTAGTAATTTATTTAAGACAAATCCAACTCTCTTTAAAACTACCTAAATAATTGTATTATCAAATAATATTTTTGCTTGGCAATAAATAAAATAAATGCAAGAGAATACAACTAACAAACTTGCTATTCAGGGAATTGGCATCATTATTAAATTCTGAACTCCTGTCAGATACTTTCTTATTTCCACTTGTTTCGCTTGATGATTTGGTGACACATTAACACACACCTTGAAAGCGATGGCTCGAAAGCATTTTTAAAAAAAGTTTATGTTTTATTTTACTAGAAAATATTTACAACTAAAAACTAAAAACCATATAATTTTTCGCAGCAAATTTCAACAACACAAGTGCAGGCTTATCTAACAGCTTATGGCCACCATTCAATCCAAATCGCATCTTGTGCTAATAATTTCACAGCTCATTAGCTGCACAACGCAAATAAGTATTATCCTTGTTGGGTGCACACGCAATTAATTGAATATCAAATTATCTGAAATTATCTTCGATATGCGATTAAATTAATTAATATGCTTTGCACATAATATCATATGTATAGTACTACTACTGGCACATAGTCCTTTGGTATCCAAATACCAAATTCTAAGATAGCAGTAGCAGTGTAGGCCTTTGTCGAGACCAAATGACAGTCATTATGGAAATTGTACCCAATATTCAAATTGGTTTTGACCAATTGTCCTTATAATGTGCACTTATCTTCACGAGTGTATTATATGAAATTGAATACTGAAAGGATGTGCACACCAATCGACCTACACGTTTGACATTTATATAGAAATACGATAATCCTTGATAGGAACTATTCAATGCATATAGCTTGAGACGTCTTCTTGCTCAGGTATGCTGGAAATTCATTTGTGGCCAATTAGACAGCAGCGCCTATGGGTGCTACGCGCGGTGTCATCATATCCATTGAGATGCTCTGCACACACATACCTATAAATGGGTTTGATGACTCTACTTAAGGCATAATGGGAGCTACTGAAGAGGTGTACGTATACTCATGCATAGGATAATGACTATAATGAGATGTATTATGTGTGTGGAATGTGATGACGTCGATGCTGATGTTATTTCATTAATTCAACAAATTTCATTGGGATATAAGGATAAGAATCAAATTTGAATTTCAAACTTGAATTAATCTGATTGATTGCAATTTGAATTGAAAATATAAAAAGGATTACTTTGAGGGCTTAAAACGTTGGAAAAATAATATAGACAAGACAAATTGGGCTAACTAAGATTGAACCAGCTAATTATTTAGTAGCTGCTGGAACTAAATCTGACAATCGAGGTACGTGAGGCGAATTTTCGTAAATAATAGTATACAATGCTGTTGAAGTCACGAAAAGGGGCCCAGTTTGATAAGTGGCCAAGTGGAATCAAAACAGTCAATTCATGTAGAATTTTCCAATTCCTTTAAATAGTAAACTTGGTCTAAGGCTAATAGAAGTGAAAATAAATTTATTCAACTAATCCTTGTCGGAATAAATACGTTTAACTTTTGACACTGTAGCTCATTTTGGTTGTTCTTTTGACCTACTAAATTAACTCTACCACACCGCTGTTGCTATCCTATACTCACAGTATGAAAATGGACTGCGAACTAGATCCGAAATGAACCCATCATACTCTGTAATCTCACCGGTACGAAACTCTCATTTTCATTGGCAATATTGCTGACTACTACAATTCATCTCTTTTTGACATTAATTCGAAAAGCTAAAAGCATCCTTTAAACACTTTCCTGGCAGCAATAATAACTGCCTCAATCTGAGCCCTTTCAGAGCTTTTAAAATATATTAAAATTCGATATTAGCTTCACTCCACTGCAGGAAAGACAGCCCTATATCCTTTCAGTATTTATGGACACACAAAGGCAGCAAATCCAAGCTATCATCAAGCGACCAAATTTTGTGGACCACCTTCTATATACTATAGACTGTGAAAAAAAAAGAGGAAATTATTGTAATCGTATTCTACATGACGCCAATAGCCGGACTACGATAGAACGATAGATAGACGGATGTAGATGTACACAACGAAGTGAGAGAGTGGACCCGCTCTATTATTCGAAATCAATTTACTGTTGAAATAGTGCCAAGAATCTCATTTTTTGGCTTCAGGGGTAATTTCATACGACTTACCCCCACAATCTCTTCTCGCAAACAGAGATCGTATCCTGTCGTTGATATTTTTTTTTTAGGTGACAAAGGTACTTTTCCGCGTGAGGTTGGAGGATGTACTACAGCATATCACGTCTCGATTCGACTGAATGAGTGAACAAAATCATTCCTATCGTTTCGTTTTCATTTCCATACCAAATGTAATGGCCTCAATTGCCTGCTGGTGGCTCCTGGCTAGAACGACACACCAAATAGATAATTTCCCTTTGGATCGCCTTCCGAAAGGAAATAGAATCCAATTATAGCAAATTATATAGAGAAATGTATGTGTGTGTGTGTATGTATGCGAGAAGGACACACAGGATGGATGAAGATTCTTAACTCTCTGTAAAGAGACGGAAGGAAATTATCCAAAGGAATTTAGAGGGTGAGCCAGAGTAATTTTAATGAAAGTGTTATTCGATAAAAATCTCTGCACAACCACTCGTCTCTCTGGTAAAAGGATGGAACCGTGTCGTCATCGTCATCATCGAATCGACCTAGAAAGCAGACAACTGGCAAATGGCAAAGCGCTTGGATATAAAAGTGAATCCAATGAAATTTCCTACAGCGATTTAAGTAGACACAGATATTATATAATATACACTCCTGCAAGGAGGTCGATATACCAGGGGCCGGAATAGGTAATTCCGAATTTAATTAATTAAGCTAAGATAGTCATACGATGCCAACAATGTTCCACGAAAAAAAAAATTCATTTAGTCGTTTTGGTTTTTAGCTTTTCTCTCACACACATCTGAATGAGATAGTGTATAATTTTAGCGACGACATTCGAATGAGTATAGGACATGTGAAACTAAACCCAGAGGGCAGAAATCATTTTTAATGACATCCACCGTGGGGGTTGAAAAGTGTCCCAATTGTATAGCGGAGTAGCAGTTGCTACACCATGTTGCACATGATGTTTAATTGTGACAAATTCTTGGAAAGATTTCAAAAATGCAGACCAAACTGGGTGCAAGATGATGACACGCGGACAAGAGAATCGGGTACGAAGAAGAATTCAATTAAATTTTATTCAAATGATGGTGATGATGGGGTTTTGCTGGTGGTGGGTTTTTCTGATGCCAAGAGTGTTTAAATTCGTTATGGGTGGTTTTGAAGATGGTTTTGAGATTTGCCTGTTGAAATGTCAAATAGGGTATGCAGTTTGACAGGAATTCAATGGAAATAAAGTAATAAATCGCAGGACCACATGGACTTTTAAAATTGATTACATTTTGTTTGGTGTATTTCTAGGAAGATTTGTTTTCTTAGAATTATTGATATACTATTTTTTTTTTTTTTTTAATTTTTATAAGAAAAGTTGCTTCGAAATTAATTTATTTTTTATAGATAGATAGGATATATGGTGAAGAGATTTTCGGGGCATACATATCTAGTCGTTTTTATACTTCACAAAATAAATTTTACCATCACATTTTGAGATTTCTAACTGTGACGATCAGATATACTATTCTTATGAAAAAAACCCGACTCCAACTCATGTAACATAACATGTACCTATGTGGAGTCATCGATCACTATGTTAATTTTTTCGATGATATGCCCATCTGTCGTTCCATTACTGTTACTAGGTTGCGATTCTTACTACTATATCTTTAATACTTTCTTCTTTATCGTCTACCCGGCCATTTTGGACTCTCTCGTTTTTAATTTGTTTATCTCCTCCGCGAAGTAGATACACTGGCGATCACTAGGATGAGGCCATACATTTTGCAATACATACATTTTGCTCCAAGCGACATGTTCTCTTGCAAAATTCATTCGATGCTCCTTGTGTACTTGCCTCAAAATAGGTTTCTTTTTAAGTTTTCTTCTCTGTATAGTACCACTTTTTCTTATTATCTGTCGGACCGTTGCTATGCTGGCTGATATACTCCCCTGTTGGCCCTTTATTTTAATCGCTGGTAGAGTAGAATTTAAAACAAGCCGTAGAATTAACCGCTTGATTTTTCCCATAGTGATGTGGATCCACAAAATAACTGTTTACAACAGTCTTACTTTTATTTAGCCTCCTTGCAATTTCTCGGCCTGAGAGTCCTAACTCCTTGAAAGCATCTATTTTTCCTCTTTCTGTCACTGTCAAAGTCTTTCCAGAACCCATTTTTTTTTAACTATATAAAAACAGTTCTTTTCAACGCTTTTTTAAATATTCTTAACAAAACTTTGAAAAGGATCGCTCCTGCAACGAAATATTCGCACTCATCTTAGTGGCGCATTTTCTTATACGCTTTTCTAGTAGTTCATTGTTTGATCTTGGGGAATTACAGGCATCGTTTCTTATTTACCCTTTAATTTTATGACTTACTGTGGGAAAAATATATATACCTGGTAGTAAAAGTTTACTTATTTACTTACTTCCAACAGGTATAAAGAGTGAAAATCGAAATGGCCTCATCCTAGTGATCGCCAGTGTATATTGAGCAAGGTAGGTAGGTAGGTAACTGAAAAAACGTCAAGTTTAAAATCGCTTGGGATAGTTCCAAACGGACAGCTGACAGGTCACTTTACGTTTCGCGTCACCTAAAGATAAACTCAACTGCACCCATAAGCATTTAACCGGCAGATCCTTCAGAAAGTATTCTTTAATATTATTTTTCAGGCTTCCGACATTACTCATCAGATCAATAACAGGATTTTCATTAGGTATATTATGTTTTCAAACTTCTAAATGTATACAAGTCGGCATTTTCAAAGGTTCCACGTGAACTCCTTAAAATATAGCTAGTTTCGATTTTAAAGAGGTCAGCAGGTCAGCATTGGTGAATTTGCCGACTGAAATCCTTAAAATTTAGCGAGTTTCGATTTGATTTTAAAAAGAACGGTCGGCTTCCTTGAATTTCCCGACTAAAATCCTTAAAATTTGGCAAGTTCTGATTCAATTTTAAAAAGGGCAGTCGGCATCGGTGAATTTGCCGACTGAAATCCTTAAAATTTATGAAATTTTGATTCAATTTTAAAAAGGGCGATCGGCATCCGTGAATTTGCTGATTGAACACCTTTAAATTTAAATTAGGTTAAATTCGAACGAATGTTTTATTCGCTAGTTTGTGGAACGCGACTTAATGATGTGGATTGCGAACAAAGTTTGGCAATTCGTGGTAAGTGTGTTTTCGTTCTCGGCAAAAAGTTTGAAAACGAAATTTTGTTATTTAAACGTTTATAAATTTGTTTTCTTATAATATATTTTGAATTTTGATGGGATAAATAATTATCCTAGTCTTGAAATAGTAAAATTCCTTCGTTCGTTCTCATGTGAATGAACCTTTAAGATACACTAACACTAGTACCCTTTTCTTTTTCTCACTCAGTGACTTCGCACCGTAAACCCGGTCGCCTTTGAAAATATATTATAAAGAAATATAAACAATCTCATTTCAATTCAACTTTTAATTACTTTTAAAATTAAAAATCTCAATTCAAAATCTTATATCTCGAAAACCACCGACCCGATTGAGCTCAAATTTACAGATGGTCTTACGTATTGGCCCATGGGTTTTTCTGTTAAGGGGCGTGCAAAAAAAAAAACATATTCTGTGGGGTGAAACTCGATGACGTTATAACTCGATAACCGCCGGGTTGATTTTCATGATTTCTATACAGTCGGCAAGCTCCTAAAATAGGTCGGCATTTCAACGAAATTCGAACCCTTGCTACGCCCCAGATGGTACTTAGTACTCCATTGAGAAACCACTTAATGCCATTCGGTGTTAAAAATGTAATAGTTTTTAAAACTCAAGGTAGCTATAGGTAGCCTTCTACGTAAGGTTGCCCACTGTCTCATTATAATGGAGTTCAACACCTCTTATAGCTTTTGCAAAATCCACAATGGCGATGTCATCTGTAAGGCTAATAACTATCGTTTCACTTGAAATCCTTAACCACATAGTTTCATCATATAAAATGTTTCAAGTAGGGTTATCTTATTTGAGCCTTATGGCACGACATCGCACGTTATAAAAGCGCCATCATTTTTGATTCCCCCTTTCCTGAAACTGCTATTTAAAGTGGCTTGCGCTCTTCTTATTATTGAGCTCATGGTAGGTCGTGACTTACCAAAATCACATTCGTGTTCCGAAAGGTATCCATTGCCGATTGTAGCCTACTGCAAATTTTTCCCTCATAGAGTTAACCAATCGTATCTATTCAATTCACACAGAATATGATAAGAGAAATGATAGCTTTGATTCCCATAACCTTTCATCAGGAACGGCTCAAGACTAATTCAAAATTCGCTCAAGAAGAAACGTTTTAAATATTTCGCAAAATTATGCATGGACGTTTTTTAACTGAGTCGCCAGAGGTTCCAGATATTTTTTTGACATCGGTAAGCTTTTTGTTGACCAATTCTGAACAAAAATTGAATACACCAGGATTAAAAAAAAAAAAAAAAAAAACAGCAGTCATCCCTAACTAATACGATTGGTCTAAGCAACGTCTTATTTCCATGACCATGATGGCATATGTTCCAAATTATCACACCTACCCTCAGTGGAATTCTGGGCTTAACACCACGTACCCGTGGCCAAACTTTCCATGTAGAACAAAACGAATAAATGTTTCCCAGCATGAGGAAACAAAAGATTCTCAGACAAAAACATCCTACCGCGTCCCTTGCAAATTGCATTACCTCTCAGATCTCACATATCACCACATCGAGCCTATCTCGATGCTGTTAAAATCCATGTAAGCCTTCGCCATAGATGTCTTTCTAGGTTCAGTGTAAATCTGCAACCAAGTGGAAGGTGAAAAAAAAAAATAGAACAATGTCATCGAATGCCTTGCTTAAGTCGTGTCCTTTTCTTTGTCACCCTATATAAGTGCACACTCTCGATAGGTAACTGACCAATGTACAAAGTGAAAATGTGGAGTGTTAAAGTGGAATATACACCGCATTCATATAAAGAAGGGTATAAAAGCCGACTACGACTTTGAAATGAGTTATGCATGAGAGCGGGTGGATTGTCTACATTACCCACGGTGAATTTTCACCTTTGTTCGTCGAAGGATAATTCTGTATTATTGGATAGCTTATGGCCCCCCATGCAATATAAATTGCTCAAAATAAACTAAGTGCTTACAGTGATAATAGTGTGTGGTCACACACCGACAGGAATTGGTGGGGAGAAGTGAAAGGACCACAGTTGTTTGTCTGTAGAAGCTACAACCACCCCCAGTTGGATATAAATAAATTGAGAAACACCCTCCGAATATTTTGGGCTCAGCCAGCGATTCGAACATTGTCTTCTTGGAGATGTGAGTGTGGTCGCTCAAGATAGGAAAACAGGAGCGGGGCTTGCGGTTTGTGTATATTAATTGAACTGACCATGGTTTAATTATTGTAATCATACCTATTTGCGCTCACTGAGCAAACCCCTACTTCCAACCACGCACACACAGACACACATTTATAAAATGTGAGTAGCTACCCAATACAAACATGAGCTGTGCGGTCATGTTTTGTATGATGATGATTATTGATTGAAGGACATTTCGTAGGCTGTTGTGCACACTCTCTTGTCGTCTTGTTGTATCACGGCAGATAGGCACAATGACTAAATGTTGGCTGTGTCGGCCGGGACGACGACGGGTGGTTTTCGGTTTAAGTGACATCATTTATGCATTAGATTAATGACTGAACGATTAGGCAGCCCGACGAGTTTACATTTTAATTAAACCAAAGTGGGCGATGGGGGGCCTACGAACGGCAGGAGAAAATTATCTCGAGCCGTCACTAAACACTGTCACCACCATCTGATGCACGAAGTTTGTGTAAATGTCAATAGTCACTCATTGACAGATGAGCTTTACGGGGGTGATATAAGTCATTATTATCAAGACAGCATATAGAGTCGGTTGTGTGTGCGTGTATTTAAGCAGTAGGTAAATGAACTCTGACATTTTGAATCTTTATGGAGTGTGAAAAGGTGTTACATTGACCTTATAAAAGGTTGGAGGTTGGACAGCGTTTATGTTTCAATCAATGTCAAGGCATTTTCTTTGGCAGGAAATTGAAATCAAGGCCTTTCAGTGTTATCTCTCATATTATTTTAAAGACGAATTGAATATGTTGTGCAGAAAGGCGTACCTAAAATTTGGGATACTTATGCATAATTATGTAAACAGGTAATTAAGTTTTACTTGGTTCCAATATAATTACAAATCTAAAGAGAAGTTAGAAGTACTTTGTAAAAGCTCTTCGCTAGTACTAAGCGTGTTTTTTTGCTATCCCATAGCGAAGCTTAAAAACATCATATTTCAATTATTTTTGATATTGGTATCTTTTTTATAACGGAATTATGCCTGAATTCTGGAATTAATTGATTTATCGTATTTCATATTAAATTATATTTTATAATCCTAAACGTTGCTATGCCAGATTCGAACACACGACCTATAGCGTTTATTTCAGTACTCTACGTCTCTGTCCACTCGAGCATCTGCAATATCCTGGTTTACATAAATTAAAAAGCTAATACAAGTAATCACAGTATACTTGTATTAGCTTCTAATAATTTTCAAAAAAAAACAAGCTAAACTTCTTTTGAGCTTTTATTGTGCCATTTTCATTCAATTGCGCAAGGTATAGCTTACATAACCTTTAAAGGTATAAATGCTAAAACACTGGCTTTCATAATCAGCTAGATTTCCAAGTTTCCCGCTTTTGAATTTGTACCATATATGTGGGATGAGTAGCCAGACGACGACGAACGAAACAGTAAACATACGGGACAGACGAACGGCACAGCAGACGTACAGGACAGACGAACGGTAAAGAAAACAGAATAACAAATATACACGACGATCGCAACCATGACGAATGAACAACACCAGGGGCCTTTACCACAAAACAACAATTTAACTTTTCAACAAGTAACTTCTTAACATATAAATTTAACAGGCGAAGTTAGTTTCTGTACCACCAAATTATTCGGTATGATAGTTAACTAATATATGTACATATAGTTCAAAGCAGAATATAGATTATATACACGATTAGAATGAGGAATTCTCTAGAATAGTGAAATATTCATAAATAGTAGGTAGTCTGAAAATTAAAGCAAACGACAACCTAAAGAGAAAAAATCTGAAAAAAAAACTCTTGTCAAATACGCCTGCCGGACGAAAAGCACATAGATAACCCGAGGGGAGCAACGAAGTTGTATGAGCAGGGCCTGCGACATGCGATAAGAGAGTTTAAATCCCTTAATCACATGAAGCGGGCCTCTTAGGTACCTACTGTTTAATAAAATAATTACTATAGTCGCCTGTTTCACTACTTGATCAGCCTTGGAGTTTTTGCTGCTGGAAATTACAGTTTGGAAACTTTGGCTTTGGAATTTTTGTCTTACAAAAGCAAAACAAACAATAAACAGTTTATAATCATGATTCGAATTTAATAGAAAATAAAAAAACACTTAAAAATCTCGAAAACCAAATCAAGAAATATAACTTGTTACGAGCTAACAATTTTCTTTTCATCAGTTAGAATTTTGCAACAATTTAACAGACAATTTTAACAATTGTTGTTTTGTGGTACAGAAACCGAGAATTCATCAAATTTCCCACTTGTTAGAAATTGTGTTAACAAGTGTTAAGACGATAGTTAACTTATGTTTTGGTGGTACAAAAAATATTGGTAATTGTTAAAATTTGCCTGTTTAACTAGACTTGTTGTTTTGTGGTACAGGCCCCAGGTGCGAGCAAAAGATATCTACACGACAAATACTACCCACCACAACGAGACGACGCGACAAAAACAAAGAGCTTTTACGAAAATGTATGTACCTTACCTACTCATGTAAAGCAGCAGGCAGGGCATTTTGCATTTAGAGTTCAGTCGTATATTGATACTCGAGCGTAGCGGTTTTACCTAGTATAATGTATAAGGGTCAATATTTCAAAATATTTCATTAATATTTTGGACCTCGAAATGGACATTTACTAAAATAATCAAATTTAATATTTTTTTGGTTACTCTGTATTAAATATTTTAAGCCAATGGGCCACCAAATTTTGTTAATTTTAAATAATTTTTTTCACGGGAATGACAGAACTAACATGGAAATGACAAAATCCTATCTTGGTAACGACGAGACATTTTCGGTTTTTTTATTTACACTTTTGCGAGGCGCCATGATAAGCACAGATGACCTTTTATATAAATTTGAAATAAAAAGTGAAAATATTTGAACATTTTTTGCAATATAATTGAGCATGTCATTTCCGTGCCCATATTGTCATTACCGTGTATGCCACGGGAACCATGGAAATGACGACATGGAAATGACATCGAAAGGTATTTCTCTAAAATAAAACCAAACTTTACTGAATATTTTCCTAAAAACGCATACAATTAATTAAGTACATAAAAAAGGCATGCTTTGGGAAAAATATTTGATTTAATTATTACATTATTACATTCAAAAACACTAACCACGGTAATGACAACTTTGGATAACGAAAACATGAAACGCCTTAACCACATGAAAGAAAAATTACTTCTGATATATATATGTGATTATTGCGAAATGTTCCAAAAACAATCAATATGTCCCGTTATTAATGTGAAATCCGCCGCCTAGTTTGCGGCCGTTAATTCAATTTTTTTAAATATTTACTTTTTGTCACGGGAATGACCATTTTTTTGGGGACAATCACTAAATACCTTCCACGTAATTTTTTAAATTTCCTTAAAATAAATTGACTGGGCCCCAGTCCTCATTGTCCTTTCTTCTTTAAGGCTTCATCAATAAAAATTGTAAACCGGCTTACATTTTACAAATAAAATACATTTGTTGAATGAAGGTACAACTTAGGACATGCCATGGTAATGACATTTTGGGTGTTTAAGTTAAAATTTCGGCATTACTATGCATTTTTATTTTTATTTTTTTATTAGTACATGTTAAAAGAGTTTCTGCAGAAACCAGTCTTAGGCGAATATTTAAAAAAAAAAATGTTTTTTAGCCTATAAATGCCTGACCGCAAAATATTAATATTTTGAAATATTGACCCATAAACTATAAAGCGAAACAATAAAGATATCCATAAAACGAATTACAGTGTGTCGAGTTTTTAATTTAAAGGAAAACAACCCGGAATCCTACATACCTATATATTTTATGTCTGGACAGATGCATTGAATCTTGAATTGAATTTCAAACAAAATCAAAAAAAACGTCAAATGTTAACTTTTATATCCGACATCCAAATTTCGACAAACATTTTCTGCTGCGGTTTTCCTGATGCTTAAGCATGTCCCATCACACACGGCACTGCATAAAATAACACTCAAAATGAAAGTTGCAGCTTCGGATATGCTTCGGGTAGGTAACTACCTCCAAACACTGGCGGAAGGTTTTACATTCCGTCGGATTCAAGATCCCAAAGGTTAGATCAATAAAGTAGAATAAGCTGAAGGAAGTTTTTTTTTATGAGGTTTCTCTAAAACTATGCTAACCAAACAATACCATCTTAACCGAATTCTTCAATAAAGCTTCCAAACAATTCAAAAAGAGATCTTTACACGTTAAGTGACGGAAATTCGAAAGAACCACTTCATTGAAGCTTACTGGAAGCTGAAACTTTGCCTACTTTCCTTAAGTTTATTGGAAGTTTATCGGAAACCGATACTAAATTACTCAATAAAATGTCCTTCTCGTATTTCACATCGATCTAAAGAAAGTAGTTACAGAAGTCCAGACTACAATAGAGAGTGTGTTTCTTCTGGAAGCTTTTTCGACAACTTATAGAAGTCAAAGCCTTTCAATGTTCAAATAAAACACGCCTATTAAAGAAATAAGTACAATATGATGTGCAAAATTGAGTCCTATTGCTTATTTCTACAGCTCCTTGGAGTGGGGCTTTGATACTCTGTCGTCTCCTTCTGCTCTACTCAGAGTCGCTATTGTCAGATAGAAAAATTCACTTAAAATTTTACCTAAGTAGCAAATTCTCCATTAGATAACCAGTTAAGACCATTCGAATTGCTTAGCTAATAGTAAAAATCGAAAATGCGTGAAAATCAACTTTAAAAATATTGAATAATGTTCAAGAAATCCAGGCTACAGTATCGGTATCGCTAAAATCACTTTCCATCTCAAAACTGTCGGTTTACCAAATTTATAGTCTTGGAGGAATTGACAATTTTTTGGTTCTCCAATTTTGAAGATACTATCTTTTTCGTTTCTAGAGAAGATTTTTTTAAGCATTGCGGATGATAGTTTCATCATAGGATCATCACTTGGAACTCTTTGTAGGATCTTTATTTGTCATGTTATATTGCCATATTTAAGGCTTTATATGATTGTCAAAATAAAAAAAAATAATAATAAGGGATTGGCAGCCCATTCTTTATATTAAGTAAGGTTCGATGAAGATAACAAACTATCGCCTAATGTTCAAATAAATTATAAGAATTGGCCTTTTATTTCTCCATTAATCGCATGGAGCTGCATATTTTTCAACAATTATAAAACTCCTCCCTGAACTCGCACCCCTACAAAAAACAAGCTGTCATAGTCTCAAAAATTTATTGAGTACAAATTTTAATTTATCATTTTGAAGACAGTTTAACCCTCAATCCGTGTTTGTTGAAAATCTTGTTTATCGTGTTCAGGGGCACTTTGTGCCCCCTTCCTATTTTCATAGAAAATTATAGAAGGTTTACAAAAAATAATTGTATCTATATATTATATAAAAGAGAATATCTAGAAAACCAGAAAACCGAATGTGCTCAAATTTTAAGAAAATCTGTGTTTGCAGCACGAAGGCTATTCTGTGAAGTTTGGTGGAAATTAGACAAAGGGGCGTGGCACCGCCCATACAAAAAAATACATTCAAAATCGTATGTCTCGAAAACCACCAAATCGATTGAGCTCAAACTTACAGATAGTCTTAGTTATTGGCCCTGGAGTGTTCCTGTGAAGATTGGTCAAAATTAGACAAAGGGGCGTGGCACCGCCCATACAAAAAAATACATTCAAAATCGTATGTCTCGAAAACCACCAAATCGATTGAGCTCAAACTTACAGATAATCTTAGTTATTGGTCCTGGAGTGTTCCTTTGAAGATTGGTCAAAATTAGACAAAGGGGCGTGGCACCGCCCATACAAAAAAATACATTCAAAATCGTATGTCTCGAAAACCACCAAATCGATTGAGCTCAAACTTACAGATAGTCTTAGTTATTGGCCCTGGAGTGTTCCTGTGAAGATTGGTCAAAATTAGACAAAGGGGCGTGGCACCGCCCGTACAAAAAAACATTCAAAATCGTATATCTCGAAAACCACATAATCGATTGAACTCAAACTTACAGATAGTCTTAGTTATTGGCCCTGGAGTGTTCCTGTGAAGATTGGTCAAAATTATACAAAGGGGCGTGGCACCACCCATACAAAAAAATACATTCAAAATTGTATGTCTCGAAAACCACCAAATCGATTGAGCTCAAACTTACAGATAGTCTTAGTTATTGGCCCTGGAGTGCTCCTGTGAAGATTGGTCAAAATTGGAGCCTCCAATATTTTCACGATTTTGTTAGTATGTATATGGATTTACAGCTTTTTTTCTTCTTGTTTTTATCCTGAAAATTACCTACTTTATCCTATACAAAATTACTGGGGAATAAAAATAATTAGTTTGTTTCTGTCCATCTGTATAACCTGTGAACCGTCTACTATATTGTAAATTCAAAAGCACCTACTACACACAAAAATGTAGGTATAGGCTCAATGCCTATAATTCAAAAATGAATAAAAAAATGAATAATTCAAAATACACATAGATACTAATTCATGGCAGAAAATATAAAATTATAATAACAGCGATTTCCATACAAAAAGCACTGTGGGGCACTGGGTGCACCATAACACGAAATCTTAATTTTTTTTTTAAATAATAACCGCACGGTAAAGCACACAAGTGCAAGTTTCATTCTTTTATTTGTATGCATACAAGGAACGAACCTTTCAGAAAATTCAGATGTAGATGGCAGCTGCGTAGTAAAAATACGTTAAACTTGGATTTGAAAATTGCTTGGGGCACTCAGTGCACCAAACACGGATTTAGGGTTAAAGTCCTCCCCTCCAAAAATGATATTCATCTGTCGCCAGTTAAAAATTAATGGCAACAAAATTGAACACACTGTTATATGTCTGCCTACAGCTACACACACAAAAAAATAAATATTATATTCTGTACACTTTTTATATAGCACCTTATCGATTTGATGAATACCTTTGAAGACGTAAGGTAGGTAGACTCGTAATGTACATTATTCACGTCGCCTCAATCTACACCCTCCTTTTTCACATTTTCATGCTCTGGTTCTCGCGCGTCTCGAATAAGGCTTTTGGATACGGTTTTTATTGAACGAATTTCTTCAATAAAGAAACCGTAACGATGAAAAAAAAAAAAAAACAAGTCAAGCTGTTTCGATGAGGTATACAAATTGAAGCGAACATTCGAACAGTTCTCGTTCTTTGCGAGTTCATTGAATGCCACTTGAATGGGTTATTTATTTTGAGGACATTTTTAGCTAAATTTTGCATAACGAAGCGCTTGTTTGGCGGGTAAGTTTGAAGTGCTTTAAAGCAGTTGCGATATGGACCGGTGCAATGGGGAGCTATAAGATGTAAATTTGGGAAGATGGAGATCAGCTGTTTTATCTAAAGGTAATGACAGTTGTATTAAAAAGAAAGTGTAAATTCGAATCCATAAAGGACTGAGTAATCAATTTGGTTTAAATTGGATATTAGCTTACCTTTGAAATACCTAACTTTGAGATTCCTCATATCCTGTTTAATCCCCCGTAAATATGGCTGCTTGCGAGTTTTAAGTCAAAAATGCAATCTTGGCTCCATCTAGCCTCAATATGACAAAGCGTTACTGTGTGACTATTTGTCCGTGGTAACATTTGCGCATTTGACCATTGTAACCGTGCGATCCCGTAATCATGTGTCTGACCATACCTGATAATGGGTCGTATGAATAAAAACTAGCATTTGCTTTGAGTAAAAGGTGGTAGCAAAGTAAAAGCACTTAGCAAATGCTTTAAATCGGTATGAATAAAAACATACTTTGCTAAAGTAAGTTCGAAAATTCGAACAAAGCATTTACTTCACTGCATGTGTCATTCCCTTGCAGTTTCTGTCAAAATTTGCGAGTGACAACTTTCATGTGGTTTATTTTTTGAATTTTTTTTATTTTGAATTTGAATTTAGAATTATTAAAACGATTTTTGAGTAAAAATTAACAAAAGCTGAAGTAATTTAATAAAAAGAGATTCACATAAATACAAAAAAAAGAGTTCAAACTATGGCCTGGGAACTGAATGATGAAGAAGAGTATTTGGAAGAGCTTAATGGTACGCATAAGTGCATAACCTACATAAATTCGATTACAAATTATAATTGCTCTGTATTTCAGCTGACGATGAGGAATTTCCATCTACTTCTACCTCCAATAGTGACCAAAACGAGCTGCTATTCGTGCAAACGTTAGAAGCAGTAGGAAAGATTTTGCTTAACAAATCGCAAACCCCAAATATAAAGGTGTTAAAGAAAAGCGCTGCAAATAAAATGTGTCATTTGCTAATGGAAAAATGCACAATTTCATATACGCCGGATCAAATTATTAAGAAAGTGGCAAATTTAAAACAGCGAGTTAAGAAGAAAGCTGACATGAAGGCGACGGGAAACAAACCCATACATTTAAAGACATCGGAACAACTGCTCTTGGACTTACTCAACGCCAAAAGTAATCCAAGCATTACTCCTATAACATGTAAGTATTTTTTTAACACAAATTGTTGGGTTAAATGTTAAATAATCAATTTCTATTTATTCATTATTATATTCTTTGGAAATTATAGGTGGATTTGAGGTAGGAATTCCTTCCACTTCCAAAACAATATCGCCAGATGTGGAAATTGTAGTATCATCCACTCCGCCGCAATCATCGGCCAAAAGACGTCGGATATCTGAAACGGTAATTTTATTTTAAGTGAGAGAAACTAATTTCTTTTATTATTTTCCTTAACAGAGTAATAACAACGATCTACAAGCAACTGTTCTTGAAAAGCAACTACAGCTTATAGAGTTGCAGTACAAGATGCTAAAAGCACAAGAAGAAAGGAGCCAAGAGCAACATGCAAAGAAAATGGCTATATTAGAAATGAAAGAGAAACTTTTAGCCGAGGAAATAAAAAGCATAGATAAGAATAGAAATAATTAATTAAAAAAAAAATATATTATAATAAATTACATTCCATAATGATTGTTTTGTTCTAAATGATTCTACCTAAGAAGTTGGCAATATTATTTCGTCTTCTTTGTAATCGCCTGAAGGTGGTATCGTTGATTTCTTCCACTCCAGACACTTCTATATTTCCAGGATTTGAAATTGGCTGTTCTGGCAATTCAAAACTCTGGATCGTTCAAATATTTAGCTACGTTATGAAGCACAAAGCAAGCTACGATGATTGAAGGTACTCTTTCTGTGGCCATTCGCAATTTTGATTGCAAAATCGGGAACCTTTGTTTAACTTGGCCGAACATACGTTCAATAATGCATCGTTCACTTTTATGCACTTTATTGTAATTTCTTTCAATTAAGGTTTGAGGATTGCGATATGTAGTCATAAGCCATGGTATTAGAGGATATCCTTCGTCACCCAAAAGAATCGCGCCAGCAATGTTTCTCTTTAATACGGTCTGAATATTTGAATTTCTCCATATACGCGCATCATGTACAGAGCCACTCCACTTACAATTAACACTGGTGAATTTTTCATATCCGTCGCATGTTGCTTGTACGTTAAATGAAGCAACATTTTTACGATTAATATATTCATCGCCATGTATAGATGTTTTTTTTATTGCAATATGAGTGCAATCTATAGCTCCAATTGCAGCTGGAAACATGAATTGTGTTTGCCAAATCGCTTGATGTCGTTTCATTTCTTCTTCAGTTGTGGGAAATTGTATCCAATCATCGGCTTGTTGGACTATTTGTTGACACACATACCAATTAGTCAAAGAAACTGTTGATTGGTGAATGCCAAGATCCTCTCCGACACCAACCTAAATATTTTAATTTTTCACTAGTTAAACTATAAATTATGCAGAGGATTTTGAAATGTTTACCTGGAAGCCGGGATCTCCTATATACCTAAGGAAAGATTTCATTTTCTCGATATTTGAAAGAGCACCACCTCGTGTCTCCAGTTTTCCTCTAAAAAAGTATTAGCCAAGTAATCCACATTTTGACGCGTGAAACGATACAGTTGCTTAAAGTTGTTATCGTAATCAATTCTTTTTAACTTATACTGTTTTTTTTCACAAACGTTAACAACAGTAGGTAAAACAGGTATAATGTGCCAACTTATTGCATCCATTTTTTTGTTTTTTTCACAAACAAAAATTAATTTAAATATTTATAAAAAAATAACACCGAAAACTCACAAGGCTAGACTGTTTTTGTAGAAAACTGTGCGCGCAAAATATTTAGCAAATGCTCTGAGTCAACAAAATAGCAGACTCAGAATTTTCGTAGCAATTGCTTTGTCTTCCATGTTTTATTCATACCAATCTGAGTAAAAGGTCGGTGGCGCCGCTTTTCGAAGATGTCAAAAGTTGGAGTTAACTCAAATCAGTTTTTATTCATACGAATCTTAGCAATTGCTTCGATTTTGACATTTAGTCTGAGTAAAAGCAATTGCTACGTTTTATTCATACGACCCAATGTATCGTCATTGGAGTGGAATTCTTTCTTATGAGGATAGAAATGACGGTAGGTCGTTTTAATCCATTTAGGAAGAAAATTCGACTAAAACATGTAAATGCCGAGATAGTCAGAGATGATCTCTTGGTCACAGTCATATCCAACGCATATAACGCAGAAAGCTTATTGTCACCCATATTGCTCCAGATCGGCTATGGTATTACCAGTCTTTTTATTTTTACACAAGTCCAATGAACATTAATTCAGTTTAGCATTGACTCCACTAAATTAAAATTCAATCCAAGTGGCATTACAATTTTTCGAAAACATATTTTCATTCCAAATCATTTACATCATTCTACAAGATATAAAAACTTTGTGAAATGGTTCCCTTCGCATAGCCTAAAAGACGGAATGTACCGCCTAAATCATTTCCTTGATCTCTTCGCTTTTAACTACGACACTCCAGTGGAACTCAAAGCCCATTCCGAAAGTCATAAAATATCAGCCCAGATATAAATGGAATAATATAATAAAACCGGTACTTTCCTTCTTAGAATTTAGACATCACTTGGGAGAACATTGGCTTTTGGGTGCCCTTAAAAATTGTACCCTGACTTCTGAGTCATATATAACCAACAAAGTCCTACTTCAACCGTTTATGCCTCTCGAAGGAGTACAAATAAAAAAAGTACCCCCCGCCATCTCGGAGAATAAAAAAAAACCTGAAACCTTTCCAAAAGGCTGTGAACATTTTTTTGGCAACCCTTTCCGCAAATGTATGTTAAAGTTGTCTGGAAAAAGTTAACTTCTTTTTTTTTCTCCGCCATGGTTTTCTTGTCCCTTCAACAGTCGTCCTGCTTGCTTACCTCCTATCAGCACCGGAGAAGGTAGGCTGTAAGTTCTGACTCGGCCTTTTAAACTTTTCCTTCTTCAATACACATCCACGTACATGCATACATTTTCTATACTTAAACGACAACCACACACAGATATACCATTGAATTCACCCTCTATACCGACATTCACCGCTACCTGTTCTACCTGCAACATTTTACATCTTCCGATTTTTCGATAAGTTGGTGTTTCTCTGGCAAGTTTTCTCTTTTTATTTCGTCTTCTTTTTTTGTGGATGGAGGGGCGCGAGGGGGACGTAAAAATAAATTTCATTTCCCAAAGATCTCCACACCGGCCGTGGGGGATGCCCAAAAATTGTGTGTGCACATTATAAGGGATGCTTTTGGTGGATGTATAGTCGCATAAAGGGACCAACCAACCAACCAACCAACCAACCACCCAATTCACCTGAGAAACAGTAACAAATTTTTTTAACGGAAATATTTCTTCTAAACTCGAGGTGGCGTGTTCATGGTCGTCGTGGTTATGGAGCGAGGGCGAGGTATAGTGGTTCAAGATTTAACTGCTTTTTCGAAACTTGTACTCCGCTACATAAGATTTAGGTTAATTTATGAGGTTAAGTTGTTTCTGCGCTGCGCTTAATATCCATTGAAAATTATGAGCGAGTGATGTTGTGACTGCAGGTGAAGGACTCCGGGTATATCTACTACGAAGGGCTGGTTTCCTTATTACTTTGCATAAAATTGCTCATCAGCGTTCCCTTGGAAACTTGTTCTTGATTGGATATTGTGACACCCTTTTAATTAAATGAACGTGAATTGGCTTAGTTAGTGACACGTTGTTTAGAGTTTTATTCAACATAAGACAGAATTTATTTTCTAGACTTTTGATTAAAATATGACAGCTGAGAACTTTCAAATAATATCCATCTATGTGCACTTGAACTTAAGTAAGTGTATATTTATGAATTCCATTAAAATGTAGATAGTTCAGGTGAGATATTGGTAAGAATCGTACGTAGTTGTCTCTTGCAACTAATTCACTCTGGCGTATACGCAACTTTTTTATTTATAATTTTTTGTTATAATATTCTTTATGAATAGGGGAGCTCTTTAAATACGGTGTTGATGTTTTGGTAAGCATGCACCGAATCATTAAAATATTATGGGTGGAAGAAAATATACCCGATGACTGGACTATCAGCTCCATATGCCCCATCTAATTTCGAGGTAGTTTAGGAGTTCACCTACATTGGAGTAAACATAAACTCCACGAATGATACCCTAGTGGAGATCCGGCAAAGAATTACCCTAGGAAACCGTTACTACTTCGGTTTGTCAAAACAACTGGGTTCAAAACTCCCAACTTGAACAACGAAATGTGTGCTCTACAGTACCCTTATCCTTCCAGTTCTGCTATATGACGCCGAGTGCTGGACGATAAACAAGAAGGGATACTGGACTCCTTCGAAAAAAAAATACTTCAACACGTCGACTACATAGGCTCGGCCACATCGAGCGAATGGACAATAATGCTGCTCCAGCTAAGAAGATCTTCGAATCCTAGCTTCGAATCCCCCTAGGTTCGAGAAGACAAGAAGGACGAAGCCATTGCGGATGCCAGAGCACTTCGACACAAATGATATTTTTTGACACGTCTCAATCTGACACGCTAAAATTCGTAAACTTCATGGACTGATTACAAAATCCAAAAACTACAGTTTTTCAGGTTTCACTTTACTTACTTACTTATCGGGCTCCCGATAAGTAAGCTCCCTGCCTGAGACACTGCAGCCTTTCATCCCTTACGATCCCGAGCACGCTGCTTCCAGCTGGTCTAAATGAAGTTTACGAATTTTAGCGTGTCAGATTGAGACGTGTCAAAAAGTATCATTTGTGTCGATTTTCATTTTCTTGCTATGATGTTCAAAAGTCCGTAAAAAGTTCGCCATCTACATAAGTTTGATTTGAAATTTTTTTGATGTTTCTTGCCTGTGTAGCTTGTTAATCAAAAAACGAAAAATAACTACCTACTCACTGTTAGAGGAATTAAATCGGTACAACTTGCATACTGTGGAAGTAAGGGAAAATGGATTTTTAATCTAATAAAGATAATAGTTCCAACGAGACATTTTTTTATCACCTTTCTAATAAAAAAAAGAAATGCTAAAACACCATTGGAAAATGCTAAACAATTTTCATCCCTCTTGAACACACTTCAATTATTATTACCTCACCACTGTGGTCCGTATATGTCATAAGAAAACATATCCTCTGGCAATTAATCATATTTCAAAAAACTCCGTTGAATGTGTGTTGTTGAAACCTTTTAACTTGGAATAAATTTCAGCAACTCTCGACTGGCAACAAAAAAAATGGTTTTGAACAGCATCGCATCCCCACTTTGTATTTGCTTTATAAAAAAAAAAGTTGCATCATATCCAGACGATAGAAAAACACAAGCAGAGAAATTAATCATTTTAAAATGACAAGCGCCCTCTTAACCGCTGTCGATTCCAGAATACCTACATATACCAGTGTGAGAGTTTTTCCTCTGTCTGTTTTGAAATGGCAAAGAATCCTTGAGGGTATCTGGTATGCCCTCATGAAACAAATAAAGCTTATAAAGTTGTGTTGCATGTCGTTAAACATTGCTTCTTGTCCTACTCCCCCTCTATACTCATTCTTCATCAACAGCAGCCGCAGCATCACTATGAAGCAAGTGACATCCGCATCCTTGATCATCATCATTCGCATACCCCAAGCCCATTTCACTCTCAAGCCACATGGTGTTGGTAATTTGGAATTCCAAGTTAAGTGGGTTTCATAATGTCATTACACCACATAACCTAAATACGCTCCTCAGCCAAACTTAATGAATTCGAAATTGAAACGAAATCAACTTCTGAGGTTTTTGCTATTTTCTGAAAATATATCTAGATACTGTTATTTTTTTTTTTTCGCTATTCCCTTCCATTACGGTTTGGGTTGTGAGTTGCTGCTGAGCATCCTCTTCTTCATCGTTCTGTGACGAATGAGGTTATGGTTTCTGATGTGCTGGTGGTGGTAGTGGTACCTACTGATGGTATGACTGACGGTGGCGATGGCAAAGTCATTCGTATACTAATGGTTATGAAATAGGCTTTGAGAGAGCGTGCTAAGTTTCTGATGTATTTGTACTAAGTAAATTGAAAATTTGCTCTTTTGAGGTTTAACTTTTCGTGTGTTTATGAAACGAGTTGATGCTGTGCTGTGTGCGTGGAGCAAAAGCAGTACAGAAGATCAGCGAATATGTGTTTTGCAGTCAACATCAGCATCTGTGGCGGCAGACAACTTATATGAATTTGTTGATGAAAAACTTTAACTCAAATGGAATTTTTGCGACCTTTGGGATATTTGTTGACGAAATCTTTTGCTAACCTTTGCATAACTTGCACACAAGTTGAAGGTTGTCGTTGAACTAAATTAGTGAGCAATGGAAAGGAAATTAATTTAGAAATGCGGTTTTATGGATTTTGTTGACAAACTTTTTGTACATTGAATGAGTTAATTTGAAATAGGAAAGGTAATAATAGAGCGGTTTGCGATGGTAATGGTAAACAGTTGTTCATATGAAGTCGTAGTGTGTGGCTATGGCTATGTCCTACAATGCAAATAGTTCTCTTTGGAATTATTTGGAAAATTCGTAGAACTTTTTAACGGTTGAAGAATATTTTTAAATTTTGAACGAATATACTAGTTTGTGAAGATTGCGAATACTGTTTGTGTACAGTGCTCGGCACAAGTATTTTGACAAAACTAAAGTTAATTCTGCTCATAATTTGAAACTTACTTCATGTAAATTTTGGCACCAATGGAAAGGTCATTTAAATTCCGTTTGAATGATTCAAAACTTTCCTTATCCCATTAAGTACTCATTTAAAAATTTTAGAATTTAGAATTTTTGTGAATGTCTACTTTTTTGACTTTTTTCCTTTGGTATAAAAAAAAATCAAAAATCTTTTCGCTAATATTTTTTATGATTTTTTGAAATTTTTAAATTTTTCCTCCTTTTCATACAAAATTTTTCTGAGATCATCACATTCAAAAAATCATAAAAAATATTAGCGAAGAGATTTTTGAAAAAAAATTTTTTCACTCACTATTAGAATTGTTTGAAAAAACTTTTTGCGTCAAAAAAGTAGACTTTTACAAAAGTTCTAAATTGGTTAAGGAAAGTTGTGTATCATTCCAACGGAATTTTAATGACCTTTCCATTGATGCCAAAATTTACATGAAGTAAGTTCAAATTATGAGCAGAATTAACTTTAGTTTTGTCAAAATACTTATGCCGGCCACTGTACGAGTATATGTAATCCCATTAATGGATGACGAGGTATATCCTTTGTCCCGACGACCATAATTCGATAATTTGTTTGGCCACCTTTTAGCTCTATTTCAATGCTAAATTTTTTTTAAATTTATCGACAGATGCCCTTTATTTTCGTTCAATATTTGCCTATTCAATTCAGTGTGATTTTAAAGCAAATAAATTCTCTTACCACATCAACACACAATTTTAAATTAACAATAACTAACTTACCCAAATTGTATGTATGCCTGAATATTGCAGGCATTTTAGAAAGGTAAAGAAGTTGATTTTACTTCCATCAACTACAGTAAAGCTGCTGACAACATCTATCATGTAATTATTTGTGTTAAGCCTTCTGTTCGTTACCCTTTTCCATACCTAAGAGCATAGTACTTTGAGGAAATCAAAAGACCTCCCAAACCCTTAAACAATAATTTTCTTAACATCACTTTTGTTAGGCCTTGTTTTTAATATAATATTTACCCACCCTATATCTATTCTCACTTCAAAAGAATTAAATCTATGCTTTGGACTGTATGGTATCCCATGAGCTGATGGCTAAAATCTGACATAAATCAAATGAATTTACTAAGCTTTTGTTGTAAAAGGATAAAATGTACGTAGTATAGTATACCAACTTTGAACCCATTTCTAAAATACTAGGGGTATTCACGATTCGGTGTAGGTATCAGGTCTAGTTTCATTGTGAAAGTGTAAAAGTGTTAAGATTTCTTACACTATAAGAAGTTTTCTCACAACCATTTTTGTGTGCGTTTTTTTTTGAAACAAATGGAAAGGACCTACAATATTTTATGGCGAGTCCGAACGGCTAATTTGGGACCTTTTTTAGGATAGTTATACTCGGAGTTTTCTCAGAAGTTCGCGAAAGGTGCCGCAGTGGAAAAAACTGATATAAATTGTATTTTTCCGGGGTTTCGAACCTGGGACCGTCGCGAGTGGTCCAGCACACAACTACTGATCAATTTTTTTTTTGCTTAAATGAAGAATTAACCAGGGTAAGAACTGCAACATCAGCGAGAGGATCTGAATATTGAGACGTTAACATATCCTGGTAAACTGAATAGAGGTGTATATGTATAATTCATAAATGGCGCTTTCAAGTCTACTTTTCCTACTGGATTTCAAGAGAAATAATTTCCTCATGTGAATGAATGCTAAGAACCCGATTGGAAAATTAATGAATGAGATTTTCTTTTCTGACGAATTGATTTAAAAACCCAAAAAATCGATGAAGAACTCAACTTAAAAGACTAGAGTCAAATTAGGTTAGGTTAAGTTAGAGGGGCAGTTTGCAATATATGCAATTTTCATTCAGAAGCTATTGAGGCCAATGCATCTAACAAAACCATTCGGATCTGTTAATGAATCTTATTAAATCTGATAGAGGTTTCGTTGCTAAATCTTCCAAGCAGTCGAAGAACCGGGCTCCCATACAAGAGTAGCGGCGTTCTTGGAGGGCTGCGCAGTGACACAGGAGATGTTCCACAGATTCTATTCCCTCTTCATCTCTGCAACTTCTGCAGACGTCATTTGTGAAGATACATAGTCATTTGGACATGTTCGTAATGGTAAATATCATCATATCGTATGATATATGGCAACAGGAGTGTTGTCCCATCGTTTCTTAGCCAAGTTTAATGTGACATAGTCAATAAAGCCCTAAGCTGCGTTGAAAGCTGGTAATACTTCTCTGTCAGCTAATAGTACGTCCTTTTCAGAGCCTGGCCAGTTTATCTGCTGCCTCGTTCCCTTCTACACCAACATGTCCAAGAACCCAGCAAAGCATTACTGTGTGATGGTTTAATGCTCTCAATGCCGAGAGGCACTGGCTTACGGATTTGGAGTTTGCCAGATTGGAGTTAATCGCTTTAAGTGCTACTTGGCTGTACACGCAGAAGGTAATTTCCATTGCTGGTAGTTCCCTGCCCCTCACTAAGACAGTTTGAGCTGCTTTCTTAACCGCGTAGATCTCTGCCTGGAAAACGCTCCACTGATCTGCCAGTCGGTATGAATGGCTGATGTCTAATTCTTCTGAGAAGACTCCTGCTCCTGTTTTATTCTCCGGCTTTGAACCATCTTTGAAGATGGGTATTTTATGACAGTACTCGGGGAGAGCCAGTCCGGTATACAGACTGTAAATTTCTTGTCAAAGTCATACCTCGGTTTCTTATAGTCTGTGAGTGGCATGAGGCCTCTTTGATCAAAGTTGTGAAGTATGCGTGATTGACCGAATGATTCGGGCTTCCAGTATGAGAGCACCTTTGGCTGCCACTTTCTTAGTGTATAGCTCGATGGGTTGTAGGTTCTGCAACGTTTCTAGACCCCGTTGTGGTGTAGATTTTAGTGAACATTCCAAGCTCCTCAAGTGAAGATGTAATCGTTTCTGTGTTTAGGTTGTTGAAAGCACCTTCTATTTCTAGAAAGGATGCCAAAGTAAATTCTTGTAGGTTTAAGGAATTAGTCGTCTGCATAATTGGACGAATATTTTTAATATTCCAAATTATTTTTTTCTTTCAAATTTACTCCTCCGACTGTCAAACTCCGTCTTTACCCAAAGACTAATTGCAACCAGGAGGTGAAAACTTTGACAGGAACAAACTCCGGCAGTTTTCGAATTGAACCAATTGAACCAAAAATTTCAAACTTGAAACATTTACCAAGCATTAAAAAGGTCCACCTCACCAAATATTATCTCTACACCATTAGTTTTCAACATACAGGACTTCAAAAATCACAAAAACCGTTACTGACTCACTCACTCACTTAGATGATGATCATCAAAATTATGAAGCACTTCCGGCCATCGTAGAATCGTGAAAATTTGCAGAATGCTAGATGCTGGTGCATACACTGGAAAAAGTCAAAAACTTGAGATTTTCCATTCAGGAGGCGTGGTATATGCCACCTTTTGAAAATCGGTTATTAGTTTATTTGGACCAATTCCAGTTACCATAGAATGTTGAAATTCGGTACAGCGCAGCGGTAGGACTTGCAGTGATCAGAAAAAAATAATGTATAACACCTCTTCAGGAGGTGTATTATCCGCCCACTTTTGAAAATTGGTTATTATTTAATTCGGGCACTTGCGATTGCCGTAGAATGTTGAAATTTGGTAGAGTGTGATCGAGCTATACGTTCACGGAATCAATCGATTTTAAACGCAAAGCAAAAACAAATTTCGTCACGTAGCTCGTTTACGGAAGAAACGATTCGGCCCCTGGTGAATTATATATAACCAATCACAGTTTGGGAAAACTTATTATTTTCAAAAATCTGACAGATAGCAGAAAATAATAACAAAATTAAAAAAAAAAAAATTCGTAATAAAATTTTAAATTTTCTCAATAGCTCAAAGTCGTCAAATGCAATAAAACCTTTTAGGTAGGTAGTTGGGTGCTCTAGTGGCGGCTGCCACAGCTTCACGTAGACCATCAGTTGGGTCCATTGTGTCCAGTCACGGGAACCTTCCATTACATACCTGTTGGAGACAAAGAATATACCGCTTTTATTGAGTCACCTAGATTTGGTATCAATCACAGGTATTCACAAGCTCTTGTATCCAGATTTCCAGCTTGTCCTAGGAGCAACCGAAGTTATGTGGAGTTTGTCGAACTACTGGAACCACCCCGATTTGAGTATGAATCTCAGGAGTTCCTTTAGATCGACATCCACCAGGTCCTTTAGTTCATCGAAGAACAAGCTGTTGAGAATCCTCTGTCTACTGTTTTTAAGGGCTGGGCATTCGCAAAGCAGATGACGAACAGATTCTATTTCTTCAACGTCTCTGCAGCTTCTGCAAAAGTCATTATGCAGTATGCCCAGCCTTTCCGCGTGTACCCCTATCGCACAGTGTCCAGTAATGACCCCCGTGAGTATGCGGATATCTTTGCAGCTAAGTCCGATCATGAATTTGGATCTCTTTTTACTCACTTCTGGCCATAATTCTTTTGCATCCCTGCAGGTATTGAGATTGGTCCAGCGTAGATTTGTTCTACTCAAGGATTCAATGTCAATCTTCCTAGCAAGCGTGCTTAGCGGAGTTTTTACAGATTTTAGGGCCATTGATGCATGCATCCTCGACCCGTTCCTTGCAGTTTCGTCCGCCTCTTCATTTCCCGGAATGTCCATATGCCCCGGTACCCAGCATAGGGTCACCGTGTTGGCTTGCGACAGTTCGTCCAGGTATTTCTTGCAATGACTTACTGCCCTCGACTTCACCACGACTGACTCCATGGCTTTTATGGCCGCTTGGCTGTCAGAGTATATAGTGACTTGTTTGTCGGCGATGTGTCTTCTCATTAGGTCCTTTGCCGCTAGGGTTATAGCAGCAATTTCCGCTTGAAACACACTACAGTCATCGCTGATTCGGAATGATTCTAGCAGGTTTAGTGGTTCGCTGAAGATGCCCGCGCCCGTACCAACATCCATCTTAGAACCATCGGTATAGAGGGCTATCTCCCCTTCTTCTGTAACTGCATTATGCTCCCATTCACTTCTGTCCGGAATTCTGGTTGTGAATCTCCTTTCAAAAGCGAGTGTGGGTGGTAGATAGTCTGTAGTTATCTTCTCCTTCGCCGCGCTCCATTGTGCTTCGATAGGATAGGATTTGGATACCCATATTCCAGACTCTCTTAGTCTGATTGCGGTTTTGACCGCTCTACTGCTACAGTAAATATCCAGAGGGGTGAGGTTTAGCATCACCTCCATTGCTGCGGTGGGTGTTGTTCGTAGTGAACCCGTTATCCCAATGCATGCCGCCCTTTGGACTTTAGTGAGGTTTGCGAGATGGTATTTTTTCTCTGTGGCCTTTCACCACACGATTGTACCATATGTTAGGAAATAATAAAACCTTTTAAAATATTTTAAAATATTGAATCTTCATCTTCGGAAGACATTTCGTTCAATGTCGCGATAAAATTCTCATTCTCTAAAATAAAAAATAAAAAAAAATAAAATAAAACAAAACAAAACAAAAACAATTTGCCCTCAAATTGACGGATGTCAAATTATTTAGTGCGTACCTATCTACTAAGAGATAATAGGTACTTTTCTAAGTTTATTACCAGGTGACAACGATAAAGTGGGCTTTATGTTGACTATAATTTAAAAAATACTAGTACTGATTTTGTCACGTACTATAATAACTTTAAAGTATACTTTATCTGACTATAATTTTGCGCCAGTGAAATCACACCAAAAACATAAGACCTTGGCGTACATTTAGATCTCATTACTTTTCGTGGCTGACTTACACAGTTTTTTTTTCTAGATAACAGAACTTGGCTTTTTTTTACATTTATGTTTTTGGTGTGATAAGATGTAACTGCCTCAGTGACTATCAAAATCTCTTAACTCAAAGACACTTCTCTCATAACAAATTCTCAGGTAGCATAGCAATAGAGTTCCCACTGTAATGTCCGACATATCGTTTTTTTTTTTTTTTTTTTTTTTTGCTTTTTCTTCTTATAATTTTTTGAAGAATAAAGTACACTACTGGGTTCTATGAAACTTTCTCGTTTGTTGGAATTTTGGCTGGATCAGCTGTCTAAATTGGGAAAGACAGTTTTAGTATTTTTGATTAAATTTTTGCTCAAGAGTATTGTACCCGATAAAATAAATTTTGCTCAAAAAAAAAAAAAAAAAAAAAAATAGTATGAGTAATAATAACCATTTGTTTGAGTACATAAATATCTACATATATTTTTTTTTTTGTGGAACAAAAACAGTATTGGAAAAATAGGTTTGATCAACCAAAATCGGCTCAAATATTTTGCACGTCGCAATGATAAATTAATACCCATTGAAAATTTTGCGATTGCTAAAAAGTGATAATAAGTTTCACACAGGACTTCGAATGAGCTAAGGCGAAATTTACTTCCATAATTATAAAAATCTGAATGAATGTAGAAATGTTTTTTTTTTTAATTTGTTTATGTAGGTATTATTATTTCAATTGAATTTCTTTAAAATAAAAATTTGTTTTATGCTTAATTGGAAAGTTTATGCAGCTTAAAAGCAAACTACAGTTTAAAATCGCTGCCAATCTAACTAATCCCATGTTCTCAAAATGGCTCAAATTTCTACCTTCTTCCTTTGCGTTACCAGAAATTCATCAGCACCAAAGTCGACGGAGATTATTTATATACCTACTGGCAATCATGGTTGTGCTAACAAAATATCCCTTTAAGTTTAAGCATACTCATTGTAATCCTTGTTCCTTTACGACAAAGTCGCCCTCTATATAAATGGAACCAGTTGGTAGGTAGGTATATATACATTTGTCAAAACATTAAATTTTCATTTGCTCGTCTCGCCCATGCGGTCGTCCACAAGTGCCTGCGATTCCATGAATATTTTCCATTCCTGTTTTGCTCCTTTGATATTCACAGCAATCGTTTTTTTTTTTACATTATTTGCATGTGTTTTTTTGTTTGTCATCTAATAAATGCTCTCCTGGATACAAATTGTTTGAGATTTGGTGGCGGCCAGGTTTTCCGAAGCCGCCGACATCGGGTGCACAATGTGTATCTCGACGCGAACAATGTGTAACATAACCCCTATGTGTGCATGAAATCATCATCAATTATAATAACTACGGTTACAGTATAGCAAAGCTAATTTTTTTCTACCACAATATGCCTGTAGGTTACTATTTCTCTTATGTCCATTAATTAATTCAAAACGATAGAGATGGGAACGAGAGTCGGGGATCTAAAATTGAATTCCATAAATCCATTTGGTACCTACTGGGCGCGCAGATAAATTGCCTTCGATTGCGCGTTTATATTATTAAAAGGAAATCGATTTTTTTTTATAAACTTCATCAGTAAAAGCAGAACAATGAAAACCGCACAATCTTGCTTTCTGTTACATTGTACATTCATGTTGCAATCGATTTTTAGTTTTTTTTGTTTCCTTATATTTTCCTCTTGTAATTTCTTGTTCGTACATTCTATTTGCTTGTTATTACAATGTAGCCGGTAGGACCTATGTGGTTATTTTTTTTAGTGCCTACCTACTTATAGGAGGTGGCCCGAATTTGATTGCAGAAGAAATACGAGGGGAAAAGAGTGACCGATGATGGTCTGTGGCAACAGCAATCTAGTTTCGCCTCGCCTTTGTTGGAGAGAGTTGCTGTTTTGTTTTACAACTCAGCATTAATTGAAAGTTTTGAAATTTTAACGTTTGCACATCTAATTCCACTCGATGAAAATCATCATGACCTATAGAGTTGTACAAAGTACCAAACGAAAAAGGGTGTAGAGTATGTGTGACAAGAAATGACTTAGTTCTGGATTTGTATACAAAAACGGTTCTGCAACTAAAACTGTCATACTATATGAGTTTATATCCAATTCACAAAAGTTATAGGTCCTATAACTATATGTCCTGAGAGGAATGAAACGCAAGATCTTGGCGGCCGCCATGGGATTGATTCTCATGTATATTAATATTACTAGAGCTATGGGACCCAGCAAACGTTGTTTTGCCTGCTCGTACATTTTCATTGTCCGTCAATTATTCTGCGGTCGTTTTATTTAATCGATGTGCCCGAACTGATTCTGTACTCCCTGTGCTTCGACCGATATTTTTCTTCAGTCGTGTGCCCACGAATTCTACTGTCTAGATATATTTTTTCCCATGACTGTCGAAGAAAAGCGTTTTAAATGTATTTTTCTTGTTATGAGAGGTGTCACGCCCTCTTGTCCAATCCCGCTAGGTTTTGTAAAATGCTTCAATCAGGCAATGTTCAGATGTAATAATTTAAATAACTTTGTTTTAAGGGTGGTACCATGGCATGGTCCGTTTTTCAATCCCACACACACTTCGCGCAGTTGGTTGTTTGGACAATGCACATCATTGTCTACAATTTTACAACCTAAGCTCCCATGGGTATCGAGCAATAGCATTTAAAATGTATATTTTTTTTATACGGGAGGGACCACGCCCCTTTATCAAATTTTCACCAAATGTAAATCAAAACCAACCTTCCAAATTTCATTAAAACACTTTTGGGCCAATAAGAAATATTTTCTTAAAATTTGAGTTCAATCAGTTCAGTAGCTTCCTAGATATACGATTTTTTTGGTTTATTTCATATGGGAGGTGCCCCACCCTTTTGTCCAATTTTCAGCAAATGTAAATCTAAACCATCCTTAGATCCACTCAAACACACACAAAATTTTCATTTTCAAATCGGTCCAGCCGTTTAGGAGGAGTTCGATTACAACACTCGCACAGAAGAATTATAGATACACGAGCGGGCCCCGCAAAACGTTGTTTTGCCTGCTCGTACATTTTTTATTTGACATTTTATTCATGATATTTTTTGTTGGGTGTATATTATTTGAAATTTTATTCATGAGCTTATTCTTTCTTATTTAAATTTTTTTTTTATTGTTGAGTGTTTATTATTTTGACATTTTGTGGAATCGGATGGCAGCGCCTACCGGGTCCAATTGTGAATTTAAACCATCCTTAGTACCATGCAAAAACACATACAAAATTTCATTATAATCGGTCCAGCCGTTTAGGAGGAGTTCGGTTACAAACACGTACAGAAGAATTATATATATAAAGACAAGATATGGCTCAGGTTGTTCCTAAGTGGCTTTTATTTATTTTTATTATCAAAAAATTTGGATCTAAAATGCTCGAATTCCAGAAAATTGTAAAAACCTAATATGTATTTTATTTTAAGGATAAATGGAAAAGATTTACAATTTGATGCTACGACCAAATTGAAAAGCTTCCTCGGGACAGTTGCTATACACTTTGATGTTTGTCAGGCTTTCTTAGCTTGAACCTGAGACCTCTAGATATATTTACTGAAATTCAATTCGAATTCATTTTAACTCTATTCATAGATGTATCTTTTCTTTCTAGACGGATTCTAAGTCATCAGCATTCAGCTCATCAAGTTGATAGTCATCATCATCAGCAGCAGCATCAAAATCAACCTCAGTAGCAGATCCTTCTGCAAGGATTCTCATCGTGCTTCCATTGAAATGAAAATCTACAGCATATGTTTACTAACTAGACATTATTCCATTAGATTGTCCTCTCTGCGTTATCCTTGCTTCTTCTCCTCAACTAGTTCGCAACAAAAAAAAAAAAATAAAAAATCCCCTACACACATATACATTTGCTTTTAAGCCTGGACACATGGAATGATGTGCGAGACATCCAGTGGCACAGCATCAGCCATGATTTCCAAGTGGGACCGGTAAAGTGAGGTCTTACGACTACTAGAAGCTGTGATGATGCAAAACAGGAACCAACTACATTCGCCGGATAGAATGAGAAAGGGAAATCACCAAACAAACTGTACACAGTATACAGTTGTCAGGATAATAATAGAATAGCAGGGCCTAGTGGAGCATTTCAAAACAAACAGAGGAAAGCAAAACAAAAAAAAAAAATATAAAAGGAGAATGATTTTTTTTTTCTATATCTCTCTTCAGTTGTAGGCTGAAACTGAAATCACCCAACCCATCTTGCCACTTACAGATACACAGATGCACAAGACTGCCGTGCCTATACATGATAGGACTGTAGTTGGGTTGTGTTGGGGGGTTTGTTATAGTGAAAGGATACGCTAAAGCTATACCCTTCCTAAACAGAAAAGCAGAAAAAGAAGAATGCAAAAAAAAAAAAACGAATAAAAGCGGAATGTGTAGGTATAATGGGCGCGTCTAGGCGTGAGCCAGTTTTCAACTTTGGTGTTTGCTCTCTTCTTTAAGCGAAATTATTTGAATGCAAATAGCACATTTGCAAAATTTATAAACACACAGACATTCCATTCATTCGCAATCATTGAGTGGGAGGCGGAGAAATGACGGCACAAAATATAGCCGCCACGAGACATGTCATGGACTTCAACTCTGATACAACGGTTGAAGATGTGAGAGTATACAGCTGTGGAGGGTGGAATTATTGGCTAATTGGGAGGAAAATTGATAGGCGGCCTATTTATTGGGAATCTGAAATTGGTTCGGGGTGTATTTTTTGAAAGCAATCTTTTTTTTTATGCATCTAATTTGAGTTTATGGGTTAATAGGGATTTGACGTCAAGTGGGCTGTTTAAAGTGGACGACATTTTTAAGTAGAAATTAATTTAACGCACACAAATGAAGGATGAAGCTTTTTTTAATAAGCCTGATCACTGTATAGTCAATTTGTTGATTTTTCAAATTGCCTATTTAGTTATTTTTGTTGAAACTCTTGTTTATCGTGTTTGGGGACACTTTGTTCCCCCTTACTATTTTCATAGAATATTATTATATAAGACCCCTTATGGCCCATAATGATGGACGTTATCAAAGGCCAATGAAGTTTTTCGTTTTTCGGTCCCGTTTGCGTTGACGGGTTTTGGAGTAGGAGATTTAATAGGGAGCTCTATACGAGTTGTATAACGATGGCTGGGACATGTAGAGCGATTGAACACCAACGCTCCATCCCGAAAAGTCTTCGATTCCGCCCCGGAGGGACAACGCAGTAGAGAAAGACCTCGCCATAGGTGGCGTTTGCAAATGGAAGGAGACCTCAACCAACTTGGAGTCCGCAACTGGAGGCAGTTAGCCAAAGATCGCGCTAACTGAGGAGCCGTACCAGGGTCCACCCAGGACTGTAACGCCACCTACGTATAAGTAAGTATTAAGAAGGTGAACAAAGCTTAACTTTATTTATTAAAAAAACATTCTTTCAAAATTATAAAATAAATATTTAAACTGGAGAATGCGTTTTGGAACGCTTCGACCGACGGTTGCAGTCCAGAGGAGCAAGATGGTGATTGTGACAGGTCCATACCCAATTCGTCATCATCCTCATCCTCTGTATTTGCTACATAGCAACGATCACATAATTATTTGTATGTACCTATAATGCCTGGAACAAGTAGCGGTGTTACACAAATTGGAAACTGCGGTGGTTTTGTGTCTCCTTTTGAGCCTTTGCCATCGACTTTGCATGACACACATCTTTGTCGTACATTGTTTGAACGTATCTGTGGAAGTATACTGGAGTAAGAGATTAAACTAATTCAGTGGCCTAAGATTTCAAAAAGTATTTTCTTTTCAGATAGATGTTTTATTGGTTGGTTAAATTATACATCCGATAAGCACAAAGATGTGCCACATCCAACATATTATCAAATAACGTTATGGGCCAGAGATTAATTTTGCGCTTATAAGTGTAGATCTGGATCATTTGATCAAAAGTATGATCTCCTCCTTTCGTAGTCTTGTAGTCGATGATAATCTGAGGCTTCCTGGTGTTCACATTGATTGCTTCAACAGCGTACGCCGTTGATAACGTTGACGTTTTTCTTTGTGTCATAAGATACATAGCTCACCACGCACATTGACTCTGAGAAGCAACAACTAGGAGAATAAGCTTCTCTTCGATTTTACTTCGTAACTCAGGTTTATTCGATCAAATTGTGCTAAAGGGATACTAGTAAAAAAGTGTCCATTGTAATATTGTAACCACTATCGCGGTACCGTTAAGATAGAATATTGAAGGACCAAATCTGTGGAATATCGATGATTCACATTGAAAATTGTCATCACTTAAATTGTTAATTCCATGAATTTTCTGTGTTGTATAATACATTTTTGTGGGATTTTACCTTTTATCTTAGTTATATAAAAGAACAAATTGTAAAATATGCTCTCTCTTTTACTGAACAAGACTGATGCTGAATTGAATTTTTTTTTCGAAAATTAAAAGAATGATCCAGTTCCACCAGATTGTGGGAAATTTTCCTTTTTGAGGTAATATTTTGTACTAATTCCAAATCTTACTATTGGCATCCCCTGTAATCTAATTTGACTGAAAAAGGAAGTTTTGTGTGGAAGTTTTAAATTTTACCGTAATATTTTTTTTTTATTATTTTAATTTTTAATTTTTTTGTTTTTGTATTTTTTATTTTTTTTTTTTTTTTCAGACGAAACTGAGCCCGTACACAGTAACAGCGTGGTGTGGTGAGTTTTACCCACTTACCCTTTCTCACTTCTTCCCGTTACATGCGGTATCGTCAGTTTGTCGCCATAGCTCAAAAACATATAGCTTTTTCATCTAGAATATTGTATAGCCCGTCCCACCTTAAGTGTAAATTTCTTGTGCAGGTCTCTTCACATTAGGGATTTTATTCTCTTACCTACAACAAAACTACTTTTCCAACCAGAAGAACAGAGGGAAATTTGCTGGGTGTTGTACTTCTCAAATAGCTATGTGTTGAGTAATGAAAGCCAGAGTTCTGAGTAACTTTACTATAACAGCGTGGAACCCACTATGTATTAAAAAGGGTTGAAATGGAATTTTCGGTATACTTTGTGATAAAGTAGAGAAAAGCATAGCATTAACAATTTCGTGCGATCAAAAATCCTTAAGAAAAAAAAATTTACCTTTAATCTTTCTTTTGCTTTGGGACGGGCTATACCATACGTTAGATAGAGGGTTTAGGCTAGAAGGTTCTCCACTTTTTTTATAGAGTTTATTATTCTGCTGAAGATGATTTTTTTTATCTCTGCCGGGTGCAGTTGGTCTCTAGAGAAGATCTCCCTTCTAATTCCACATTCGCATAATAATGTTATTTCGTATTCTTCAATACATAGCCTGCATTCCGCTACATTGGCTAGATTAATTTTGCTGAGGTAGTATTTTAACCCATGATAATATCTATGAGGAATCCTATACTAGGTTTCTGATTTCATGCCTGCTATATGCATTGCTAAATCTGGGATATTCTGAAAATATGAAATACATTTTGTTTGTTGCCACCTTTTATGGCTAAATTTTTAGGCGATTTGGCGGTATAGCAGAAAGTTTCCGGTCTCGTGAAAGGAGTTTCTGAGCCTATCCTGGCCAATTTGTCGGCTTTTTTGTTTCCTTCAAAGCCACCATCAATTTGGTACTGTTCCCGAGCCTAAGACTTTGAAGGGTTTTGAAATAGTATAATACTGACATGATAGGTGAGCTAAGGACCTTTACAGGTGCTTGACTGTCCGGGAATATATAGGTGTGATCGCCTTTGATGCTAATTTTTTTGATGTGGTTGAAGCTTTCTTGAATGGTGTGGAGCCTTGCCTGGAATACACAATTTTTGTTCCTATAGGTAGTTATTGAAACAATTTTTTTTTGTCGTAAAATTTTTGTTTTCTTTTTTTAGCTATATGTATGGAAAAATTGAAGCACTGGCACTGGGGTGGGAATTCTTATGACAAAACACAACCCTCGCGGAGTTGTAAGTTATCAGCCTTTACAATTATGTCGCACCGGTAGGTAGGTATATTATATTAATTTGATATTAATAATAATAATAATAATTGCATAAGATTTCATAAGAAGTATAAGACTAAAAAAAAATAATGGAAATATATTTTTAATTTTGTTACAAATTTTGCTGTGGACAATGTCAAAATAATAAATTTGAGGTAAGTATAACAAAAATTCTTACAAATGTGTAGGTATTTGCATTCCCAAAAATTAATATCTAAGCATCGGTTTGTGAATTACCTATAAAAAATAATGTTCGTTTATATGATACCAATTTATATCCTCTTTAAAAAAATACTCAGATTTAAAAAAAAGACTGCCACTTAACTTTGGCAACTGCCTACACTTAATGGAAACTTTCAACCGCAAAGCGAAAGTAAAACTTACCCTCAAAAAATATAAAAGTAAACGCAAATACCAACACAAAAAAATATATGTACATATTCCGACGATTCAAAATGGTCATATGAATTAAATGCCGGGTCAGGAAAATATGAAAAGTCCTTAATGAGCGCAAACACTCGTAACTGCAGAATGTTTTTTTTTTTTTTTTTTGTTTTGTGTTCCCTCTGAATGGAAAATTATCAAAACGAAAATAAATAGGAAAAAACAAGAATGCCTTGCAAGGGCATTTCCTCGTCGGTCGGGGTGCTAGCATTCGGGATACAAAATATGAGCTCAACCGGTCTCTAGCGATGTGCAATACAGTCACCCCCACCATCATTGCACACATGTGTGTCATTTTGCAAAGCGCGCACAGCATAATATTATTTATATAGCAAAACCGGAGCATGAGCTTACGAGGGTGGCTGTTCAATGCTATAGTGTTGTGGATGTTTTATTTTGGGCAGTACCAAGAGAAGAAAAATGGGGAATGTTCGAGGGGTAGGTACCTACGTTTGGCTTTTTATGGCCAACTAGTTTTGGAGTGATGAAAATTAATTAATGCCCTCGCCTATGTGCAATCTCAGGCATACATACATGACATGCATACATGTGAACACATTCGATGCTATTTGTGGTAGCGACTAGTAGTGAGTTCCTGCTGTGTAATTCGTTGGAGCTGGTTCTCTTTTTGGAATAAATGCATTCCGAATAAGTTACAGATGGAAGGGGTGGGGGTGGGGGCGGTATGGGACTCGTCGTTAGCTCGTTGGGTCATCAAATTACACAATACTGACATACTCAGCTGAAATTGTGCGAATGTGTGGCATCTGTTGTTTTCATTTAGTTGCAAAATTCCAAATGGGTTGGGTAGGAATTTTTTGTTGTTGTAGTGCCACCAGTCGGCCATCTTAATGACAAGCATTTCATTTACTAAATTTATTTAGTTTTGTTTTAGCAAATATTTGCTGATCGATCAGGTTTTTTACGAGTAGGTACCTTAGTTCATAAACGATTAGGTATATATTGAACCAGGCGAAGCGGTAGGGAATAGATTGTGAATTTTTGAAAAGCGTTGATGGTTTGGACTTTGGTTTCAATAGGTTGGGGGTTAGTTAGCCAGATTTTTTGAGGGTCTGTTGTTGACGAAATTTGAAAAGCACAGTTGACATAACTTTTTGTTAGGTATGTTGATCGGATGAAATTTTGTACAATTAAGGGAATGGATGGTTTTCGAGTACCATTGTTGGGAAAACTACTACTGAACTGATGAAGTGGTTTATTTGGAGAAATTATTTCAGGTTCTGTATATTTGGATAATGAGTATGTACCTACATAATTTAGTGAAATTATTTTACCCCAGGACAAAGCCATCTTTTCGGTAAAAAAACTAATTGAGAATGAGAAGAGGAAACCTTCCGATTAGTTATGGCGTATTATTTTATTCAAATGACCATTATAAATGGTGTCCCACAATTCACGCAAAATTTGAATTTTGGGCCATTTAATAGTAGGACAGTGATGCCAACGCAAAAAAACAATGTGACAGCTGACAGTTCGAGGTTAGTAAAAATGGAACGCTATACGAAAGAACAACGCTGTTTCATTGTTGAGCAATATTTTAAACAAAATATGACCGTCATAGTGATTTAAAAACAACAAGTGTGAAGAGAGTAATTGAAAAATTCAGGGAGACTGGATCAATTAGTAATCTTAAACACTCTGTGTGTCTTGTCACAAGTCGTTCAACAGAAAACATCGAAGTAGGTAGTCGCGAGAGTATTGCTGACAGTCCACGAACATCAATTCGGCACCGTAGTCAAGAATTGGGCATTTCGAGAAGCTCTCTACAGCGAATTCTCACGAAAAACTTCAAAATTCAAAATTCATGTTTACAAAGTTCTAATGACTTAAACTCATTTTCATCTTTATGGCTACGTTAATCGTTAAAATTAACTGTGACTGGTTTGGTGCGGATTTTGAACTGGAGGTATTATCGGACCATTATTCTTCGAAAATGCGGCTTGTCAGACAGTAACAATTAATGGTGTTCGCCACATTTATGCGAAACGGTCATAGATAATTTAAACAAAAGAGTGGGTACGTACTTGCCAGCCATTTATCCGATGTGCTATTCCATACCATAGCCCCAATTTGTATACTCTATGAATCAATAGAAAATGTTAGCTTTCTAGAGTTATATGATACCCTTTAAGTCGATTCTGCAAACTCAATTTTGGAGTAGGCAGTTATATTTTCTATGGAGTGTGAAGCGATAATATCTATTTCTAAACCTTTCCTGGATTGTCGGTATAACATAGATTTTTAACGCTGCCACACAAAAAAAAGTCTAACACTGTCAATGACACATCGTAGATCATATCTGTCACTTAAAAACAAAGAGTTAGAATTCGACATATCTAAGTCTTTTTAAAATTAAAGACCTTCTTCTTGGGAATCTATAGTATAGGTAGATATGGCTACCCGGCTATCATGCGTGCGATTATATATATGCCACAGATCTTCCCAACTTTTCCCCAAATGCTGTGATTCTTTCTCAACTCTTCTGGCATGTTTGACTTTCTTTTTATGGTATCCAGTAAGCTAGGCTTCCACTTGCTGTTGGTGTAGTCAGCGGACTTAATCCATATAAACTACGACTGCCGCAGGTCTTTTTAAGGTATGTAACTCGCAATTTATTTCAAAAGAATCCTTGCATGTTGATGTTTTTTACTCACTGTATCAAGAAGGTCCTCAAATTAAACCGATCTTAGTCCGCGTTCAATAGGCAAAAGTCGTCAAAATCTGTTCATTCCATATCCAAGTGTGATATCAGATTCCTTTGCGGGGATATATTATTTCAATACACCCTGTTTTCTTAACTAGAGAATTAGAATCATTTAATTTTCAATTCTTGGAATTAGAGGTTGACTTGGTAACTGTTTCTATATTGTTTCTACATTATATGAATAAATAGTTGGCGCAACAGGTCCTTATAGGCACCCTTCTCACAACCATTCGTTTGTGTGAGGCTTTATTGTTGGGACAAATGGAAGGGATCTACAATTTTATGCCGATTTCGAACGACTGAATTGACGAGCTTTTTCAGTACAGTTATATGTACTCTCGGATGATTGTCAGACGTTCGCGACAGGTGGCGCAGTTTAAAAACCTTCAGATGTAATTTGTGTGTTTTTCGGGGTTCGAACCTGGGACTTCTTGCACAGTAGCCCAGCACACTAACCACTGAGCCACTGCGCCTTGATTTTTCTTATTAAAATTCATTTTTTTTCTTATAGCCTTTGTCAGTTAGTTTTTTTTCACAAAAGGTTTTGCAGCTCCCCATGAGAGCATTTTATAGTTACGGCCCTTCTTCATCATAAATTTGCCTGTATTCCCGAAAGGGTGGCAAAAGATCTCCTCCACCTTTTTCGGTTTACAGTAGTAATCTAACAGCAGTGGCCATATTTCCTTTGAGCCCCGGTTTCCACCTTATTTTTGATACCCCGACAATCACCCTGATACTTTTCTTTAAGGGTCGTTGTAGTCACTTGGTGTAACCAATTTTGTGTCATTTTCACTGCCCTATCTCGACATGCAACTCAGTTCTTGACTCTACAGTTTGCGGTTCTAAAATATTTGCTGCAAACGAATCTTTTTTGTACATTCCCATTATAAAAAGCCTTTACGATTGTTATCAACTTAATGTACATAGTTCAGAAAAAACACTTTCCAGTTTAGGAAAGTGTATAACTGTATATACTAGAAGTCATCCCTGACAACAATACCCACTCCTAACATGACTCTCATTAACTTCTATATTACTTGAACCTATGCTCTTCTAAAGATAGTGTCCTCTAAATGCAACGCAACGTCATAAAATATCACAAAGCAATTGGTATTGTAAACAAATGTGCTCCTCCTACTTTGCACACGTATTCATCTTCGTAATGACTTAAGTCAACGAGCCATCCTTTTGAATATTCCTTTTGATCAGTTTCCCATTGCCTTACATTACCATACATAGCTACGTGCACAAATTGCAAATTTATAACGAGTATACTGAAAGGATAATAAGAGAATATCTAATTAGAAAATATATCAAAGTATTTTATCTATCCTCTTTGCATTTGTCCGCTCCGACTTATTCATCATCTCTTTTACTACACTCGCTTTCAGAGTTGCTTTTGATTATGTATTATTATTAAGTACTTGCAACTTCTTAAAGGTTGTGTGCGCTTCTGCTACCACTACTAATACCCAGAGAAATATAGCTGATATTCAGATCCTCTTGACAGCGACACAACGACAACGACGACGAAGACAACAACAACTAGATATCTACCGAGCAGATGAAATAACGATGAATTTAAAAGTGTGGACAAGGAGAAGGACCTGGGACAGTAGTGAGCTCTTCTTTATCTTCCCTATAGTAGAAAACGCCAAACCCAGGGATTGATGAACAATAGAATATCCTTAATTGAATTTTAAGAATATTTTCCAAAGCCCTTATGTAGTAGGTAGGTAGTAGATGGAGAGGCTCTATACACCGTTGTCGTCATAATATGCACATAAGCACATTTCTCGAACGAAGGTCTTTGTGCAACTTGATGGGTTGTTGGAGGGAAATTTGCCTCTATCGCATCTTATCGTATAATTCATGCAAAGTCCTTTCGGATAGTATCCTTATGGCCATTGTTCGTACGGATTATGTGAGTATTTGTTACTATTTTTTTTTTGTCGTATACTCTTTTCTTATCTGTGCATCTCTCTGTGAAGGATTAAGTATTACTAGGTAATAAATTATGGAAAATTAAAATCCTCATGCAATTAGTTGCATACTCATGTTTACCATGCAAAGTCATTAATTCGCGCGCTCGCAAGCAGTAATCGTTTAAACTGCTGTTGCAGTGCCCCTTATGATGGGGGTGGAACGCTAAAAGGATGTTGAATCGATCGTCGGGTAGGTATGTTTCCATACGGTGAATGTTTTTGTTTAATTTTTAAATGGAGTCCAAACAGAAATTATGAATTCTCTTTATGCAACACTTTGGTGAAATTCGATTTTTTTTTATGCCTGAAATATTCATTTCAGTACACTTGAATTGGGTACAGTACCTCACAGTATATGGGGTTAAGTTAGTGGTGGTCTAGGTCTATGCTTTGGATGGTTCTTGTGTGCTGGTGGTGGGGAACAAAGGGTGCGATTGTTGAAATATTCCATGCGGACTGATGTCAGGTATACCTACTCGTTGTGATAAAATAGTCCGATTATGTCTCGAATTTCAGTATGACTGATAAACCACTAATGCCCAGTTGCACAGTCAGAGTTTAAACTGAAGATTAACTAAACCCGACCGAAAGTTTAAACTTTTGGTTTAACTCGTTCAGTTTCACAGTTCAAAATAATCTGCCAGTTAACTAAACGCAGTTGTGGAAGCGCAGAACAATTTCCTTTAAGGGGATATTTTTCTACCAGCGCAGCTTTGATCAAATAAATTGTTATTGCTTTTCTCTACTTTATCTATTTTACCATTTATAAATAAAAGGAAATGTGTGCAATGTTATTACATTATTTATTTTGGTATTAACGAAGTGAATTGATTTATTTTTGACATATGTTTGAACTGTCATCTACTTTCACCAATTGATTATTGCAGTAATTATTATTTTTTTTTTTTTAATAATAATAATATGTAGTTGAAATGTAGTGGGCATCCAGACGGATGCGATCACAGGTACTGCTTCTTGTCACTCGCTGGGTTTTAACACATCCGATCACCCGTCGCCAGTAATGGTAATGAATATTGAAAGGATTTTATGAGCCTCTAATTAGGCTCATTATCTGGAAATAGGTACGCGCAAAGTTATTTGCTGGTGTTTCTTCAAAAATCTGTGCTATCTTGTTCCGGTTATAATTTTTTTAAACATAATATTATGTAATCTAAATCTGTATACAAAAATTGTATGAACTCCGAAACCTTTTAACTGAACAAGCTCAAAATTATCGGCATTGTTCCGAGAAATGTGCATTGTATAAAGCATAGAGTGTATTCTTGTTTCAGCCAAAACAAAATGTGAAAGATTTGAGTATGTATAGATATAATTTTGTTCGCCAAGAATCTAAAGAAATCACTAGTAGCATTACAAAAAAATAATCGTCATTTCCACACACTAAAATAATTAATTTGTATTGAAAAAACCTCAATGGGCTAAAATCTACCTGATGTTCACTTGAAAAAGGGGTTTTTATTTGAAAAGTATATTGGTTGGAAATCTATTAAAATTTTCTGATGACATTTTGTAACAGTGAGTTTACTGCAGTAATGCTGAAACTAATCATAACTCTAGTTTTCACTCAAATAAATTCAAGAAGTGTAGCACCCAGACAATTTATCTCTTTTATTCTCTCTCTCATCACTCCGTATGAAATAGCAGCGAAATAAACGAAAGTTTAAACGGCAGAATGCAGGAGTTTAACTTAAACCGAGAGTTGAACTCCACTTTGGGTTTAAACGAACACAGTGAAACCCAAAATTTGTTGAACGAAGGTTTAAACCAAAACGAGAGTTTAAACTCTGACTGCTGTGCAACTGGGCATAAGAGATACAGATGCAAGAGAAGATAATTCTAAGTATGGTGGGGTCTTAAGGTTATAATATTAGGTTATGAATAGAGCCCCTGAATGCAGCGTATAAAAACTTGTCTGCTAAATTATGTGAATGCTTATACCTTCATAAAAAGTACGTGATCCACCCATTATTAGTCAATTAGCCCAATAGTCAATTCGGATCAATTTCCATTATGAACACTAAGCAAATTTATTTTTTATTTTGTTTAACTTGACTTATCTATGGAAACTTTATTTTCTATTTTTTTTTTAATTTTATAGTTTTCAATATTCACAGAAAAGTGCATGTATTTTTATTGACTGAAAATTATTATACCTACTGCTAAATACCCCAGAGTAAATTTAATTAAACTTTCGTTCCAGGCGCCTGCCAGACTGATGTTGACATACCCTTAGCGGACCGGCGAAGTCGCGTGAGCGGCTAAACCCTGCGAAAAAAGGGTTAAAATCCTGTCAGCTAGCGAAGCGAGCCACCCACCCCATACTTTAAATACACAAGACTTTGTTACAGGCGCCTATCTGACAGTTTTTGGTATAGATTTATTCAGCTATGTAACTGAAAAGAGTCACATAAACATTGTTTGATTAAAAAACAAAAAAAAACAAAAAAAATATTAAAATTTAGAAATAAAAAAAAATAAAAAATACCTATCATTTCCTCAATAAAAAAATATTATATTTATGTTTTTTTAGGCCATTTTATGCCAGAAAAAAAAATGATTGCTTAGTGTTCATAATGGAAACCCGCCCGTCCATTCAAACATTGACCAAGTTTGTACAATCCGGCACGCGCCCCCCGTTTGCAAGTATAGAAACGGAAATGGGTCTTCCTATCAACGAGCAGAAGATGAAGTATAATATACAGTGAGCGTCAAAAGTGAGTGAACATCAATGCTGTTTTCAATTGTTTTTGGAGTTTGAAAACAACTTTGTTTAAATACCTATAAAAAATTAAAATAAGTTTTGTTATTGTTATTTCGTTATCAAACTTTTGCAGATTACTGGATTTTTAGACATGTTCCCAGACACCAAAGAAAACTCAAAGAAGCATCGGTGTTCACTCACTTTTGACGTTCACTGTATAGGTAGTCATGGAGAAAGGCTGGTCCATGATCATGGTACAAAGCAAGAAATTTGTAAAAATCGATAAAGGTTCAAATTGAGCAACTGGAATACTAGTCCAATCATCTACCAACCCTATTTCTTTATATAGTATTACAGAAACTCTAATATTATTTAATTCTCTTTATGCCAGTGACAGCTTGCTTCTATTTCTCGCTTTGGATTGAAACTAACTAACCACAAGCACCCACTCTAACCAATACACCACGGCCACAAAAGGAGCATTAGCTTTAGTTTCATATTTAATTTAATGTTGTTTAAATATTTAACGCAATCATTACAATTCAAAGTGCAGTAAAATATGGAACAAAATCTGAATACTCTCTATTATATATGATAATATACTCAAAATTTAAACAGGAGATTATTTTATAAATATAGGCTCTGGCAATAGTGCAAGATAAAATGTCATATAAATTGCTAAGCCATCTCATTCGCTTATCGAACAAACAATCCCATACATCTAATGGTAATAAATGCATTCAATTTGATAAAGCCATATAAAGCCTAATAGTATTTTCCTCTTTTAATTTAGATAAATTTATATTAGTAATATGAAAAATATATAAAATAAAACTCTATAAATAACTCCAACTACCAAACAGTTTAACTCTGTCAATTCACACAACCGATATCGCACTGAATGATTACATGGGAATTTTCAATTTTCAAATTATCATCACATTCATAATAGTGTTTAAATAAAATTCAATTAAACTGCAGTTAAACGCATTAAAACCACTTTTGTACTCTTCGCAACAATTAAACTCATTACAAAATCATTGTCATCGCATTTGCAAATAGTCTGCGTTGCCCCACCGCCCCCAATGGAAAAATACAAACTTTTTTTTTGTCTATATTATCCAGCTGATCTATGTGCGTAATTACTCGAATCTAAAAACACATAAATAATCCGAATATTTATTGCAGCATAAACAATCTACCCAGCACCGGATTTGTGTGTTGCTTTCAAAATAGTACGTATACGCCCGCGAGCCAGTTGCCATTAATAATAATCCATCCTTATCATTTGGCCCTATCGCTATGTTATGTTGTTTGTTTGTCTACAATTCCATTTGTATTACCAAGATTATAGGTGAATCGTATACAAATACATCCTTTCAGGTGGACCAGACCCGGATTCGTAAATTATATGCAAGCGAACGACAGTTATGACAAATTCACCTTCGTCACAAAATCTAATAATGTGTTTGCGTAGCTGCAAAATGCCAGGAACGTGTTGCTTATACTAAATAAATACGTAATGTGCTACGTCTGATTACGTCTTACGAATTCAAAATAGTTTTCATCCTCTCTGTCACTATCTAAAATGTTTCATCGTTATAAGCACTCGAAGGATACAACTTGGAAACATATTCAGGGTATCTCTTCTCTACCCATATCCATGTAGGTTGTGTTGGTTGCTTTATATTGATTTTTATTTTTGATCCGATTGGATTCACTTGAGTATTAAATTGAATGAATTTTCTCTCTCTGTCTGTGTGTGTGGGATTTTTAGATTTCTCATAGAAATTTAATAGTTCTATAGAAGATACTTTACAAACTCATGAATCTATGGGTTAGCTTTAATAATAATTTCGAAAGCGGTAATGGCACAATTTTCATGCCATAATAATTCGGATGTGGGTGCCTATTTATGCCATATTCTTTTTTGCTGTCGGCTAAGACTTAAGTTAATAGCAATGGCTAAGGATGAAACAAGAGCAGTGTAATAAACTTTTATGGATGAGAGCATTTAATTTTTTTTTTTCGGTCGTCGTTGTATTATACGTTTATGAGCTTCTGTCTGTCTGGGGAAATCGGGTTAAATAAAATAATAAAAATATATATAGCGACTCAGCCATGAATCCTTTTTTATGATTATTACCAAAAAAAAGCTGGGATTATTTTACAGACAGCAAGATATCAAATTTTCCAAGATTTTTTTTTAAATTTGGCGATACGAACGTTAATGAATTCTTAACTAAAGTTTTCAATAGAAATTTAGGTCATCGAGCAGTTATTAAAAAATTATTTATAAGCATTCGATATCATGATTAGATTCGCGTATGTTGTGATTTATCCGGAAAATCCTGAGAATACCCCTTTACGATTTTTTGGCACAAAACTGCACGAAGAATCTATTTAATTGTGGAACGATCATATCATGGCCAGGATTAAAAATATGAGATAAAAATTGTATTTATCTTGGGACAAGTATGGGATAAGAGTAAAACAGATGGCATGAGGGCACTATACAACAAAGAAGTCTGGAAAACGGCCTATAGGGCTTTGCAAAGGACTAATACTATTATCTCAATGTTGTCAAAAATGTTATGAATTTACAACATTCAACTGTTTAAAAAAATACAAGCGTAGTGATCAATGTATTATGTCCAGTAACGCCTCAGTTACAGTTATCCGTATAAATAACAAGCACAACAAAACTGAAACATTTACCCCAGCATTACATAGGAATTCAGTGGAAGTGTGAAACATGTTGTGTTGTGAAATTGATTGAACATAGGTAGGTAGGTAGATAGGAGTGGCGGTTTAAGTAAAACCCAAGTAGCACTATGTGCTGTTTTGTTACCACATACTCATTTGACCTAATTGTTGTAAGTTTTTCGAAGGGTGGTTTAGATCCAGCCTGTGGAATTCAAAAAGGTTATAAGTTCTTTGGTGCTTTTCTTCTTCCTCGAGAGATGCGAAGAAGGGTTTATCCAGAGCTCGCTGTCTAGTCCTAGCTAGTGTCTTCTCTTTTTTGGTTGCGTCGTTACAACTACGACAGTGTATTATGTGGGATGCCTAGTCTGACATGGCCTAGTCTATAGGCCAGAGGGGCCTGTGGTGATCGCTGTTATTCTGGCTATACCTTTTCTTGTTTTACTCAGGAGGTGAGTTTTTTTCCCCGCTACACTGAAAAAAAAATTGGTTGTCATATTACCAATCGGTGGTTGTTAACTCGAAATTGACGAACAAAATTGTCGATATGATGAACATTTTTTGAAAATATCAAATACATTTAACAACCGGATTGTCAATATGAAGAACGGACGGTTGTCAATTCTTAGTACCAAACATTATGAAAAAAGTTGTAAGATTAACAATCGCAGTTGTCCATATGATGTACGCACTTTCATTGTAATCACATTGAAGAATGCGTTTGTTGAATTGAAAATCGGGGTTGTCAATATGACTACATAAGTGCAGTATTTCAAAATCTTTATATTGATGAACTTTGTTGTAATATGGACAATCGCAGTTTTCAATATGAATACTCAAGAAAACACGTTTAGGTTTCTAGTTCACAGTCACTTTTGACTGTGAAACACATAATAGTCTCGGTAAACGTCGAGTAAACTTTGCGTCTAGGCAGATGTGGTGGTTTGTCTACTGATGAGCCCGATTTGGTGGGTCATCGGGGCGAAACGCATTCTGGAGTGACTATATGTGTATTATCAATATTATGTTGACAGTCCACTGTAAGTATAAATTCCTTAATCTAGCTAGCAGGTGTTTTAAATCATGATTAAGGAAAATCATTGCTAAGGAAAGAATCAAAGTTTGAATGGCTTTTTGAACAAGATGCATCATTTTCTAAACTAAAGACTTTGTTGTGTAGCGAACCTTTATTAGCAATTTATTGTTTACATGCTCGACACGAACTCCACACTGATGCATCCTCCATTGGATTATCGGGTATATTAATGCAAGAGGAAGCGGGCATTCTAAAACCTGTACAATATTTTAGCAGAAAAACAACTAGCGCTGAAAGCTGCTATTCCAGTTTTGAGTTAGAGGTACTCGCCATTGTTGAAAGTCTGGAGCGTTTTCGAATATATGTCCTTGGAAAGCATCTAACTATTGTCACTGACTGTCAGGCTATAGAAGCACTTAAAAACAACACGGTCCTAAATAGACGTATCGCTAGATGGTGGCAACGTTTGTCAGAGTACGACCTTACCATCCTGCACAGACAAGGGAAGCAAATGCAGCATATAGACGCGCTAAGTCGACAGCCTGTTGAACATCCCACTTCTGATTTTGTTACATATATTTTGAGAACCTTTAAAAGAAAACACAAGAACTACACTTTTAGCAAAAACACCTTTATTATGTCCAAAACCAACCACTACCGTCCCAATCGACCAAGCGCACGTTCGTCTCTATCAACCAGCAAAACTAGAGTGACCACTGCAACTGCGCGTCCTTCTTGAGCGCTTTTACCACCTGGTATGGAGAGTAATACCATTGACGTGTGTTGGTGCCTTAAACACCAGCGTCGCGTCGACGATGGTGGCATCCTTCTTGAGCGCTTTTACCACCTGGCGTGGTGAACAATGCCATTAACGTGTGTTGGTCAACGTCGACGGTGGTGATCTTCGTGTTGTTACAGAATTCTTTAATTTAATTAGGTACCTACTTCGTTTATTAGATTGAAAATTGCGATTTTCATTATGAAAATCGAGTTCTTCAGTTTAACAACTATCATTTCAGTGAAAAGATTAGTGAAATAATAATCATATCAAAAAAATGATCTTGGCGGTCAATTGAGTGTTGGAAGTGACATTATTCACTATCCTGTTGAAACCGCCTTCCGATATCACCAAAATTTGGATACAAATAATCGGATCATTTTCCGGCGCTTGATTCCTCTGACGGTTACTATTTTCGTTGACATGGGTTGTATGAAATACTAGCTGTACCCGCCCAGTTTTGCCCGTGCACAGGAATTGTATTGCTGGTCTTAGATAATAATGTTCTTTGGTAAAATGCGAAAAATGAGAATAAATGTATTTTCTGAAATTGTCTTTCTACATAAACCTGAAATATACAGCAATACGAAAAAAACAAAAAAAGAATCATGAAAATCATAGAAGTTTTTTTTTTGTATATGAGGCGTCACCCCCGATTGTCCAATTTTGGCGTGGCGATATCGATAATGGATGTAATATATTGGATATATAATGTGCACCCTTTACATCGCCCTCCTACTCCCTGATCATGCTACTTGTTAATAATACTGCATTTCCTTTCCTTTCCTTTGTTTCCCTCTTCCTATGGAATCCGAACAACTACCTACCCCAACCCTACACTGTTACCATACCACATATCGAATGAAATTCTGAAATGAAACATGTTTTGTATTATACGTCTCTTCTCTTATGAAGACTATTAATATACCCCATGCCATACTGCAGCACGCACGACGCACCCCATCTTCATCCTGCATGCATCGGACATACGATTATAATATACATACTTACACATACAACTGACCATAGCACTCACTGCGAAAACAAATCAACCCTTTTCGAATGTGTAGTATACGTATTGTTTTTGTTTGACGATCGCAAAAGTATAAACATCCTTTTGTAGCAAGGTATATGTGTATGTATATATTTTCACTTCAGAAATACATTTTAGCTAAAAACTGCTCCTAAGGACGTGGCTATAAACGACATAGCCTATAGCAATCTCACAGTCTTAAGGAACATTTAAAAAAAGTTTCATCGAAATCTGTCCAGTAGTTTTCGAGTTTTTAGCTGACAAAGAAAATGTCTACAGTTTTATTATATGTATAGATGATCAATTCATACTACTGCTTCTATATCCACCCCTGGCTTAGTTTGTGTTGTTACTAAAATGTTTTTGATGTAAAATTTCCCTACATCCAACAAAAATGGCATAAAATAATTATACAAGCAATAACCTCCCCAGACTAATAATTGAATTGAATCCCTAATTTGTTTAATCACCGTTCGTCATTAGTAAATCTCGAATATACCGCGAAATTACTTTCCAAACCCGACTATAGCTTAGCTACTCACGTAATTATTCCTGGCAAAGCAAACATTACTAGCTCATAAGCTTATTGTGTTTTCATGTACCTACCTACAACGCTCCTAGAACAGGTTATGCTAATGCTTTTGGAGGACAATCACATAAGCAGGGGGTTATGGGGGATCCGCAAATTTATGTTGACATTCCCCAGTTGGCTTTTACGCATTTCCAAACAATGCAACACCAATAACATAGAGTCCCGAATCACTATACCAGTAAGTAGATATGATTCAGTCAACAACATATTGTTAAATTGTCAAAATGTTCAAAGTATTAGTTTTACCGGATATCCTCTTATGCAACACAATATTATAGGTACCTCGTGTTCAACAGGCGCAAATGGCTGTACGTACGACGCACATAACAATAGAATTTTGCAACCAGTCATAGGAGATTTGACTTTGTCAATGCTCACAGCATTAATTTCAAAATTGTGCATCGGGGAATTGAACGACATGAAGATGATTGTCACTGTGAACATGGTAGCTGACTATGACGTGTGTTGGTACACTTGTATGCAAATGTCAATTTTCGAAAAACCCATATTTCGTGCTAACTAATTAATTACTAAAAATTGATTTGCGCAGCATTTTTAATGTAAATTTACCTAGGCAATGTGGGTAGAGCTGCTATATCGTGACACTTAATTATTGGCATTTTGATATTGTACTTTTGATAGGTTGTTGAAGGTTCAAATTAATTGGCAAAAATATGTACAGTAGACTCTCGTTATCGTGAACACCGGTTAACGTGAACACTCGATAAAGTGAACAGATTTTTTCTAACATTGACATCTCTAAAACGTGAACAAATCATGAACACTCTAAAACATGAACAACTATTTCTGCTCCAAATAATTGTAAAATTCAAGCAAGATGCAATTTAAAATTTGTTTTTTCTTGGTAAATCATCGTATTGTACAGCTTTTAGGTACCTAGTTACAAGATATTTCGTATTGTATTTGGTCTGCCCTAAGTTGTCCCTTGCATTAATTGTTAGATATTGATTGTTTTGTCTTCTCGGTTTTCGCTTGTACGAATGCAAATGGTTTGCACAAGTTGAAGTCATTAGTTATTGAAAAAGCTAAAAACTCACGTTCATTTAAAAATGTTAACTGTCCAGAAGACTACAAGAGTTCAAAATGATTTTGGATGACGGTCACATTCAAAGATTGATTTCATGAATCATTTGCACCACAAGTATGTGTGACTAAAAAAATCCACCTATATATTATGTACTAGATTTTTTGTTTTTTTTTTTTAGGTTTCGTCACTTATAGAATATCATAATCTACCAGTGAAGGCTCTTCTGCTGGTGGACAAACCTCCATTGCATCCTCCGGAAAATGAGCTAACGATAGATGATCAATGTATTACTTTTATGTTTATGCTCCCAAACGTTACTCCTTTAATCCAACCCATGGATCAAAATGCCATCAGAATAACAAAGCTTTACTAGTCTACTAGTCTAAAATAAATAAAAATACATACATTTTTAAATTCCTACTGTGGGATTGTCCTATACTTTTGGTAAAATTCAACCTTCGCAAACGTGAACTCTCTCGCAAACGTGAACTGATGGCTTGGTTTTTAATTGTTCACGTTATCGAGAGTCTACTGTATATGTATATTGATATTGAAGTGGGATTTTATGTAAAAAAAAGAAGGCGATTTTATTAAGTAAGTTAAAGGGCATCGTTGTAATCGAATTGTTAAGCTAATTTAGTTTAAGATTAAAATAGGATAAAATAGAACAGTTGAGCACATAATCGGCCCTAGCGAGGTATCCGTCGGAACGGAGAATTCTCCGCAACGCATATTCCGTCGGAGACTTAAATTACATTCGAGGTATCCGACTTCGGAAAGAATAATTAAAATGCGACAACGCATTGATTTGACATGATGTTGTTTCGTGCTACATCGGGGTTTTCCAATTAAGTGCTTGTTTTTTCGTTTGTTCTTGCCCTGGAAACACAAATTAAAGCAACTAATACAACCAATAACTTTGCTAAAATGTTTTTTTCTTTATTGCTTACATTTATCAACACTTCACTGCAAATCGTAAACAAATTCCGCAACCAATTCCTGTCCGAGCGTTTCGGAAGAAAATTCGTATGAAACTGTCAAAAATACGAGTAAAAATGCACTTCATCGCACTGAAACGCAAAACGCCAGTGTGCGTTATATATTTGTCGGAACAAAGTTATATTATAAAATATATATATAATCTTAATATAAAATGTTTATTATTATTTATATTAAGATATGTTCCTTCTTGAATTTTACTTTTTAAACATGTACCTTATCGGTAAAATCCGAAAACTAAATACGTTGTAAGCATTTGCCTAGAAAAAGTCACATACACTCGGCGCCACTTGAATAACACACCCAGTATGACGGTTTTCTATTGCCCACCAAGCATGCTAGAGACTTATTTTTTTTTTTTAATTAAAATTCGTTTAATTGTTGGGATTTGAAGATTTAAAACTAAAGCTTTAAGTATTAACAAAACATTATTAACTAAAAACCGGCAAAATGTGGGGTCCTAATTTTGCGCCACTTGAACACTTAAACGAAAAAAAAACATTTTAGAGCATTCTGCTTCCTTTTAACGCAAACATTACTTAAATTCAATGTAATTGGAGTATTTTAGATTTAAAAATTCACACCTCCCCGATTTGGAAGGGATGCATACAAATTGGCCAAATGATTTAACGAAATCGAGCTGTAAGCTAATTAGATGACTTGGGTTAGTTTAGATATAATCGAATATTGTTATCCCGATCCATAGATTTGACGTGTCAACCATGCCCAAATATTTTCGATGATATTCAAATCCGGTGATTAGGCCGGTCAGCTTAATAGCTGCACACTTTGGCTCTCTATATCTCTATATTTAACAAACACCGGGTTGTTGGTGCATTATCATGTTGATAAATCTAAGGCTGAGGTCCAAAAAGGTTATGAAAGTATGGAAGGCCTCTTTCAATATGCCATTGCAAGACAACGGACTCATTGTGGTTGACAAAAATTGTAATTTGAAGGTGCCATAATACGAAACGACCCCCCCCCCCCCACACCTTCAACTCTTCTATGCAGTCGGTCCAAATGATTAGTCTTTTTGCGGAGGTTATGGAAATAGTCCGGGGCTTCCAAATTGAATTCTTTTCGTCTGAGAAGACCACACAATGCTCCTACTAAGTCCAGGTCACATGTGCGGGACAAAAACGGAAGCTTAGCGGTTTTCTAACCGGGTTAAGGGGTGACTTCTTCTTGATTTTTTGTCTTTTTATATGCTTAGCATTCCAAATAACACAACGCACAGTTGTGAGACTTGTGTAAAATGTACAAATATGAATTAAAATACTTTTACTTGAACCAAATATTACTTATTACAACAAATAAAATTTAAACTAAAATAAAAACGTATTTTTCACTTCAAATGCAAAAATGTCCCGCCAGCTAATTTTTCAGATCTGGCTCCCTAGTCAAGAGACAGAGAGGCACATGGGTCTAATATTTGGTTTTGGAGTTACCAGAACTACTCGACCGACATAGCCCATTTTTAATAAAAAAAATAATGTAAAAATAAGTCCTCTCACAAAATTGAATTCGCATAGGTCGCTAAATTGATTTAAGAATTTGATCCTGATTCAGAATATTATATACATTTTGGGGTCTCCGGTGGACACTCTTTCTTGGTGTTACAAATGTAATGGCAAAGTGAATATACACTATCTACTGGACAAAATACATAATAGGTGTATGCACTTCTACATATTTTGTTGCAAAATTTTGACACGCCATTTACCCATGCACCACAGTCACAGTTACAACAATGAAGCTTAAGCCTTAGTGAAGATTTTAGTGACTTTAATCGTAGCACTGTGTTTAACCTTAGAACCGTGTACAGTGTACACACAGATCAACATATTACCGTGTTCTGGGGAGCACAGCACAGTACATATAGTATGAAGCTTGAGCAATATATACCAAATTGCAGTCTTTAAATATATTTTGTATTTCAGTATTTAGTTTATTAATACATAATATACATTTAAATACCGTTATATGTAACCCTGTGAAGTTTGGTCAAAATCGAATAAAGGGGCGAGGCACCTCCCATACAAAAAAAAACATTACAAACGCTACTTCTCGATACTCAATGGAGCTAAAGATGTAAAATTTGAAATATTAATGTGTATTGTCCGAGCAAAGCATTCGCGAAATGTAGGCGGGATTGGAAAACGGGGCGTGGCATCTTCATTATATAAAAAACATCTGTTGTTCATTGATTTTCACCTATATTTCCGAAAATTGTTTGCCCATTATGATTTTCGCAGATGACTAACTCAAGCGCCAACTCTTTGAGAAATACTTTTCCTTACAGCGATTTGTTGGTGTCCAAGGCCGATTGGCCTAACTCGAAGAGTCAAAAAGCAGCAAGTCCAGCCACGTGAACCATATTTTGTAATACAACCAGATTGCCAACGACTGCTTTTCCTTTTGCATTTGTAGCCGTGCAGTTTGCAATCGGGAATGATAATTGGCTTCATAGTCGTATGTATTTACACCTACTTACTTGAATCTGGGTCACTGACAGAAGCAAAACATTTTTTTTTTGAATCTCATCCGAGAAGCAAAAAAAAAACTGAAGCTTGCATACCTCTTATCTTAGCTTCATCGATTGCAACCATCGATCACATTTGTTTGGTGGAACTGTGATATCTTAAGTTTTGATGTGATACATAATATCTTTTGCATGACTTGTAAAAATGTTTTCTTGTAATTTGTAAAAAAGGTAGGTATCTATAGTATTTTTTGCGTCAATATTCAAATGAAAATGACAAAGGACCAAGTCAAACAAAAATTCCTATCGATCTTTCTTTCTATGGCAGTTGACTAAAAACAGTTTTTCGATGAAAGTCTCTGTGCTACAAGATCCTTTTTTATTTGATAATGTACTTATTCCTCGTTTGCTCTATATCTATAGCACTGGGCATCGACTCCCAAACAGTTTTATCATTTTTACTTTGACCCATGTATACATTTCTTCCTACGATTTACCTCAAATGCTAATTCTTGCGCTGTCACTTGAGGTAGCTGAATATCTGCATTTTGCATATCTTGAACGACCTCCGTCAGGTGCTAGTACATGTTAACTCTTTATTTTGTTAACGAATAAACGTCCGAACACTTTCATTGATATTAAACGACTCACTCGTCCAAAAATGAGAGAAGCCTCACGCAGTGCCGTTTTAGCTTAAACCAGCAGACGCATCGTGGGAATTGCATTTTCACACGATGTCGATTCTGCTGATTGTGCATATTAAAATGTCTCGCGTATACTATTTCGACAATAGGTATCGCATGCAGACAGTGTATGATACGTATATGACATATTATATCGTGGAATGCTCTCGCGCATATTAGTGGCACAACATACACGACATGTAGCCATTGGGTTGGGACCATACGCTGACGTAAAAATTGTCAGTGCTACATGCCGTGTACTAGCATATTTAAATCAAAATAAATAATAATAGTTAATTTAGATGGGTCGGAAAAGTCATTGCACTCCTGAAGAGAGACGATTAATGCAGAACTTTCACAATCAGGGCAAAATGCATAAATTTATAGCCGAATCTCTACGCACGATCAGAGAATTTCGTAACAAATCCCTTGAAGTACCGCAATATTCCAGAAAAATGAGGAAGTCGGGATCAAGGACAAAAACGGACCATCAAAAGATCGTAATAACATCAAAAAAAGATCCATTTATGTCTTCACGGATTATTGCTACGGAAATGAGCATCAATACAACTTTTCGGACTATTCATCGTAGATTGGTAACCTTAGTTGCCTGGATGAATATCTCGCAAGGTTTCTCTACTCCGCAAACAAAATTTGCAAATAAGGAAACTCACCGCACTTGGTATGGAAATAATGGGGGAAACAAATGGTGCAATATCTTGTGGAGCGATGAGACGAAGGTCAATTTGTTGTCCAGCGTTTCTGGAAGAAACATGCGTAGACCACAAGGAAACGAATTTAACATAAGATATAGACGTAAGATTGTCAAACATGGTGGGGGCAACATAATGGTATGGGGGTGTTTCTTCTGGAACGGTGTCAGTCCCATCTTCGCATATAGAAGATACTATTCCTATGATTATAGGAATATTTTAGAAAATTGCATGCTGCCGTGCGCAGAGGAAAATATGTCTCTGACATGTCGATTTCAACAGTACAACGATCCAAAACACACATCGAAATTGGTGAAAGAATGGTTTCAGAATAACAATGTCGATACTTTATCATGGCCAAGTCAGTCCCCCGATATCAATCCGACTGAGAACCGATCTAGCGAACTGAAAATCAACAAATAAAAACCATTTATGGGAGAATGTCCAGGATATTTGGTATCAAATACGCTCTGAGACTTGCCAACAAATTTTGTTTGGAAAATGTTGAAAAAAAAAACAAACAAACCAATTCCCACACCTATTATTTTGTCCAGCAGTGTACCTTCCCGTGGAAGTTATAACTAGGTCAAGTCTCTCTTACGGACCTGTAGCGCCGTTTTTCGAGTAGTCTCGTCAGAGATCACGACTCTTGCATCAATTGGACTTATTTATTCGTTCTTTAGCACCTGTTTCTCCCCTGCATTATTTTCGATTTATTTGTCTTCTATTTCAATATCGAGTTCATTAATAGATAGATATCTAATTTCAGGACATTCATTTAAATCTCCAATCCCTGAACCACTGCCACTTTCAGCGAAAGTTTTGACATTAACCTCTATTCCAATTGTTGTAAAAAAAACGCAACAAAAGAATGGTAGTGACACTGTGAAAAATTAGACCTAGGTTTGCGCCAGTGTTTTTAATTCGTGTGAAATTTGAATTTTAGTGGGAATTTCGATGCGTGGTAGGAAGGGACAAAGAGTTCCCCTTTGGCAGATTTCACTATTTTCAAATAAAAATAATATATAAATTCCAACTTTAGATCCTCAAATGTTAACACATATTTTCATTGTATTTCTACATCATTATGCTGTGCTTACAGCAAAACTAGTCCACTGAAATCCTTGCTTCTTTAGAATGTAATTTATCTAATATAAAACAGTTTATTCTGATTGATTGGCGATTGGTGATTAACGCCCAGCCCAAATGGCAATATGAAGGAAGCTAGGAAGCTAACATTTTGAAAGACATTTTTTTATTACCAAGGTATGCACTTGGGGGGACTTTGGGCAAATTTAAACTCCAAATAGGAAAAAGGGGCTTAGAATTTGTATTGGAAAATATCTAATTTTTATCAGATCAATTTCGGTTTCAATACTCTACATAAAAATTTAAAAAATGTGTTTTCTCCGGTTTTCGAAAATTAGCTTGGGGCCCGAGATATTAGCGACGTAAAAAGCGGGACTCTATTTGTAGGGGCAGAATTTTTTTCATCATATATCGAGCGCGTAGCAAACCACCCTAGGTACTTCTCTATTGAAAAGGAAGTCACAGATAGTTGCTAGTCTAGAATAAAAAATGCAGTCCCGTACCTATCCCTTGGTTAGCAAAATTAGGGATTTTGCTAAACTTTGCTTCAGTCTTTCAAGTGCAATAACTCTATCAGTGACAAGCAACTTATTTTATTAGTTATTTATTTTATTAGTTAGTTAGTTAGTTAGTTAGGCGAGTATACATTTATACACCCTAGGCCTAGCTTCTCACAAGCATTCGTTTGTGTGAGTTTTATTTTTGGGACGAATGGAAGGGACCTACAATTTTATGCCGAGTCCGAACGGCTGAATTGAGAAGCTTTTTCAGGACAGTCATACTCTCGGATGTTTGTCAGACGTTCGTGAGAGGTGGCGCAGTAGAAAAAACCTTAAGATGTAATTTGTGTTTTTCCGGGGACCGAAACTGGGACCCCTCGCACAGTAGTCCAGCACACTAACCACTACGCTACTGCGCCTACGACTTAAGCATAGTAAGAATAAATTATGATGAAAAATATAAACGAGCTCAATTTGCATACAATTCAAAATATGAAACTCAATTCATGTCCCCCGACAAAAAAAAAGGTTATTCGCAAGGTCAGCAGGTACATTGAGCCACTATAACCAGCAGACATAATAAAGTTTTCGCATTAACAGTAATAGCCATCCTTAGTCCTCGCCACCAACACGGCAGACATGTACCATCGCACCCTGCATAAAAGCAAGATAAATTCCTAGAGGTGGATGAACTGGCTTCAAACCATTTTGGATTCAGTAGGAAAAGAAAAAAAATCCTTTAAATGTACAAATTTGCGCTAAATAGTTCATTAGGTCCAAGTTTTTCTTTTTTACACAGTTGGAAAGCTTAGATTTAGAGTTTACCTGTAGATACTTTAATTCGCAGAAAATCAACTGTGGGAAATGCAACCCCCCCTCCCTTAGAAATATACCAACACATCTACGGGTATATACGATGGGAATCAACAAGTTATCCATTTTCCTTCTATATCACTCTCGCTCTTTCTCTCTCTCATCTCCTATCTTCGGTGGGATTTTTTATTTTGTATTTTATTCAACCCCTCTCAAAGTACAATTCACCGTTGTTCTATTGTGCAAAGTGAGAGAGAAAGATAACTTGACTTTGTATTTGTGAGTGGGTGACTGAGTATTTGTATTCTGTGCACAAACTTGCATTTTCGCGCGGCGCGTCAAATTTTGTTAGGGGATGGGTTTTTTGGGGGGAGGGGAAAAGGGAACGGTAAGGAGTAAAGAAAAAAATAAAACGATGTCTGTGCAAATGTGGCACGCAATTCTTTAAGGCCACTTTTTTCCTTTTTTTTGTTTGAACGAAGGAAGCAGAACACACTGTTTCTGCGCGACTCCTTTTGGATAAGGATATTATTATTATCATAATCATCATCTCGTGGCTCAAAGAAGAACAAAGCGATTGAGGGTATGAGGTAAGATACAAAATGTAGAAAGCTTCTAATGTGGCTCATTTGTAACGAGAGGGAAACGATGTTTAAGGTATATAAGTCATATGTAAGTATAGTAGGTTTCTGAGGCGACATTTGAAAATGGGTGGTTATCCTTTAAAAAAAAAAATACATACATACATATTTATGTTGACACAAAATATAATATAAAATAGCATGTGTGGACTTACATAAATTTTTTCGAAACGAGTTTAATTCTTTTGTATATCCTTCTAGGTTATTGCGACACTGAATTTTTTCTTAAACTTTAAGGAAATTCACTTTCACTTTATATTTTATTTTTTTATTTTCTATATATCACCATGGAGATAATAATTAATAATCACTGCACCACACTGAATATAAATTAGTATAATTTTTTTATTTTTTTATTTGTTATAACGACTTAATTATTATATTTTCGATAATAATATTTTAAAGGCTAATTTTTGAAGCATTCAAAGAGGCACTTCAAAATCCTGAACGATATATTACTTATGTATATATTTTTATATGTATAATTTTTTTTTAATAACATTACTTATTTCGTCGAACAGAAACAAACGATTTTATCACGCACTTATAATCTACTTCGAATATAATAAAATTTTACCGGCGAACTGGATACGAGTCCTTGAACCCACCAACGTAAAACAGCTGGCTGCGTTTTTTTTTTTAAATACACTCGGAATGAGGGGGTGTTTACCGAATAAAGTAATTCATCTTCATCGTGGGTAGGAATATATCCTTCGACTTAGAAAATTCGGTTGAAGATGTTCTTAATCGCGGATAGAAAACAAAACAGAGACACAATGGGTTGTTACACTTTTTTTTAAGCAGTTTGTGGTGTTGGAAGGCTTTGTTGAATTTATTTAATATTTTGTTGGTGCACACTCAGTAAATACGCAAGTGTTGGTATGCTTTAATTTTTTATATCGTCCTTTAACCATTAAAATATGGTTACTAAATGAATCGCGGCAGTAATGAAAGAATTGTTCTTTCCTGTCCTAAATAGTTTGTTTATTTTATTCTCATATTTTTATTTCCTGACAGTATTTGGGACATCATGTGCGTTTCGATTTAAATGTGTCAAGCGCTTATACGTGTGTATAGAGGGGAGACGATTTTTTTAAGGATATTTTGAGTGCGATTTTCGAAGACATGTGGTTAGTTGCCGTCAGCATGAAATCGATGATAACAACAGGTTTAATATTTATTTAATGCTATAAGGTCGTTTTTAGATATTTGTTATATATGTGTGGGGATTATTATATTTATTTATAAGTTTAATTATATTCTAATAAATTACAAATAAATCGTACACCTAAATTTTGAACTTAAAACTGGATACGTCTGCACGTTTGTCTACATTAGTTTGTTTGCAATGAATTATGAACAAACAATTTATTTATTTGTTTATTTTTAAATCATATTTTAGCGCGAATAGAATTTTGTTCATACATTCAAATAGTGAAAATAAAAGCACAACAGAACAACATCATAATACCGATTAATTACAGGACGCTAAGTATACGCACGCACATTTATTTTGATTACAATTTCTATATATGTACACACAAATGGAGATTATGGTAGAATTAAAAAAAAAAAAAAAACAACTTTCACCGCTGACTCGAAGTAGGAGAACACTACAAAGGACCTAAAGCCGAAGGGATATTACCGAGAAGACACGTTTTGTTATTTTTATTATTATCTTCAACAAATAACAATATTCACGAGCAAAGCAAAAGACAAGGATAATAATTTCAAATTAATTTTGAATATAAAAAGGAAAATCTTGGCGAACTAAATCCTTTTTTTTTTTTTTTGGTGAAAAATTCTCACGACGAAAATTCGCAAAAATTAGTACAGAATAACAAACACGGAAAACTTGATTCAGCGGCTTTTGCCACAGTACTGACCCAATCGTTTCGTATCGTTCATGTGTGTGACTCAACTCAGAAATGGAGTTTTTTTGTTCATTTGCATCCTCCTAATGCCGAGTAAGGATAACTGCTGAAAGGAGAATCCTAAAGGTGACGTCACTAATATTATGAGCTTTTATTTTGGCGTATTTTCATTTGAGTCCTTCTCTTTCTGCCAAATGGAGGATATAGCTTTACTTTGAACTTTTCAAAATAGAATTCTCTCAATCGAGCGTTTGTATCTGTGTATAGTAGATCAGGAAAGGGAAATTGTTGTGTCCACGTGCAAACGATTTTGTTCTCTCAAATGTTACAGTGGATACGAAATGAAGAAGAACTAAAAGCCGACAAGAATTCTTAAACAAAAAAAAAAAACGAAAAGAAAAAGCTTATTGTAACCTACCGCACCACCTACTGTATGCTTCGTTTTTGGGCTGGCCATTGACTATGGGGGCAAATTGAGAGCGCTTGCGTTGGCTGTGAGAAAGCGCATAGGCTTCGCTTTCTTGCATTTTTTATGTCCTTTTTTCTATCTCCATTTGCTGTGAGTATAGGTATATCTATGAATGGGTCAATATGGATTGTGTTGCACTTCCTACTTTTTTCGTTCTTTTTCAGTTGTTTTTGGATTTGTTCGAATGAAAGTGCACGAAAGTGCACGAAAAGCTCTGCTAGTAGGAATCCACCTTCTCCTGTGAATCCACATGGATTACAAATAAAGATATCAGAAGTTTTTAGATGTTTTTAATAAAAATACTAAAGCAGACGAAGGTGGGAATTTGCTACATAAGCGTTCTTTAAATTTTCCTTCTTACCCAAATATTATATAATCCTTATTGTTATTTATGTTTTGTGTCGTGCTTTGGTAACTGTGTTAATGGTATCACACCTTTCGATTTTGATTTCGGATGTATCCGTTTGAAGCACCATGTGAAGATGTTGGAAAAAAAGTACCCGTTGAAATGTGGGATAGCACGCGATAACAAAATTTGTTTAGTCCTTTTTTAAATGATTTGCGGTCTGGATACACTATACGCTTGGATTGAAGTTGATTTTTGGTCTTTTTTTTTATTGCCTTTGTGTAGGTATACAATTTTGGTTAATCACTTTATTTTGTCGCTTTTTTAAGACACCTCGGCAATTAAATCGTGTTTGCGTGTGCTGGGTGACAGTGAGTTGGGTGGTGACGGGTGATGACTCTCGTTTTCAATTTATTTTAATCACCTGCAGGAATTTCCACTTTTAAAAGGCGTGATTGTGTCGAATTTTGTTGTGAGGTAATAGAGCTCAAAAAAATATTATTGTACACTACCTATAGGTCCTTTGTTGTTTAAAATTCTAAGAGCAATTTTTTAGACTATTATTTGTTTCGGTCCTCGCAGTTACTTAAGCTTCAGTTTGGTGTGACAAGGTGCAAGTGTTTATAAATAAAATCTTCAATGTAAGGTGGAGTCGTAGGGGGATTTATTTACTTGCACGTTCTTTTTCAAAACAAATCAAAATAGCCAATCGTCGCCTTAGAATTGGTTTGACGTAAACGCCAAAATACTTTTTTTTAGCAATTCGATTTTAAAGTTTTAAGCAGATTTATTAAAATTTTGCCCTATAGGAAAGCTTCATTTTTTTCTTATGAATTTTATATGGAAATGGACAATTCATTTGTGTAGTTGTTTTGCCTTTGACCGAAAGACAGACTTACAGAAAAGTGTATAGCTTTGCTCCTAAAATTTGACGTAAACGCCGGGAATTAGTTTATAAAGCAAATCAATTCTTACAATGCTCCAAATTGTGTGTTTACGGCAAAGTCGATAGACTCAATATCTTCGTATCCAGATGAGATAGGACAAAACTGTTTTCAAAAATGGAAAGAGCATCCTCAACAACCTATTACTGCATACCTAACTTAACCCTTTCGGTACATCTTTTTTGTTCTAAGGTTAAAAAAATATTTTATTTCTTTTTGTTGCTACTTAGACTCATACTAAAAACATTGTAACATTATTTTTGGTAAATATTGGTTCTAAAGTGGTTTTTGGGAACGTTGCCATATGGCATCAATTGTCTCAAGTGGTAGCAAAATAAAAAACAAAATTAATATTTTTATTTTAGTTGTTTATTTTTATATATTAATTTTTAAACAAAATTGAAAAGAAAAAAGTATAATTATTTTTTTTTATTAAAATATATTTAAAAAAATAAGGATTTTTGAAAATATTTAAAAAACACATATTTTCATATATGTATAAAAATAAAAAACTAAAAAAAATAATAAATTGTTGCATAAACTAAGCATATCCCAAGATAAACACGTGTATTTATATAAAAAAATAATTAAAAAATAAAAAATATTAAAAAAAAAATTAAATATTCATAAAAATCTAAGTAATTTTTTTTTAATTCAAACCAAATTAAAAAGTAATGATATTCAAGACTATTTATGCATAAAAATACATTTATTTTTATACATATGTAGGTATATATATAATTTTATTTATAGAAATGATGCCTTAAAATGCACCTCTAGATAATATTGATGCCATATGGCAACACAGAAAAGGAAAATTGTGCCAAATTGAATAGACGGAACTTATATGTTTATTTTATTTTTTTAATTGTCCGCCTGATATTAGTCAATCAAATAAAATCGAAATTGATAATCTATTTGATAATTATCAATATAAAAAAGAAATAATAAAAATAGTCTTCCGACGAAAAAATTCGAACTCTATTGCAGACCAATCTTTCACGAGAGCTAAAAGCACAATGACGACAACTATCACCCAGTTTTTTTGATTCTAATTATTAAGCAGATACTCTAAAAAGTTAATCAGAAAAAAAAAATAGAAAAAATATACTCAGAGAGTGAGAATGGGTGTTATGAATATTCGTGTTGCCATATGGCATCAAAATACCGAAAGGGTTAAAAGCGTCAAAATGGCGTTTACGTCAAACCAATTTTGGGGCAACGCAATATTTGAATAACAGATCTGTATATTGAACTGAAAGCCTAATTTTTTTTTGTCATATTCGAGTAGGTGCATTAGAAAACTTTCTCAGGTTAGTTATATTCTCAAATATCTGGAAAGTCTCTTTCTTTTGATACCTAATCTTTTAATATTGGTTGAGTATAAGAACCGCAAAAGTGATCTTGATGACTACTGAAATAATATGATGGCATTCTTCTACCACCGCAAAGTAATATTTTAATGGTCGAAAGATAGGTATAGACCTTAAGAAAATGTCTAGTTAAAAAGCTTGTCCACTAATCACTTAAATTTTAATACTATACAAGGTGAAGTCCTGTATAACTGATCGCAGTCAATATTCACGCATGGATCAAAAACACAAAAGTTGGTGTCGAAAATGGTGTTTGAAGACCTGGACTTTCCTAAACTATTGCAGCATCTTTCCAGATAAATCCACAGATAAAGTGCAATGAAATCCTTCATATTCAGCGGAATGAAATTCAAAGTAGTGAAAGACTGCCACAAATCTCTTAACAAAATAATAATATTTAAAATTATTATTGGATTACAGGTCCCAGGGAACTAAAAAGTGATCCAGTTGGCTCGATGATCGCAGTGCCATTTTCGTTTGATATTATCCTAAATAGACTCGACTGAATCAATGCAAAAAAAAGCAACAAATCGAGATCAGCAAATTCTCCACGGACTTCTAAGACAAAAAAAAATCTTACTGTATAATAACAGGTCACTTATGACAGAGAGGCATGACTAAAATCTGGGAATCCCGATGCTATTGACATAATAATTGTTAGAATACAGGAAGTACTGATAACAATTCTGCAGAAATTAAACAAAGAATATAAATTGGCAAAATGTTCTATCTTTGAGCTGGGAACGGGAAGACAATTGAAGAGTAAACCCTTATCACAAACAATCAGTAAAATTCAGCATAAAACCTTGATCATTCCAATGCTTCTTTATTTCGTTGATGCTTGGGGATAAAGATTGCCGGCTCTATATATGTTCGAAAGAGATTACGTTGACGGGCATGACCTGGTTAAAAATAAAGCACGCATTAGTAGTCGAAGATGGCTGAGGAATGTATAGGGCCGATTGACAAATACTACAAAACGTACGATCTTCGAGAGTTACCTAGAGGTAGGTACAGAAATACCTCGCGTTAAGTGGGGGGCACCAGTAAAAAAAGAGGACCTCAGTCCTCAAGCCACTTAGAGGGCACAACTAGAGGGCATTTAAATTTTGTCTCTCTTAACGAAACAATTTGTTCGGATAAACGACGCTAAATAAATGGGCCTTACTTAAAATCATTTTTAATATGTTACATCAGTTAGGGACTAAATAACTGTTATTTGCCTTTAAGTTGTTAATGCAGATGCTGTCTATAGAGAGACAACAATTGCCTTTTGTGTAGGTATGGACGTTATATGATCAGTTGGTGGTTATATTTTTTTCAGTTAGTTGTTTCTTGTGTGGTTCATGTTTCTTTTTTTGTTTTGTGTGTAAAATAAGCTCAATTAGTAGATATATAATGTCATCTAAACAAAAATTGCATCGATTTTTATCGATTAAAGATAAGTGCAAAATTTTAAGCGAACTAGATGCTGGACATCCTGGATTTGCATTAGCTGAAAAGTGTGGTGTGTTAAAGTCAACAATAACAGGAATAAAATTAAATTCGAAGAAGCTGTCGGACCATTTCAAACAAACAAAATTTTAAACAATATTTACCAAAAACTGAGAATATCTACCAATATAAGTATCTATGCCGATATAAATGTTTTTTTTTTTTATTTTTTTAATTGAATAAAATAATTTTACTTCGTTTTTTTTCTGAATTAATATATATTTAAACTGGTGCTTTAAAAAATCATGTTGTGTTGTTTTTAATGAATTTTTTATGAATGTGAATCCCTCTTAAATTCGAAAACGCCTTCAGCATAAGTGTGTTGTAGGTCACAATAGAAATGTTTATTTGAAAAAATTTGTTCTCTAAGTTCGTAAAACTTACATTAAAAATTATTATTAGTACCGCTCAATGCGTATTATACTTATAATCATTTTTAATTTTCACTTTAAATACGCTAAGAGTCACATTTTTTATGGAAATTTTGTCCATTGTGAATACGGAAAAATTATTACCTATTGCTACCGCGCAATACTCAAAATGTTTTATCCAAAACTTTTCAGATAAGTATGAGTTTGAGTACTTACCTGCAAAAGATGGAGGCTAGTCTATTTTCATAATGCCAAATATTATTTACATCATCAAGTTATATAGCAAAAACAAAAATAAAAATAAAAACTTAAGGAACCTAACTGCATTTTCAAATGCTGGTGTCTATTTCGTTCCGCAATTTTTCACATTCGGATTCGTCTGTTTTTTATATCTATCCTTTATCGATTTTACATTTACCACATATAACCGAGTGCGCTGTATGCATTCATATACCAGTACGAGATGGATTTTATTATTGTCCTTGAATATGCATCTCTACCTACAATACGAAAGACTGATTTAAGTAGCCAGCTATACAATTTTATGCAACATGTGTGATTAAATAAATTCACACTCATTGGAGAGATCCTTGTGGTTGTACGAAAGGATTGCTATTTACCCGTAGTGTTTTTGTTTTTATTTTTTGTAAATAACAACCACTTACATGAGAATGTAATTCCGTTCACGGTTTTTAGGTACTCAATTAAGTTGTCATTTTAGCCATGTTTGAATATTCGATATGACGTAAAACGATGTAGCGTTAGTTGCTTTACCTCGAAATAGTAGCGTAAGGAAATATGAAACGTGAATGAATGGCAAACAAAAAAAAATATAAATAAAAAATAAAGATACATTACGTAAAGATGCATTTACTCATACTCCGCTTTCAAATCTATGCATATCCTTCTTTCATAGGTATGTACATCTTATAACTGAAAATTCGATCAAAGTGAACTGTATCTGAATTATTTGACCGCAATATAGTAGCGTTCACAGAATTGTTGTTTGCACAAGCAATAGTCCTGTGCTCAGCTTCTAATCAAATAGAAGAGATCTGTTTCCTTCGGCGGCGTCTGTAAGCGATTATTCCACAATTTTCTGCTATCTGCGAACAATAGGTAGACGTTGTCTCTTCTACCGATTTTACGCATAAAATATCCTTTTCTTCTACGGGCATTTTATTCGTACCTTGTCTATATCTGTGGCAACAAGGAATAACATCATAAGTCGACTTATGTCGAAATTGAGATTTTTACACAATCTGATGCGCAGTAAGCGATTCTATCTGTCATATTTTTTTCGTATTCTTATTTTTTTTGGTTTATGAACTACACAAAAAAGAAAAATGACATAAGTCTATGTCTACACAGCTTGCACAAGGAAAAACAGCATAAGTATATACATTTTCTAAAACTTTTTTTACTTATGTGCTTATGCTACACCGGTAAATCAAAATAACGTAAGCACAAGTAGATTTATGCCCTTTTTCCAAAATTTATCATTTCAATACTAGAAACGTAAGCAGACTTATTTTTTTTTTTCAAAATCGAAAATTATATCTGGCACAAAAATAACACGACTTGTGCTGTTATTCCAAACTGTTTTTTGCAGGACAACTGAACATAAGTGTACTTGTGTTGTTATTCCAAAAGGCGTTAACAAAATTATGAAGAAACAAGTAAAAGTGTTATCATCGGCCTGGCCGATGCTTTGATACCCTCCACTGCATAAAAGTCATGCAAAATGTTCGACATGTTAGACAATTTTCAATACCAACCTGACGACGGTAAAAATAAGTCCTCTCACAAAATTTCATTCCCCTAGGTCAATTCGTTTGGACGCTATCGTGCTTTCAACAGACGGACAGACAGACAGACAGACAGACAGACAGACAGACAGACAGACAGACAGACGGACAGACAGACAGACGGACATGGCTAAATCGATTTAGAATGTGATCCTGATTCAGAATATATATACTTTATAGGGTCTCCGGTGAATCCTTCTTGGCGTTACAAATGTAATGACAAAGTGAATATACCTTCCTGTGGAGGGTATAATAATGTTATGTATACTTGTGTTTTTCTTCCCGAATCAAAACATAATTCATTAAGTGACTTGTTTTGTGGTGCACGCATACAGTTTAGTTAATTGTTTTTTTTTTTGTTAATAAGTGCTTCAAAAGTAAAAGCAAATTGTATTTTTGGACTCCTACATTATTGAGTGTCAGTGTTTTACTTTGCAATATATCCAAATGATGCTATATTATGTTTTACGCGAAGGTTTTCATCCTTAAGCAAGCTTTTCACGCTAGCGTCATTGTATCTAAAAGAGCTCTAAAATAATAATATCTTCAGCATGGGCATCACAGCTACTTTTTTTCGTCAATTTTTGTTACAACGTTTCCATCTATCGTGTCAGTGTCTCAACTGATCAACCAATCAAGCGTTTACCAAAGAAATTTCTCTGACAGAAAATACATGTCCCAGGTCATGGGCGCAGTAGCTGGACTACTGTGCGAGGGATCCCAGGTTCGATCCCCGGGAAAACACAAATTACATCTTAAGGTTTTTTCTAATGCGCCACTTCTCGCGAACGTCTGACAAACTCGAGAGTATGATTGTCCTGAAAAAGCTTCTCAATTCGGCATAAAATTGTAGGTCCCTTCCAGTCGTCCCAAAAATAAAAACTCACACAAACGAATGGTTGCGACAAGCTAGGCCTAGGGTGTCTACCGCCTGTTGCGCCACCTATTTATTTATTTATTTAAGTTATTGACTCTGACAAATTTGTGACCGTTCTGTTTTTAATAATTCGTAGTTTAAACTAATTTCTCGAGTATGTTTATAGTTTTTATATATACTATCAAGAAATATCAATCAAAATCCAACTATAAAATTTATATCATAACCAGATACATAACTCCCATGCAAAGTCACAACTTGAATCATCGCAATTTTTATAGCATTTTTATCCCTGCAAGCTGCAAGCCAATGTCATAAAACCTATACCTACTTTCAACATTTAGCAAATCAATTCCTGTTCTATTCACATTTCAAATTCCCGTCTTCACACTTCCATAAATTTGTTATGACTTTAATAAACAAATCCCTCAAATAGTCGCCGTCAGTTGTATAGAGTCTGCCTTTGCCGTATAGGCAAAAGCCCGAAGGCCGTGATAAAGGAAAAATCCAATAAATCCCACCAAACATAAAATGTGTCTAAGTCACACACATGAATTCATTGATTTGTATTGAATTGTTCCCGTCATGGGAGCAGGGACATCGACATGCAGTGCAAAAAAAAAGGACACGTCGCACAGACAAAGAACTGGCAGCACATCACTTGCCTAGCAGTCGTAAATCTGCTGGCTCAACTCGACAGCCTCCCAAAAGTACTCTCACCGCATAGAAGAAACTCGAACTCGATTCCTTGCACAACAATATTCGAGAGGGGGGATTCTTTTGAATTCACAAAACATAATAATTCTTCCTTCCATCCAAATTCAATCAATTTATATGTCTAGTGACTAGGATGTGTGAGTGTGAGAGTGGGAGGTCCTTTTCGCACCGCCTTACTAAACATATGATGTAATTTGAATACTTTTTTTTGTTATTGCCTTGCGTTGGGTTATTTTCTGGGCCACCAGTCTTGGTCTTTGAGATGAGGAACTGAAACTGACTATAAGGCGCTGCTTCTGGCTGGATGTTTGGTAAACAAAGGATAGCTAGCCAACTTGAAAGGCTCAATTTATTCACTAGATGTCACCTACTAAAGAATTCTGAGAGTGCACATAAATTGTTGAATGCATGATTGTGTGGTGTAGAGATGCATTCATGAATCTTGAGCATAGTATCTATCATTCAAAGAATGCCACAGAAACATGTAGCATTCGAATGAGTTTTGCTCCTTCCAATGTAGAGTGTATTTAGCATTTTGCAAACAAACTAAATAGCTATATGAGAGGCACAAGCGCTCTGGGTTTTTGGAATTTCTACGAAGTGCATCCGTTCTCAGTTGTTTCTGTTATTTATGAAAGTTTACAAGGAATGCACATCGAAGAAGGTTCCTCCGGTTTGATGTGAATATGTGCCTGGGATTGTAAATCATTTTGGATCGATTCTATAAAATGTATCGTATCTATGTTACTGACACAGTGTAGGTGTAGTATAGTGAACTGTACTATCTGACGGCAAAGTATCTATATTTTTTCGGTCAAAGGGTATATTTCGTCGTCTGCAATATTACAGTTCTAGGTTGACACACAAAAACAGATTCTCTATAGAAAATTAAAAAGAAACAATGTTTTTCTAAAGCAACAGAAAGTCCCCTACTTTGGCTTAAAATGTCACGAGTGGGACTGGGCTTGACGGGCTTGACGGGCTTAACGCTAACAGATGTACTGCTGTCTGCATATCATAGTACAGATATAGAAAAAGTCCTCAAAATGGTCGTCTAAAATCATCATTTCCCAAAAGGTGGTCCACGGAACCCTAGGGTCAAAGGGGTTCCGTATTCAATCAATCGTTTCAATCGTTTGTAGAAAACAGTCATAACATAACCGCACCGATCCGTCGCACTATTTTTGTATTTTTTGAGAAAAACTAAGCTACGTGATGTTGTTTAGAATTCTATGTTGTCTTAAATGTATATATTTTTACTAAAATGGTTACAGCGGTTTTTTGTAAAAATATGCAAACAAAATTGTAACAAATACTATAAAGTTTGGTTCGAAAATCTTTGTTCAACTGTTTAGCTGAGTAGTGAGGACATACCTTACCTACACTGTTCAGGATACAATTATAAGCATTACCTATCAGTTACATTTTTATGAAAATCGAAAATGATGTTTTCTAGATTTATGAGTAGTTTTTTAAAGTATAGCAGTATTTGCGATTGGGGTGGGAAATCGAGTCATTTAAGAGAAAAACCGAGTTTGATATCAGGTTAAGAATAACGATTATACCTTAAAAATTAGTTTCTGTTAAAATCGTGTTTACTTATATCTACCGGGTTTCAAAAAAAGACAATTTTCAAAAGTACCAATATTGAACATTTTAGCGAAAAACTGGGTATTCAGTCACGTTAACCATGCCTTCATTAACTCAAATATTAAACACAGACGGACGGATAGAATTGCGAGAAACGAGATCCACTCGAATTGATTAAAATCTAGAGTTCGAAATTTTCCACGAAAACTATACCTATCTAGGTATAGGTACGAGAAAGTTAAAAAATTTGTACGTCAAACTTCCATAACTCGAACTTCTTCAAGTCGAATTTCTCTATTAGATACTCGAAGTTTTATTGAGAACTCTGCGTTTTCAACTTTTCAACTTTTGGCCTCCATAACATAACACGAAGTTTCTATAACTCGAATTTATTTTCTTTCATTTTGAGAGCTCGACTTATGGAAGTTCCGCGTATTTACAAAATTTATTCAGTGAGAGGGGTGAGCCTGCTTTCTTGAAAAAAAAAAAACAAAACAAAATGAGGTTCTAAGGTCGATAGACAAATACGCATTTCGACTATTATAAGTCTTTCTCGCTTTTTGGACTTGATTTTGGTCAATGCTGAGAATCAAAATTCATCGAATTTTTATAGCCTTTAAGCTGGGGCCAGAGTATGGAAGACAAAACCGATCGAACGATATCGTTTCGACAATAGCAGTCTCTGTCTATTGCCACAGATATGAAAGAGACAGGTTTAGTGAAAACGAAAGCGGTTTTCGTTTCGTTTTTTACAGAATCCCACCCCTGCGGTAATCGCTTCCAAACATTCTTCCTCCATAAGTGCAACTTTTATTTCATCATATCTTGTCCTTTAAGTTTCTCCACTTTGTCTGGGCAGTTATTTTACCGTTACTTCAAAAATTTGTTCTCAAGGTAAACGAATGTACATATATGAATCTGTTTAGTGCAACTGTGGTTTTGGTTAGTTTTATAAATTTTCTTTGATCAGATCGATCGGGCTTAATTTTTTTCAAAAATGGGTGTTAGATACTATACGAGAAATACCGCAAAGGAAAACATTTCAAACAAAAATATGAAACTTTTTGTAACAGCAAAAAAATAGATATTTTTTCAGAATTATAACTGAAGTAAATAAAAAGTTTTTAGATTATTTAAACATTTAAGTGTTCGGTTTTTTGAATTCTTTATTTACAGGTTTTAATCACAATTTACCTTAAACAAGTTTTTGACTCGATTATAGCAACAACTTCACTCATTGCAACTAGAATCCGACAATCGAGAATGCAGTTTACTAAATTTTCTTTAAATGTCTTCAGTTTTATGTTGTCAGTTTATGTCAGTTTTATGATGTTAAGAACGATATCCTCGGGCTCGGATGCGCCTTGACCACTTAAATTCAGAGAGTTGAGCTTTTCAAACAAATCTGACAGAAATTTAAATTTAAGCCACCAAATGTCCAAATCTCGTCATGAAGCAAAAATCTATCAGCCTTATTTATAAACTTTATACACTCTTTATAATAATTCTAAACGCAAAAACCTTATTTATAAAAATTATACTCAGTTGTATAGAGGCAGCATAAGCTGAAAAATAAATACTTATACACTGCCTAACTATTCACAGTCACTTGTTGATTGAAAAATCATTAGTCTCGGTGAAAATCGAGTAAACAGTGCGTCTAGATCAGATGTGGTGGTCGTCTACTGATGAGCCCACCCACCACATCGGGGCGAAACGCATTACTGGAGTCGAGGCCACCTCAAATTTAACTATACAGTTGTTTAGAAGCATTATAGCGAATTCTAATAAATAAGGCTGTATATTTATATCTTTATCGATATTCTGTATCTTTTATATTATGTACATTATATAATTCTTCTGTACGTGTTTGTTACCGAACTCTTCCCAAACGGCTGGACCGATTTTAATTTTGTGTGTGTGTGTTTGAATGGGTCTAATGATGGTTTAGATTCACAATTGGACCCTGCGATCCGATTCCACAAAATTTTAAATAATAAACACTCAACAATACAAAAAAAAATTAAAAAGCAAGAATAAGCTCATGAATAAAATCTCAAATTAAATTAAATTAAAATTAAAATTACACTCAACAAAAACAAATGAAAACCGCGTCGGTTTTCACTCACTTTTGACGCTCATTGTATGATCAATTAGGGTTCCGTAACCAAACGTAACCAAATTAGGAACCTCTGGTCTAAATTTGCTGGAAAAATCTACAAATAATGAGTTCAATATGAACGAACTTGTGTCGGGCTTATTTTATACTTCAGAAATACCAAAGATACCATTGAGGCAATATACGATTTTATTATTTTTAAATATTTTGTTTTAGTGAAAGATGTTTAAAATGAATTTAAAAGATTTAAAAAAAAGATTTTAAATGGATCTAAAGGATTTAAAAGAGGTAGTAAATTTTCAAAAAAACATGTTACTGCTAGGTTCCACATTTCACTTTCACTCGAAATGAAATCGGAAATGAATTTTTGTGTTATATATTTCACTGTATTCGATATTGATTTCAAAATTTTCGGAATTGAGTCAAAGTGAAATTGTGATTTCGAAAAAATGTCGGAGTTTCCGAATCGCTCGAAATGCAGAACACTGAAAACGAATTCACTCGATTTGCAATTTCAATTTCACTCGATTTCTGGAACCTAGCTGTTAGTAAAAAAAAAATCACATTAACTACGATTTTATTATTTTGAAATATTTTTATATTTTGTTTTAGTAAAAAATGTTTAAAATGGATCTTAATACATAATATGGATGTACTTTATTTTAACTTCCGTGGCAATTTGTTTAAAGACCGTCAGCTACTTCTGCGATCATTTAAACATTTTGTATCCTTGAAGTCTAGAAAACCTATTTCCTTTATTGTAAAAACATACTTAATGTTTTTACTTATTGAAGCGAATATCAATTTCAGGCTCTTCATCAGCATGAGAACATTTAGTACAACCGCATGACGCTGGAACCTTAATCTGAAAAGAAAAAAAAGGCTACCGTCTTGAAAAAACAAAATCCCTCAAATGGATAAGGCGTCATACTTTTTTACGAAACTGATAACCATCACGACATACAAAGGGCACATCTATATGCGTATATTTTATAATTCCACAATAAGAGCAAACATTCTCATATCTCTCCAGCTCTGCAAATAATAGAATATTAGCCAGATATATATAGCTATACAAGAACAAACCAACCTTCATTATATTTGGATCCAGATTGGCAAGATCCAGAGCACTCTGTGAGTCCTTGAACTGGACCCTTGTTAGTGCATATACCATGAGCTGGTGTATTAAAATTAATAAATTCATTTATATCCTTCGAAGTTACCCGGCATTTCTCTGCGAAGGACACACCATAACTGTGGTAAAAAGTGAAAATTGCAATGTAATGTATACCTACCACGTGCAGGGTACTTGCAGATCTTACAGCAACCGTTATCTTCCAACTCTTCCACTGGGCAATTGCTTACATCCAAACAAGCCACCTTAGATGAACTGATTAGAGTATTACCAAAAAATTCAGCGCAGGAATATGTAGTACAACGGTCGGTACTATGCCACTTATCACCAGGTGCGTAAAGATGATTTTCGAACACACACTTTGTTTGGACACAGCTTCCACAGCACTTGCTTGTGTCAAGATTTCTATATTCAAAGCCTTTCAGACAGACCTTGTTGCACTGCTCCGTGATTTTAACAACTTCAGCTGTGCCCTTGCTACCGTAGACACAAACGTGTTGATCGCATGGAGTTTCAGGTACAAACCATTTATCTCCCAATGGCTTAAGGGCTAGAATGCCGTTTATCTCAACGATGCAGGCGTCCATTGGTGGAGCTACATTACATTGGAAACTTAACACGGTGTTTCAAAAAGCAACACTTTCTTGGAACTTACAACAAATAACAGTTGGACAACAGTCTCCGGGTTGAGTGACGGTATTCAACTTGTAGAAATTTTGCTCGCACTGAGAACTCAATGTAGGGCAAGTTTGTCTGTCACAGACGATCTTCTGTACTGGACAGCATCCGGAATTGTCAATGACAATTGATTCGCCCGGCTTGAGTGGTATAGGTAATTGGACAACTTCACATAGAGAGGAAGGCTTACATTCTAGAAATTCGAACATATTTTTGAGATCATTTTGCTATGCTAATATTGTATTGCTTACCACAAGTGATCTGAGGACACCCATCTGCTCCAGTCCTTTGCTTTCTCAGTTGATCATTACCGCATTTAGGGATCGTAGACAGTGGACATGTGGCTGGTGTAGAAACTTTGGGCTCAGAAACTGAAATAGCTTAAGCTGCTTTATTGGTCTTCGATTTAATTTGAGATAACCTACCACAAATATACTTTGGACAGCAGTCTTCTGCGGAAGAATTTTTTGAAGGCTGGAAACCATCTGGACAAATTATCTCGTCAACTTGACACTGTTGTTCCGCACACTTAATCTTTCCATTCTTGTTGCAAGTGCACTTCGTACATTTATCCTCAGACCAGACATCTCCAACAAAGTGGTCTCCGTCGTCGCACCTCAGGCAATCGTCCTTCAATATACACTTGTCATTGTGCCATACCTTTCCTGGCGGACAGAAGCAACCCTCCGTGATATCAGAGCTACATCCTCTTTCGTTGTTTTGACTGATTTCAGCGTCGATTCGAATGTCTATCGCTTCGAGTATATTAGCAAATTTGAGTGCGGCACAGGTCCTGACACATCCACATGGATCATACACTAAATCACCTTCAGCCGGACAGTCATATGGACACAAGTCTACACTTCTCCAATCAATGCAGATTCCATTCCTCGCACAGTCCCTTGCATAGGCAGCCAAAGAGTTGCACGCCGCGTTCTTATTACCACCACACGTATCCTGCTGGCACTGCGAAATATAGCTCAAAGGACTGACAATGGTACTGCATTTTCCAAAGAGTTTTTCATCTGAGAACCTAAGGCAGAGGTCCTCCTCCTTTGGTGGTGGAGTACAGCGATCAAACGAGACCTCCTCAGTCTCACATTCACCCGGATCCTGCAGCCGGGGCTCGTCTGCTTGCCAACTATCTATAATACCAATAATATTCGGTAATGGCAGTTGGGACGATTTCTTGGACGGATTCATTTGCAGATCATTGTCGCTGTCGCCATTGCAATCGCCACAAAGACCTTCCATACGGCTGCCATACTTACCGCTAGGCACACGTATCTGAAAGTGATTGAGACATTTTTCAAAATTTCATTCAAAACCATTATATTAGTACATCCACACAAAGAATATTGATGTGTGCACAGGCACACTCATGCTTGTACATGGTATGGCTAAGGACTTACAGAGAATGCCATATCATCGAACGAGCTAGTCACTTCGACATGCGACTCAGGTAACGTCAGTTTCAATTCGTTGCTATTGGTTTTCGTAATATCCAGCCAGGTATCCTTGAATGGCAGCTTCTTCACTTCCCTGCCGTCGATTAGCACCTGAACCGATTTATTGGGTACAACACGTTGAATATGAATTATGTGTTTGCCATGTAGAATATGAAGTGATTTGGTACAGCTTGTGTCTGGGCCCATGGAAAGGTGCCCCAATTTCTGGCAATCGTCCATTGTAACATAGACCTGGAAGAGGATGAACAAAATATTTTCCCAGTTTAAAGTATGCGAGTGTTTGGTTAGTGGATTGTGTAGATGAAGGTGTGAAGACTCATTATTGGTGTGTGATGGAGCGCATTGAACGGGATTTTTGGCTTAGTATATACGTGTGCAAGTTATTGGGGATTAGGAACAAGGGTTTAAATTTATTCGGCTTAACGTTTTGCTGACTTATTATGCAAGCCTGCCAATAGAACGAAGTGTATCGTCCATATGGTGTCAATGCGGCGCGGGGGAGATTTCATGGTCCTTATCAGTTCTATTTTTTCACAGTAAAATCTATCTATTCGCAGAATTTCCCATATAGCCACATAAAAAGAAATGTAAAGAAAATCTCACCTGGAACCTATGGTTAGCGGGTAGGCCAATATCTCTCGACAGCAAATACATACAATTGCCTTTAAAAACAAAATTCCTCCTATCGTATGTAAGATATTGGGATGTACCAAATGCATCGCAAACACAATCCTTGCACTCGTTAATTGATATGCACGTAACACCCTTGCGCAATGTACCTTCCGGACAGAAGCATCCACTGAAACAGGCATCCGGTAATATTGGACAATCATCTCCATTCAGATTATCGCACGATGGTTCACAACGTCGCTTGTAGCAATCCATGTGTACCAATGGTGCCGCACAGGATGTCTCTTCGCGAAAGATAAACACACAAGTAAACGAGACAACAAATCAATAACATTCTTGCAATAACAAAAAAAAAAAAACATGATAGCAAAAACTCACCACACTGATGCACCGATCGCCATGTACCCAAATGAATGTGAGGACTCACAGCCAAACACTTTTTAACGAATCCTTGCAAAGCCGAACATTTACACGACAGTGAGTCCATCCTATGAACTTTTAGACATTCGCAAGTATCCTCAAAGCATTTTGAGAGGAATTGTTTGAAATTAACAGATTCGCCACACTTTACGAATGAAGGATGTCTAAGAGGATATCAGGTTTTTTTTTTTTTTAATAATTCACAAGATGTCTAAAGTCGAACACTCACTGTATAGAATTGCACAGTGCCAACGCTTCTGCTTGGATGTCACTTGTGTACACTTGGGCAGGGCAGCTATCCTTAGGAAGCTCCTTGTCGATCCAACTGTCACCGAATTTCTTCGTACTACTTGCGGTGCTACCATCGGGAAGGCGCTTATCATCGGCTGGATAGCCACTAAAGTATCCACACAAGCCATCGACGGTTTTAATGAATTTCCCGGAGACACCGATTTTAATGGCGCCAGTCTCATGGTATGACACCCAGAATCCATGCAAAGGAGACACCACCAATACAGAGTCACCTGGCTGAGAAATCACGAATACAGATTTGACGAGTCGAGATTTTTCCAACTGTCGAGGAGTGTAATCGTGCCCATTGAACACAAGTTTCAGATTCGGCATAATGACCAAATCGTCATCCGAAGTTTTATCCTTGATGGTGAGCACTTTGTGACAGATATCGCTGTTCTCCATTGGAATCACATGGGCTATAATGATGAGAAAATAATTTTGGATATTATTCTTTAATTGAACAGGGTGCTAGGTTACCAGAAATGGACCATGAATTAGCCAGATTCCGGGCTAAAACATGCCTGCGAGTGTTATATTTGATATCGGTGCCATCGAAAGTTATCAATGACATGCTATTTATCTCACAGACGTAATCCTTTTGTGGACGTAAAGAACATGTATATTTTGAACATTCTCCCGATCGAATTTTCGAGTTGTCTATTTTAACTTTATACGCATCGGGGCATTGCGGTGGTGTGCATGGATGGGGCGGAACTGCGCTTTTTGGTGTTTTAGGCGTGCAAGTGAATACTGGGCATTTTTGGTCGTCATTATTATCACCTTTGGCAATAGCAGTGGGCATTGTGCAACTGCAATAGATTACACATAATAATTAAATAGGATAACGTAAAGGTGATTTAACATACGTTGGCGCAAAAATCTGTGACATCTGACGTGTTCGCGAGTCCTCTGTGATATTCAAAATCATTCCCACGGGACAAGTTGGTGCTGGGCAGAATCCGACATCTTCTGCGAAAATAAAACTCATTTCTCATTGGATTGCATAAATTTTCATTGTTAGGAGGATAATTCTGTCCGTTTTAAATTGACGATAATCTTATAATTCTTCTAAACGTGTTTGTAACCGAACTCCTCCCAAACGGCTGGACAGATTTTAATTAAATTTTATCTGTGTGTTTGATTGGGTCTAAGGATGGTTTAGATTCATAATTGGACCCGGTAGGTGGCGTTGCGATCCGATTCCACAAAATTCCAAATAATAAACACAACAATCAAAAAAATGTAAACAGCTTGAATAAGCTCATGAATAAAATATCAAATAATATACACTCAACAAAAAAAAATCATAAATAAAATTTCAAATAATAAAACGGCCGCAGAACAATTGACGGACAATGAAAATGTACGAGCAGGTAAAACAACATTTGCCGGGCCCGCTAGTTTAATATAATTCCTGTCCACACTGACCTGGATTTAAATTTGTCTCCTCAATCAATTTTGGACACTCGGGCGGCTCATCGTCTTCACAATCCTTGACTCCATTGCACCAGCGATCTTCAGGAATACAATCACCACTGGATGGACACAATTTGTGCTTATCCGGGCAAGGTTCACATAGACATGCACAAGATGTCCTCGCGATACGTAGTCCAGGCTTACAGGCTGGACATTTCATAGGAATACAACGTTTTAAGCCACCTACAACGCAAGTACACTCCTGGCAATCTATGCTCTGGAACTTTGAGCCAACTTTATGTCTGATGGTTGAAATATTAATTTAAAGGATAATCATATCAGGTTAATTGATGGTAGGTATGGCCTTACTTTAGGTCGCCCTCAAGGCATGGACACAAATGTTGGTCAACGCATTCCTGGCCATCCCAAAACAGGGGTTCTTTGCACTTGCAATCCCCGTCGTCATCATTTGAAATATTTTCACATACCGAACACTTATTTGGTTTGTTTACGACAACATCCTGCTTGACTTGAGCTTTAACGGGAAGAGCCATAATGCGGACAATAGTTTTACTAAATTTTGTTTGTAACTTACGATACGGAGCATACCAGCCAAGAACTTCTATCCTAAGATTAATGTTATTCGCCCACTTGATTGGTATAATTTTCAGTATTCGAGCTCGAATTGGTAAGTTAAAGTAGTTCACTTGCGGTGTATCTCGATCGTAGTTGGCTATAAAGGCTTTGGGAGAGCCATCAGAGGCAAGAATGTTGTTCCAAGCAAAACCATCATTCGAGTACATTATCTGAAAGGCAGTAATCCAACCATCATCTCCACCTTTGGTAGTTATACCTGAAATGTGCCTTGTATCTAAAAAGTCAAACTATAAGGGGAAAAAATTGACCAAAATAGAATCAAGAAATTTCAGTAGGAGCTTAAAAACCCCACCTCGACGTATTCCCTCAGTGAGTTAACGAGCGGTTTCCAGCTCATGTCGAATGATAATTTAAGCATATCCAAGAGGTCAAGTTGCTCTGCCCCTACTGGTCCTGGCCGAATGCTGCTTGCCGTCACTTGGCTTGGATGGATCATCCCGTTTTCAACTCCCATCGGATCTGTACACTTTGGTGTTTCTTCCCAGCTACCTGAAATCAACTATAGCAAAAATCGTACAGAAAATATTCATCACCAGGGGGAACAAAATCCGTATCCTTACCGCCTTATGTCTATCAGCAACCACGGGTTTCAGGCTACAACCCAACAATTCAGCTCGTATCGCAATCGATCCATGCCATTTCACTGGATAAATACGCACGAATTTTGCTTCAATTGGTATTTTAAAGAGCGACTCCACGGGTGTTCGCGGATCAATCGGTCCACTGAACAGTTGTGGTTTATCTGTCTCGTCGACCAGGTCGTGCAGTCCCACGCCATCAATGCTATAGAGTATCTGATTGCGCGCGGTTTTGAATGGAAATACATGGTTGAATATACTGTGATAGAAAGTCGTGTGTACATACCTTGAATAGGGTCACATATTCATCTGATATTGGACTGCCCTGCATGATGACACCAAATAGGGGCTGTGGCTCATCCAATACAACTTCCAAGTATTGCGTTTGGTCACTGATGAATGGTGACCAACTACCTTTCGAATCCAATCGACCGAAATGTGGGAGATATGAGTCGCTTAGTGTACTACTAGCAACGAACGCTGTATCCGGCAAGGGTGTGGCACCGTTAATCATTACAATAAGTCTGTCACAATGCAAAAAGAAAAATCAGTTAAGAACAAATTGCCTCAATTGGTAGGGATGATGATGAGCATTTACTGTTTGACAGGACATTTGAGCGGTGGCGTCATTGTTGTTGGAACAATAAATGGCTTCTCGGAGGGTTCATCGGTCGTTACCTCTGAAAGATTTATGTGGTTAACAGAATATGAGGGAGAATCAAAATTTATACCTGGAATTTGTGTAGTGACTTCATCAGGCTGGTCATCTACTACCGAGCAGAGGACGGTATTGTCGATACATTGACAAGTTTTCAAATTGTCATGTGCAACTTGTGGAAAAAGTGATACGGGCTGTGGGAAACTGTCATGTAAAACCATAAATCTACTGTCAAGATTATTTCTTCACTTACCTTCACATATTGCTTGTCATTGGTCATGCAGGGACAATCATCGATTTCAACGCAAGTATGCTTGTCACGCCATACTTTGTGTATGTCTGGACAATCGGGCACAGATTCATCAACACATCCTCCTTTGCATAGTTCTCCGATTTTACAGAGCCCATGTTCTATAAGGTCCTAGATATGATATAAATTATAACGAGGACAAATATTAGTGAAGGGTTTGATGTTATTTCGGGAAAATATTCTTAATATAACGAATACAATCGGCACCTATAGTATCTAAAGTAGAGCGTTCTACGAAATAGATATAAATTTAAAGGACAGTGCATGTATCTTTCAGAGTCAGACTAATTATTTATTAGCACATTCCTTAAAAATCACAATATAAAAATAAAGGAGCAAGAGCTGCCCATAATATAATACGACTTCAAAAAGAAACTATATAGCACAGGAGTTAACACAGACTACTATAGTATCTAACAACAGTTAGTAAACAGTTGACAAGTTTTAAGTACTCTCATTTTATAATGGTGACCATTTACTTACCACACATCGCAAAAACGTTAATTAACTTACTTTCTGGTAATAGTGACAAGTGTGCTCACAATGATTGGCGCAGTCGGACCACTTCTTACCGGCGGGACATTGCTCTGGCATAGACTCTTCTGCCATTTCAACGTTTCCATGTTTTTCACAATCACAGAGCACCTTTATCTCATAGTCAAAACAATTATAATAATTATTGTCACACGTCGAAACTTCCTTGACACTACAAGAAACATTCTCATCATTGAATCCTTTCTTGCGACATTCAGTCTCTGTTACGAATTGTTTATCACAATCGTCGGAAACAGCTTTATATATGTCAAAGTTTGACAGTTCCTCTTCGTTGGTATCATCATACTGAAAATATTCATATGGCCTGAACCACCTTGTCCATCCGGGTACGCAGGTCAGCTTTACTGTAGGTGACAAAATGGTTTCTTCAGCACACGGCGCTCCACTGCATAGCTCCTTTTGGTTGGAGCACCAACACGTTTGACACTTATCGGCAAATGTAACATCGCCTTCACGGAATTCGTGGCCATTTTTGACCATGCAAAACGGCTTACATTCCGATTTTGGTAAACATGTCATAAGAGAGTCGCTAAAAAATATCATGCCCTCTTCACATGGCTTCATTTGACAGCCCTCGATGCAATTCTCCTTTAAGCACATCCGGTTCGTGTCCTGACTTAGCATATTATCGCAGGTATCAGCACCACAAGCAGGTGTGCATGCGCTGTACTCGGAGGAGTCGCATTGCATTGCTGTTGAAGATGTAAAAATATTGTCAGTAACAAAACACGATAGGAAATTATGTACTATTATAGTTTCTTATAAGTGTTACGTAGATATGCAAAGTATAGTCAAAGTGACGGAATTTTAATACAAAGTAGCGTCATTTGCATGTAATCGCTTCACTAGGATATCCACCTCATCAGTACTTACGACAAAAATCAGGTGTACGCCATTGAATTTTGATTCCCTTCAGGGAACACGAGTGCGCATATGCAGCGATTGCTGTACACAGGAACTCGCAACTGCCATTTTGATCGACACAGCTACACGCATCCTCAATACATCGCTCAATATACAAATCTACGGGTATTTCTGCGTGGCACTCCTTGATTTGGAATATATAAATAAATATTTTTTATAAATTATTCACTGACCATTTAGTCTGGATTCGAATTAAATACCTTGAACAATTTCGACTTCAGCATGTCACAGTTGAGCTCCGCCCATTCGCTTCTTTTGGGTTGGCCTTCACATGCGCTGGTTTTCTCGGTCGGTGCCTCACAGGAATTCTGCAATTTCCACGAATGACCGAAGATTAGTGGATTCATTGTGAAGCCTTGCATTTTCAAGTCATCGTCTGCATTTGCATTGTAATTACCGCAAAGGCCATTAACTTTCCCGATCCAATTCGTGCCGAGTCTCACATAGACGCGAGTACCTTTGTCCCATTTAATTTGAATTTTCCATGGAACTATTTCAATAACCTTGAAGAGACTACTTTTGTAAGCAATTAATGTCTGCCCATTGTTTCGAACTTGTTCTCGTATATCTAAGGGATATAGGAAATTTACTCTATGAGAAAAAAAAAACAAACTTAGCAACACATACTATTTAAGGACGAAGAGTCCGTTGAAACGGTAATCGTTTCGTCGATGCTTCCACTCAAAACGATCTCCAGGGATTTAGAGCACACTCCTCCAAAAGTGTCACACATAATATTCTGGATTTGAATAGAGAATGAGTCACCATTTGATGCAACCCCCTTAGACAGGACATAATCACATTTTCCTGCGAAGTCAAAGTCATTATTGTCAAAAGTGGTGTAATGTGAATCGCCCCATGTGCTGCATGTTGCCTCGCAGATATTACTTGTACACGTCCAATGACCAGTCTTGCATGTGCTGGAACAAATAATTAGTTTGACCCTTGAAAGTTCTTTAGTAAAAAGTTATACCATTCATTGCAGTCCATTGTCCATTTATAGCCATTTGGATACGCCGTACCGTGCTTGCTACAAGAACAGTCATCTGGCTTGACGCACGCATCATTCAATTGATTGTACACATAGTCCTTCTTGCATGTACAGCCTGGATTACAGTCCTTCAGATCCTCAATATAGTTGTGCATATTTGTGCAGGTCCTTCGCTTATTGGGTATACATTTTGCGAATTCAGCATTCGGTATCTTTTCACAATGCGCTTGAACCTCTTCAGAAAGTGGATATGTTTCTATGTCCTTGGGTGTGGCTACCTGACAGTCCCACGAGGCACCTTTACAAGTGCTGAAAATAAACTAAGCTATGAAAATGAACTGTAAAATTAACTTATTACATTTCTACCAAAGTTCTAATGCATTTTCTCTCGATCGAACCTGCTTATCTCCAACACTAAACGCTGTTCCATCATAACTACATGGACATTCCGTTAAGGGTATACAAACATTTTTATCATTGAAATACTGCCCGTCTGGACAACGACATCCTTCGGTGCATTGTGTTTCACAGATTTTGTTTGCGGCGATGTCATCGCACGATCGAGCACAGACATTAACACATTCGTCAAAGATCTGTCCCTGTGGACAATTTAAGGCACATTCCTTAACAGCAGTCCTCCAAGTTGTCTTTATACCCTGTTTCAAACATTGATTACCATATGCAGCCAAAATTATGCAAAAGCATTGCGTGAGGTCGCCCGTACATGTACACATATCAAACATACAATTCTCAGAATATGGCTCTGGTTGGACACTCCAATGGCAGTCCTTAAAGATATCCCCAGTCAACAGTGAGCAATGCTTTTCAGCAAATAATTTCTTCTCGGGGTTAGATTTACAAGGATTTGAATGTAAAGCGACCTCTTCTTGAGACAGATCTTGCATTGCGTCCTTTGTTTTCCACGAATTTCCAAACACTACAATATCTGTTTCGATGTTACCGTCTGCAGATAAAAAGTCATCTTCGATTTGCGAGTTAAAGGTACCACAGAGACCTGCGGTTCTTCCACGGTAAGACCATGGGACATCAATGTACCAGTTTTCAAGTCCATTCCACGACAAACGAACACCGTCAGCAAAGTCAACAATTATGCCGGTGGTACCGTCTTGCATAATGACGATCTTATCGCTATCAAGGCTGGTAGGATATTTTTCGATTTTGTTACCATTGACAGATGTGACCATATGCCTATCCAATCGAAGGGTTGTGTCGGCTCCAGTAAGTGCGGTATTTATTGTAATAGATTTGGTGCAGGTCGGATAGGTACCATAGCATTGAACATTCTCAGCTTCAATATTCAGGTTGTCCGTCTTGAGCAGGTAGTAGGAGAATTTACCCATGAAATCGAATCTCCGTCCATCGAATGTGGTATAATGGGGATCACCATACGCCGAACATCGGGCTCCGCATTTCTTCTCGGAACAAGTCCAAATACCACTTTCACACGTACTGAAAAAAAAACATAAAATCCATAGAACTTTACCGATTCCGATGAAATTTACCAAGTATTGCAATCTTTTTGAATGGTGCTGCCGGCTTCAAAAACTTTGCGATGTAAGGTGCACGGACAGAGCTTTGGCGAAATACAAGAATCCTTGTGTTGGACAGTGCCATTCGGACAAAAACATCCTTCAATGCATTTTCCCTTCTGCGGAACTACTTGCGATCCACAGGATGGCTCCACATTCGGACCACAAGGCTGGTATACACGATCGTTATAGCATTGAATTGCTGTAAGTAGAGTGAGTTACTTTTTTGCTGGGAACAATATATTATCTATGAAAATCCAACTTACGACAAATTTGCAAGTCCCTCCATCCATCTTCCATAATGATGCCACGAAGTTCACATTCTTTGACCAACATTGCGACACTATCACAAATGCACGACTCGGGTTGATCTTTCTTACCACAATTGCAATAATCATTAATGCACGTCTTTATTAGTGTCTGCGTAGCAAATGGCTACAAGGAAACAAACAAAATCTATAACTCCTATTGTAAACCATTGGCAAACTCACCTTAAGGCATTGTGTTAACTTTGAGCTCTTGAACAACTGTTGACAACTTTCATAGGCTTTCGCTTGCTGAGCTTCTTCACATTGCTTAAATAAATCCACCTTTTCGAAAACTATACCATCTGATGGTAGTCTCCAGGAGTCTAAAAACTCCTCTGGCGTTTTCAGCAAAACACCATCCTTCGAGATAAAATCATTTTCTGCGTTTCCATCAAATGAACCACATAGCCCGCTTACACCGTTTAACAGTGCTGACTTAGCCTCAATAGCAACGTACTGATTTTTATCCCATTCAATTTCCAAGCCAGCGAAATACAATTTAATTCGAAGTTTTTGAGCCACTTCCTGAACTTTCATTCCCTTAACTTGAAACGAAATTGGTAGCTGGTTGTTTTTAGTGGATAACTTTACAGTGCCATCTGTTGTTTATTCAAGGAAATATTTTATTTTCTGTTATCTATGGTTGTGATACATGATACTTGCCTATGTTTTCAAATCTATAGACATTTGATTGCCACAAAATTTCCAGCGAATTGTGGCACTTTTCAGATTCAGATGGACATATTTTAAAATCAACACTAAATGCCGCATTTATTTTATCAGAGATCAGAGTATGTGACCCAGTTAACTGAGATCTAGAAAAAAAAAAGTTATATTAAATACATCTGATATGGAATAAGAAGGTTATGGCATTTTACTTCAAAATGCTACCATCCAAGGTTTTCAAATTCGTCCCTGCCCAACAGATGCAGACTCCTTTATTGGAGGGAACATCTTTAGGCTTTTCGTACAGCTGGAAAATGGGGGGCGCTTCAATTTCTAGGATAATAAAGAAATACAAATATTATTCTCGAGAGAAATATTTAACATGTTAGTCTAAAGTAGTGTTGCCATCTGTCCTGGGTTTCCCGGACATGTACTCTTTTTCGCCTATGCGGGGAACGTCCGGGATAGTTTTTCTAGATTGTCCGGGTTTTTCATTCCTCATCGTCAAGAGAAAAGGAAAATAGAAATTAACAGAGCTTGAAAATGTCAATTTTATCCCCGCTTTTTGGTAGTGATTTTGAATCGTAACTTGTTGCTTTTGAATTCTGCAACATATTATTGTAATACCAACTTTGGTAATCGACAGAAAAAAGGTTCGAAAACACTGAATGAAAAAATCTATTGTGATCTTACCTATCGAGGTCGACATAGCTAATCACTTCAAAAATATGAAATAAATTGCTGAATTGCTCGACAATGAATATAGAATATCAGTCAGTTTTAACTTTTATAGGAGGAGATGGCTTTCTCTTCACCCGGCAGTGGAACGACTTTTGCTTATGTTTAAAACCCTAAAATAATATTTCGAAGACGTCAAAAATCCACCAAAAATATACCATTTTTGTTGTTGTTTAATGTTCCATGAAAAAAATGTTTCGAATATTTTGAAAATCCGTCAATGACAAAATTACGAAATACATATATTTTGTCGCCAATAACTCGGATCCCAAGTCAAATTTTTACAATCGCAGAAATTCAAATTGAGTTTTTTTATATCTTCCACTTTCCCCCAATTGGAAGTTGCAAAAAATGGAGTAATATGACTAAGGAAATACATCTTAAGATTTGAGTTTAGTGAACATCTTTTTTCAACACTTTCATATGTTTTAGAAGATCAGCTGACGATAATTATTCAGCGCAATTGACACATCTGCAGTACGCCTTTGTAGTTATTGGCGTTCATTCTTGATGACAGAAACTGCAATTAACATTGGCCATAATAAGAGATTGCACAACATACCATTACACACCTTTCACGGCTATGGTGAAGAGACAGATAGTTTTTTTCTTTGCGTGTGTCATGAAATTAGTAATTTAACCATTAGGGCCATCTAAATTAAATCGGTTTTCGTCCGAAAAAAAAAAACTATTTGATGCTACTAGCTATTCCATGTGATGCTAATCCGAGCAAAATCCATGCGAGTTTTCTTGCGAGTAGTAAGAGGAGGTTTTTTTTTAATTTTTATCTTTTTAGATATCCAGCTCTCCGAATTACTCGTATTACCGAGCCAACTCTATCAATGATTCCAAAATTTGATCCGATCTGCGAGACGGGACAGTGAGAATTTGATGCTTCTCCAACAATCCGTCTATTTTCAGTAAATGTAGTAGCTGTTTTAGTCCTCCCTTTCATGTTCTTTCTATAGTTGCACTTATTTTTAAGAAAATTGCAAGTCACTGACTTGCTTATTCCAATTTTTTTGTCAGAATCTCTATATGTGAGACTGCACTCCTTATAGCCAAGTATTTTGCCTTTCACTTCTGCTGTAACATTTCCTCGACCCATTTGATTAAAACAACGATTAACATATACGCGAATTAAAAATAAAAATACTTTCAGCTTCAATAAATTGATCCATAGCAAAGCAATTGCCTCTGTCCCTATTCAAGTGCTGCAAAAAAAGTAAATTTTTTTGCATGGTCAAAGATAAACCAAAATAACATATATAACGGTAAAATTGTGAGCATTTAGTTTCGCTCCTAAAAGTTGCCTATTACTATGTAATGTACTAAATAAAAAACAAAGTAAATACCAAAGTGTACCGATAGTTAAGAGTGAGAAACAGAAGCACTACATAAAATGATTAAAAAATCTTGTCCCTATTCATGTGCATGGGAGTGTATATATTTTTCACTTTCGCGTTGGTTTGAGCAGACCTTTAAATCAACATGGGGACAATTATGACAAGGTGCTACAAGTCCTACAAATTTGTTGAAAAATTAAGTAAGACTTGCACCTCCTACACATTTTGAAAGTGAGCTGGAACACCACTTTTCACCGCCAAAAAAATCTTGAATCGACAAAATGTCGAAAATAATAATATCGAGATTTTTGTAAGATCACTGAAAAAAAGTTAATCGAAAAAGCAAAAAATGTCGAAAGCCAAAATCTCGAAAAATAAATTCTAAAAAATGTCGGAAAATTTGGAGATTTTGCAAAAAACATTTCGTTTTGGTGAAATCGATTTCAAATGCCCTAAAATATTACATAAATGTTGTCGCCCTTAAAGTACGGTAATTCACTTAGGTTAACTTAACGTAGAAATTAAGCACTGTTTGTGATAGGCTCCATGGAACTTATGGACGGTTAAGTGTAACTCAGAAGAATCGATGAGATTTTATGAAATCCACTTCCGCTACTACAATCTCTCCTATGTTCACTCCGTTCTTAGGGAATCGGCTTAAACCCAAACCACACTTCTAAGTTCTAACGCGTGGGGTGTCGCGGAGTGCTGTGTCGCTATCACTGCTAATTATTTCATATTGCGTAGAAACATTTTGTCTCGTGTATTGTGTCGCAGTCCTAAGTCCTTATGGTCCGATTGCGCTATACTACTGTATGCTGTATGGCAACACACCACACGTTACAAGTCTTTTTTTTTTTTTGGTTGCGCCAATGTATGTAGTAATCTTCTAAAGTGCTACCAAAACTCTCGATTCGCAAACCCGAATAATCGATGCTAGGAGTGCGCCTGACGTACTAATCCACACACTATTTCCTCCAACCACTCTTACAAGTCTGGTCCTGGCTTTAGGTACTTAATTCTGTGAGAATCAAGAAAATATTCCTTCTCCGTGATTCTCATGAATTCGCGAACCATATGTATGAAAGAAATATTTAATTTTGGAATATTTTTCTCAATACAAAAAATTCTTTAAAGTACCAAAAGGCAAAATCGCCGCGATTTTGAATACCAACCATTTTCTGGGATTTTCGAGATTTTGGATTCGATATTTTTAGATTCGGTTAAAAGTAGCCAACCCATTGTGAGCATCTTAATAAATAGAACAAAACTTACCATAATAGCACGTTGGAAGTGGTGGCTCAAACACTCCGGTACTATATTTGCATTTATAGTCTTCTGATTGTGGTCCTGTAAGTGTAGCATTCTCTGGACAAATCATATAACAAGTCTGTTCATCTTCACCAGGAAAACAATAAGCCTTAGGATGCAAAGGAAAATCACTGTCATCCGATTGTTTCGTCGTACACACTTTTTGTAAATCTAAAATGAGGGATTTGTTAATAATTTCCTTTTATAGCTGCACAAAACCGATACCATATTGACATTGTGGTCCTTTGAAATCTCCGGTGCACTTGCATTCGTTGACAGATATGCAACTTCCACCGTTATTGCACGCCGGATCGCAAGTTGCTATAGTACCAACAAAATATTTAAATTACAATCTATGTAGATATTAGATTTTCATTTAAATTCATTTTACTTACGTTGGCAATCGGGTACAAGTGATCCTCCATTTTCTGTGTCAATCCATTCACTATTCAAACATTGAAGACTTATGGTATTCCGGCCGTCTGGAAACTGATACTCACTCTGACATTCGAATGTGCATTTGCTTAACGATATCAGGCCATTATTAAACTAAATATCTATATTATTAAAAAAAAATGCTACTCACTCACTGCCGCAGTACACTTTGCTATTTCCGGGAACTGACGGTCTACCACACTGACAAATAGATCCATAGTAATTTTCCGGACACTTGCAAAGTCCTGGCTTTAAGCAAACTCCGTTATTATAGCAAGGGGGCACGCAACCAGCTAAATTACATTTTTTTTTTAATTTAACTTAAAACGTAAAACAGAGAAAAATCACTTAACCTACGTGAACATTTGGGTATATTACTGCCAAAATGGGAACCATGTCCTATAATTTTGCCTAAATTACAATTAAATTGTATTTGCGTAAGTCCACCCGGAAAGAAAAAATCCTTTGGACATCCCAATTTACAGAAATTTCTATATGGACACTCATATTGAATATTTTCTGGTAACAGCTTCATTCGAGCACGACATAATCCGTTTGCTAAATTGATACTTTGTTGGTTGAATCGAGTCCCGGATTTCTCTACATTTGGTGGGGGTCTTTTTATCAAAATGAATAATATGTAGTATTTTTTTTAAATTATTAAATGTAAACATTTTTAGGTTTTCTACTTACAAACTGTTAGTTTGCCTGGTCACTCTTGCTTGATTTCGTTTTGCTCCGATATTTAGACCGTATTTACTTAAGAAAAATCCGTAAAAAATCATAATAAATAAAATATCGATAATAAATACATTATTTCTTTTTGAATACAAATTTAGTCCTTATTTTTTCTGAATATAAACAAAGACAACTGTCAGTATTTTACTAAAATGTGTAAATTAAAAAAAGATCGTTTAAATAAATCTGGTCTAATTTTATTTAAAATTTAATTACATTATGAGACTTGGACACAGAAATGAATAATAACACAAAAATAGTTGTATGTATTTTTCAAACATAAATCAATTTTAGTAATAATAATTATATTTATACTTACAATCCATTGAAAGTATTTGAAATTAACCCATCATAGCCTTGAATAAAATGCAAGGATAATGCTAATACTACTACTCCACAAAATAGCGCCATAACTGGCCGACGAGACATCAAATTGACTAATGAAAGCAAAATTTGCTCTTACTTTTACTTAACTCACTCGATGTTATTAGATATCATTACTTTGAATTCATTATTCTTATCAACATTTAATTTAATTTGCATTACGTTCATATTAAACATAAAGTAAAAATAACTTTTTCATATCTAAGTTAGGTATGTAAAAAAAAAAACAAAAAATTCTTAAAACAAACATAAAATTAAAAAATGATGTATGCACATTTATTTGATAAGACTGTCTGTGACAAAATGTGAATGCTTTTAAAGCTTAATCATCAACGCTGTTGAATTCAAATGCAGATAAGGTGTGTCTGCATAAAAATATTTAGGGATTTCGAGAAAATGTCTCATATACAAGGCGAGGGCATCAGTCGTGGTGTTATTCACAAAAAGTTGCCATATCGGTAGGTACCTACTACTTTGATAAAAAAAAAATCACCGCGGTCATGCGAGAATTTGTTCACTTCGGCCTTTTATAGCCGACGATAACTAACTCTAAATTTTAGTGCATGCAAAATGTCCCCATTTATTAGGCTTGTTCGAATTTATCCTAAAATTATTTCGTTATTTTCGTTATTTATTAATTAATTAATCATTTACAATAGACTAATGTAATCTTTAAGTTATAAATTAACCATGCCCGCGGCTCCAACCGCCAGTTTATTTTCTCTTAAATAAAATTTAAATTTATTTGAGTTATCATATAAAAATGTATGTTGAAAGAATTTTTTAAACTCGGCCAAATAGCTCCAGAGTTAGTGCCTACCCTTTTACCCTCCCCCCGTGCGTCATCCACCTTACGTAACTTGTATTGATCCAGCTACACTAACATCTTTACGGGATAAACATTGAAAACTGATTGGTTAATTATATTTTTTGTGTTGTGCCATTTTATTCTATTGTGGTTAGAAATGCACCAGTATGCACAATTTCAAAGTCATAAGTCAATGGACAAGGACATATTTCACAGAAATGAAAACTCGAGACATGTATTATTTGATTTTTTATAATACGCGATCATATCCTTACACTTTCCATAGCTGCAGATATCAAATATAATGTAGATATGTACGATTGTGCATACCTAATTAGGCATCACAAACTCCTTATGTGGACGTACATATGTACATAGTTTGGTTTATGCATATCCCTATATCAAATTCCATTACGTCAATCATGAGCATATATAAAGTATAATGTGCATTCTGAATGCCCGTCGTGGGAGTAATAATTATATTTTTAGAACGCAATATATAGCCATAACCACTCCTAAGCACAACTGTAATTTTGTTCGCACTTGGCCAGATAAGATATTTTTTCAATTTATTATTTCTCATTCTCTATATGGACTAGATAGATAATTGTTAGCTCAAAATAATCGGTGAAGTATTGCCCAACAATTAAAAGCATTTCTAGATTTGACATAGATTTATGTTATAATGGCAAGTTAAGCGTAGTAAGGACGAAATAGAAAAACGATGAATGAGGCATGTAATAATTTTGACTTATCTATCAACATACAAACTTTCAAGTTCATATGGCTAGCGGTTCATGAGACCCCCCTTATTCCCCGCGACCCCTTTAATCCTGAGCAATTCTCACCCACCCTACGGCCTAAGTTGGCCACACATCTCAGAAGTCAGAAAAAAATCATGAAAATCGTACGAATGGTTCTCGAGCTATGGAGAAACGAACTGACGGACGTTGCATTTTACAAGTAAAGGGTCCGCCAAATAACTTTTTTTTTTTTTGAAAATGCTATAAAAAAAAACTACTGAATATTTTCTCAAATTTCTTTTTTTATTTAAAAGTACAATCCTTCCGGTTAATAATGGAAAATAATTTCATTCAAATGGCTGCCTCGGCTGGCCATGCAGTAGCCTTCACGATCGGTCCAATTTTTAAGCACATTATCGATTGTGTGCAGCTGTATTTCACCAATGGCTTCACGAATATTGTCCTTTAAAGCGTCAATTGTCTCTGGGATGTCGGCGTAACACTTATCTTTTACGGCACCCCACAAATAATAGTCCAACGGTGTCAAATCGCAGCTCCGCGGTGGCCAAACGACATCAGCTCTGCGGCTGATAATGCGATCTTCAAAAACAGGGCGCAAAACATCGAGTGTAGCTTCGGCTGTGTGGCACGTAGCGCCGTCCTGTTGAAACCAAATGTTGCCAATATCCTCCTCTTCAATTTTTGTGAACAAAAATTCGTTCAACATGGCCCGATAACGATCGCCATTGACTGTAACGGCCACTCCTTGCTCATTTTCGAAGAAAAATGGCCCAATTATGCCTCTGGACCAAAATCCGCACCAAACAGTGACTCGTTTTGGGTATACGCACTGTTTTTGGCTTTTCACGCTTTGGTTTATCGATGAGGATGCCAGTTTCTTTCACTTTTTTCACAAGATAACGAACATACGGAGCTGACGGTGCTTCTCTTCTTCCAAAATCCGTACGCAATTTTCGCACACATTCTGCAACATTACCATGATTTTCAAAGTAATGTCGCAATATTTCCCAGCGTTGTTCAAGCGTATACACAACCATATTCGTTCAGCGGAAGGATAAAACTAATTATCTGTCCAATCATCAGACATGAGCTAAGTATTACCATTCGCGAAATAAGCATTAGTTGAAAAAAAACGTTAGATGGCGGACCCGTTAGTATGGATATGGATGGTTGTTTGAGACGACTTATCAATGCCATATTGGACCCAAATATCTGATTTTTTTTTTTGACAGCATGTCATAGATTGACAACGTCCCACATATGATTAAATCTGAAGTGATGGTCAGCTCCTGAACGCCTGTTCAATGCACTCTGCATGTTAGTGGAGTCCCATTGAAACATATGGATACGTATAAGTAGTATCTCGGTGTCTTATTCACGAGTGATGAAAGGAGTAATGCTGAGTTTTTCTGTAGAATTGGTCAGGCTGGTTCAATCATTTTGAAAGAGCTTGGTCATTCTGTTATTAGGAGGACTGTATTTGGTGTCAAAGCTAAGTTGTCAGTCTTTAATGCGGTGTTTGTTGCAACTCTTACCTATGGTCATGAGGTTTTGGTAATGAAATGACCGAAAGAATAAGATCGCGGATATAAGCTGCCGAAATGAGATTTTTTCGTTGTATGTTGTATTGCTGATGTGATCCGTAGAGATCGCATTACAAATACCAGAGTAGGTACGTGAGGAAGTCAATATCGAGCAGCTACTTCTCCGGACGGAGCAGCCCATGCTTCGGTGGTTTGGTCATGTTAAATGCATGTCTCCAATCAGGACCCCACGATGTGCTATAAAATCCATACCATCAGGCAGGCGTCCTCTAGGTAGACCCAGGATGAGATGGTTAGATCAAGTTCATAATCTCTTTTCTACCCGTATGGGAATTGCCCTTGATGATTTAGGGTCCACTTGAGCAACCTACAACCGCGACCCACTTAATGGATAACCGGGCCAACGAAAATGAATGAATGACATTTTTGTAACATTTTGTAATCTGTATTTTTTTGAATTCCAAACTTTTTGAATGTAGCTATGTATTTATACTGTAAAATGGAATGTTCTTTTTTACACAGATAATTTCATATAATATTATGAACAATACGTATTTGCCAAAATGGCAATGATAACCACAATCAAGTTAAATTGGATTGAATTGACACGCGATAATATAGGTAGGTCTTAGGTACTTTCTCACTTTTTCACTTTAAGGGACACAAAATATCCAGCCTTAACTAATTTGCAAAACTAACTTTTCTTTCTTTATGAAGTATCTATTCAAAATATTTAAAACTACAAAGTACATATACTATATAAACCAATATCCGGTAAAAATATTCCCAACCATACACAGGCATTTATGTCTCAAGTCGGGGGTCCGCACACGAAGTTCTGCTAACTCCCAATTTGTCTAGAAAGTCCTTATGTCATTTATAAAAATTGTTCCAACCATAAATATCAGGTTAAACCCTGTTTTGCCACAACTCAAAAACAAATAAAAGGATTTTAGCTCGAAAAACCTCAAAGAACAAAAATAAAAACCTACAAGAGAACCGAAACAAAATCCTCAAAAAACAAGCAAGAGAACTAAAAAACTTTTCGAAGCCTATAACAACCGCAAAAAGTGAACAAACAGCGAAAATCCTTTATAACAACTTTTCACAGGGATTATATCTATACACACATATTTCTACCTATAGCTGCCACAAAAGAAGGCAGCAGCAGCAAAAAAAAAAAATACACAAAATATTATTGTATTAGGGTATCCACACACTTCTCAGTATCCCCCTCAACACGCTTCTAAGCCAGTATTTTCCCTGCTAGCATCCTTTTTACACTGAATAAAGACAAGCCGCCAGAATCAAAATTGTATAATCATATAGCCCAATAGCATATAGTGTTGCACACGAGCCAAAGTGAGGGAGGGCAGTAGGCGCATTAGCTGAAGATGAAGGAGAATATTTTCTATAGACACACTATACTTTTGAAGGGCTGTTCGAAGGGCGGGGATCATCAGACGTTGCTGTAGGAATATACATATTGTAGTAACGCAAGCTGTTTTGAATTTAAGAAATATTTTTGGGTCCTTGCCAGGAACCAAAACGAACCGGCACCACCATCATCGTCACCACCACCAGTACACTACTACTACTTTGTGGATGACGGCGGCAAGGACTATACGATAAACATTATAGATCTCAGCCACAACCTTCGAAAAACTAAAACAGGACAACTATAACGATTCTAGAGATAGAGCCTAGAAAAAGAGGACAAAAATCATGTTAAAATAAAAGCAAATTGCACGTCAGTCTCTTGCCACTTACAGCAGAAGCAGCAGAAGCGCAAGAGCTCTAGCAAAAGTATTTGGGACTAAAGTGTCGGTGATGATAATCATCGTCGTAGCAGTCACCAGCATCATAGACCTATAATGAAGACTGATTCCCTGTAGGCCTAAATCTGACAACCCACAACAACAAGGACCAAATCTGTCAGGCACGAGTAGAAAGTGTGCGCTTATAAAATTATTCCTCATCGTTTTGAATTATTTATTACAATGGTTGCCTAAATAAATGTCTTTATAGCTGAGTATAGGTGGACGCGATTATAGGCCAAACTCCCACCTTTCGTTGTTGTCCCAAAACTGTCAGTTTTCATAAACACTCTATCCATAGCTCTGTTGTGGGATATATGCGAAAATCCTTGGACACAATTTCAGTATGACTATATGATAATGCAAACTGGATTTTGGACCTTTTCCTCAACGTGGAGCATTATGCGGTTGGAAAGAAGCTCCGTTTTTGGATGTGGACTCACTTTTCGCCGGCAAGTTTATTCTGGGGGTTAAGTTGCTGTTGGGCATTGTTGGCATATAGAATGCCGGACTTTGTATGGCGGAATTTACGTCATTGCTAATGGAAGATTAAGTAATTTTGAAAGGATTGCAGGACGTATGATAATATGGTTTATTGGGGATGAGTGGAGAATTTTGCTAATTCCATGCAAATATAAGGAAAGGTGGGTGAATGTTGGTACATTTATATTGAAAAGAAAAGGAGAATACAAATATGGAAACTAGCGAACCCCCAGTAAAAAAAAGTATTTATTGTAATGCTCTGTATATCTACTACCCTTTTTGTTTTTTCATGAATCGTATTCCCTAGACCTAGATAGTACTCTTGTCTATCAGGACAATGCTTATCAATGTTACAAATTTTAAAAACTTTGGCTCCCATGACTGTCGCAGAAAAGCGAACACTCCCAGGCCAACACCTAAGATTGTCCAAATATTGTAACTCAATCGATTCGGTGGATTTCGAAATAAAGGATTTTTAATGTTTTTGTTGTATATGGGCGATGCCACGCCGCTCTGCCAAATTTTGAACAATCTTCACAGGAATACTCCTGGGCCAGGAATCCCATCCAAACTTCGCGCGGTTGTTTGTTTGGACAATGCACATATATGTCTATAATTTTACAACTTTAGCTCCCACGGGTGTCGAGCAATTTTTTAATAAGACTTTCTTGCTTTTTAATTTTTTTTTGTTGAGTGTTTATTATTTGAAATTTTGTTCATGATTTTTTTTTTGTTGAGTGTTTATTATTTGAAATTTTATTCATGAGCTTTTTGCTTTTTAATATTTTTATTTATTGTTGAGTGGTTATTATTTGAAATTTTGTGGAATCGGATCGCAGATCCAATTGTAAATTTAAACCATCCTTAGACCCATTCAAACACACACACAACATTTCATTAAAACCGGTCCAGCCGCTTAGGAGGAGTTCGGTTACAAACACGTACAGAAGAATTATATAATATAAAGATTATGTATTTTTGAATATAGACTTTTGCTGCTTCTGAGAAAGTTGTTGCTTTTTATATCTACCTAATTTGTTGCTTGCTTTTATGGTTAATACAGATGTCATGAAACCCAAATATTTAGAGGAAATCCACAACTTTTTCCATCTGCAGCTTTGTTCACTTCACCTCCTCCAAATTCAACCCTAGATCTCTTGAGACACATGAAGATCGCAAGATTAATAAATCAGGTACATCATATACCTCGATTCTCGTGACTGAGTTCTACCTGAAAGAGCTCGATGTTGAAGAAGCTTTTACGCCTGAAATCAAATTTGTCTACTACCTTCCGCATATCAAAACACTTGGTTTTCTAGAACCTTAAATTGGGTTGTTTTTTAATAAACGATATTATATAATAGATTTTTTGATCGAAAAATATTTCCAAATGGGTACAAAAAATAAGATGCCAGGATCTAACATATAGTTACACAATTCACATATAGAATTCCTATAGAAATGTGCAGTGTGCACACTTACTACTGAAGAGTCTTGCATGCAACGAGGATATAAATGAGCTCTATTGCATTTCCTTAACCGAACACCTCAACAAGAGATATGCTAGTAAATTTACAAACTCACATCCGGATTCGTGGCCACCCTCACGTTTTCATTGTTAACCCTTCATTTAGGACTAGACTTATTTAGGTCTTTGATACGATGACCATGTTATGGTTTTTCGACACGAAAACTGTTTATTTGAAGCACCTACCTATCTATAGGTAGAGCTGCTTGTTTAAGGTGCTCAATTTGTTCGCCACCTTCTTTGCTGCGCTGTATAGTGTATAGCTGCTTGATAGTGGTGCTGGTGGTATACATCGTAGGGCCGGTGAACCCTTAATTCTTTGATAATTTCTTTCATGTATTTTTGCTAATTTTTTTTTGCTTCTGTTGAGAATTTATTTTCGTTTATAACAAAGGAATAGAGGGATACATTTTCAATCTGAATTACAATGCAAAGTCATGTCCTGTTTGCAATTTTATGCGGCTATAGGTGTGTGCGGATTGGGTTATTTAACTCTATGAGTTGAAAAAAGCTCAGGTGTGTGTATTCTTCGGTTAAGTTCAGGTAACTCTATTTAATAGCCATAGCTGAGCAATTTCTTAACTTTTACAATAATAAAAGAAAACAAGGCGAATGCAAGGAGAGTCAAGAGATAGACAGAATAAAGAATATAACAAGCAACACTGTGAGTTCAATTCTCTTGGGACATGCACATGTGCATGCTCTAACAAAGTGAAGAATTTTTATAGTTTAGAAGGATATTCGCACCTGTTGCTCCAGTCTAGAAGGTAGTAATCATGTTAAGTTTGCGTGTGGCTATGTGTAGGGAACTTTGACTGGAAAAATATTACCTAGACAAAGAGCATATAAACAAGAAGACACTTTGGAATTAATAATATTCCTTAAGACAGACAGAACTAATTGGTGCTTACGATAATTATAAGTAAACTTATATATACGCCTATGTTGTTACCCTTACATTCGTATTGCTTACAAGTTTTTACAATTTTGTTGGCCTGTTGTCAGCACTGCTTTGTGTATGAGACCAAGATGTTCATCATCTACATAGCAAGAGCAATGAACTGCTTCGAAACCAAGAAATTTCAAGACTATCTACTGCTTCGCGAGGGTGTCCATTTTTCTATAACCCTTGATTATGTCCTTTGGCCCAAGCCAATATTATTTGTTATCTTTGCCAGGAATGTACTGATATCCATCTATTCCATACGCCTGATCACAAGCCGTTTAGCGATGTAAGAAGCTATTTTGAACTCCAAATTTATGAAGTTCAATACAAAACCTAAAAAAAAGTAGTAACATGAATAGCAACTGGGGTGACATGACACCCCAGGCATGCCCCTAAAAAAGTACGACCTACTGCAGCCAACTGTGACCCGGAACTGTAAGTTTAGATGTCAATTTGAGAATAGAGAAAATTAGAAAGTGATTGTGTGGTGCGAATGTGTGAAATGGAAAGCTTTTTGTTTCGTTGGGGTGCTGTATCACCCCTTTTGCTATCCTAAGGTTAAGCTTACACCATATTTTATCACAATGACTTTTTGTGAAGTATATGTACATGTTATTTGTATAGAGGGTGCAAGTATAAACAAATTACATATCCATGTCAAAAACAATGGCCGAGTAATTCCAAAAATAGCCCCTATACCTCCTTTTCCCCTTCCCCCATTCTCTCTAAACTAAAACTAAATGGGCATCAGATCTGTAAATGAGAAAAACAAAATACATCGTACATTATTTTCAAAAACTAATAAAACATGGGTTACACTAACACCCTTACGGGATAAACATTGAAAATAGGTTAACTATATTTTCTGCCTTGTGCTATTATTATTATAAATTAATTAGCATGCAAAATTTCAAAGTTCTAAATCAATGAGCATAATATTTCACGTAAATAAATGAACTCGTCACTGTTATGATTTGATTATTTATACTACCGATCATATCGTTACACTTTCCATAGCTGCAGATCTCACATATATCTATGTTCGATTGTGCATACCTACTTACGTATCACAAACTACTTGTATGCACTGCACGTACATATGCATGTAAATAGTTTGTTTTATGCATATCCACTCCCTACATCAAATTCAACTACGCCATTCATGAGCATGGTCAATGTGCATTCTGAATATGATCTGAATGTAATAATTCTATTTTTGGAACGCAATACATAACTACCCATAAGCATAACTGCAATCGGAAAACAATTTCTTCGCACTTAGCCAAATAAGATGTTTTCAATTTACTATATTTCAACTTCTGGATGGACCAGAAAAATAATTTTTAGCTCAAATTACTCGGTGAAGTATTGCCCCAACAATCAAAAGCATTTCTTTATTTGACATTACATAGATTTATGGTATAATGGCAAGTTAAGCGTAGTATGGTCGACATAGAAAAGTTTGCAACCCCTTTTTTCCACCCTTATAGGAGGAATTTTGAAAAACTATGTAAGAGGCATGTAATAATTTTTACTGATCTATCAACATACAATCTTTCAAGTTCATACGGCTAACGGTTCGTGAGACCCCCCTTATTCCCCGCGACCCCTTTACTCCTCAGCAATTCTCACCCACCCTGCGGCCTAAGTTGTCCACACATCTACAAATTAGAAAAATCATGAAAATTGTACGAATGGTTCTCGAGTTATGGAGAAACGAACAGACGGACGTTGCATTTTATAAGTATAGTATGGATGGATATGGATGTAACTGTACGTAGCCCCACAAGACGTAAACCAGAAGTAATCGAATGGCGTTCACTTGAATTATGTCCGTGGCGCATAATTCACTGGACCTTTATGTTGTCATTTTATTGAGCCTTAGAATATCAACTTAACGACATACACCAAAAAGAATGCATCAGCGCAAATCGTTTTCTTTTTTTGTTGGAAGCTAACTAATTAAAAAAAAATCCTTAAATATCAAAATGGATCGTGATTTGTGTTCGGCTACTTAAAACATGAAAACAACCGCTTCAATTCAGCTCAAATTTACAGATAATCTCGGGCAATGGCCCAGGACTCAGGACTCCACCTATGTATGAAGATTGCTCAGAATTGGACAAAGGGGCGTGGCAACAATTTGTAGTGGTTCCCACAAAAATAATGTTAAAATTTTGAAGTTTTTCTTACATTTGTTTTTGCGATATTTTATCCATGACAAGCTACATATTTATAACATCTCTGTCGAGTGGACCGCCTGAACGACTTAGCAGACCAAGCCCCACGCTTACGGCGCGAGCCATTACGTTTTTTTTTTACCACAATGACTGAGTGAAGCTTTTCCGGTGATACTCGATTTTGATCGCTCTCTTGCTCTCTGCCTGAACCTTCGTGGAAGCGTGATCAAATACGAAAGTTGAGCCTCGTAGTTTCTTATTTTTTTTTTTTTTTTGTGCTTAGCCACCGTAGAGTGTATAAGCTAAACTCATTATAATGCTCGCGGTTTAAAATTTATTATAAACGCTAAGAACTAAAAGAAAAGGTGAAAAAAAATATCACCGAAAAATACGGCATTAAAGTGCCATTCATCCGTGCAGTGTAGAAAATCCCTTGCACCATCATCATTATAAAAAAAAAGCAAAAATAAATCTTCGAAATCAGCAGTGATTTTTATTCAGTCGGTTGATTGTGTGAATACACGCCCGAAGTGCAGCCAAGATTACGGTTTTCGTACCAAGCATTACTCAACTCTACCCAGTTAGTGGCGGGGCATCGTCAATCGGAATAACCGTACGGTACTACTATTAAACCGTAGAAATCAATCATTTTTGTGATTAGCGGAAACAGCCATCTCTCGGGATCTACAGTGCCCACGCTAAGAAAACAATTCAATGGTCATAAGCAGCACACAGCTTCCATTGTGACAGGCATCTTGCAGTATAACCGTCCACACGCAGCCAACAATCGGTCGTGATCTTTAAACTTAAATTTGGAGTTATAATTTCCTTTAGTTTTGCTATTAATTTACATAAAAAGTAAACAAAAAAAAATATATATATAGTAACATAAAAAAAAAGGAATATAAAAAAATAAAAATAAAAAAAAAATATATGTATAAGTATATGAAAAGCCTTAGTGAAAACGTAAAATCTAATATCACAGTTATAGTGTTCATTATCACAATAAATTATTGTATCCCTATATATTTGATATAATCTAGAGTGTATGTATAATCATTTTTTTTTGAAAGCAAAGTTCTTGTGAGTGTTATTTTGATGAGGTAACAGTTTTGGATTATATTGAGCCCCCGATCCAGTTTTTGTGCGCACAATAGCTGCTGAGTTTTTATGGTATGTACAAAATTATTTTTTTTCTATTTTTTTCCATTGACAAGAGCTTTCAGTTTTATTTAATTTGTTTTTTTTTCTTTTTAATTGTCAATGTCATTGTTTATTGAATTAAAGTTTATCGTTTTCATATACCTATGAATAGATTTTGAATTTTTCATGCAAAATAATAAACAATTTGAATTTAAATGAAATTGATTTTCCTATTTGCTATGGTGCACTAAAGCGGTAAGTTTGACTAAGATGAATTGTGGGTGGTGCTCGTGGTAGATTGAGGTAGGGAGGGGTATTATGAATTGGGGACTATCCAGAATAGACAAATGGGTACATGGATAGTACGGAGCGGTGCAAATTTTGCAAGAGGGACAACCCAACGTAGAACAACACCTACAATTACAACCTACAACTACCAAGAATGAGAATGGATACCTGAGAACACTATTAGGCACGTTAAATTATTTATTTATTTGGTGTGGTAAATTCGGAGTGAAAGATCTCACCCCATCCGGCGAGTTTTAGCTAGGCTACAGGAACGTGCCAAACCCAAGTCCAGCTTTAAGGGGCAAACATACATCATGCCCCAACCACCACAAATTCTAATATTTTTTACAATTTTTTGAAAAATGCTAAAAATGACTAATTTTTCTGAGATCATCCAATTAAAAAAATGATAAGAAAAAATATTATTATTGAAAACAAATTTTTGCAGTCACTTTTTTTTATCAAAACATTTTTTGTTTAAGACCGAGGAAAAAAGTCAATAAAGTAGACTTTCACAAAAATACTAAATTTTCAGTGGGTACTTAATGGTAGTACGTACTTAATAAATGACCTTTCCATTGATGCCAAATTTTACATGAAGTATAATTTGAAATTATGAACTTTAGTTTTGTCAAAATACTTATGTCCAGTCCACCATTGTAATGCTCTTCCGATACTTTTATTATTGTACAAGAACGTATGAAATAAATGAACTTTTTCGAGTCCTTTGGCACACTTAACTCAAAAAAATTAGTTCTTCCACCTGCGTCATTGTAAGGCATAAACTATTAACTATCCACAATATCTATTCTTATCGGTTTTTGCCTGACAGCGGTCCTCAAACCTCAACCCACCTTCTCCGCAAGTAGCTAGGTAATTAGGCCAATAGCTCACCACTTGCACTTTTACATATACCAAATCGTTTCGAATAACTACCACTCAATTTGTTCATGACTTACAAAATCAAAGGCAACGCTTTCCCTTCATTTACAGTGGTGATACTTGTCACCATCAATGCCACGCCACCATTGAAATTTTAACTAAAAAAAAAATGCCACTGGTGTTGTCAGTAGCAGAGAGCACATTGCGTCCATCTTCAGTTGAGTTAACCACTAGTGTATCGTGTGTATGTGCTTCCGTTACTATATGTAGGAATGTTCTGAATAGATTGTAAACTCTAATTCATGCAAGCACAATACTTTACAACAAACTGTGTATTTATGATGTATGCACTCGGGCCTGGACTGCAACTGACGACTGTTTGCCTGCTGCTATAGGATTCCGTATATGCATTCACTTTGTCCTCTTTTCTACCAGTTAACATCATCAGCGTTATATATGGCGAATATGGGTACCTTCAACTGCACAATGTCATTGCCTGCCTGTGCCTAGCCTACTTTGAGTATTTACAACAATAAATTTCTAAAACGTTCCTCTAGCTAAAGTGCAATTGTTTTGCATATTTTTTGTTGTTGTTCATATACAGTACAATCATAGACATGGTATCGTATCTGGTTTGGCCAGCAGCAAACAACAGGGGGTGTTGTGTAGTATATGCAATCTCATAAGGACTCATCAAATGCACAGTCATAATTCCGATACATATGTGAATGTATGTATGCATAATAATGTCCTTTGCTAGTTTGATATGTGATACACTTGATGGTTTGTTTGATTTGATACATACCAGTTGGTTGACATGGTTATGTGCTACTACCAAAGGGTTTTCGCTGAATTAGACAGATGTACAAAAGGAGATAAAGATAACCCATCCTGGGCATATGAAATGCTCTAAAGTGATTGGGTTAAATTGAATGCATTTTTGACTATGGTACTGAGTAGGTACGTACCTTTCTTCTCAAGTTTACAGATTATCACTGCAACATTATCTGCATGCCCAATAAAGCTTACCAATCTCTTCATAGATGTTTGGAAACCAACCAAATAAAAAAGTACATATTCATAAATCATAATCCTTGCACTTCAAATCGCAACTTACATTAGTCGTAGCATAATAATCCAAATCCTCAAACTAAACAAACAGAAATCTTATAAAATCCTTCCTGCATAAACAGTCCAACTTTATGACTTCATTACAGATGAAGGTCGACGATAATCCAGATTTGGGTTGAATTTTCTTAGGCCGGAACGTTTGCACATCTTACTTATTTCGAGGGCAAACATTCTCTCAAATGTCCTGAGGAATATTTACTATTTACCATACCAAAGTAGACTTAAATACTCAACCCGAGCACCGCCCTTCAAAGTGATTTGCACTTCGCAATCCAAGAGAAGGATCAAAAATTTCAAATATTAAGAGAATGTATATCTCATTCCCATTATGCACCCAGTTTAGAGCCTCAAGTAGAAAGGTGCAATATGAGCATCATCTCAATGCCTATAGACCACTTGAGGTGACAAAATTAGGCAAAAAGTTTGCCGTCAATATAAACATTAGAATCTCACTGCGCGGTTCCATCCTTCGACCATTATTGGTGTGAATATAGGAGCCATTTCCAACTAGCTCATCATCGATAAATATGTATATATATCCTATCCGCACACCTATTCTACCCTATACACGCGCATTATACAAAATGAAATGATGATGGTGAAGGAGGAATACCACATAACTTGTGTCATATATCAAGGATTTTACGAACGTAACATCGGTTTGAAATAGGCTGAGAATAATAATATTTGATCCCCCGAAACAGTTTTTGGCCAAGTGCCAAGATTTCGTCCTCATGCTGCTGAGCGAGGCAGAAACAAACCCCGCAGCGGCAACAGAAAAAAAAAAACAACGAGTAGAAATCGAAACGAAAAATGCCACATAGTACCTACCCAAGCCGAGTTGAGTTTTCCTACGGCCTATCCGACGAGAATATGCGAAAGCGAGCCTTATAGAGAACACAATCATCTATCCACCCGCCCATCGTATATCGTATACCGGTACCAGTACCACACACATCCTTTTGGTCCTCGCCGACTGTATAGTAAGAGAGGCCACTTTTAGTCTACGGCCGAGAATTATTGGAGGGTTTGGTTTGGTTTTGTGTGGACATACATTTGGGTATACGAGTACAGATCCATCGTTTGGTTTTCGGGGATTGGCCCATGCTCTCGTTGGTAGGAGTTAGGCGGTCTGCCTAGGTACCTCTGACAAAATTGAGACCGATTTATCCATTTCTGCTGGAAATGTGCATTTGTAGCGTGGAGCGACTTTTATTTGCACTCGACGTCTCGTAATCGTCGTCGTCGTCGTAGATCCAGCGACATGCTACAACTGGACGAGATGGAGTGGAACATTTTCTACGATTTCCACAACGTTGCCTCTGTGTTTGGGTATTTTTTTTCATGCCTACTTTTGAAGAATCCTTTTAATTTTCCAACAGAGCTTCAGCGAGGAAAAAGGAAATTGTTTTAGGTTTTGTAACTGACACTGAAATCGGGAAAGAAAAATAACACTGGTCAACAAAAAAACACTTTTTGCATGTAACATGAAAACTTTTGTCTGGTTATGTTTAGGATAGTTATAAGGATAATAGAAATAAAATTAGAATGATTCCAATACGAATAGTTTTTTTGTAATTTAGATTTTATTGAATTTTAGAAATGTCTAGTTTTAAGCACCAAAACTAAGTTATTTCACTAAACTGTAACATAATTATAAATGTAGGTTTATGATTTTCTTCTATATTTTGCTTCAGGGACATCTCGTTTTAATATCCAACAGTAATCGGCTAGCATACGTTGACTCCACTTGCCCTGGTACCGCTTTTCTATGGTATAAATATCTTGGTGGAATCCTTCACCGTGTTCATCGGTAACGGCGCCCAAATAGGTATTTCAAAAGGCATAGATCGAGATCTTCTCGCCCATCCAGTACGAAGACACACATATGTAACACAACAGGTGTGTGGAACCCCTGCTTTGTCTTGTTGTCCGATGGAAATACCGTTTATATAGCTTAGTTACTACACTCACAGAAAAAATTTTAATATTTACAATTTTCTGCGTAAAATTTACAATTTTAATTGTAACTATAGTCATTACAATTTAATAGTAAATTTCGCTTATTTTTTTACTATTTTCAATTCTAAAATTTAATTTTGAATTTTGTTTTACTATCTGTTGTGGGAGGCCACATTTCCTGAAGTTATATGACACGGGGGTAAATCGGTATGTATCGCCTGGCCGATGGATAGGTACCTCAATGCCAACTTGGTCGTATCCATTTAGTGAAGAACCGTATCCTGACTTCTTTTGTTTGGAAAGCTTCGATTCTGATGTCACAATGCAGGAAATACCCTCGCGGTTCCCCAGCACGATAAAAAAACATAAAAACACAAATTAAAAAATAAATAAAATAGTAAAACTAAAAAAATTGCAATTAAAATAGTAAATTAACCAAATTTGCTATTTAAATTGTAAATAGATGGTTTTACAATAAAAGCATTTAAACATTTTTTTCGGTGAGTGTAATGGTGTCAAATTCCTTCGCTGAGTTTTAAAAGTAATGCCGCCACAAATGCAGCAAAACTTGTCGGGATCATTTTGACACTTTCTTGACATTATTTAAGAATTACTTAACACAGAAAACAGAAAAACACACTACGCTCTTCAAATGAAACAAAACTTTAGAATGCCGACAATGAAGCAAAAACGGCTTTTTTCAGTTTTGTGGGAAGTAGCTGTAACATGAAAACCAGACCTGATGGAAAAAAAATAAATATGGCGGTAAGCTAAGTGTAGGCGGGTAATTCAAAATTACTAAGCACTTTTCTTGTTACAAAAATTTTGTTGACCAGTGTAATGTGACACGAGAATGTTACGGACCGTTAGACAATAATTGCCTAAAAGCATTTCCATGTATAAGTAAATAATTTAATTTCGGAGACTAATTAAATATAAAGAAGGATAGCTGAGAAAAGTGTTTGGCTGATCCTGTTACCATTGAAGAATAAATACATGATTACATTTTTTTAGAGGATGACATTTATTAGGTCAAAAACCGGTAGGCGTTTTCTTTTTTCACATACGAGTGAAAGGAAGGGTCGTTCGGTAGCTAAATTATGATACAACTTTGTGAACAGAACAACGACTTTCGAATAGGCGGAACTTATTTTTTCTAGAGAGCACGGGCACTGACTGTCAATGGGAGCGGGCAGTGATAACCGAGTTTGTTTGGATGATGCATTTTACGTGGGTTTTGGTGCCGTTTTTATAGTCCATTCTTAGAACATTTTCCGTGAACTTTTAGCACGAGTTTTGTGTCTTTAAGGACTTTTTCGTGTATTTTTTGGGCATTTGTGGTGCGATTTGCTCAGTTTTTGGTACGTTTGTGGATCGTTTTTGGTGAATACTTATCACAATTTTGGTGTGTTTTAGGAGATTTTGGGTGATTTTTTTTAATCATTTTCGTGGTAGATACTTTTAGAGCGTTTTTATGACGTTTTTAAGACATTTGTGGTAACATTTTTGGTGCATTTTATTGCGTTTTAGGAGATTTTGATGCGATTTGTTGCGAAAACGTAGCTTGAGCTGTTAAAATGGTCTTCTAAAAAATAAGTGTTTCAGGTACTAATGAACATATAGGTAATCTATAGTATATATAAAAGAAAGTGTTCGAACCCATGTAATCTCATAACTCGAGATTGGCAGAACCGATTTTGATGATTTATACTTTGTTGGAGAGGTATTTTCAAATTTCAAATTTACATACGATCTTAGGTATCGGTCCAGGAGTATTCTTTTTTTGTTCTGTTCGTATTGCTGTATTTCATATATTTACGCAGATAGGCAATTCCAGAAAATCGATTTATTCTCATTTTTCGCATTTTATGAAAGAACATTATTATTTAAGATCTATAAGCAATACAATTTCTGTGCACGGGCAAAGCCGGGCGGGTACAGCTAGTTTCTCATAAAAGTATTTCGAAAACCGATTTTTTGCGATTGCAGTACTCTTTTTTATGGGATCGCTAGGTTATCCCATTTTCCAAAATCCCTTATTGGACATAATCTCTACCTTTTTTTCTTCTCTTTTTCCAAAATCTCCCAGGACGAAATCCCCTATGCCAAAATCTCCCACAAGCAAACTATACTTTTCATGGGTTGGGTACGAAAACTTTAAAAAATTAAAATCCCCAACTGAAATCAGCATCAAATCTAAAAATATGGGATTTTTACCCATGGGGATTTTCTCTTAGGGTCTTTTGGAGTAACGGATTTTAGCACAGGGGATTTTGGAAAGGGGATTTGGTAAAAAGGATTTTGGAAAAGGAGATTTCATCACCAAACCCATTTTCTATGCCAATCTTGCATGAAATTTTAATTTACCTACAATTAACCGCATCTGGCGCAGTGGCTCCGTGGTCAGTCTACTGAACTACTGTGCTAGGGGTCCCAGGTTCGATCTGCGGCAAGACACAAATTACATCTTAAGGTTTTTCCATTGCGCCACCTCCGCGAATGTCGGACAAACATCCGAGAGTATAAATGCCATGAAAAAGTTTCACAATTCAGCCGTTCGGACTCGGCATAAAATTGTAGGTCCCTTCCATTCGTCCCAATCATAAAACTCACACAAACGAATGGTTGTGAGATGATAAGGACCTGTTGCGCCATCTATTCATTCATTTAATCGCATTTACACCTTCAGATCATTATTTTAAGATACTCTTACATTGACCAACCGATTCCCTATGATAATACTAGTTGAACAATTATCTCATAATCAGGTATACCTACAATTAAATAATATTACCCAAAATATCCTGCTGCTGACTCAGTGTTATCTAATGACTGCACATTCGGCTAACCTCACCCCGGTATCCACGACGACATGTTAAATCTCTATGGTCGGCTGAGCGTTTTATCAAACATTTTTAATTCCTTAATTATATCTCGCATTTGCACCGGTTGCACAATAAAATAATAACAGGATAACACATCTCTCACAACCGCATTATCCGCATGTGAAAGGATACGAGATAATTTTGTTAAGAGGATACACCCGGTCTATGGTGTGTGCATTTGTATGTCCGCAGGACCGAACTATTTTCCGGAATTAAATAGTATAATGTATATGATAAAACTATGGTCGACCAGGGACGAAGAGAATTCAATTTATCTGCACTACCCTCAAAGGACATGCCATTAGCCAAGCAATCTTTCAATTTAGGTCATTCGCTACGCTTCAATTAATTGTCGCGTGAAATCTATTAATTTCATTAAACTTTCCACACTCTATGCCGATGGAAAATAAAGGAACAACTTTAGGTAAGGTATGGATATATAATTTTTTTCACCTTTTCCACTTTCATTACTTTTTGCATAGAAATTTTGCGCCTTTGGATTGTGTTTCCCATTTCCTTATGGCTCAAGAATAAGAAAAAGTTTTTTCCTTTTGAACAAAATAAAGTTTTATAACGGAAAACTTTCCACGTGATAAGCTAGGCGCACAGTGTTCTCTTCAGTTAAGGGTATTGCATAGGTCGTCCTCGTCCTTGCAAAGGTGCACCTTCGATGTGTGTATCATCTCGAGCGTCGCGAGTTATTTTTCGCAAGTAAAAACCTTCCCGGACATTGTAAAAAAAAATGCATATCCTTTCTAGTACAATTTCATCGTAGAGCCAACCGAATTCTTGTTGGTTTTATTAATAGGCAGAGGTTGAATATATAAGAACACAAAGAAAAAAAAGCAGCTACTAAAAAAATGCCATATTATTAAAAAAAAATACATCCATAGAATAACAAAGATGAAAACACTACCATGAAGTGAAAGAATAGAAGATCCTGTTTTATGCCCTTTTCAGTTTGGTCAAAATTAGAGACGAAAGTTTTTCCATATATTTTCAGCGGATCCATAATATGCCTTCCCTTGTGAGGGATATGCCACACCCCCCCGCAAACAAATTGAAAACCTTTGTCCTTTTTCGGGTTGCGATGTGAAAAGAAAAACTTTTATAATTTTATTCAAAGTAACGCGAACACTTCCTTTTTCAGGTTCAGTTGTTTTTTTTTTTTTTTTTACATTTTCGTACGGGTAGGTAATGGAACTGAGATCGGTCTCTGTGCGAATAGTTGAGCATTGTTATTAGAATGTAATAAGTTATCCTGGTGGTAAAAGGATGGGTCGTTTCTTTGTGGTTAGTTAAAAAGTGAATTGTTGTTGCTTCTCGGCCGATCTCCAGCGTTGTCGTTCTAAAATTTAGATGAAAACTGTTTCAACAAGAGAGGATTATTTTTTTCGAAAGTCCTTCGAATTAAAGAGGTATAGTGCAATTTAATAGATTTCTGGTTCTATCTGTTAGGTTGGTGAATGGAGGAATAGAACCGCCAGCTGAATGAGATGTTTCAAAATGTGGATATAGTGCAAAAATCCAAAACACGACGACTTATTGGCCCGGAACGATACGTTTGACCGTAAAACTTTAGCCCGTACTAACAGAAGACCGTAAATGCAAACACAGCATTTCGAAGTTGACCGTAAAATAAAAGCATCTAATACAGAAGCCCTTAAATGAACATTTTCAAAAAGCCCGTGTTTTTTTACAGTGACCACAGGCAGGGGGTTTGCGGGTGGGCAGCATGTCCCCTACGCAATTACGGTCTTCTGTTTTACGGACTATTTTTTATGGGCATATGATTTACGGGCTTTTGAAATACGGGCTTTTGTAGTACGGGCTTTTAGAAACGGACTTCTGGATTGTAGGCAAACGTACCCAACCCTTGATCCAGTCATGAGGACGTTTTAACCTGAGCTTTAAGTAGACAACGCAACAATGCACAACGTACACGCAATTGCAGAGAGTGGTAGGCTGCAAGTTTTCAGGCAGATACTCTTCACGAGTTGGGAGCCCTTTGTATATAGATAGATGTATGTTTGTAATGACAACGATTGCAACGCAGTTCTGGGTGCCCCTGGGTCTCAACCACCAAGCATCTCCAGCCAGCACGGTTTTCGGCCAGCTGTGTCCATGTTTCGCATAGTTGATTCAGGTCTCCTTGCACTTGTGTGTGCCATCTAGCATCTATGTCGGGATCTTTCTCTACTGAGACGTCCGGTCCCCTGGCTGTGTATTCGAAGATTTTCCGGGCCGGAGATTCGCTTCCATTTGGACCTTCACTCTTATCTGACCATATGTCGATGTCGCTATACAGTTCGTACAGTTCGTCGTTGTATATCTACTCCTCCATTCACTGGCTAGGCAGACGGGACCGAAAATTACTTAAAGAATTTTGCTCTCGAAACAACCAAGGGTAACCTCATTTGGTTTTGATAGAGTCCATGCCTCTGCGCTGTATAGAAGGACCGGGATCATTAGGATCAGGTTAATTGTTCTAGAGAGGGCTTTGCTCTTCATAGTTGCTTTTTTAGCGATTTGCAAGAGTTATTTCTCAGCTAGATAAAGAACAATGAATCTAGGTTGACAAAGTCCTTAGCCACCTCAAAGTCATATCTGTCTGTCTCTGCAGTGACACTCTATCCGAGGTGTCTGTGTTGGGTGTCCTTTCTTGTTGACAGCATATACTTTGGCATGCCTAACGAACGCACCAGTGACATAGACTCTGCTTTCTGCGGATTATATTGATCTCGTCGGCGTAGAAGAGTAAATGGACCGTCTTTTGAAAGATCGTGCCTCTGGTTTTGGCGTTTAAGTTTTGCGCTCTATTCTTTTAAGAAAGATGTTAAACAAATCAGATAACAGCGCAACCGTTTCCTTTTTTGACATAGTAAGGTATATCGGTGCGTTCTTTACCGACCTTGATGGTGCATTCCCCATCGTCATCCTGCACAAACGGACGAGTTTGGCAGGGATGACAAAATGGGACATTGGAAGAGTGTCCGACTTTATTTTTTAGTTACTCACCATGGGTAGTGTGAGTAACTCCAGCGTTTCAAGATGGTTCACTAGGGTAGTCATTTTTAACAAATATTCGACAAGCTATCAAAAAGCATTCAAAACACTGCATTCGTTGCAAAACTAAAAGCCCACACAAATTAATGGTTATAAGGAGCTAGGTCTAGCAAAAAGCCGCATTCCATTCCATACCCTTCCCCAACAGGTGTTAACACAAAATAATATCGTGCAAGCAAACAATTCCTTGCCGCTTACCAACACTAATGACATAATAAATAAAAAAGATAATTTCTATAAATTTATGAATAACCATGCTCGCTGGCTATACTCAAGGAACCAAGGATATGAATTACATGCGATTAGCCCCAGCCGCATATCATCAGATCCTAAGTGCCGAATAATTAAATCCGGAATAGTATCTGCTGGGTATATGAATAGGCCTCATATTGTTGCTTTTTAATGCTTTACAGTTACACACAAGACCAACTCGATGGACTTGAGCCAAGACTCTCGACTTCCCTAAAAAAAAAAAAAAAAAAACGATAACTGTACACATTCAATTTACACCCTGCAAACACCAATAAGTAGCGCATGCATGTTGAATGAGAATGGCGTGCAGCAACTGAAATTTTTGCGTTTAGTCCTATGGATGGTGCTTCTTCTGGTTCTACTCTATACTATACCCAGTTGGTACTGGTTTTGTTATGTTGCCAACCATTTGGCTAACCAAAAATGGTTTATTTCCTCCCCAGCAGTTGTGTTGTTTGTGGGCAAATATTGAAATAAATTGAAGGAAGCATTATCAGGCTATTTACGGTCTGTTTAAATCTATTCATGACAACTTTTTCGCATCGGGTGGATTGTGGATAGGGAAGCTGATGTTGTGAAGAGGTCCTCTTTTATCTGTCGTATGTTCGAAATGTTTCATATATGTTGCAAATTTGCCTGCCAAGGCATATTATAGAGAGAATCCGTTGCTTTTGCTGAGAATTCTCACAATTGTTACCATTGGATGTTAGCCAGATTAAGTTGCCCATGGTTCCTATAGTGAGAGATATTTTTGTGTTCACAAAATGTTAAGTTTATGTTTATGTTTAAATAATGATCTGAGATGTTTGGCTATGGTTGTCGTGAATTGAGGCAATGCCAAGTTGAGGATGCGAACGGTTGTTTATGGCTTTTAAATTGGACAGCCGAAAAGGAAAGCGATTTTACTGATATGCCTACTAAGTTGGTTACTGTGTCATTGTTAAGTTAGGTTGGGCTAAATTGCTGAAGAAGCACGCAGCGCGTAAGGCAGGTACTACATCCATGATCATGACCTAGATGTCATGAGCCACATGTCAGTGAAACCGATTTATAAGCAAAGTGACCTTTTAGGGATCTTTGCAAGTAACCTAAGTATTCCAAAAAGTGATATTTATAGTCTCATATAGAGTGTTGGACAGTGACGAGGAAGGCAGTCTTTAACACCACACTGATCGATACCACTGATTTCAATTCTCACAGTGAGGTCGCAGTTCATGAATACATCGACGAATTTCCCACCTTTATATCATTGTTCATCAAGAGCTCTATATGGTTAGGAATTTTGTCAGAACTCATCCATCAGTAGCGCATTTCGACTATGGAAGATCCCTGATGCAGTATTCAATTTAAAAGCAGCTCTTCCGCTTCCGAGCTATCTTCAGCAGATCTCTTTAGCTGCTGGGGTCATACGAATGATATCAACATCATCGGACACTCCAAAAGTCCAAATGGCTTTGCCTGGGATTGGAGAACGAGCGAAATGAGTTGGCCTCTCAATATTTTGCCATCGCATCGTCTAGGAAAAAACGTCACTATACACTATACATGGTGTCCCTCGGTACAATCCTTTAAATTTAAATAATAATTTAAATTTTTATCCTTGAGAAATTTCCTAAAAATGATTTTAAGCAACTTTTTTACGTTCCAGAAATCGAGTGAAATCGAAATTTCAAATCGAGAGAATTCGTTTCCAGTGTTCTGCATTTCGAGCGATTCGGAAACTCGGAATTTTTTCGAAATCACAATTTCACTTTGTCTTAATTCCGAAAATTTTGAATTCGAAATCGAATACAGTGAAATGTAGAACACAAAAATTCATTTTCGATTTCATTTCGAGTGAAAGTGAAATGTGGAACTCAGCAGGTAGTTAAAGCCGTTTTTTGTTAGACAAAAATGGTCAAAAGAGACTCGATATTTCTGAAAAATAAGATTTTTCTTTCATAGCACCTCAGAAGAAAAAATCCATAGGTGTTAAGGTCAGGAGATCTGAGTGGCCAAGGGTTGGGGCCACATTGACTAGTACACCGGTCGATAAAATATGGCTGAGGAATCGTGTTACTCCGCTGCTACTGTGACAAGGTGCTCCATCTTGTTGAAAAAACATCGCTGTTCTCGGAACAAGAAGAACATTTTTTCAAGGAGCTCCGGCAATCGTTCTCTAAGAAATTCCAGGTAGTAATAGAAATTAACTGTTTGTGGAAGAACGTGCGGACCTATACTATAAAGTGTTTTCAAACATTTACGCTAAACCTCCTTTGAAATAACCACACATTTTGAAGAAGTTTTTCACACTAATTAAATTTTTACCTTTGAAAGGATTTTGTGCATATTAAATGGGGATTGGGGTCTGACCAAAGGTGCAAATTGTGGAGATTTATAACTTTGTAACTTTGTTTGTGAATTGCGCTTCGACGGTCTACAGAATGTTCTTGAGGAAGTGCCTGTATTCTGTCTGTTTGCGCTGGCAAAATTCCACTCTTCCTTGCCAATCTCCTGGTAGTAAATGCTGCACCGGTGCCAAATGGAAAGAGAGAAAGTAGAGTTCTGTGAAACCTGGTTCTGGGAAGTTCCAACTGCACAGCTAGTCTGCGGACCTGACTAAATGCTTAACTTCAACAGCACGCAAAATCCAAACCTCAATTTCTGCCGCCGCTGCGTCTGAACGTCGCCGTCGCTCCTTTTTATTTCGAGGAGCTCACCCGATATCAACAAGGTGCTGATACGAATCAGCGAATGTCATATCTACCCGATATGATATCTGATGTTGTGTACTACTAGGGTAGAGTGGATATGTATGGGACACAGGAGGTATGGGACACGAGCATTTTCCTAAACGCTATACCCTTTTTTCCATTTGTGCTGATCACAAATTTGTTCTTTAATGTGTACCCACCGGTCAACGAAGCAGGTCTTGTGCACAGTTGTAATTACGCAGTGGAGAGCAAAAAAAAGTATTTTGTATATAAAAAGTAAAATCCTTGGGCAAACTTTGAGTCAAAGAAAAAAATTAATGAGTCAACTTATTGTACAAAAAAGTGAATCGAATATAAATAACATTTATTACGAATTGATTTACTTCTAATTTTGTTTAGTCTGTGCCATGTTTAAAGTGATATTTTGGTTTATCTTGATAAGGTGCCCTACAGGATGATTGGGACACTCATATGCAGGAGGAATGGGACAGAGTGTCCTCAACCTCAACCTCAGCATGTTGCACCAAATAAGAGGAATCCACGGGATATTTATTCCTTTAGTGTGGATTTAAAATCCAAATGTGTATCATTGTCATGAATACCCACTTTTCTGAATTGTTCCTTTTTTCTTTATACGCTTTTTTGTTATGTTTTTTTTTATTTTTTTTGTACAAGTGAAGCTGTTTGTTTTTAACTCTTTTTTTGTTAGAACTGAATAATATATATTTTGTTTTGATAAGTAAACCGAAAACTTATGTTATTTTATCGTCTTTTGTTATAGAAAAAAAGATTTTAACATTTAACATAGCCGTCCCATTCCACCACATAGCTGTCCCAATCCTCCTTGAACCAGGAGGAATGGGACAATGTTATGTGTGTACATGGAATGGTACTTGGGACAAATGAATGCAAAAATTCTGACCCAATAGTCAAAAATACTGCTTAATAGTCACCTTTTCCTATGAAGTTCTCCCGACACTGTACTCGGCCATTAGGCGCGGTGCACACTTGCGTTTTTTTCCCGCGCGGGCCCGCCGCGGGTCCGCGTTTGCGTGTTGCAGTACTCACATCTAAATTGGGTGGTGCACACAAGTAGGCGGACACGCTGCGAGCCCGCGCGTCATTTTTATGGGTAATAACACCCGCAGCAACACGCAAACGCGGACCCGCTGCGGGCCCGCGCGGGAAAAAAACGCAAGTGTACACCGGCTTTTATGGTCCTGGTGTGCGGGGAAGATTTATTATTATGTTTAGGTAGTCTGAAAAATCAGAAAAAATATGACAACTGCATTGGCTTGGCCATATCGCTCAAGTCATAGGAATAATCAAATCACTTTGCCTTATAAACCAATTTCCGGCGTTTACGCCAAATTTTTGGAGCAAAAGCTGTAAATTTCCCTGCAAGAATTGGTTTGACGTATAAGCTACTTTATTTGCCGTACGTGTATGAAGGAGGAAAAATTGTAAGTCAGATGGCGTATACCTACGTCAATTGTTTTGGGTATTTTGCGTTTACGCCAAAACAATTCTAAAGCGACGAAAACAAAAATACTTAACAGCCGTTTCAAAGACTTAGCTATTGCAGAAGAAGCAAACGAGCTTCGTAGATAAGAATATAGGCCGGATCGCATAAGATGGAAGGCTGCACCATCACTGACATAGATATCCATCGGTATAGCTAGCTATAAGTAGCATCGATTTAGAAATGAAGATTTGACTCCTGCTGAGTGTAAAAAATACATAATGTTTTTTACCCACAACAAAATCTTTTAGAACTATTATTTATTGTTAAACAAATTGACTACCATAATTGGTTAGCTCTCATATACCAACAACACATAAGTATCTGTAGCTCAATGTACACATTTTCCGGATTTAACACCTCCAATAAAAACTTTCAATATTGTCGACCTGTAGCTATAAATATTAATAATGCTTTCCGATACCACTTTCACAACAACAACAACAACAAAATATACTCAAATATATCATAGCAAATAATTATTTATGGATTCACATTTCCGACAGCGGATATTATTTGTTTGTCACTTACCCGACGTGCCCCCTGATGGATTGCATTTGCAGAGAAATATAATCGTGGCGGTTAATTTGACTGCATATAGATAGATTTAAATTAATTTTGCAACTCTTGCGAAATGTATCTATAACAAATCAGCGAAGAAGATGTCTTCGAAAGCAACCGATGAAATCGCATTTGGAAGAGAATATAATTTGCAATTTATGCTGACGATGGAATGACATAGGATGGTGGAATGGCATTCTGGTCGTATGCATGTGCTGCACAATTGCACAATTAATCATTGTGCCATTGTAATCCAATCATAGATTTGCGGTTTCTATTTTGAGATTACCAATAGTCGATGAGATGCATCAATCAACTGCAATCGACATACAAAATTGATGGCAACGATATAAATTGTTTATATTCTATGCATATACTCGAACGTATATGGATTGATTTGATTTTGAGGTAAAACACATTAAGTCGTGATTTTGAAGACTGGAAATATTTTCTGATTTTCTATAGCTCAAACCCATCGAAGCGAAAGTCCCACATACATACAAACTCAGCTAAAAGGATTTTAAGTTTTCTTTCCGAAAAATGAGATAGAAAACTATCTCCATATCTATTCAACCATATTTGGGACAAAGTAATAATAGTTTTTTTCTTCCTTTCATATTGTTGGACGATAAAAAAAAAATCCTTAAATCGATATTAAAATCATTCAATTGTAAAAAAACAAAATTCACGCTACTAAAAACCATGAACTCGAATTACATTCTCATGTGAGTGGTTGTTATTTAAAAAAAAACAAACCACACCGTAGGAGTAAACAGCAATCCTTTCGTATACAACCGCAAGGATCTCTCCATTGAGTGTGAATTTAGGTATAAACAAACACACATGTTGCATAAAATTGTATAGCTGACTACTTAAATCAGTCTTTCGTATTGTAGGTAGTAGGCACCTACAACTGTGTAGAGATGCATATGCAGGAACAATCGTACTGGTATGGTATATGAATGCATACAGCGCACTCGGTAATATGTGGTAAGTGTAAAATCGATAATGGATATAAAAAACAGACGAATCAGAATATGAAAAATTGCGGAACGAAATAAACACCAGCAGTTGAAAATGCAGTTAGGTTCCTTATGTTTTATTTTTATTTTTGTTTTCCTCCATCTTATGCAGGTAAGTACTCATATTTACTTGAAAAGTTTTGGAAGCACACATTTTGAATATTGCGCGGTAGCAATAGGTAATAATTTTTCCGAATCCACAATGGTCAAAATTTCCATAAAAAATGTCTAATGTGACTCATATTTAAAGTGAAAATTAAAAATGATTATAAGTATAATACGCATTGCTTATTTACTTACTTAGATGGCGCTACAGTCCGGGGAGGACCTTGGACTCAACCAGTACACCTCTCCAGTTAGCACGATCTTTGGCTAACCGCCTCCAGTTGCGCATTCCAAGTTGGTTGATGTTCCCTTCCACTTGTGCGCCCCACCTAAGGCAAGGTCTTCCTCTACTGCGTTGTCCATCCGGGTTGGAATCGAAGACTCTTCGGGCCCGAGCGTTGGTGTCCATTCGCTCTACATGTCCCAGCCATCTTAGTCGACTAATATCTACGTACTTTTACTGACCAGGTCGATGTCGCTGTACAGCTACAGCTGTAGAGTTCGCTGCTAAATCTCCTCCTCCAAAGCTCGTCAACACAAATGGGACCGAAAATCACTCGAAGAATTTTGCGTTCGAAGCGACCAAGGAGATCTTCATCCGCTTTTGATAACGTCCATGATTCTGCGCCATAAACAGGACTGGGGTGATGAGGATCTCATATAGAGTCTCATTGGGGTTTCTTGACAAGGCCTTACTAATCAATTGCCTTCTTAGGCCAAAGTATGTTAATAGCGGAGCCGAGGTATACAAAGTTCCGAACTACCTCAAAGTTATAGCTGTCTATCGTTACGTTCTGTCCAATTAGTCGATGTTGTGTGTCCCTTCTTGTTGACAGTATATAAATATTTTGTTTTGCCCTCATTCATTCACCACTAACCCCATTTTTGCCGCCTCTGTACTGATACTTGCAAACGCACCAGTGACAACTCGCTGTGTTCTGCCAATGATGTCGATGTCGTCAGCGTATTGTGCCCCTGGTGTTGGGTTGCGAGTTTCGCACAATTTTCTCAAGAATGATGTTGAAAAAGTCACATGACAGCGCATCACCTCTAAATCCTTTTTTGACATCAAAGGACTCGGTGAGATTGTTTCCGACCTTTAGGGAGCAGCGAGCGTTCTCCATCGTCATTCTGCACAATCTGACAAGTTTGGCAGGGATGTCAAAACTAGACATTGCTCTGTATAGCTCGTCTCTATAAATGCTGTCATATGCGGCTTTTAAGTCGATAAATAGGATCCAGGATCTGCCCTGCCGTACTATGAATATTTGGTCGGTTGTGGACTTACCGGGCCTAAAACCGCACTGATAGGGTCCAGTCAGTTCGTTGACAAATGGTTTCAGGCGTTCACACAGTACGGCAGACAGGATCTTGTAAGCGATGTTAAGGGGACTGATACCTCTATAGTTGACGCAGTTTAGAGGGTCTCTTTTCTTATGGATCGGGTAAAAACATTAAAACGCATTGAGCGCTACTAATAATAATTTCTAATGTAAGTTTTACGATCTTAGGGACCAAATTTTTCCATATAAAAATGTCTATTGTGACCTTCAAAAAACTTATGCTGAAGGTTAAAAATAATTTTAGTAGGGACCATTGACTTGTCTGTATATTTATTAAATGGTGCCGAATGGAAGTGCACACTCATAAGGATTTGCTAATATATTTATTTTTAACCTTCATCTCAAATACGATGTAGTTCACAATAGAAAATGATTATCGAAACACTGGACAGTGGACACCACTAAACACGATAGCGTCCAAAAGAATCGACCTAGGTGAATGAAATTTTGTGTAAGTACCTCATTTAACCGTCGTCAGGTTGGTATTGAAAATGGTCTATGTCGGTTAAGTAGTTATGGTACCTCCTATACAAATCCATAAATACTAACTGACACTGCAAACATTTTCCATGTATCTTAAGCATTGGAGAGTATTAAAGCATCGGCCCGGCGCCGGCTGATAATAATACTTTTACCTGTTTATTTTTTTTTTTTTTTTTGTGCGGGACATTCATTCGCGTTTCATTTTTCGTTACGCTACTATTTCGAGGCAGAGCAACTAACCCTACATCGGCTTTAGAAGTTTGACGTCATAACGAATATACAAACATGGCTAAAATGACTTTTTAATTGAGTACATACATATCTGTTGTTACATGAGAATAAGGGCATTAAGTCGCGTTTCACATTTCGTTACGCTGCTTTGGAATTCAAATGCGCTTAATATGGTACTAAAGTAAAATAGGTAATTACATCTTTCTGAAGATTTCATCAATTACTATCAACCATTATCTTTTATCCACCAATGGGTAAAAGTACCTGTCATAAAAATGTCATCTACCATACCGGCATTTCTATAGTAAATATTTGCTTATTTTCCGACACGAAAATGGAAAACAAAAAATTTTATAGCTACCTCGCATATCAGTGGCGACGACTTTTCGGCCCAGTTACTCCGTTCAATCGTCCAAAATGCATTTTGGCTGCGAGTTTCTTTCATATCAGTTCCACTTCGAATCGATGGCCCATCCCATCAACCGTCTCAGGTCCAATCCGTTTTCTGCAGGCATCAACGTTTTTCGTATTGCATTCACGTTTCAATTTAAATTGTACATGTGTACTTATGTGCTTCGGAACCAAATACCCAATAAGCCAAAAAGGAACGGTTCTCTGTTTGTTGACTTTATCTGTTCGATTTGGGTATACAATATAGAGTCCTTCTCTGGCAATGGGGGCCCCCCGATGGGTGTCCTTTTTGCTGTGTGTTAAGGTTTCTCTTTTTTTTTTCACTGTTTTTCTTCCGATCAATGGTGTATAGAGTAGGGCTTATTTTCGATATCATTTTCAACGAAGTGAGCTGAAACAGATATACGCTATGTGCACTTACTACTAAAATAGCTGAAAAAATAAGGATATCCATAGCAAGTACCAGAGAGTGAATGAATTTCGGCTGTTTTCTCTACAGCTGCTGATGCATTAGATTGCTCTTATCTATGTTATTCATATATGAGGAGCAGAGTTTAATGTGTGCATTTGAGGATGTTCATCCTTTTTTCAGTTGGATCCTGTTTCCATTCTAAGTTGCTTTTATTTGAACTTGTGTAATTTAAGTGGGCAAAGTATGCCATCATTTAGTCAGGTATTGAGTTTACTTTTATATTACAATTCGGACTACTGTTCGGTTCGGTTTGACCCTTTCGTTATAGGCCAACTTGAATGGATTGCAATCGTCTGGGTATTGCAGCTTGCAGATTGTTTTTTTTTTCTATAGAATGAGTTCGATTTGAATCTTTATTGGAGGAGGAACGATTTTGAAGTACCTTATTGATGAAGCCGCTTGACTGCTTTTAGTTAAATTGAAAAGATACTTGTTTGTGTTGCGGGTGAAACTGTCCTAGGACCATATTAATGGGCGGTTTAAGTGAATGATCAATGCAAACGATTTATATTTATATTATACCTCTATATATACAGCAAGCAGTTGTGTTCAATCCACACCGATATTATAAATGCGAAAGTAACTCTGTCAGTCTGTCTGTTTGTTACATTTTCACGACTAAATCTCTGAACTAGATAATCGTAAGATTCCTGAAGTTCCACCGAACAAAAAATTGTATGGCAGGGGACTGGGGAGTCTATTATTGTCACCATATTTCCCGTTATATCCCATCAAAATAGGTGACCTCTAATTTGGAGGTGCTACCACTTAAATCGCTATAACTTTTAAACTATTATAGGTACAAAAATTGTTTTGTACATTTTGAAAATACTTTAGTACCACATACAAGTCCTAAGCCACAAACCAGAGAGAATAGACCGGATTGGGGACACGATCCCGAAAACCAAAATCCCGAAAATCCAAAATCCCGCAAATCCAAAATCCCGTAAACCCAAAATCCCGAAAATCGAAAATCCCGAAAAACCAAAATCCCGAAAAACCAAAATCCCGAAAACCCACAATCCCGAAAAGCCAAAATCCTGAAAAAACAATCCCGAAAACGAGATCCCGAAAAATTATATAAAATGAAAAATTTGCGCAAATTTTTAATTTTATATAATTTTTCGGGATCTCGTTTTCGAGATTCTTTATTTTGTTTTGAATGTAAAATAGACAAGTGTTTGTCCATTCCATTTACCGTAATAATGTTTTGTAATGTTGCGCTGCAATTCGCAATGCGCATTCAGTTGTGCTGATCTCATATAGTGTGATAGCTGACCGACTAGAGTAGAGTAGTGAGTAGAAAAAGAAAACGTTACGGATTTGCAGGTAGTCCTGCATACTCCCCTAATTTTTGGTCGGTTTGTAACCTTTTGAAACAAAATCTGCCGCGGACACAGAACAACGTAAAAGCGTGGCTCCGCCGCCGGCTGAAAGTTCTCGCAGGGCATTCACACATTGGTGTATATTCACTGATTGCTATTTTATGTGAAGATGAAGAGCAAATCCGTGCGAAAACATGTTTGGCTAAAATAATTGCCAGTGAGATGCAACAACTAAGAAAACATTACGTGACGAAGGAAAAAAAATTACAAAATTTTACGCGGAACATAACGAGCGTTCTGAAATAAGTTTTCTAACGGGAAATGCGTACAATATGAACTTGTATTAGATATTGTTTTGTCATGCATCGTTTTTTTAAATTATGTTTTTGTTAATAAGACTTAAACTTTGTTATGTTTTAGTTATTTGAAGTTTGTTATTTTGTTTATTTTGTTAAATAAATTTGGCTTATATTTTTGTTGCTACAATAAAATTTTTAGTTTCACTTTCGGGATTTTGGCCTTTCGGAATTTTGGATTTTCCGGATTGTGGATTTTCGGGATTGTGGCTTTTCGGGATTTTGGTTTTTCGGGATTGTGGGTTTTCGAGATTTTGGATTTTCGGGATTATGGGCTTTCGGGATTTTAGATTTTCGGGATTTTGGGCTTTCGGGATTACATTTTTCGGGATTCTGTCCGACTCCCGAATAGACCACCAGCTTCGGGCAAAAAAGAGAATTCCATAGAGCCAGTTTTGAAATGAGTAGCGCTGCCTCTTTTTCTATCCGTGTTGTATACACTGGTCGGCATAAGTTAGTAATTTGACAAAACTAAAGTTAATTTTGGTCATAATTTGAAACTTACTTCATGTAAATGTTGGCACCAATGCAAAGGACATTTAAATTCCGTTTGAATGATACAAAACTTTCCTTAACCATGGACCCTTAAACTCAAAATTTTGAAAATTTGTTGTTACCTACAGTTTTTTACTTAAAATGTTTTTTTTTTCTCAAAAGGTTTATCTTTATAAATTTTTATTTTTTTATGAAATGCAATTTTTATCCTTGAGAAATTTCCTAAAAATTATGTTAAGCAATTGTGAAGTACCTACGTACAGAAAAGCCGTTTTTTTGTCAGACAAAAAAACAATTTTTGTTAAAATTCATTTGAAATAGTTACAATTAACCGAAAGTTGTTTTGCTTAAAATGTTACGCAGTTACAATTCTTTTTTAAAAGATACAGGGCCCAGTTTCAAAGGTTCGGGAAAAAGTTTCGGATAGTTATCCGACTTAAAAAGCTATCCGACAGATAAAGAGGTTACTTACATTTTTTTTCTGTTTCATCGTCAAAGTCTCGGATAAACTAACTGGTGGATAATATTTTCAGCCACTAATTGGTTGAAAAATTTGTCCTCCTGTATTTGTTTATTTTGTGGTTAATAGAGGCTTAGCCGGACGCAAAACAACTTTAAGTGAATTGTGTTGTTCTATTGTTGGTAATTTAATAAGGATAAAGTTAAAAAAAAATCATAAATCTTCATTGTAGAGGAATTTTTGAAATTATTTAGTCTTGGGCAAAATACTCTGTTCCTATGAGGCCGTGTAATAATGTTCGTAGTATTCATCAAATTCGTCTTCTAAAAATTCAAAATAAATCCATTACAAAGACACTTGTATTATGTGCGGTGCTGTGCATTGTCATGATATACAGGTGGGCCATCTAGTGGTTTCTTTTTAAATCATACGTTATTTTGACACTGACAGCAGCTGTTTCCACCTCCGCAGAACGAAATGAGTCGCTTCACGCTTCAACAACGTTATGGCAAATATTGAAAACTTACCGCCCGCGCCTGCTGTATGCTGTACCCAAGTTTGTGCAAGAAGTTGGTGAGACTGGGATGCTAGTGGACAAAAATCATAGTCCCCATCTTCGTACGGTGCGCACAGACGAGAATGTGGCTGCTGTAGCCGAGAGTGTGAGACTCAATTCACGAACATCAGCTGTCAGCTCTCCATCGATCTCAACAGCTCAACATTTCACGCACTAGCCAGAGGAGAATTCTGCACAAAGATCTCGGATTATTCGCTTACAAGGTCCAATTGACACAGCAATTGAAGCCGCACGACCATTCGCTTCGTTATCACTTCGCAGTTTGGGACTTAGAGCAGCTTCAATTGGACAACGATTTTGAGCGAAAAATCATCTTTTCTGACGAGATGCATTTTCACCCTGGGGGCTACGTTAACAAACAAAATTGGCGCATCTGGGGCTAGGAAACCCGCACGTTATTGTCGAGAAGCCAATGCATCCACAGAGAGTGACAGTTTGGTGCGGATTTTGGAGTGATGGCATCATTGGACCATTTTTCTTCGAAAATGATGCTTTGAACAACGTTTCCGTCAACGGTGGGCGTTACAGAGCCCTGTAAACCGATTTTTTTTTACTGAAATTGAAGTCACGGATTTGGCGCCATGCAACAGAGCCCATCGATCTTTTGCGCCCCAAATTTCCAAATCGTGTTATCAGCAGCCGTCTTGGCGTTGACAATTGGCCGCCTCGGAGCTGCGATTTGACCCCTTTGGAATTTTTTTTGTGGGGACCGATATTATGCCAACAATCCGGAAACGATTCAAGCATTTAAAGCCAATATTATCCAAGCAATCCGTGAGCTACAACCCGAAACCATCAACAAGGTTTTGGAAAATTGGAGTGACAGAATGCGCTACTGCGAAGCCAGCCGAGGCAACTACTTGAACGACGTTTTATTCCATAATAATTAATGGGAATGATTGCTCTTACTAAAAAAAAAGCCATAATACATGAAAAAAATAATTAATTTTGTTCACTTATTGCATTTTAAAAATGAAACTTGTATTTGGCCCACCCTTTACAAGAATATTATATTCAAGCAATTTAATTCCATGACACCGATCAAATTCGGGTGGGTAGTAGGTACTTTATGTAGGTAGTAAATATTATTATGTAGTAGGTATGTATGTAGAAAATTAAATTAAATTGTTTTAAATTAATAAGGATGACCCCACTCCTTCCACTTTTTAGGTGAATGCGTTTAGAGGTACCTACCTAAATAGGTTTATGCATTCTCTTTAACAATTTATAACACATTAGCTCTGTAATTTTCATAAAATTACCCTAAGTGCAAGCCCAATTCGTTTCAATAAAACCGCATCTCATCTCATGCCGCCACTTTCGTAAACAAATTACACTGGCGTTTAATTGTCTTGTGATATTTCGCAAAACAAAAAAGACGAATGCCAGCATAAACACTCATGCATACAGTTTTATCTACGTTTTGCCAACGCATTACGAATCGCACACTCTACGACTTTTAGTATGTTCTCCGGCGTAAGCGCACACACACATAGAGTCCTTTGCATATGCATGCTAATTAATTTATGCATAGCATTTTGCTCGACTTTCTTACTATAATTTAATTTATTCTGTAAAATTGTACGCCAGCAACTTCATATATAAAATCTGCCATGAAGCTAGTCAAAAAAAAAAAAATATAACAAACCGACTAACCGCCAACATCATCAGTTGCAGGAGCAACAACAACCCAACCCGACCCGGCCTGACCTTCCTTCTAAACTTCTCGTGGGGGTATATGAATGACTTTATGCATAAACAGTACTAGTGCCTACACTCATGCGATGCGAGTGGTGGAGGTAAAAGGAAACAGTGCTACTAGCTGCAAAGATAACACACATTCATAAATTATAATAAAATATGAATTAATGCACTCAGATAGTGCGCGCGGGACAGCGCGGGAGTTCGTCGTCAACTGCATGCCTTTTTGTGTTATCCTTGACTGGCTTACTCGCAGTGTGAACACACATCCAGCAAGGGATACAAATAAAAATAATGACGACATAAAGGCTGGCGACAACGAACAAAAAATGAGCTTAAGAAATGCATAATGCTTTTAGGTTATGATTCGCACTTAACCCCCATGTTGTTGGGCGAGTCATTGACCTATTAAAGGAAATTGCTTAGTAATAGCATTTCCTATTTTATATAAGGGTATAAGCCTACAGGGCTCTGAGGCTCAGTGCACATTGAATACACATAAATGTACATGGCTTTCAAGTATCTGTTGATTTTATAACGATGGTTGGTTTTGGTTACCCCAAACACCACCTGTGGTATTGTGTTAGGTATAGGCCAATAAGAAATGCACGAATTTGATTGACCACAAAACCACAAAGTTGACAACCTTACAAGTTTGCAATTAGTGCCTGTAGAAATTTGGCATCAATTTTATAATATCTGAGTCTGGCAAGTGAAGTCTAATAACTCGATCGAGGCCAGAAGTAGATTAGGTTAGGTTAGAGTGGCAGGCCGCAATAAGTGCGGCCTCACTTAGGCCAGCGGAGGCCCATTGTGATACCATAGGATCTAATGATCTCACAACTACCCGAACCAGCAGGAGCTAAGAATGAAGCGTTGGAGGCAACTTATGCTTGCATTAGCAAGTTCGCCAAGATTGTCGAAGAAGTATTCCCCGAGATATAGTTTTCTACGAACTGTAAGGGTTGGGCACGTGCATAGGAGGTGAAGAATTGACTCTTCCTCCTCCTCTTCATGCAGCTTCTGCAGAAATCATTGGAAGGGAGGCCTAGCCTGAGAGCATGTCTCCCAATAATGCAGTGTCCCGTGATGACACCTACTAGTGTGCTTATATTGGAACTTTTTAGTTTTACAAGATTGTTGGAGCGCTTAATATCCAGCATGGGCCAGATCTGTTTCGTGATGGAGCACGTGGTGCAGTTTGACCACCTTTCGATAAGTGGTGCTTATCGCATTTGGTTTAATTAAAAGTTTACACCGCAGAAGTAAGGGATCAACATTTTATACGAACTATCAAAAGAACTAATTTTTAAAAAGTGTACCTAGGTATAGGCGACTTGAAATTTTTTGTTTTCTCCTCCTGCAATATTTACTATCAAAAATCATTCAAAATCGATACCAATGTGCGCGTGGACTTAGCCATCCTTTTTTTTTGTACATATACAAATGTGCACGCAGTGCTAAATGATGACTGACGACTACAACTCATAGTTTTATTTGTAAGATTGATGGGAAAGATTATTACAATTCTACTTCCGGTAGTGGTAGGTCGGTATGTTACTGAATTTTGTATTGCCAATTTACATAGCTTCGTAATGGTAATCTTGCCCGATACTAAAGGCGGGTAAATAAAATATTGTTGAGTGGTAAAAACTAAAACTCCTCGAAATCTACGTTGGCTACATGAAATTTGGCCCCAATGAAAAATTGCCTCAAACTGAAAATGAAAAATCACCCCAAAATTGGGGCTATTTTTCATAATGAAAAAATAATACCCCAATTTCAAATATGAAATAAGGCCCCACTGCGATGAAATAAGGCCCCAAAAAAAAAAAATTAAATAAGGCCCCAAATCTGACAGTAAACCAAAGCAGGGGGGTTTCAGTTGCCCCCCATACGTTTTCGATTTTCGTTTGGGGTATTATTTCATTTCTTCTTTTGCAGTTAAGGGTGGTTAGCTCAATTATGTGTACCCTGTGAGTCGATTCGACTCATGGTTAGTGTTCTAGGGTTAACATTTAACTCTTCTGTCAACTATGAGGTCTGGATAGACCTTTCTGACTTTTGATGCGAGTTTTTAAATCATAATGGCAATGTAGTTTCTTGAAAATTCAGGGTAGGATCAACGCAAATGTTTTCTGTGATTTGATAATTTTTTTGTTCGTTTTAATGTAACTATGTACTGGTTAGACAGACAGAAGATTTGTTTCAGTTTATTTATACCCCTTCCGTCAATTATAAGGTCTAGCCAGACCTTTCCGACTTTTGAACCGATTTTTCTCTAAGAAACAATGGTCATAACTTTTTTAAATTCCATGATAGAGTCAACACAAATGTTTTCTGTCAGCACCACCCGCCAGCACCACCCTGCAACCAGAAAGAACCACTCACCGCACACCAAGGGAACGCAGGCAAAACCCAGGTATCAACTGACGACCAAATGCGCAGAGCCAGACACCAGCGAAACATAAAGAGAAACGCACGACGGGCTCGAAAACTCATCTTTAGCCAAATGCCAGACGACCCATTTGCCGGGATCCATCTGCCAGCTCTCCTCGCCACTGGAAGGATAATAAGCCGGAGCCACGGTTGTCGCTGGGCCGCAGATCGGAGCCACGCTTGTCGTTGTATCCACGCTTGGCCGCAAATTGGAGCCACGTTCGTCGCTGGGCCGCATTCTGTAATACGGAGCCACGGTTGTCGGTGGGCCGCTTCTTGTAATACGGAGCCACGCTTCTCGTTGGGCCGCATATTGTACCTATTTGTATAGCGTATACTCTTAGGAATTTAATCATTGTTAAGTTAATCATCAGACAGTATTTTATACGTTGGTTACTAAAATATCTCTTAACCAAAGTTGGTTGTTTCTTTGGGCAAATCCTGGATCCGGCGAGCAAAATCTCGGCCTCAGAAAAATCACATCACGGGTCTGGCCAGACCGCTTGTGTTTGACGGTAAGGTATAAAAAACTATAATTGACAGACGGAAGGATTAAGGAAACACCATCCATCCCTAATACATAGTACCACTCTCGAAAAATTGTATAGCAGCTAATATAGTAGTAAACGAAAAAGATTAGTAAAAGCAATGTCCAAAACGTGCATTTTGATTTCTTTAAGACTAGCTGACCCCCGCCGTCTTCGACATGCCATTTTTTGTTTTTTTAAATTTTTATTTATTTATTTTTTATTTTTCAATTTTTTTGGCCTATAAATTGATCGCCGTAATTACCTACCGACATTTAAAAAAAAAATCAACTAAATTGGTTGAAAATTACGGGCGACAGATGTAAACTTACATTTTTTGCCACTTTGTTTTATAATAGAGATAGGGCTAAATTTATATCAAATTTATATGCAGACGTGTCTTCGTATTCAACAAGTTTCTTGGACCGAAACGCACCACAGTCGGATTCTTTTTATAACAGCTTGAAGCAACAGTTGGACGTACAAATCCTTCGGCATACTGAAAATTATTCTTAAACACTTCGTTTTGCTAAGAGTTTCGTTTCGTCCTCGACCCATTCAATAATCATATTAAATTTCAATTTCCCCTCTCCACATGCAAATAGCGCACAAAAAAAGAGCCTAAATTGGCAAACAAACTCATCCACTTCTAAGGATAAGGCCAGGTATACTTATACACCGTCCGAAAACCTTTCATTCATTTGCCGAAAGGAAAAAACAGATACAAGCATATACCTATCCTGTGAATGCTTTTGCATTTCACACGAGACACGACACCAGCTTCGGTACCTAACGTACCGACCATATCGTTAAGCAAATACCAAATTATTTATGCTTCGTTCTCATGGTACAATCATCAGACATAAAGGATGATACTTGCACACGGCTAATCTATCTACAAAACAGCAAGAGTATCCTTTCTCTTTCAATGCTTTAAAAATGCACATGAGACAAATTGAAAGTTAAAAAAAAAAACACTGAAAAAATTGTCCACACACTTAACCACAGATATGCAGGATATAATGGTGGCAGCAATAGCACAACGGTACCCCAGAGAAAAAAGGTGCACATCAAATGACAGGAAATTCGCAACAGGTGCACTAAGTGTAAACATTTATTCCCAACGATATGAACAAAGAGGACGAGCTAGCGCAACTATATAATAGCTCTGTATATGAAAGGAGCTGAAGTTATTCACACTTGTCTAGTGTTGTAGAGATGTGGTGATGGTGATTATTATCCTCTATATGACTTTATCTAAAAATTGCTTGCTTATTGTGGAGATTAGAATTTGGTGTGCGATAGAAAAGTGATTTTGAATGGACGGAGGGAGAAACAAGTCGTGTTGGAGAAATTGGTGGGTAGGATAAATCTGTTTGGGCAAGAGTACCTATCCCTGTCTTATCTCATATATAAAACAGTTTGTCTTGAGTGATTGCGGCGATTGGTGATCAACGCCTAGCCCACACGGTAAACCATTTTCGAAACAAATTTAATTTTATCGCCAAAGTGAGCAATTAGAATCGATTTGGGGAAATTCGAAATCCAAAAAGGGAAGAAGAGGGTTTTTTTTTGGTCTTCTAAAGATGCGGTAGCCCATGCTACCAACATGCACGATTCGCAAACCCGAATAATCGATCCCAGGAATACGCCTTTGAGACTTTGGGGGTTTTGGTATGTATTCTCTTCCCCCTGCAAAGCGCCTACAATGGAACATTGCGTAATCCGTATCTTATTCTTCGTCTGGGCATTCGGGACAGAAAGGCGAGCTATCGTGACCAAATCTGTGAAGGTATTCCCGATAACCGCTGTACCCGATAAGAACTGCGTATGGTAATAGTTGCAGTCCGCGTTTGTTCCTTTTGTCCAAACCTCGATGGTGGGGATCAGTTTCTGGATCCATCTGCCTTTCCATAGTGCCATCGATGTTTCCCTCTCTTCTACTTTGACCCTTCTATTAGGGACCTCTTGCCGGTTGGCTGTTTGTCTAAGGTAGATCCTTTGCATTTCAGTCGATGGGGATCATTCCCAATATAACTCAGGCTGTTTCATCCGAGATTGTTCGAAATCCCCTTATTGTTCGTATTGCCCAGAGCCTGATGTATGCTGACGAGTGCTTTCTCCTTGTTTCGTTTGTTTTTAGAGCCCCTGCCCAGACCGGTGCAGCGTATAGAAATATTGATCTGACCACTCTCGATAGTAGAACCCTCCTGGTATATCTAGGTCCACCGATGTTTAACAGTATTCGGGAAAGAGCAGCTTGCATCTGTGACGCCTTCCTGCTGGCGTAGGTACTGAATGTGCGTTTTAAAGTTTAGCCTGGTTGTCGAGCATTACTCCTAGGTACATTAGATACTCCTTTGACCTAATGGTTTGATTCCCAAACGCGGTAATTTCCAAATTCCACAGACTTTCGGCTGGTTATCAAGACAGTCTCGGTCTTGTGGTATCGGAATCTATCTCGTGGGTGTGTTTGGGCTTTACCACGGCGATATCGACAGCAAAACCGATCACCATAAGGTTGCGTTAGTCGCAGGACACCGTCATATACTATATTCCACAGGAGGGGTCTAAGAACAGATCCTTGTGGTACTCCCGCGGTAACGTTGTAGTACTTAACTCTATTGTCAGTCTGATACCTTAACCTTTTATCGGTAAAGAAATTTGCAACTATATTCCGCAGGTACACCGGCGCTTCCATTCCGGCCAGGATCCTCCTAATGCATGGCCAGTTCGCCGAGTTAAAGGTACTTTTAACGTCCAGGGTCACAACCGCGCAGTATTTCTTTGCCCCCCATCTCCATCTTCCTCCCAGTATTGCTTCAGCTGCTGTGTCTACTACCGCCTTTATGGCATCGACGGTAGAACGCGATTTTCTGAATCCATACTGGTAGTCTGACAAAGCTCCTTTATCTTCGGCCAACTCGAGCAGTCTGGCATACATGACACGTTCTAAGATTTTTCCCGTTGTATCCAGCAAACATATTGGCCGATACGAAGATGGTTCTTCTGGTGGCTTCTTTCCTTTTGGTAACAAAACCAGATGTTCCATGCTTTAGGAAAAACCCCCTCCTCAAGGCACTTTTGCATCCTTGCCAATAAAAAGGTCTAGTCTTTTTCGAACAGCTGCTTTGAGTACCATAGTAGGGATTCCATCGGGTCCGGGCGCTTTGTTGTCACCTATATTCCTGCATGCATCGCTTAGTTCCTTCGTGGTGATTGCAGGGATGCATTTTTGGCTAATCTCTCTTATGGTGATCATCAAAGTAGACGGCCTATGTGGGAATAGGTGCTCTACTATTCTCCTCAGCATTGTCGGGCGGGATATTTGGTGGGACTTACTGCCCTTCAAAGAGAAGAGGGATCAAAGTTTGTAACCGTAATTCTTCTTTCTGCGTTGTGACCTTGGCCGAAGATTCGTTTAATAGTCGACTTGACAGTCACTTTGTTAGTAAGAATTCATTAGATGTCACCAACCCTCTGCTGGTTGAACATATTTGTCAGATGTCATATGCTGATGAGGACACAAACCACTTAAAGTCAAGACTGATAAGTCTTCATGCATTTAGCGAAATTTTTAAAAATATAACGCATGACTTGCCGATAAAAACCCAAATAAAATACCTATCCCCGTATGTCATACCGACATCCGTGTATTAACATGTCTCACATTAAAAATTATGTATGATTGTCAAATTGTCAAACTGAAGTTTTTTCCCCAGCAATCATACTTTCGCACACTCATGACTCCTTGCCACTCTGAATGGCGTGTATAATTTGGCGAAATAAATAGTTGCTTCCAAATTTGATTAAACCGCAGGCACGATTTCAAATTTAATGTCAAACATCAAAAAAGCAAACAAAGTACCTAACATACAAGTGCCCTGGCCCTCATGTCATGTCTCATCCTCGTACTCATTGTTGTCATATATCCTCGTATAGCTGGTCTTTCGCTTTAGATATTCAATTCATTTCAAATGCATTTGCATTGGCATTTTGATTTTATTGAAAGGCTCGTTTATTCGAAGGATTCACAGGGATGGATATAGAAAAATATTTGTCGTTGTTGTCACGTACAGCAAGTTTTAGAAAATGTATGTTTCCGCACAACTAGCCGGCATAGTTGTCATTTTGCTAACAACTTTGTTTTGAATAAATTTGATTCAAATTCTAAACATGGTCGCGTGTCATACATTGGGCTGGATATTGGGTATTATAAGCAGTAAATTGATGGAATGTTTTTCAATACAATTTTTACTAATGAGGTTCGTAATTGCACGAATGAGTTGAAGTCATGGAGGTTTTTAAATTTTTAAATCGCAACTCTTGACTCAGAAATAAATTTGTTACTAGTTCAGATTTCATTACCACGCTATATTAGCTACCCATTCAATTGTATAGCCAATGGTATCATCATATTTGGTCTTAAAGAACCCATTGACTTTCACATCGGGTCCGAGATTAACTCGAGCTGACGACGTTATGGTATAGCTATATGGGCTGACCTTTGTTATGGGTTCTCTGTGGGGTTATTATACAAAGGCGAAGGCCCAGAGAAATGGCTTTCTGCTGAATGCTGCAATCTGCAAGAGTCCCATTTTAGTTTGGTAGGGTTAAAAGCAAGCTCAAAGTCTCGGTATGAAGATACCATGACCATCTATATATCAGTCTAATAGGATTCAGATTCTTTAACGGTGATTGAAGAACAGTTGAGACTGATTGGTCTGAAATGACGACAAGACTCAATAGATAGATATGCAAACATGTCCGAAAAATTCATTGACGTTATTTTGGTCCTGTTTGTGAGGAGTTCGAATGACGGAGAAGGTTCAGCGAACTGTCTATAATATGATCTGCACAAAGATGTGGATGTATTCCACAAGCGCCATAAACCATCTCGATAACCATTCGCTTGTCCACATTGATTTTATTTTACAATACCTAATACTCAGGCAAAAAGGATCTATGAAACACAGGGTCTCTAAAATCAATTTCGGTCTTCCTCTGACGTCTTGAAGTTGAGTGCTGGGGAGTTATTTTCAAAAGCGCGGTGGATCGCTTTTCATGGCGGATTTGTATTTTTGTATTCCCAAAAGTAATTCGCTGTTTTCAAAAGCAATAGCTGTTTAGATGAAGGATTGTTGACGGATTCTTTTCGGATGCAAAATAAACTAAATTCTTGTGATGGGACAAAGCTGTCAAACTAGTAAATGGAAAATTGGAAGTCAGAATGCAAATCGGTCGAAATTTAGGTATCGCTTTCAATATACGATCCGATGCGTATTTTAGTAAAACTTCCCAGCACTCAACTTAAAGACGAGAGAGGAAAGCCGAAATTGCATTTTAGGAACCAATCCATATCGAAAGCTAGAGCGCTTATTCTGGAAAACTGGAAACATTGGGTAGAATGCAAAAAGCAGTAGCTCAGTCTCATGAGATTGAGTTGAGACATAGCTAAAGGTATTGAGACTGAGCGTTTGCAATGAGTAAAAGCTTGAACTGATAGCAAAAAGGAAACAATAATTAAAAGGGCAATTGATGAAAATAACTGTTTTCTTGTGCAGTTTATTGTTATTATGTTGTCTTCTCAAAAAGCCAAGAACCGCAAATTATGAAAAAAATCTCGCTTTACAAACATATAGGTGGACCCGACAAATTAAAAAAAAAAACCGTGTTGGGGACATAATTCTGATTGGTTCAAAATGCTGCTTTTTAAAATCTGTTTTTCAAAATTAAAAATTCTGTAATTGTAATTTTAAAAAATTATTTTGATTTTTCATTATCTCGAGTTTCAAAAGAAAATAATTTAAAATTGGGACATCCTATTTAAAACCATTACTCTATTTTACATAGCTAATGAATAAATTCAAACAAATTAGGACTTGGTTTGAAAATATTCATGGTCGGAAAACGCTGCCAAGATATTCGCTCCAATTTTGGTTCGCATAAAAAACGGAGGCATTTCCAAGAAAGCCTGGCATCGTCGTTTGAAAATAGGTAGGTTGAAGCAATGCCGGTCAATATAATTAATTTATAATAAAATTGATGTATCATTTAAGGAAAGAAAGAGTTTTAGTTACGTTTCTGTAATTTCTTATTCAGTTAACATATAAAAATCCATATATTTATTTTTATTTATTTATACTAAGTATCAATATACAATTATAAATTGTTATTAATATAGATAAGAGCAATTAGCAGCAAAAAAATTAGGATATTTAAAAATCTCGTTTATTTTCAAAATATTGCTTCGTTTAGGTTCTCTCAAGAGTTCGATGAGGTTGTAGTTGTGGATGATTTGGTGACTCGATAAAAAGCAGGGGGTTAGTATGCGTATTATGTTTATGGAGTTGAAACAGTTGGGGCAGGTAGGTGGAGGTTCCTTTTTAAGCAGGTGTTGGTGGGTGTAAGCGGTGTGACCAAGTCGTAGGCGGATGAAATTCTTCAGTTCGGATTTTGTTACATCTGTTGGGAATTTAGGCTGAGTTTTTGTCGGGTTAATTAAGCTGTAGTGGTGTTTGTAGTGTTCCCAGTCAATTAATCTTTGTTTATGGCACTTTTGACTTATGTATCTTTTCAAGTCAAGTCTGGAGAAGGCATTGATGGTGTAGGTAGGGGAATTTAGTGCCGCGTTCGCAGCAGCGTCTGCAAATTCGTTGCCCTTGATTCCTACATGGCCTGGAGTCCAAATTAACTTAATTTTTGTTTTCGCTTTTGATAGGATATCACGAATTTTGACTACAATGTCTGTGTCATTTCTTGGATTAACCGTAGCCTGTAGTACTGATAAACTATCAGAGCAGATGGCTCATTTCCCTTTTCTTAAGGAACTGATCTTAGCGGCTTCAAGTATGGCTAATGCTTCCGTTGTGTAGATGGAGGCGATATTTGAAACGATGCCTTGCGTAATAATGGAGCCGTCTTGGGCTACAACTGCAAAGGCAGTGTTGTGTTCAGTTTTCGAGCCGTCTGTGTAAATAAAGTTCCATCCATATTATGTAAATACAATGACCTAGAGAAAACAAAAACCGTACTCTCTCTTTTGTTAAACGAAATCAATCACTGGTCTCACACCTCTGGTTCTAGTCTTTCTTTGGATAAATGTAAACTAATTCATGTCTGCAGAAAACAAAATTGTAAAAACCTAGAACTAACCATTAGCAATACAAAGATAGAAGTTGTTACTAACCTTAATGTATTAGGGCTACTTATAAACAACAAATACAATTGAAAACCCCACTGCACTAATCTTAAGACAGCATTAGCAGCAAGGCTTAACATTATAAAGTATCTTTCATCAAATAGAAGTTATGTTCACGTTAATTCTTTATGTAACTTATCGAAAATGCTCGTTTTAAGTAAAATTGATTACGCTTTGTCCATCTACGGTTCTTGTCCAAAATCAATCGGTGCTTTTCCAACCACACCGATAAAAAACATCCTCGCTGAAGCCGGGCTCCCAACAATAGAAGAGAGGTATCAGGAGATAATTACCAAGCTCAATGTGAAGTTTTTCTTCCAAACTGGCTCAGTGATTGACAGTGATATCTGCAAAGCTTTGTCACACAAACGTACTAGAAAGATCCCATCCGCAATACATCATATTCTTGATTCACGTGGTAAACTGGACATACCCCTAACCAGAACCTCCAAATACACACCATCACTACCACCATGGTCACTTCATAAGGAGTCAGTTATTCTCGACCTGCAAGAACTCCGAAAGGACAATACCTGCAATGCCACTTTTAAAGCACGTTTTTCGGAAATCATGTGCAGTCTGAAAACCAAAAATCCATATTTTTGGAAACTGTTTTATACTTTCTTAATTACAGAAGTTGCAATGAATTGAATACAGAATTTTGCATTCCAGAATTTCGAAAAAAAAAAAAAAGAATTTTAATCATGTAGCATTTTTTTAAAAGATTTACAGAATTTTGGTAATACAAAACTATGGAATGCAGAATAACGCCCGCTACCAAAAAAAAAAAAATCATCCTAGTTTGATCACTTATTTTCCCTACATGGAATTCGTCCCTGTTTGGGAAAAAGTTTTCAGTTATTCAATTCAAGACTTTAGTACGGATGCAGATATGCGGCCATTTGACCTAATGAGACAACAAATTTCTAGTCTCGACTTTTTATGAGCTTTACCTCATTGTTGTGAGACACTGCCACGTTTTTTGCATACGAGCAATCAAAACATGAGATCTGTCTCATTCGTATAGCAAATGCTTAGTCTCTGAGATCTGTCTCACTTTCTTTTTGCATACGAACCCGAGCTAAAGCTATAAAAACTGGGACTTCAGTCTCAGCGAAAGCATTGTTCACGGAACTTCAATTCTTCATTATTTCTATTCCATCAGGATATTATGCTTTAATATTTCCTTTGTAATACACAAATAGCGGACTGAGAATATTATTATTATTCAGCTCTCAACTCAAAAGCCAGACAAGACCTTTTGATGTCCATCTGCAATTCAAAATAACCATTTTCAACAGTAAACCTACCGCGATGTAAACCAAATAAACCATAGTCGCTTCAAGTTTGACACATCTGTGCGCTGACTCCTGATATAACCGGAACTATACTTATTTATGTACATAAACTTTGCATTCGAGGACATTTTACAAACTGCAACATCGTATTTCACGTGAAAGATTTTTTTTAAAGATGGGAAAGTTCCCAAAATGTACATCTGCATGAAGGAGCTATCTCTATGTCTGAATTGCTGTGCCTCAGCCTCAGCGATGGAAAATGAAAGCACCGAGGCGACATCGTATAATTTCTTCCACATCCTGTGAAGAAATGTAAGCAGCGTTTCCCGGTTTGTGTCTGTGTGTGTGGATTTGTGTTACACTTTCTCACAGAGAAGATGAAGGAAAATAGAGAACCACGGGCGGCATATCTCCATATTTCCTTTTAGCGCATCCGGTTATGCTTTTGAGGCAATTTCCATTTCAGTAGTTTATTTTGTTTGAGATGCACATTAATATGCAGGCACACAGCAACACATATACAGAGACAGACAGAGAGACGAACGAGATATAGCCTAGCCATCCAGACAAAGCAGATAGATATACTGGATCTAGAAGGGGATACCGAGGATACAAAAGGATTTCCAAACTGTCATGTCATTTTCCTCAATGCTTTATGTGGTGTTTTGTATGCGCCTTCACTTGACTCCCTTACGGTTGGCTGTGGTGAAGACAGACTTAGTAGGTAGTATGGCATGCCTGATGTATATATGCATAGTAAAAGTTTTGGTCTACGGTTGTCACTTATTGAACTTTTCTCCATTGAATCGGGACAATTTGTGTCCTGAATTTTTTTTGTATATATTTCTTGTGTATTCTTTGCCGGTGGGCTCGGCATAAAGTGTATCAACATTTTCAAGGACCAGATACAGTTGGAATAAGAATTGCATCTTGTGACTCATTTTTATTTGGGGAAGGTTTTCCGTAAACGGAGCATGTTTACATTTCTTATTGGTACTATTCAATGTGAGCGAAACAAAGGGAGCATTATTTTGATGTGCGCCTTTAAATGGCATTGTGATAGGAAAAAAAAAACGACACAGCATTTTCTTGAAGAAAGTAACGAGTCTTTATTAAAGCTCTTAATTTGGTTCACACCATTATTTAGAGGGAAATGTAAAAGCTTCCAACTTAGTGTAAGCGTTTAATCGGATTGGGAACCTTCGACGATCGAATATCAATCAGTGGAACATAGTCAAGGGTTGTAGCATCTGAACAAGCGTTGCAACCGCATGAGGATGGAATTTCAATCTAAGTAAGAAAGATAAAGTTATTTGAATGAATTTTGGGAAAACGGGGGCCACAAAAGCTTACATCTTTGACAATCTTAAGACCGTCCTCACAGGTGAGAGGAACAGAGATCTTCTTGTATCCCTCAATCGAACAACAGAAGCACATTTTGTCTTGACCAAACGATTCGATATTATACTTAGAACCAGACTGGCAAGAACCATAGCATTCGGTAAATCCTTGAATTGGTTCCTTATTGACACATACACCATGGCCGGGCTTGACAAGCCTGACCAACTTGGTAGTTTCACTTTCCGACAGTGACGTTGGTAGGCAGTTCTCTGTGAAAAATAGTAAAATATTGACACACTTACAAAATGAAAGAGGGTGGAATTGATAAAGTTGCTTACTTTGACTTTCGGAGACCGGCTTACAGATCTTACAGCATCCCTTGTCTTCTAGCTGTTCCGGTGGACAACTACTGACGTCTACACATACCTCCTTCGATGAGCTGATTAGAATTTGCCCCAGAGCGTCAACGCAAGAGAATGTGGTGCAGTTGTCGGCACTATACCATTCATCGCCCGGTGAATAGAGACGTTCCTCGAAAACGCACTTAGTTTGGACACAGCTACCGCAACATTTGGTTGTATCGAGATTTTGATATTCGAATCCTTTTGGACAGTTGGTGATACATTTTTCGGTGATAACATTGACTTCTGTTGTATCGTCGGGGCCATAGGCACAGAGTTTTTGAACGCAAGGTTCTTCGGGGTTCTTCCATTTGTCGCCCAGAGGTTTGAGGGTTTCAATGCCATTTACTTCAACAATGCAGACGTCCTTGGGTGGGGCTAAAAATTAAAACAAATTATAAAGCATTTGATTGCACGCTTATGTAAAGCGACTTACTGCACACTACAGTTGGACAGCAGTGACCAACATGAGTTACGGCCTTAAAATCATAGAACTTCTCTTTGCAGTGCGTGACCAATTCCGGACAGGTCTTTGTATCGCAAACAATGTTCTGTATTGGACAGCAACCAGAATTGTCTACGACAATTTTTTCACCAGGCTTCAGTGGAATAGCTTCCTCGAAGGGTTCGCACTCAGCCACAGGCTTACATTCTAGAAAGTGGAAACAAAAGTTTGCAATCGTTTCCATAAACTGTATAATTGGCTGGCCTACCACAAATGAACTGCGGACAGCCATCGGCTCCAATCTTCTGTTTCTTAAATTGACCATGACCGCATTTAGGGAACGGAGCATCGGGGCATGTGACCGGAGTTGGTACCTTTGGCTCGGGAACTGAAATAATTCGGGAATTTCTATAAGTATTTATATGGTAACGATTATTAAGGTGAACCTACCACAAATGTACTTCGGACAACACTCCTCTGATGAGCTAATCTTCGAAGGCATGAAGCCCTCCGAACAAATGCTCTCCTGCACTGGGCACTGCTGTTCGATGCATTCAGTTTTACCGTCCTTATTGCACTTGCATTCAGTGCATTTGTCCTTTTTCCAGATATCTCCGACAGCGTGATCTCCGTCGTCGCACTTTGTACACTGTTCCTCTAGTACACACTTTTCGTTGTCCAATACCTTGCCGGGTGGACAGAAGCAGCCTTCACTCGTTCCGGCGGTGCACTCCAGCTCCTTCTTCGGATTGATTACCGAGTTGGTTTTCATGTTAACCACCTCAAACATATCGGCGGCAGTAATCGATTCACAGGTCTTTACACATCCGCACGGTTCGTATTCTAAATCACCCGGGCAGTCGTATGGACACAAGTCAGCACTTCTCCAGTTGAGGCAGATTCCATTTCTAGCACACTCCCTCGCATATGCTGCCAGAGCGTTGCACGCACCCTTCTGGTCGCTACCGGGTTTGCACATGTCCTGTTGACATGCTGACACATATATCAGCGGACTGACAATCATGTTGCATTTTCCAAAGAGTTTCTCGTCGAAGAACTTAAAGCATGGATCTCTCTCTGGTGGCAGAGGGATACAACTGTCCACTGGAACCTCTTCGCTCAAACACTCGTCCTGATCCAGTCCCAGCTTGGGTTCATCGGCGCGCCAGCTTTCGACAACATCCATGATATCGACTGCAGTGGATGGCGATGTCTTCCAACCCTTCCTCTTCTTGGCCGGATTCACTTGTAGATCATTGCCGACATCTCCATTGCAATCGCCGCAGAGTCCTTCCATTTTGCTGCCATACTTTATGCTAGGCACACGTATCTAAAGGAAATTAATCGATTGAGGTTATGCTGGGCTTACATAAACCAAGGACTTACCGAAAAGGCCATATCGTCAAACGAGCTGGTCACTTCTATATGCGAATCTGGTAACGTGAGTTTCAATTCGTTGCTATTGGTCTCTGTAATGCCAAGCCAAGGGGCCTTGAATGGCAGCTTCTTCAATTCGATGCCATCAATGAGGACCTGAACCGACTTACTGGGCACAACACGTTGAATATGAATTATATGATCGCCGTGAAGAATGTGAAGTGCCTTCGCACAGCTAGTATTGGCGGCTTTGGAGGGGTGGCCCAATTTTTTGCAGTCATCCATGGTAACATAGACCTGGGAAAAGGGACAAAAGGGTTAGTAAAAGTGTGTCAACAAACGTGGCATTTGCCAAAAATTTGACCACTTGTGTACAGACAAGCAACAATATCGCAAAAATAAACAATATGTTGGCCAAACAAACAAAAACACACCTGGAACGTATGCACACCGGGCAGGACAATATCCCTCGACAGCAGATACGTACAGTTGCCGTTAAAAGTAAAATTCTTTCTATCGTATGTAAGATATTTGCATGTACCGAACGAGTCACAGATACAGTCCTTGCATTCATGAATTGGAATACAAGTATCGTCCTTGCGCAATGTACCCTCCGGACAATAGCATCCGCTGAAACATGCATCCGGCAGGACAGGACAATCATCTCCATTCATATTGTCGCAAGATGGTTCACAACGGCGCTTATAGCAATCTGAGTGCACCAGTGGGGAAGGGCAGGATATCTCTACACGAATATACAAATCAACAGTAAAACACTATCCACCGATTGAAAATCGCAGTAACTTACCGCACTGATGAACCGCTCGCCATGTATCCAATTGAATCTGCGGATTGGCAGCTAAGCACTGCTTAACAAATCCTTGCAATATCGAACACTTGCACGATTTTGTGTCACCCTTATTCGCCTTTAGACACTCACAAGTGGTTTCAATGCACTTCGAGACGAACTGTTTGTAATTAACAGCTTTGCCACACTTCAGGAAAGACGGATGCCTAATAAGGATAAAAAAGTTTGTATACCGACCATAACCCCGTCTCATAAATACTCACTTAATGGAATTGCACAAGGTCAACGCTTTCATTTGCATATCCCTTGGGCACACTTGTGGATAGCACTCGTCCTTGGGGGTCTCCTTATCGTACCAACTGTCACCAAATTGCTTCGTACTACTTGATATGCTGCCATCAGGAAGGCGCTTATCATCGCTTGGGTTGCCATTGAAGTATCCACACAGACCATCGACAGTTTTTATGAACTTCTCGGAGACACCAATTCGGATGCCGCCGATTTCATCGTATGATGCCCAAAAGCCATGCAAACGCGACACCACCAAGATGGTATTACCCGGCTGCGAGATGATAAACACTGACTTGGCCAGAGGGGATTTTTCCAACTGTTGGGGCGTATAGATGAAACCGTTGAACTTGAGCTGCAAATTCGGCATTATGGTGAGCACCGCATCCGAGGAGACATCTTTGATAGTTAGTACCTTGCGGCATATCTTACGATCCGCAGTGCAATTTAAATGGACTGCAATGAAAAAGTACCTTAAATAATCAACTGATTTGGTATTAAGGATCCTGGTTACTCACCCGAAATGTACCAAGATGAGTTGAGAAGATTTCTGGCCAAAATATGACTACAAGTGTCATACTTGAATTCCGTGCCGTCAAATGTTACAAACGATTTGCCACTTAGCTCACAGACATGATCCTTTTGCGGTCGCAGAGTGCATGTGTATTTTAGGCACTCACCCGGTTTCATACGGGAGTTGTCAACTTCAACTTCATAGTCATCCGGACACTTTGGCAAGGTGCATGAAAAGGACACATTCTTGACGGTATTGGTCGGTGCTTCAGGAGTGCAAACAAATTCTGCACACTGTTCGACGTCGTTGTATCCAGATTCAAGTTCCGGAGTTGGAAGATACTCTTCGACTTTAATAAATGATTTGACACGGGTAATCTTATGGCCGTCATTGAAGGTGGCGAATTTCTTTGTCACCCTATGTGTAAAAATCACTTAGTGGGTTTCTAGTCAAACATATTGTCGGCGTTACGTTACTTACGTTGATTTGAATATCTGCGACATCTCCCTAGTTGCCGAATGCTCGATGATTTTCATTTTCATGCCACTTGGGCATTCAGGCTCCGGACAGGTCTTTATTGTTGCTGAAAGAAAGACGAGTTATTTTAGCATGAGGCAGTGAGTGCATCGAATAAGGGATAGGTGGTGCCACACCCCACGATTTTCAAGAGTCGGCAAATCAACGAGCAATTTTCATTAGGTATAGGTTGTAAAATTTTTAAATGCATACCTACAAGTCGGCATTTTCAAAGGTTCCACACGAACTCCTTAAAATTTAGCTATAGTTTCGATTCGATTTTAAAAAGGACGGTCGGTATCGGTGAATTTACCGACTGAAATCCTTAAAATTTCGCGAGTTTCGATTCGATTTTAAAAAGGACCGAAATCCTTAAAATTTAGCGAGCTTAGATTCGATTTTAAAAAGGACGGTCGGCATCGGCGAATCTGGCGACTGAAATCCTTAAAATTTAGCGACTTTAGATATGATTTTAAAAATAACGCTCGACATTTCTAATTTGAGGTTAAATTCGAAGGAATATGAGTTATTCGCCAGTTTGTGGAACTCGGCTTATTGATGTGGATTGGGAACTTTGACAATTCGTGGCGAGGGCGTTTTCGTTCGCGGCAAAAAGTGGAAAACGAAATTTCGTCATTTAAACTGTTTATAAACTTGTTTTCTTAATACAGCTGATGGCTTAAATTCGCGAACTGCCGCGACCTAGAAAAGTGTTGATTTGAACGGAATGTCAAAACTTGAGAATATTCGTTCGTTCGTAGATAGCTGGTCGTTCTCATGGGAATGATCCTTTAGGTGCTTTAGGTATTGGCCCAGGGGTGTTCCTGTATGGCGCCTCCCAGCTACGCCCCTGTTTAAGTGATAGACGTTGACCGGTGAATAAAGAACTAACTCAAAGAACTATTTAACTACTATTACAGATACTCTGCCAAAGCCAAAAAAATACAAAAATGTTAAAAAATACAAAGTAAATAGATGGCGCAACAAGCGTGTAGACACTAGGCCTTCTCACTTCTCACTATATCTACTATTCGTTTGTGTGAGTTTTTTTATTTTTGGGACAAATGGAAGGGATCTACAATTTTATGCCGAGCCCGAACGGCTGAATTGAGAAGACTTTTTAGGACTGTTCTAGGTACTCTCGGATATTTGTCAGACGTTCGCGAGGGGTGGCGCACCGCACACGAAAAATCCTTAAGATATAATTTTGTGTTTTTCCGGGGATCGAACCGGGAATCCCTCTCACAGTAGTCCAACACACTAACCACTGAGCCACTGCACCCATGCTAACACCTAAAAATGTCATTCTCCCAATATTCATATCCAAGTTAGTTTTTAGTCCGTGGCATCAGGCAGGCCATCAAATTCAAAATCTCTCCTCTAGTCCTCTGTTTGATTATTTATGTAGATTCGTTGGCGAAAGATCGAGTCCTATGAAGCAACCTACAAAACATTTAACTCCTAAATGTCTACATTTCCAACCTATATCTTCAGGACGAATTCGTAATTCGGTAAAAGTTATGTACCTACCCTCTCAAATGCTTTTGAATTTTGGATCTCAAAAATGTCCCCCCCTTTCTTTACTTTTATCAATAAACCGCACAACCACAAAGTTGAATTTGTATAAATTGCTCTTACTTGTATTCGTTTCCGTAGTTGGCTTTCCGACTTCTTCAATTATCTTTGTACACTCTGGTGGCTCATCATCTTCGCAGTTTTTAACGCCATTGCACCACAATGCTTCGGGTATGCAATCACCACTGGATGGACATAATTTTTGCTCATCTGGACAAGGCTCACATTTGCATGTGCACGTTGCTGTCTGAATAACTCGCAGTCCGGTATCACAAGTTGGGCATTTCTTGGGTTTACATTGTTTGACACCACCCAAGACGCAAACGCATTCCTGGCAGTCTTTGTTCTCGAATTTAGAGCCGATTGGGTAACTGCAAAGAGAGTGAGCCGTAGTAAGTGTTAGCCGAGAAAAATTGTATGTTACCTACCTTATGTAGTTCTCAACGCATGGACACACATTTCGGTCAATGCATTCGGAGCCATTCCATACCAGTGGTTCCTTGCATTTACATTCTTTGTCATCTGGATTAGCAATGACATTGTCACAGAGGGGGCACTTGGTTGGTTTGGTTTCGACAATCTTGATGTCCTGTTTGACTTCAGCTAAAAGTTAGATCAAGGTGTTTGTTAGTTTTCCTTAGAGGTAACAGATGGCTGCAATCAGACTTTAATGCCAACTTACGATATGGCTGGAAGCATCCCAGTGGCTCAATCCTCATACTGATGTTGTCTTCCCATTTGACCGGTACAACCTTAAGGAATTGTGCTTGAATCGGGAACTCAAAGTAATTTATCCGCGGTGTATCCGAATCCCAATTTCCCATGAAAAACTTTTCATTGCCGTCTGGTTTGATGAATTTATTCCAAACAGAGGGGCTATTCGAATACAGGACCTTATAGAAAGAAACCCTGCCATCGTCACTAGCCTTGGTTATGAGACCAGTTATGTTCCTGGGTTCCAAAAAGTCAAACTAAAAGTGACACGAGTCAGTAGTCAGATTAGCTGGATATACCAGATTCCCAAACATACCTCAACATATTCATATGGAGAATTCAAAACCGGCTTCCAACTGGACTTGGATGTCAACTTAAGCATGTCCAACAGATGTTGTTTTTTTGAATTAGAACTACTTGCCTTCACCTGAGTCGGATGCATTGCACCACTTTCAACACCCATTGGGTCTATGCACTCTGGTATGTTTTCATGCTCTCTTGGCGTTGTATAGATTTCTTCTGGTGATAAGGTCTAAAGATAAAAGGGATACAACTAAATACGGCATCATAGAAAAAGGAGGCATATCCTTACCACATTTGGGATTTCGGTAATAGTATCTATTGGCTTCTTGTCACAACCCAACAGATCGGCGCGTATTGCTATCGATCTATGCCATTTTAATGGATAGATGCGTACGGTTTTTGCTTCGATCGGTATTTTAAAGAGCGTCTCGATGGGAGTTCGTGCATCGATTGGACCGTTGAACATTTGGGGACCATCTGTCTCGTCGACAAGGTAATGGAATCCCACGCCATCATAGCTATAGAGAATCTAAATGAACGAAAGATATGCTTTGTTAGTGAAATCTTGCAGTTGCAGCGATTGAAAGATTTGCGATAAGGGTACCTAAACTTGTAATTAAAAGCTCTGTAATAAATTAAACTGCCAAGGACTTAACAGAGAAGTTTTGAAAAGATTCCAAGTAAAGTAAAAAACTCCTCTGTAAACAAAGGCTTTTCTAAAAAAAAGCTTCGCATTAAACAAAAAATATAAAAAAAATAAAGCTTTTCAATAAGATACAAGGAAAAAAGCTTCGTTACTTCGAAATGAAAAGCTCTGTTATCAATTAAACTGATAAGGACTTAACAGAAAAGTTTTTTTTTGAAAAAGTTCCAAGAAAAAACTGCTCTGTAAACAAAGGCTTTTCTAAAAAAGCTTTGAATTAAACAAATTATTTCAAAAATAAAGCTTTCAATAAGATACAACCAAAAAAGCTTCGCCACTTTGAAAATAAGCTTGTCTGCGAAATTACCATAGAAAGCCTTATTTTTAGGACTCCAAGCTTTAAACAAAAAAGCTACATAGGTTGTATCAAAAACCTTTACGACTTTCATTCCACAAAAAAAACTTGTAGACCTACCTTGAATAAAGTCACATACTGATCCGATATCGGACTACCCTGCATAATGACACCGAATAGCGGTTGCGGCTCGTCAAAGGCAAGCTCCAAATATTGCATTTGATCATTGATGAGCGGTGACCAACTGCCCTTTGAGTCTCCGATCGGTTTTGAATGCAATCGTCCGTAACGTGGAAGATAGGAGTCGCTGAGTATACTACTGGCACCGAATACCGTATCTGGCAATGGTATAGCACCGTTAATAATGGGTACAAGTCTGAAAATCATAAACGTTTAGACCACGTATTTGGACGAGTGATTATGAAATACTTACTGCTTGGGATCACACTTAATTGGAGGTGTCGTCGTCGCAGGCACAATGAAAGGCTTCTCCGTAGAAGTTCCCAGGTTGTAGTTATAGTTGTAGGTATAGTCTAGAAAAACATGCGTTGTTAGCAAAAAGCAAGAGAATTTAAAAGTTTATTTCTACCTGGAACTGGAGTTGTAACATCCTTTGGTTCGGCATAACCCTTGCACAGGAGAGTATTGTCGATGCACTGACAGGTTTGTTGATCGCCAAAGACAACTTGTTTCAAAATTGAGTGCGGCTGAGAAAGGGTAGGCATATTGGAGTAAATGTTACCATGAGGATTCTAAGCTTACCTTTACGTATTCCTCATTGTTACCCATGCAAGGACATTCATCGATTTCAACACAAGTGTTTTTGTCACGCCAGAACTTGTTGAGTGCAGGGCAATTGGGCTGGGTTTCATCAACACATCCTGCTTTACAAAGATCTCCTGCATTGCAAAGACCGCGCTTAGCAAGGACCTATCAACAAATATGTCATTTAACACGACTCCGATTATTATTAAACTGAACAAACTTACATGACCGTAGTAGTGACAAGTGTGTTCGCAATGATTAGCGCACTCTGACCACACCTTACCAGGTGGACACTGCTGTTGTTTCGGCGGTTCTGTAGGTTCAACTCCTCCACCGCAGACCGGTTTAAGTGCCTGTACACTGGCCACGTGGTCACAAACATGCCACATGGGATTGAACATCATTGTCGGTCCACATGTTTTTTCCACATATTCCCATGTCCCGTCAGACTTTGGCTGGCAATGCAGGAACTTATAGCAATCATCCGGAAACTCCTTGTATTCCTCCAGAGCAACATCGCATGATTTGCCGAGATCAATCAATTTTGCTGGTGGCTCAGTCTCCACCTCTTCGTCTTCCTCAGAGCCACATCGACAGAACACCCTAATCTCATAGTCATGACAATTGCCACGGCACACAAGACCATCTTCCATCGTACAGAAAACATTCTCATCCATAAGATCCGCTTTTTCGTGTGTATCCACTACGCGGCAGTCAATTTTCTTCATGAACTGCTTCTCGCAACTACCGTAGATGCTTTCAAAGCGATCAAATTTAGGCAGTTTCTCTTCGTCATTCAGCTTGAGCTTCTGATCCCTCTCGGTGGAGTCTTGGTCCTGGTTTAACCATCTTGTCCAGCCAGACACACACTTTGGTTGCGTTTCTGTCTGCTGCGGCTTGACCGTTGTGGTCGCTTCGTCGCTTGGCGTAGTCAGCTGTTTGATGCACGGAACTCCGCTGCAAACCACCTTCTTCTTTGTACACCTACACGTTTGGCATTCATCGGTGAATGTGACATCACCTTCATAGAATGCCTTACCGTCCTTAAGCATGCAGAGCGGTTTACACTCTGACTTTGGTACACATTGTGTAAAGGTGTCATTCAAGTAGATCATACCCTCGTCGCAAGGCTTTATCTGGCAACCTTCAATGCAATTCTCATTCAAGCACATGCGGTCAGTGATGCCCTGGTCCAGGAAATTGTCACAGGTCTCAATGGCACAGGCTGGTGTACAAGGCTTGTACTCCGAACAGTGTGGGTCACATTGCATAGCTAGAGCGAGGCGCATTTACCACAAATTAATACATAATCAAGCATAGGACAAACAGGATCATCATCTCTATACTTACGACACAAATGTGGTGTACGCCAACGAACGTTGATTCCCTTCATCGAACAAGAGTGAGCGTATGCAGCGATTGCTGTACACAGGCACTCACAATCGCCACCCTGGTCACAGGCGCACGTATCAAAGATGCAACGTTTCAGATACTTTTCGACAGGTACCTCAGAGTGGCACTCCTAGATTTGGAAAGTCAAGTGAAATATTTAATTATCATTCGAATGTGAAAGTTGTGTGCGGAAATACAATTTCGCAAACACACACACACACACACATTCACATCATACCTTGAACAATGATGACTTGAGGATGCCACACTTGAGTTGGGCCCAGGTCTCTCTCTCGGGATGTTCTTTGCATGCGTCGATTTGTTGAGTTGGTGCCGCACAGAAATCCTGCAATTTCCATGAGTGGCCAAAAAGGAATGGACTCGTTTCGAGTCCTTGTGATGGCGTTTTCATGTCATCGTTGGCATTGTCATTGTAATTGCCACACAGGCCGTTAACTTTACCCTTCCAATCTTTGCCAAGTTTAACATAGACGCGAGTGCCTTCGTCCCATTTGATTTGAATTTTTAATGGGATTATTTCGATAACTGTGAAGAGGCCGGCTTTGTAAATGTTGTACGACTGTCCTTTGTCACCGAGGTCTTCACGTAATTCTACCAAGGGATACACACAAGTGAGTGTGAGAATGTTGGCATTAAAATGGGGATACTTACGATTGATTGCTGACTTGCTTCCGTCGTCCAAGTAAGATGAATCGGATGACAAGTTAATGGTATCTGTGATGCTTCCACTCAGCACAATCTGTAGCGATTTGGAACAAGTAACTCCGAGAGTACCGCACAAAACATTTTGAATTGTAATCGAATATGAGTCACCATTTGCAGCGACACCCTTAGACAGGACGTAATCACATGCTCCCTGGAAGTCAAAGTCGTGATTATCGAAAGTCGTGAAATGTGAGTCACCCCAAACACTGCAAGTTGCTTCACATTCATTTGTTGTACACTTCCAGTTGCCAGATTTGCAGAGGCTGAAAATAAGCTCTTAAAGAGTTTTTAAGATTCAAGGACAAGATTTATACCAAACATTGCAGTCCTCGGTTATTTGGTCTCCATCAGAGTAGCTCTTGCCACCATGGTGGCAGGAACAGTCTTCTGGCTTCACGCACTCTTTTACGGTTGTATCATAGACATGTCCTTCCTTACAGACACATCCTGGTGTACAGTCATCTAAGTTCTCAACATAGGCGTGCATATTCTTGCAAGTCTTCGGTTCGGTTGGGACACACTTTGAGAACTCCGCGTACGGTTTATTTGCACACTGAGTACGCAATTCCGATGAGGGTGGATATTTCTCCTTGTCACCGGGTTCGGCCATGTCACAGTCCCAAATGCCTCCTTCACAGTTGCTAAAAGAAAACACTTCCAATAAAATGTATCTTCTAGATGTCTACGGAAACTTACCATAGTTCCAAGAACTTTCTGCCGGGACGGACCTCCTTATAACCCGTTTTGAAGGTAATTCCATCAAACGTGCACGGACACTCCTTCGATGGTACACACTCATTCTGGTCGTTCAAGTGCTCGCCTTTTGGACAGCGACAGCCCTCAACGCAGTGTCCTGTACACGTGTTCTTCGTAGCAACATCATCACACGTTCGCGTACAACTGTCACCGCATTCATCGTATACCTGCCCGACTGGACACTGAATGCCACACTCCTTGACAGTGTATCTCCAACCCGTCTTGATGCCTTGCCGTGTACATTCAGCGCCATATGCCGACAAAATTGGGCAGAAACATTTCGACGGGTCATCCTTACAAGCGCACACATCATAGATGCAGTTCTCGTAGTAAGTCTCCGGTTCGACGGACCACTGGCAGTCCAAGAAAATATCATCGGTCAACCAGGCGCAATGCTTTTCAGCAACTTCCCGCATTTGTGGATTCGCCGTACAAGGATGAGGTCCGGTTTCGGTATTAGATATATCATCGCAGGTATCCTTCGTTCTCCATTTATTGGCGAATGGCTCAACCGCTGTTTCCACGTCACCTTCCGGCGTCAAAAAGTCATCCTGTGTCTTCGAATTGAACGTACCGCATAGACCTGTGGTCTTTTCTCGGTAAGCCGGCGGCGCATCAATATACACTCTCGTTTGTCCATCCCACCAGACACGAATTCCATCGGCAAAGTCAACAGTTATAAATGTGGAACTGGCTTGTCTAATTAATACCTGTCCATTTCCAAGGATTTTGGGGAACTTCAGAACTTCCTTGTCATTCACATGAGTGACCAGATTTTGGCCAAGCTTTATCGATGTTTCGGCTCCATTGATAACCACGTTAATGGTGACCGACTTGGTGCAAGAGGGAGTTTCTAACGTATTTGCTGGAGCATAGTCCATCGACTCAGAGATCGCACCAGAACATGGCACATTTTCGGCTTCCACAGTCATATTGTCAGTCTTGAGGAGATAGTAGGAACATTTACCCATAAAGTCGTATTTCTTTCCATCGAACGTTGTGTAATGAGGATCACCAATCGCAGCACATCGTGCTCCACAATTCTCATCAGTACACTTCCAGATGCCATTTTTGCAAGAACTAGGGAAGTACCGTATTGTAAATGGAACATTTCAAAATTTTAATCATATTATTACCAAGTGTTGCAGTCTTTCTTGATGGTACTGCCAGCCTTGAACTCCTTGTGACGCATAGCACAGGGACAGAGTTCGGGCGAAATGCAAGAATCCTTATATTGAACAGTACCCTCTGGGCAAAAGCAACCTTCATTGCATTTGTCCTTGCTGGGCATTACTGCTGAGCCACAAGTTGGTTCGAGATTTGGACCGCATGGAAGGTATACACGACCGTAGTTACATTGAATTGCTGTAAATGAGAGGATCGTGTATATGTATAGTTTTGGAGATCTTAGGGAAGGGTTCATCATTAAGAGGGGTTCATCAAAAAGAGGGGTTTTTGGGAAGTATTTCAAGTCTTGATGCTGAATATTTGCCCGTATATTAGCTTTTAAAAAATTAATCCTAGCCTTTTTTTTAAGCCGGTACAAAAATAAAAATGTTAGGTTGTACTAGATTTGTGTCTGTTCCTTGCAGTACAGATACTTCTTCTAGGGATGTTGCTTTAGAGTTCAAAGCATACAAAATGGACGATAGAAACCGATATAGCAGAAGTCCTCTTGGAACTTTAATATTGTTTTAGGCAATAAAGAAATCCGCTGCCTGTGATCGTATATATCGCAGGCGCTAGAAAGGACGCACAAAAAATACTTCACTGGACGTCGAAATGGGTTTATTGTAGAGAATTGGGAATAGCGCCTTTTTTCTGGTAGTAGTTTCCCCACTGATGGGGAATGTTATGCGTGATGCAATTTTGTTTCCACCAATTTAAGAAGACGCATCAATTTTCACCTTTGGGGCGACATATAGCCGTATTGATTGCCTCAAAGATGCTGAAAGTTGAATTGACAGTTGGAACTATGTGTCGATAGAGCTAACGGGTACTTTCTGCTTACCAAAAGTGAATATTTGCGATACTGTGTAGACAAAGGGCCCTGGCGGCATAGCTTTAGCTCTCTTGGGATTTTTTTTCTGCACGAATAGGAAAGTCCGAGTATCGATAACGTGTTAAATTATATGCCATGAAGAGAAGAGGATGTGGTAGGTACCTACCTTGGGGTGATTATTTTTAATGCTCGTCTTTGCTTCAAAGAGCAGTTAAAAAAGTGGCATATACTTTTTGCATCAAAGAGCGAACCAGGATATAATATTCTAATCGGAAAGTACATAAATCAAATAATAAACTTACGACAAATTTGCAAATTTCTCCACCCATGCTCCAGCTTTATGCCACGGAACTCGCATTCTTTGGCCAGCATTGCGATAGCATCACAATTACATAGCTCTGGTTGGTCCTTGTTTGCACAATTGCAGTAGTCATTGACGCATGCCTTCATCAGTGCGTTCATGTTGAAGGGCTAAAAAAAAAATTCTTAATTTTATCTCCCGCAATATTCACCTCTTTTAACGGAACTCACCTTCAGACAATCTGTCAATTTAGCATTCGTTAGCAACTGCTCACAAATATCGATTGCCTTCTCTTGTTGCTTTGGTTCGCATTGCTTGGATAAGTCAACTTGACCACTATTGTCCATGAAACAAAGTGCCGAATCATCTGGTACTTTCCACGAGTCAACAAATGCTTTACCCGTTTTCAATAGAGCACCATCCTTTGATATGAAATCATTCTGATAATCCCCATCTAATGAACCGCATATTCCACCTGTGCGATTCCAAAGTCCTGGCCCAGCGTGAATCGCAATATATTGATTCTTGTCCCAAAGCAGTGACAAACCAACTGAATCCAAATCAATGCGCAGATGTTGGGCCACAGGTAGCACTTTCATTCCTTTGACCTGGACCGGTATTGGAAGGTTCTTTTGCGGAGTGGACAATTTGATGGTCCCATCTGAGGGGGTTAATCAAGTAAATTTTAATCTCTCTCCCTCGTATATGGAGGACACACTAAAGCCATATACTCACTGGTATTCTCAAACTTGTACACGATTGATTGCCAAAAGATTTCCAACGAATGCGGACAGTTGTATCCAGAGCCGAAGGGACATGCTTTCAGGATCACATCGAATGTACCATCAATTTTATCCGATACCAAAGTATGCGAACAGGATAATGGAGCTCTGCAAGAAGAGATGGTATCGCTCGATTTTAAGCTCCAACACTATAGATAATCTTACTTGAAAATGGTTCCATCAAAGGTTTTCATGTTAATCCCCGACCAGGTGGCACAGAGTGTTGGCTTAGGCGATCTATTAACTGTGACATCGATGTACTCTTCAAAATATAGCGAATAGACGGTGGGTGCTTCGACATACTCTTCGGATGATGAGAACCACTCCTGCGAATGGGATAAAGAGAAGAATGATTGAATGTATTGCTGTAGAAATGCAATTCGATTTGGAGCTTATGTTTCGGACTTACCCTGTTTTTAGTCCGCACTTTCCATTTGGCAACGAACTCGAGGCTGTTTTCACTACTTTCTCGATGTCCTCCATCGTATTTGAAATATCCACCGCCGGGAATCGTTTTCATGCTGCTTGATGTTTTGCTGGATACAACTTTGAATCCTTTGGCTTTATGATAAGATGGAGAAGAATTGAGGTACAACAAGTTTTTAAATATGTGTAGATACTAGAAAATGTGTCGAAAAATTGATCCCACAGAAAAATTGTATATTGAGGCTCATATTGACTTGCTGGACTTGCCAATCATCCCTAGTAACTAACTGAGTATGGGTTGGTGAAATATTGTTCATAACTACCTTGTTTATTACTGTTTTTAATTTGTTTTTATTGATGTGACAGCTAAGAACTCAGTTTAAATTGAAGGTAGAATATTTTTATAAAAAAAAAGTTGAAAACCTATTTCATCATCTTTAAGTGGGGATTGAGTCCAACTATAATGCATTGGTTGTATATCATGGTGGTTAGACCCATCCATACCTATGGGGCTCTTGTTTGGTGGAGAACCACAAATATGTTATATATACGGGATATGTTGACCAGGGTACAAAGAACAGCTTGCACTGCCATCACTGGTGCTTCACGCACTACACCCACACCCACAGCTGCACTTGAGACGTTTATGTATCTTTTACCACTGGACATTCAAATAAAACTTCAAGCAGGCAATAGTGCGCTTCGGCTAACTAACGCAGTGTTCTTCAAAAACAGGCAGGAAGGACATAGCTCCATACTAAGGGAATAACCTCTCCAACATCCCTGATAAAACGGATGAAAGTCTAGGTGAAATTGACTTCGACACACCGTACGAAGTAATATACCCAGATAGGGAAGATTGGCAAAAGAATGAGGTTTCGAATGATAATGAAATTCTGATTTATACGAATGCTTCAAAACTAAGGACGGTACAGGGTCAGGTATATACTCCAGGGATATAGACCTACACGTGTCTATTCTCGAGAAAATTAAAAATAGGCCAGATCAAAGATGGTCGGATATAGTAAGGCACAGGGTAGGGATGGCGGTTATTACAAAATCACCGGTTTTCGGTTATTCCGGAATAATTTGTCACCAGTTTAAATTGCTTAAAATGACCGGTTTTAAGTTAAACCGGCTTCCGGCTTTTTTAAGAAAAAACATATATATTTAAAAATTTATTACATTTTTACTGAAATTTATATTTATGAAATGAAGACAGAAGACTAAATTGTAATTACAAAAAGATTTCAATGAAGTACATACTAACATTTTAAATGGTTGTAGTTGGCCAATATTTTTCTTCCAACCTATTCATAAAAACTCGTTCAATTAATGTTGTTCTATGAGTCGACTCCTCTCATCAGAAACAACATTATTTAATGTGGAAACCAATCTTTCAGAAGCTACAGAACTTCCGGCAAACCCCGCATACAAGTTTGGCTCTGCTCTCAAAAAAAAAAAAATGGATCAAAAATGAGAAAATGAATAAGCAAATGTTAGCCGGTTATTTTTACCCGGTTATTGGATTTGAAAAAAAAAAAAAACACCGGAGGATAACCGAGCAAAAAAAAACCTGAACAAGTGCGGTTAACTGAAGCAAAAAAACCTCTCTCGGCTAAAACCGGCCGGTTTTTTCCATCCCTAGCACAGGGTCTCAAAGGCTTAAGCTAGATCGGAAAAAATCATTAGAATTATTAAAGCTCAGCAGATCAAAGCTACGAATGACAATAGGGATACTCTCCGGGCACTGTCTTCTAAGGAAGCACGCTATGAGGTTAGGTTTAACAGATACGGACACATACAGGTATTGCAAAGACTTACATGTCGCAGAGGATATAGCTAACTCGAGCTATTGCTCGGTACAGGAGCACATTGGAAGGTACTTCTTCGACAATTTGAAAGAGGTTGACCTCGCAAACAAAATTGATACAATTTTCAGGTTTTGTAGGGAAATTAATTTTTTGGGCGAAGTGGTTTAGGTTTTTGGACCGAAAAGGTTCCCCAGGGATGGCGATGGGCCCAATATGGTGCCTAGTCCAATGTGATTAACTCACACCCTATACAACCTATGGAAGACATAACTACCAACAGACAGCATTTGTGGCCAAATATTCAGCCCTAATTATGTACATAATTGTTTGGCTATGGTAAAAGCGTTTCACCTATTCTAATAGACGCTTCTTTAAAGAGACAAGAAGTATTTTTAGCTTGAAATGGATGGATGAAATGGATTAGTCGCCATCTTTGATCTCTTTAAAAGCATAAAAACAGTGCTCGTTCGAAAGAGAAATAAATGTACTTGAGCCTATAGCCAGGCCCTTAATCAAATACTCCCGAATTCTTAATCCTTTTGTTAGCAAATACGATAACCCTCCGAAGCTAACATTCTCACTATGTACCTAGACCTACTCAAGTTAGAAGTCTAATAAAAGTATAGAAATTGTGTCCATAAATATAATACAAACACAGTCATCCTGAAAATAGTAAATTATGGATGTCAAAATTCCGAAATCTATTTTTTAAGTCAATCATGTAATAATCTTCCCCAGATATTTGTCCTAGAATCAGTCATACAAAGCTGAAACCCCTGCAGCCATTGATATTTGACAGTGCGTGCCTTGTGACATTGAATTCAAAATGTCTGTCCAATGTCTTCTACAAAATCAGATACTGGCAATATTGGGAGTAAAAAATCTTCTCGTATCTATCCTCAAATTTTTAAAATTTTCTGAAGGCATTTTCTAAAAGAGCTCAACGATTTGAATAGCATTTTTTGGAAACTTTGCATAAAATCAGAAAAATTGCATTTAACTTTTTAAAACTCAGTACTAAACACATATAAATCATTCGAATACACTTACGATAAATACAGCTTGGTATCGGTGGTGAAAACTTGCCGCTGCTATATTTGCATTTGTACGCCGACGACTGAACACCACTGATTTTAATTCCCACCGGGCATGTTAGGGTACACGTAGCTTCCTCTGCATCATATGAACATCTGTAATTTCCATTGAATCCCGAGTTGGTCACATTGCAAACTTGCATATCTAAAATATTTGTAAACAATTTAGCTAGTCCGTTAAAAATTTATTTAACACATTTAATACCATATTGACATTGTGGTCCCTTAAATTCCTTCGTGCACTGACATACATTGAAGGATATACAATTGCCACCATTGGCGCATGGTGGATCACAAATTGCTAATAAAAAGAAAATATATATTTCGTGGATTATTTTCGTTTATTTATTTTGTTGTTGTCTTCAATTCCCTATTCAACTTACGTTGGCAATCGGGAGCCGTAGATTTTCCACTCTTTGGATGATTCCATTCACCATTCAAACATTCGAGGTTTGTGATGCCCGTACCATCGGGGAATTGGTATCCCTTTATACATTCTACATTGCATTTGCTATAAAATGGAATTTGATTTAGTATCCTTATTGGGATTGTTGCAAAATCAAAATATGTAACAAAATCACTCAAAATTCGATTGGGACTAAAATAATACGGCCAATAGATACGAATATGAAATGCTTACTTGCTCCGGCAGGATACTTTTGAGTTCTTTGGAATTATCGGTTTCGATGCACACTGCAAGTTTCGATTCTGACAAAACGGTCCATAAAAATTCTCAGGACACTTACAAAGACCAGGCTCAAGGCAGATTCCATTATTCTGGCATGGCGGTACACAAGCAGCTGTTGAGAGAATACAACGAAGCAATGCATTTTTTTGTGTGATATTTGAACTCGATTTATAAGAACTTACGTTCGCATGGCGGAATATTATCGCCAAATTGGGAGTCACGTACTATCCACTTGCCAGAGATACAAATCACATTCAATTGACTAAGACCACCGGGAAAGAAAAAGTTCTTTTTACAGGACAGCTTACAGTTACTGTCCCGGCATTCGTAGACGACATTTTGCGGCAACTGTTGTGGCTGACGACATGAAGCTATGGCTGGTAATTGAAGCTTCGCATTTATGATGAAATTTTGAGTTGCTTCAATTGGATTGCTCTTGATGCCAAACCAGTTTTTTATTTGCTTTCTAAAATTAAGGATAGTCATGGAGAAGGGTTGTACGAAAGACAATTTGTTTTTTATATATCGTACATTGGGGCAAATTCCTGCGGTTGAGGCTTGGGCCCATATCCATGGCCATGGGTAAGCATATTATATCCAGGTGGACCATGATGTGGGCCATGATGGGGCCCATGATGTGGTCCATGTGGAGGTCCAGATTTAATACCGAAATTGAAGCTATAATATATTTGCATGGGTAACTCAGTGTATGGTTTGAACTGGTTAAACTTACAATCCATCAGTATGCCTGGCTACCCTGTCAGATTCTTCATCATTTGTTGGTCCGACATTTGGATCGTCATTTCTAAAATATGTATATCAAAATCAATTATATAAAATAATGTATGTTAGTATATATTCGATCATTTGGAAACCCTGTATGATCAATATTTTGCATTACATACTTGATTTATGTTTTGCACTAGCTATTTCTAAAAATCATTATTTATGTCGAGTTTTAGTTCTGACCGGAAACTAAATTTCATATTTTCTTTTTCTTACAAAATTACGTTGTGTAAAAAAATAAGTCCTGAGAAAATCTAATCACCGACAAAAAAATCATTGTCTGAATCATTTGGACCTTTTGGACGCTTTACAAATTAATATCCCCTGCTTGGCATTTTTCGAATATTTCAACAAGCAATGCTAACTTCCAAAGATCGGCTCAAACTCTTTTAAAAGTTGCTGCGACACAACTGTAGATAACTTTAAGATCATCCCATACCCGCAACTCTGTCCTATCCTTGTCTGCGGTAGTCTTTGGATTTTAAATTTGCGATTATGGATCAAATTATTATGTATGTTTTTTTTAGTGTAGCCCAACGTCACCATTGTTTCGCCAATTTTGTGGCAAGTGGCGCTTGTCCTGATCTTTCGGTAAATGCAATTTTCACTGAAAAAGTGAAAAGGTTGTACCAGCATAATTTTTGAATAAATAATGATCCAACCCGCAGCAGTGTTAGCGATGGGCGATATTAGTCGCCAAATGGCATCTTTTCTAGGTACTGGGTACGGGACTAGTGGCGACCACAATTCGCAATAAGCCCTTTTTGGACCCCTTTCACAAAAACAGGCGACAATATTGGGACGCATTTTCAAAGCTTAAATTTTTTTCTCAAATAATACCCAAACATTTTGAAAAAAGAAATTCATATTTGCGTGTGTTTTCTGCTTCAATAATTCTTCGCATGTTTTTTGAGTAGTAGTAGTACCAAACAAAATAAAATAAAATCCTACCGCGAACACTTTCCATTCCAAACGTCAACAGAATGCCAACAAAACCTTTGAACTTTTTATTACACATCTACTAGATGACCGGTGAAATTCGTACCACCTAAAATTTATTTGTTTATAACTCTTCATAAGCTATTATGAATCCCAATAAACCTTCAAACTCGTGTTTTCCATCAAAATGGAAATTTAGATTTTTTTCGATTTTCCAGCTTTTCAGTTGTGGTTTACCGAATTTTCTGAACCACCCTTGATTCAAGACCAAGAAAACAAAAGAAGAATCATCCAAATCGATCCAGCTGTTCTTGAGATTTTGCGAGACTAACGCACACCAATTGATTTTTTTTATATAGAAAGATTTATCTAAATGAACTGTTATTTTTTCATTATTTATTTTTGTTAACTTTAGGTTTATTTCATTAAAAAAGTAAATTATCTTTTATTTTTTTAATAAACGGTAGTTTAACTTAAACCTAATAGCAGATTTTTATAGTTAAATTGTGTGGGACGCTTTTTTTTTGACTCGGGTGACCTTTTTTGGAGACATTTTCAAATTGTCTATCGGTTAATTTTTAATTTTAGTTTTAATTTTTTTTTAATTTAATTTTTAATATCAGTCTACTAGAATTAAGAATTCTTTATCGAATCCATAAAATAACTTTTTAATTTATTTTTTCAAAAGTACGCCAACAAACCATACCTACTGCCCTCATATTTTTTGTCACCATAATAAAATGTTATCTTAGATATACTTATATAATTCTTCTGTACGTGTGTTGTAACCGAACTCCTTCTAAACGGCTGGACCGATTTTAATGAAATTTTGTGTGTGGGTTTGAGTGGGTTCCGGGATGGTTTAGATTCACATTTGGTGAAAATTGAACAAAAGGGCGTGGCACCTCCCATACGAAAAAAAAAAAACAAAAAATTGTATATCTAGAAAACCACCGAACTGATTGAACTCAAATTTTAAGAAAATATTTGTTATTGGCCCAAAGATGTTCTGTGAAAGTTTGATCAACATTTTACAAAGGGACACGGTACCTCCCGTATAAAAATATACATTTTTAATTTTATTTCTCGACACCCATTGGAGCAAAAGTTGTAAAATTGTATTGTCCAAAAAAACAAGGTGAGATTGGAAAACAGTCATTGGCACCACCTTTACAACAAAGTTATTTAAATCACTATAAATCTGAACATTGCCTGAATGAAGCATTTTACAAAACCTGGCGTGATTGGACAAAAGGGCGTGACACCTCTCATTACAAAAACATACATTTCAAACGCTATTCTTCGATAGTCATGGGAAAAAATATGTCTAGGCAATACAATTCCGAGTCTGTGGAAATTAATATCAGTTGAAACACACGGAATACAGACTCAGTCCGGACACATCGGTTAAATAAAATGGCCGCAGAACAATTGACGATTGACGGATAATGAAAATGTACGAGCAGATTATATATACATACATATGTGGGCTTTGTTTAGTAGCCGCTACTGAAGCTAAGCCTCAAAAGTCGGCGAATTAAAAAGATACTCAAGCTGAACTAAAAATCAAGAACTAAGCACAAAGCTTAAGCGTTTTCCTAGAGCAGATAGACGACAGCTCTTGCATACTGATGTACAAAAGAATTCTTAACCTATACAATAGTCATAATCAAACAATTATAAAAGAATAATCTAAACTTAGACTTAAAGTAATTTAAATAAAAATTAACAGATAAATTGAATTCAAAATTCGGAAGTGGTATTTGATTTAATAATATCCTACGTATATTGTATATTATGTTGGCGGGGGAGGAAAGGGACACCATTAACTGAGACTAAAACAATAATTTCTGCAAACAAACACTTTGACTGGATTTCTAGATTTTTCTTTTACAACGATTTTTTTACAAACGATTATTGACTATCAGTATTTAGATGTTCAAACAAGGCGACATTGTCCTATAGAATTTAAAGGATATTATATAAGCTCAGAAAGCGGAAGTACACTGCACTTTTATTGCTTTTATATTGATTTAAATTTTTTGATTATTTGCTCCAGAAATATTCAGATTTTAATTATCAATTCAGATCATAGTTTTAAAGAAAAATCAAATACTTGTTTTTTATGCATATTATAACTTTTAAAAAAATATTTTGCAATGGATAGGCACAAAAATTAAATAGGTAAACGTTTATCTTTATGACTGTATTTTTCTTATCTACGTAAAAACAATTACCTTATATAGGTGCTGAAATTATTTACAATTAATATTTGCCTTAGTATTGTAAGTCTTCAGTCTTTTAGCCAATTCTTAGAATGTCGAAAACACTCAAAATTTACCAAATTTTGCCAAAAAAAATATTTATCCATGTGTTGAAAAATGGCAATGTGAAAATGATTCGAATCGATCAAATTTAATTATACACCCACATAAAAACGACCGTTATTCAAACACAATTTACAAAATAGGTACACAACGCAATAATGAAAAAAAAAAAAAAAAAAAAATCAAAAGTAGAATCCATAGATCTTAAAATAATTTAAAATCACTTACACTTCTTCATTGCTTGAAAAAACTTCACCACCTCCTAGCACTAAATGCAAGGATAACGCTAATATAAATATTTCACGTATGCTCATTTTTTAGCGTTCAAAATTATTTTTAAATTTTTAATTATTTAGCACATTTTACAGCCCGATACACGATATAACACCACATATGCGGAATGGCAAACTAGTAACTAGATTTCCGTGACCCTGTAGACTTCCTTTTATAGCAAAATTCAAGACGTTTGGCCGCGAATTGATATCGTCTTATGCTCACATATAAAGCATAAGACGATACGGGCTTCATTTTTCTTATCAAAAAAAAAAACTAAATTCCACCTACATTTGAAAGCACATAGATTTGGTACTGTAGTAGTAGGTACCTACTCTAATACAGTGGTGATGGTGATTGTGAATTATTATTTGCAAAACTAAGCTAATTTTTAAATATTTCGCAAACGCTCAGGTTCGCATAATAAGTTTTGCGAAAAATGCACAGATAAGGATTTATTTATATACTGGGAGAGCTGATATAAGTGAAGGCTTAAAAAATAAATTAAATGGACTAAGTATTTATTTAAATGGAAGAGATAAAACTAAAAATTTCTGTTGCATGACAAAACCCTAGAAAGCGACAGAAATAAAATTAATAATAATTTTTGTGACTTCTGGGGACCTAGAACATTGTTAAAAAAGTTGAACTATAAATGTAATTAATTTTAAATTTGCGAATTGTGAATATGTTTTTTAGATAACTAGATACCTATTCATCTCTGGAGAAAGGCAAGCTTCGTTTCAACAACCTTTCAAAAAACAGTTTTGCGGTTGTAAAAAAAAGGATTTTGTCGATAACGACTTTGTAAATGTACATAAAAATTTAGTGCACAGAGTACCTATGTATAATATGGATGTAAGAAAAAAAAAGTAAATAAACATAATAATTGTTTAGTTTTTTTCTATATATTAAAAAAAAGTTGTTTGTGTTTGTCGATAATGTTCTCTGTAATGCGTGAACCGATTTTGATTCTGGAAATTTCCCGTGAAAGGTGACATTAATATCATGGTTTATAAGTATATACGGTCTTTGTAGGTATGTTGGTTCATGAGTTATAGGGGTGTGGCACCTCCCATACAAAAAATGCATTCACAATATTATATCTCGAAAACCACTGGATCGATTGATTTTAAATTTACATACAATCTTATGTATTGGCTGAAGGAGTATTACTGTGGAGATTGGTCAAAATTGGCAATGGGCGTGGCACCGATAAAAAAAAAAAAAACATTAAAAATCTAATATGTACATATATTTTGAAAACCACAGAATCGATTGAGTTCAAATTTACATACAATCTTTAAAATTGGCCTAGGAGTATCCCTGTAAAGATTGGTCAAAATTGGACAAAGGGGAGTGGGACCGCCCATAAAAAAAATCATTAAAAGTCAAATATTTCGAAAATCACCGAATCGTAATAAAATAACCAAGAAATTTCTCGCGTACAATATCCTGAACAGTTCTTCATAAATGTGTAAGCGATCATGAATCGAATGACTCTTGTTCGAATAGTGGAATAGGCCGGTGGTAGTCACACTCGCAGTCCTTAGCATGACTCATCTGCTGGTCCATCTCCTATGTGAAAATACCAAGCGGGCGAAAGTTGAGCATTTTTTGTAAAGAAGTTCTTAATACAACATTTTTTTTTTAATACTTTTTCCGGGAAAGGTGAACCTATAGCGCATCTCCGACTGTGTGATGGAGCCGCATTCACAGGCCTACTGTTTGAGATGGAGGATATAAAAGTGCTGTCATCAGCAAAGCTGTAGATATTATTATTTGTCGATCCAAGCAAATCGTTGATGTGGATTAGAAATAGAGTTGGAGAAAGAATATATCCTTGGGGCACTCCTGCATTTATAGCAAACCAATTAGATGATACACCATCTACAACAACTTGGATCGATCTTCCCAGAAGAAATTGCATCCATCCGCAGAGTTGTTGTGGTAATCCATAAGACGCTAACTTACCTAATAGGGCTCTATGCCAGACTCGGTCAAGTGCTTTTGATATGTCCAAGGCTAGGGCTCTGGATTCGCCGTGTTGTTCAATTGCTTGCGTCCATAAGTGCGTTACGTAGCTTAACAGGTCTCCAGTGGAACGACGGCTCCGAAATCCGTATTGTATGTCGCTTATTAATCGGTGGCCTTCTGGATATTTGATTATTTCCACATCTATTGCCTTTTCCATTACTTTTGAGAGCACTGAAAGTAACGCTATTGGACGATAGTTTTGTGGCAGACATTGTACGATGAACATACAATCCAAACGATTTTTTCCTTAGAAGACTTACAGCTTCTTTCGTTAAGAGTTATCAGCGGTGGATAGTCATTTGATGATATGGACCTGATGTAACATTGCGTGGGCGCAATGTTTAGTGCTCTGAGCGAGGGGACTTGCATTCAACACAAGTTACATCTTTTGGTTTCTTCCACTGCGTCTCTCAAAAGCATATTGGTAATCATCCCAGAGTATAACAATTCAGCCCTTTGGATTCGACGTAAAATTGTAGGTTCATTTCAATCGTCCCAAAACACTCACACAAACGTCTGGTTGTGAGAAGCTAGGCCATAGGTGCTATAATTATATACCCGTTGCACCAAGTATTTATTATTTACACAAATACCTATACCCAATTAAAAACAAGCCGGTTGAAGACTTTTTTCCGTAACTGTATCTGTATACAAACAATAATTTTCTGAGACGATTACTCTCATACATAATCATTGACCGCAAACATTATAATCGCATAGCTATTATTTGCTATCGAAAAAACAGCTCAAAGTGATTTCCTGTGGACTAGCTACTACATATCTACACTTCTGTTTTCTTTATTTTATTTTGCAGAAAGCGATACCACTTCAGAATTCTTCTCTGCAAATCTCACAGAACGCAAAATGTATGTCAAGAGCTATTCTTGTCAATGTTAGGGTTGCAGATACATATTACCGCATTTTAACAGTGTGATATTTTTATTTCCCTGGAAATGATAAACATTGTAAAATGAACCATGGCATTGAGTGTGAACAGCTACCAATTGATATGCATGTTATTTTTTATCTTGAAAGTCCTCTTTAGAATGAAATGCTAAAAAGTGAAAAGCACTGATAAAACTATTAAAAATAGGATCGTACATGTTTATCTTGAGAAAGAACGTTTTTGACAAATACCTAACAATTCCGAAAGATTTGAATATATCTGATTCTAGACGGTGTCCACCTCACCCACTAATAGTAACTGTATGTTGGATGATAAAGGAAATTGGATCTATTTTTGATTTCCCTATCTATTAAACTTATTCAAAATTACATAATATAAGACACATTTCAAGATACAAATTAAAAATCCTTGACACTTAGAAAAATCTTGGAAAATATTTTAATCGTTTTACAAAAATTACATTATTTAAGATTTTTGTCAATCCACTAGGAAAATAAACTCCCCTCTGGCTGAGAAAGAAATATTCCATTTTCCCATAAAAAAAACTAAACAAAATGTATAAAAGGTATAATTAATTAACCCAAAGATTGAAGCTTATCATTTCTTCAAAGCATTACAGCATAATGGTCAGTGCTGATAAAATTGTAAATATTACGTCTTCGGAAGTTCAGAGTGTAATTTTATCAGCTGCCTTGTAAAGTTGTGCTTTGGAAATGTCGAACTTGCATAGTATTTTTTAGTGATTCATCATAATTCCCTAGAAACTTAAGTTTGTTTTGAAAATGCACAGAAATTTGAATGAAATCTGCAAAAAAAAAAAACATCAAATGACGTGGGGAAAATATATCGAAAATTGAAACGCAATTAACTTATCTAAGGCAAGTTGTATAGTAACCCAGGCAGAGCCGCAGAGACCCTGTGCTAAAGATCGAAAGCGAAGTCGTAGTTAGTGTAAAGTGTAGGTGGCTGCACTTAAAAGGAGATAATATATATCTAGTATCTATATATCTATATATATATTGTAATATAAAAATAGTATGAAAAATGTATAGTAATTCATCAATTGAGAACGGCTGGACCGATTTGGTTCAAATTTTTTTACATAATAAAAGAATAAAATTTTCCAGGAGAAGGTTCTTCCGAAAGAAATTTGGGGAAAACCCTCCGGAAAAGTCGGGAAATTGGAAAAATCGAAAATTGATTTTTTGTATGGAATTTTGGGTGCAATTGTTCCGGAATAGCTTTTCGAGTGGAAAAATTGAAAATTCTTAGTGGAAAACTCGGAAAATTTGAATTTTTTTTCGACGAAATTTTTCATTTTATCGCAAGTTTTGATGATTGGGAAATTTCGGATAATTGTGAAATTCATTACGATAAAAGACGTTTTGTGTGCATTTTGAGTGGAGAAGTTAACCCTGCTGGCGCTCGGTAATGGCCAAATTCCCGTTGATATTTCGACTGGATTGATATCGTTCACGGCAAATTTTTGCGAGTTCACATCGTCGAAGGAGGAACTCATCACCAAAGTGTTCCCCGGCATTGCACAAAATTATAAAAATCTCGATTGGAATAGTGAACGGGTAATACTAGCAGCGAAGAATAAGGACGTCGATATGTTGAATTTCATTATTCAAATTCAAATCGCTGGAGAACCGCATTCGTACAAATCCGTTGACACAGCGTGATCGAAGAGGATGAAGCGACCAACTATCCGACGGAATTTTTGAACTCGCTTGATGTGCCAGGAACTCCATCGCTTTTACAGCTGAAGATGGGATCGATCATAATAATGTTGCGGAATCTGAATCATCCGAAATGTGCAACAGTACGCGGTTGTCCGTCAAGAAACTGATGAACAATGTGATTTAAGCGACGATCATCAAGGATAAATTTAAAAGAGAGGAAGTCCTTATCCCACGAATTCCGATTATTCCAACTGATCTTCCATTCCAATTCAAGTGGATTCAGTTCCCCGTTCGATTGGCTTTTGTGATGACAATCAATAAATCGCAAGGCCAATCGTTGGAAGACTGGGGGATTAATCTCGAATTTCCCTGTTTTTCGCACGGTCAGCAGCTGTACAGTTGTCCTTCGCGTGTTGGCAAACCGTCATCGTTGTTTATTTTTGCGCCGGAAAACAAATCGAAAAACATGGTTTATCACATCGTTCTCTACTGATTTCGATTCCATTCAAATAAATCACATTGAAATTTTAATAATCTGTGTTTTATTACATAAGTACTCTGGAGTTTATCTGAAGGCATTAAATTGGGGCGAGACGAAGTTCGCCGGGTCCGCTAGTCGCTAGTATATTTATATAATTTGGAGGCCTGCTACAAGAGTTGAGTTTATTATACTCTCAACAGGAAGGTACCTGTATTCACTTTGCCATTACATTTGTAACGCAAAAAGTTAGTCACCGCACCGTAGACCGTCTGAATAAGGATCACATTCTGAGTCGATTTAACCTTTCCGTCTGTCTGTCTGTTGAAAACTCGATAGCATCTAAACGAATCGACCTAGGCGAATGAAATTTTGTGTGAGGGCTATTTTGTTTTTAGCTCTTTTAGGAGCTTCATATTTTTTTAATAGAATAACAAAATAAAAAAAAAATTATTTTCTGCTTTCATGACCTTGACCTAGTTAGATATCAGTTCAGTTGAATTTTGCATTTGGTAAAAATCTGTTATATAGGTACCTAGTATTATGCCGACCTACCTATCTAGTATTATGCATAATCTCGAAATCTATTATTAATGACATATAATACCACCCCGAACGATACGTTTGACCAAAATGAAAATTTTCAGAAAGCCCGTAGTTTTTACGAGCTTACCCTCAGGCAAACGTACCCAATCCAATAGTACCACCATAATTATTACAAATTCTTTGGACCATAAAATAAGATTTTTTTATCAACTAACCTCTTGAAAAACATGCTCCGAAAATGTCAAGAATTTCTTTCTGATATCTACCTAGTGCTCAGTGAAATTATGCCGACATAAAAAGCTGTTATGTTATGCATTTCACTTAAAATTAACTTAGCTGTATGTTAGGCTTGAAATTATTGAATATTTTTCAGAATACCTGGCAACTGCCAGTGAAGATAGTATGGTGACTGGTGACAGGACTCATGCTCAAGCAGACAACAGATGAATGAAGAAGTGTTACCATTACCAAGACTTTGGAGTCCAAATACAGAATTCGGTAGACACAAAAAAATAAGACGTTGCATTTATCCACTTAAAAAAAACAATACCACTATACCTACTTGCACCCTTTTAAGGCCCTCTTACAACAGCCTACACACTAACATCATTCAAAATAAATAAGCGCCTTCTGTATTTCACAACTGTTCTCACAAACTATTATTTAAAAAAAACTTAAGGTAATATTTTCTGCTTTGCAGCAATAAGCTTTGACTACTCCTACATTATCGACCTGTTATTTAGCTTTAATCAAGGACATTCTAATAAGCAAGTTGAAAGTTTACTACATAAACTTTTAGCTTTTAAAGCATATACACAAACCATTAGACACAAACAAAAGTCTCAACATTATCGACAGTTATTTTTTTTAAGCTTTCAACATTTTGTTCTAAAAATGTATAACAGTAGGTATGATATCGGGTAGGTACATATTTTCAAAATGCTATTTTTAGATTTTCAGAGCTCTTCAGTAGATGTCGCTTTTGTATGAGCTTTTCAAGAAAGCGTTTTTTCGAAGAACATAATTACGTAATTATTATATGAATGGGATTGGAAATACAATAGTAAGCGATTCGAAATAGGTACCTACCCTCAGTGCCGGCTTTAGGGGTGGGCGACCGGGGCGGTCGCCAGGGGGCGCCGGCACCTGAAGGGGCGCTGAAGTGTACGTGCGCAAGCTTAACATCACTGAATTTGAATACCTATCTCTATCGATATAAAGAAAAACTAAACTAAATTCAGCGTATTACATTCTATGAACTTATATTCTAGGAGTGAGTATGAGCTAAGTACTCAGCATTTATCTACCGCGACCTGTCATTGTGTTGCTTGTCTTGTCGTATTCCTTTCTAACTTATGTGAGAGGCCGACTGAGCGACCATAGAACCAATTTAGTCTAGTTTAAAAAGTTTTGTGATCAGAAAAGTACCTGTAGAAGTGTAAAGTAATAACGTAGACCTAGTGAAGAGACTACTGAAGAGGCCACTGATGAACCATGAACCAATAACTGATAAAAAAAAAATAAAAAAAGATTTTGAAGTCGATTTTGTAATGCTCTTTTGGACACCGTACTTATGAAGGAAAGATTTCAACAGATGCATGATTTTCCTGACGCGTGGAATTTCTTGTTTAACATAAAAAAATCAAAATAAAAAAGAACTCATGCGACATTGCTCTGAGCTGCAAGAAAAGTTAACGATCAACTTTAAATCTGATATTGTTGGAGATTTGTTGTGCTATGAAATCAAAAAGCACAATCTTCAAGAGTTATATGATCCGGAACAGCTGGCCTCACTGTCCATTGAAAATCAAATTGCAAAAAGCCTAGATTTTTACAGTCTTATCAGAGAACTTGCTGACAAAAATCTAAAAAAATAAGATTTTAGTTGTTTTTTAATTATTTTTTTTTTTTCGTTTCATGACTAACACAATTGAAGGGTTTTTTTTATTTCCTTCATAGGAAGGTATATTCTCGCCAAGAAGGAGTCACCGGAGACCCTAAAAATCTGAATCAGAATCACATTCTAAATCGATTTAGCCATGTCTCTCTGTCTGTTAACGTCCGATAACGTCCAAACCAATCGACTAAGGCGAATGAAATTTTATGAGATGACTTCTTTTACCGTCGCTCGTCAGGTTGGTATTGAAAATTGGACATGTCGGTCAAGTAGCTCTGGTACCTCCCATACAGAACCAAAATTAGATCCATGCGAGTTCATTATATGTACTAACCCACACGGAACACATTTTGCATCAAATGATGACACTTTTCTTGGTTTAAATTTTAATAAAACATAAAAGGGCGCCAAGTGCATGACTCGCCCGGGGCGCCTAGATCGTTAAGGCCGGCCCTGCCTACCCTACATTATAATATTTTATACAAAGGGGACGGATGAGGTCCATTTCGAATTTAGGCAATATTTTATCAAATCTAATTAAACAAATTGTCATGGAAATGGAAATAAGATTATTAATATTTGTTCTACCTACATCCTTTTTCATTTCTGTTTTAATAAATTCTTTATTCTTAATAACAATAGGATTAAATATTATAAAGAATTTGTGGAGTAACAGTGGATTGAGTCACATAATCACTAGGCAACTGCCAGTTTTCGTATCGTGCGTCGTGGCATCAAAATCGTATAAAGTATATAAATCTAGACGAAGACCTTTTGACACCAGAAATTCATAAAGACCTCAAAGATAGAAATCGGGATTAATTAGTTGACAGACCTGCAGGAAATGCAGTAGGTAAGTAGATCTCTGCTCCACATTGTTTTATATTAACGTCGTCGGCAGCACTTTGAAACTTAGAGATGTCTGCCTCAATACTAAATTATGAAATAAAACTTCCTTCTTTTTTTAAATTTATTATTTGAACCATATTTTCTGATTATTAAGCATTGTTGTATAAATTTGGACACTCCGCAGTAGTTTCCTTTAAAATTGAAATACATAAATTAATATTCATAATAAAATACCAAACTATGTAGGTAGATAATAGAAATAGATATAAAAACAAGAAACTTGTCATGCGAACGTTTTAACATAATGTAGATAAAAACATATCTCAGATTCCAAGTTTCGACAGCATCTATATGCTCAGCCTGACCTATCCTACATAGTTTGTAATGAAATGAAACTCCTTAGTCCTTACTTACCGACAAACCTGTATCAAAGAAACCAAATATTGTGGCTTTAGATCAAAATTTAAATATATAAATGAATAGTATACGTATATTCACTCATACACTTTGCTCATTAACCAAAATAACTTCGGTCATGTCTACACGATAAGGTATCATAATTGCCTTGCCAGAAGACAAAGGTATTCAAAATAAATACAAGTCATAAATTATTAACATTAACAACAGCGGAATTATGAAAACTGTTAACAAATTATTTCACTTGTAACATTTTGAGGTATTCCTAAGTACCTATTTATCAAATTAGGCACCCCAATTTATCTCACTTCTCAAGTTTTAACCTTGTTGTACTGTAGGATACTATTGATATGTTTGGTGACTATAGTGAGTGCTTCGCATCGCAATGCAAAGAAACGAACATCATTGTCCGTGGGTCTAGGAATGTGGAGTATTGAAAATAGTTGATGAAATGCAGATTTCAAATATTATTTTTATAAAATACTAAATTTTAATAAATGAGTTATACATAAAATATATATATATCTACCAACGATTTGTTACAAAAAAAACGCACCTAGAGAGTGGATATCTACTTGCCAGGAAGATAATGGTAACCCATACATACACATGATAAATAATATCTTCATAATAAATGCAGGATATTTTCAACTGAAATCTGAGTCTCAGTTAACTGGATAGGTATGTTCAGATTTGGGCTGGTAAGCCTTTCATCAACTGAGATATTTCTGATTTGTTTGTTTTTCTATAGGCGCTGTTGCTGCCTAGATGAATCTTCTAATAATAATTTATCCAGTTCCCTGAGTATTACATATTTTCCTCTTGTGGCACTAGGATTTCGGTGATAAATTATGGATTAGCAGATTAACTTCTGGTGTTTTTTCAAGTGTCAGTTGAAATAATTGATCAACATGAATATTTCAAAATTATTCCTACATTTTTTCTGAATTAAGACGTGGCTGCACTGCTGCCAGATTGTGGGATATTTCCCTTTTTGTGGGAATTTTTGTACTTGAAATGAGCTAAAAGGGAAAAAGGGAAACTTTCTGTTTTCCAGAACAAACAAAAGCGAATTTTTGTTCTTTGCAACTATACTTTAATTTTTTTGTTCAACTTCAGGAAGACAATTTATTTATACACCTGACTGCTTTCATGAACAAGCGCTTGTATTGACACAAAAAGAAAGAAGACCTGGGGCCAAATAACGTAAAATGAAAACGCCCGAACGATATCGTCGAAGTCTATTGCCATCTATTTTTCTATATATCTATATTAATACCAAAAATGTTTCAAGTCAAGAATTAATAATTCAAGAAATGAATAAAGTTTGTGGAGTAAGCATTAAATATTATAAAAAAACATTTAAGTGGCCTCAACTCCAAATGCGTTTCGCCCCGAAGTGGTGGGTGGGCTCATCAGTAGACGAACCACCACATCTGCCTAGACGCACTATTTACTCGATGTTTTTCCATATATTTCCATATATCTATATTGTTCATCTCTTTGGGGTCCCTGGAAAAGATCTTCCTTCCAAATTCGCATATAATGTTGTTTCGTCTTCTTCCATACATAGCCTGGTCTCCGCTGAGTTGGCTGGATTTATTTAGCTTAGGTAGAGTATTGTAACACATGATGCCCTATAAGGAATCCTATACAAGGTTTCTAATATGTCTGCTATGGGCCTTGTTAATTCTTGTTATTCTTATTATTCTCCCAATATGAGATACATTTTGTATGTTCCCAGCTTTTTATGACTAAGTTTTGAGCCAATTTGGGGGGTATATCAGAAAGGTTCCAGTGACGTGAAAGGGGTTTCGGAGCCTATTCTGGCCAATTCCACCATAAATTTCAAAGGTCTCGGGTTGTGTGTCTTACAGATAAAGTCTATAGTATAGTCTATCAGACGGTTCAAGTGCCTGTTAAAGCCCTTAAGCAAATATTTATTTGAAGTGGCTAAAAAAAATATAGTTTCAGATGATTTTTTTGTTGACGAGCGTAGATTGCAGCCACAACATGGATTTATTTGAATTATTAGAAAACAAATTTCTACATCAGTCTCTATGTAAAAATAGTTGGAAAAATTTTATCATGAACAATAATCAATATTCATAATAATTAACACTATTACAAACAAGAAACTACAATCTTAGAAACTAGTATCACAGGGATTTTATTGGATAATATTATCCGAAACTTTTTCCGGAACCTTTAAAGCTGGCCCTAAGCCTTTGAAAGGTGTAATAGTCATAGTGTATTAAGTATTACTGATTTGGATCCAATGATAGGTGAGCTAAGGGCCTTTGTTGCTGCTTGACTCTCCGGGAATATATAGATGTGAACGGCTCTGATGCTAATTTTTTTGATGTGGTTAGCTCATTATTTAGTATAGGGTGGAGCTTTGCCTGTAATACACTAAGGTTTTCCCCATAGTTATTGAGACTGTTTTTTTGTTTCGTTAATTTTTTGTTTTCCTTTCGTAAAATATGTGTGGGAAAATCTAAGGTACTTTTTCGAGCCAGGCGAGGGAAAAAAGGGATTTTTTTTGTAACTTTCATGGGAATTCTTATGACAAAACACTGGCAGCACTGCGGTGACTGTAATGATCATTTATGTTTTGTATTTTTGTTGGTCTTGTCACTTGATTTAGAAATATAAACAACAAATTAAAACCAAATTATAGTTTAAATGCATAATGAAAGGATATCTTTAACTTTAAGTCACTATAGAGCATCGGTTTAAAAGAAACCCTGGTTCTATAATAAATGCTAAGACTTGTTTGAAAATCGACTATGGTTTTGATTATTTAGCCTGAGAAACAACGCAAGAGAGATCTATCTACATATTCATATGTTCCAGAATCATATAAGGATTTAAGACTTGAATCTGGAGGAACAACGTTGTAAAGGAAGACTTCGCCTTAGGTGGCGCAGACCAGTGAAAAGGGAAGGGTTCAAAGGTTTCTGCTATCCAACTGGAATACTCAAGGACAGTTGCTGGTCCAGTGTATAGAGTTGTAATTCTAAATAACTAACACAAAAGTGCTATGACAAATCAATTAAATTGACATATAAATTTACCTTAAAGCTTGTAGGTACAATGCAGTTATGCTAAGTACATATACCTGATACCCACGAGGACACTACTTTTTCAAAACTCATTTGGCTAACAGGACAACTTTAGAGCTCACTTCCGTGGGGACATATTTCCATATTTTAAGTATACAACTAACACCAATCTGCAGGCATTTCAAGGCGCTGCGCTGTTGAGGCTTTAAAAGGTTCGTGTTTCCCGAAAAAAGTATTTCAAAAAAAGGAAAATGTACGGTTCAAATACATTGCGACCTCAAACTTAAACTAGTTTTAAAGTATATCTTGTGACAAAATTATTGAAGGAATTTCTTAAGCGCCTTAACATACAGTACCCGTTTTATAATTACCCTGTATAGAGAAGGAGCGTGTTTATTGAATATATTCCATAGCGACTTGTAATGTGACATTACCATACCATATCTAATCAATTTTGACTTAAATCGAAAAAGGAGGTTTAGATATACTACGCCTACGCATTTGTATGAATTGCCTTTCTTAGCATATTATACATGTAGAGTGTGCGGCTACGTTAGGGATAGTTGCACTCAGCGATGACACTTTACTCCAATTGGAGTAGATCTACTTCACTTTTTCACAAATTTCAGAAATCTACTCCCTACTTCACTTATTTCTAATTTCCCATCATCTACTCCAATTTCAAATTTTGTAATCCATATCTTTATTTTGTTTAATAAAAAATATTTCAAAATTTTCTAAAATGGTTTTTTAGGCCATTAAGTAAGTAAGTAAGTATGTAGCCAATTTATGGATTAATTTATTGGGATTTATCTGAAACTTTTTAGAACTATGTATATGGCGAATTAGTAGGTAGAAAACATAATGATCAGATTAAAAATAACTCGGAGCGTATATATTTTGGGCTCTAAATGTTAAAACAAGACTTAAACCAACCTTACGAGGACTTTTCACCCTAAAATAAATCAATAAATTTCCTAACTACGACTGCTAAAAGTATGTAAGGAATATAGATCTCTCTTGACAGAACGTATATCAGCGCCTCAATAGGTGTCATTACGGGACACTGCCTTATGGTCAGGCATGCAAAAAAAGGCTTGACGTATTCTCAAAAGATTTTTATAGAAGTTGTTTGGACGAAGAGGAGGAGGAGGATACCATTCATCGCTTTCTCTGAACTTTTCCTGCTCTCTTCCGAAAACGGAAACTCCATTTGGGAGCTTTCTATTACAATGATCTAAACGATCTAACAAACCAACCTATTCGTAGTCTCCTATGCTTCATTAGAAGCTTTTGGTTCAACGAGTAGGACGAAACTTCTAGATTCATGTGGTATCACGAGACGGGACCTTTATAATGTGTCGTCCTTTTTTCGGCAGCCACTTCAACCTATCCTAACCATGTCTATGAAATATTGGTTTTAGTTATGGGATAGAATAGTTTGGGGACTTAGTTCTGAGCCATGCGCCCATGCCCCATATTCGCAAAATGCAAACATTTCGGCTTTCTACCTTCAAAAAGGTTATAGGTAAAGTTGCTTTTTGAAAATAGAAATTTCCAATCTACTCCACTTTTTTAGGAAATTCTACTCCAGAAATTTTTTCAGAAGTGGAATCGCTGGTTGCACTGTGCACTATGTGTGTGTGTATGTTTGTTGTGCTCCAACGATCTGGTTTGCAGTGGTTTTGCATTCCTTTTGTGATCAACTGGTTTGGTTGGTCTGAAATGGTTTTTTATTGTAGAGGGAGGAAATATTTGAGTCCCTCTCAATAGGCAGATCTGCGAGTGCTTCGAAACAGGAAGGAAGTAAGAAGCCAGCCGGGAGGTCCGCCGCAGAATTGCTATCGGTTTCTATTAGGTCCGCCGTAGAATCTCTATTATCGTTCGTTTCTAGTATACATTATACATGCATCTAATTTGATCTGATTTTGACAAAAAGCATTTCTGACATTATCCTAAAAATTTGGATCCGATATTTGGCTCTTCGTTTTACTAAGAGGCATATGACATCCAGTAGGTATAGCTTTAAATTGTTAACACACAGTGGACACATATTTTATTCAGTAAATTTAAATTTTCAAATAGGTAGCTACATATATTCGAAAATGTTTAAATCCAATTAATTTATGTAACGTTTGTAAGTAACCGATACCGATCGATGGCGAAAAAAAAGCAAAACCGACAGAGGATTCATATAATTTAAATGGATTTAATCTCGTACTGTCTGTTGTTATTCACACGAAGCCGACTGCTCAAATACAACTTTGAAACTGAAAAGAGTAATGCAACCACAATATAGTTGAAATTGAAATAGATACTATTATCCATCCACGTTTTTTTTTTTTTTTTGTAATCAGTATAGACAGCTTTTTTCAGGCAGTTGTGGTTGCATAATCCTTTAATACTGCATATAAAAAAATACACACAAACATCTGACAACAACTTAGTATTGTGAATGTATGTAGGTACCAAAGTTGTGAAAGACTGCAGTCTTTTTGTACTGCAGTCAGATAAGTCGCAGTCAATATGACTAAAAATTTGAATAAAAGTTAAGATTTTGACTTAGTACTTTAACTTCATAAATGCAGTCACCAGTCATTTCGAATATTCTGACTGGGGAGTTAATTAAAGCAGTCAATTGACTGCAAGTTAAATGACTGCATTACTTTTTGACTGATTCAAGTCTTTTAGTGAATTGTAAGTCTTCTAGAATTCTTAGTCAATTATCGCAGTCAGTAAGTCTTTTGACTGCAGTTATTTAACTGTAAGTCAATTGACTGCATTTTAGTCAATTGACTATTTTAAGTCTACTGACTGATTTTAAGTCTTTAAACTGATATAGGTATTTTTGTTTTCAATAGTACTGAATTATTTTAACCATCATTTTCAATTGAATTTTCAATTTACGATTTGATATAGTATCAATATCAACCTATGAATTTATGGGGTATGGTTATGGAAATAACAGATGGTATTGAAATTATGTATTAATAAGTAAATTGTAGACGTGTACATAGCTATGTATTGTATTTACATATTTACTTTATAGAGTTTATGTCTAACACTTCTCTATGTTAAAAACTATGTACCAATTACACTATACCCTTACGATGTACAAAGTAGAGAAATTTCCAAGTTGTTCCTTATTTTATGCCCATTCAGCAATTGCATTGAAATTCTTACAGCTGGAAAAGGATCCAAGCACTCGCTATGGAAGACTGTTAATTATAGTCACAAAAAGGCCGATTAAGATAACCGAAGAGGTATGGGCTAAAAGCCACAAAAACAAAGCAGACTTTTTTCAGCCCATCAAGAGGAAATATGTAAGCCGATCAATAGTCAAGCGTCGGATGATTTCGTAAAATGCTTCAATCAGGCAATATAATTATATGCATGTCCTTTTACCAAATAATATCAAAGCTAAAGCTATGGTGAAGATATGGGGTTTTAAATAACTTTGTTGTATGGGTCCCATGCCCCATACCACCCACACTTCTCGCGGTTGTTTGTTTGGATAAAGCACATCAATATTTACAATTTTACAACTTTAGCTTCTCCCGTGAGTGTCGAGAAATACAGAAACGCCTTTGGGCGAATAACAAAGACGTTCTCAAAATGTGAGCTCAATCAGTTTGGTGGGTTACGAGATATAGGATTTATAAGTTTTTTTTTGTACGGGAGGTGCCACGCCCCTTTGTGCAATTTTCAAAAACTTCACAAACTTCCTTTGAGCAAATAAAAAAGATTTCCTCAAAATTTGAGCTCAATCGGTTTGGTAGTTTTCGAGTTTTGCGGCCATAGGTCCCAAGATTCTGCACTACTATAGAGCCACCAAATATCCCGAGGGTGTAAACATCGATGGCAGAAGTGAAATTTCGGCCTCGAATAATTGAACGCATCCTTAAAGAACTAGATTGCAATAAGGCAACCGACGGAATCCCAACTATAGTACTCAAGAGCTGTGCACCAGAACTTGCACCTGTACTATGTAAGCTGTTTAGCATGTCGTACTTTCAGAAGACGTTTCCTTCTTGCTGGAAGACCGCTCGCATTCAACCTATTCCAAAGAAAGGGAGGACATGTTTGCCACAAAACTATCGTCCAATAATATAGATTAACTAACACAGACAGAGCACTAACAGAACACCCGACTGAATGAGATGGTTAGCAGCGGTGCTTGTAAAAATGTGGCCTTCAAGTTGTTTTAATGATATAGATACCTTTCTTTTGGGTATAACTGCTAGACCTACAGATGGATCATCAAAGGGACACCAAATCTGGCTGTCGTAAGAAGCGGTGCTTGCGCAAGTCTACATTGGCATACAAAGTTGTTTTGATGATGTTGTTGTTATGGTGTTGCCATGTTGCGTACATACGGATAGATTTGCAAAAGTTCAACGCCCACGGTGAAAGGTATTCACTGAGCATGGATAAAGTGAAACAAAATAGTAAAAATTCAGGAATCTTCATCGTCGAGGGCTTCTCAAAATAATTTGAAATATCTACTCTGTTTTTACGGGCCGTGTAATATGGTTGTAATATTCATCAAATTAATCGTCTAAGAATTCAAATAAATCCACTATAGGACACTTCTGACTGCTGTCTACGCCCGTCAACGAAAGAATGCTCTGAAACTATATTTTTTCCAGCCACTTCAAATAAATATTTTGTTTATCTTCCGGAGGCTTTAACAGCCACTTGAACCGGCTGATAGACTATCCAAAACGTTTTCTGACAGAAATCACTATCCGAAACCATTGAAACCGAAAGTTGAAGTTTATCTGGCATATAAATTCCGGATAGGCTATCCGAGACTTTATCAGCTATGTCTTCAAACTGGCCCTTAAATTTTTTCAAAAATATTTAACTGAGAAATAATTTTCAAATATTATCTATATATGTAATTAATAATTATAACAAAATATACACGGTGAAGACTCTACTTCCTTGTAAATTTCTCTCATCTATTTTGTATACTCTATCGTAAGAGTATGGTGTAAGAGGTACGTAGTTTATATTATAGAGAAGTGTTAGAGACAAAGTCTATAAAGTAAATATGTAAATACAATACATATGTACACGTCTACAATTTACTTATTATTGCTTACATCACAAAACAGTTCTTTGATTTAACACATAATTTCAGTGCCATCTATCATTTGCACACCCCATAAATACATAGGTTGATACTATATCAAATCGTAAATTTGACTTTGAATTCAAAATAGTGATTAAAATAACACAGATGCTATAGAAAACTTAAATTTATCATTTAAAAGACTTAAAATCAGGCAATAGACTAAAACGCAATCAATTTACTAAAAAGCAGTCAATTTAGTAAAATGCAGTCATTTGACTAAAATGAAGTCAATTGACTAAAAAGCAGTCAATTGACTTACAGTTAAATAAATTCAGTCAAAAGACTTACTGACTGCGATGATTGACTAAGAATTCTAGAAGACTTACAATTGACTAAAAGACTTGAATCAGTCAAAAAGTACTGCAGTCATTTAACTTGCAGTCAATTGACTGCTTTAATTAACTGCCCAGTCAGAATATTGGAAATGACTGGTGACTGTAGTTTTAAAGTTAAAGTCATTGAGTAAGTCAAAAGACTTATAAATTAAGTCAATTTAGTCAATTAACTGCAGTCTCCAAATGACTGCAGTCTTCACAACTATGGTAGGTACTAGGTACTCTTTAAGTCCAAAAACAGTTACATACAACTCTAAAATCAATAAATTTACAACGACAGACCATTATCTTTATTAAACCAACACTGTCCCCACCAAAATGTCCTTGAACATATTTTAAATTTACTCCGAGTTGCTTCTGTATATAATAGATATTTGAATATTGCACACAATAACCATTTACCACTTCATTATGGAATAAACCTCAATGGAATCACCCTAAGCCTTGATGTCAACATTCATGGCGCCATTCAATCCACAAATTGTGTATACTCAGGTATATTCCGTGCCAAGCTAACATAGGTGCAACAATGCAGTTTAAATCAATTTACCAACGCCTGACAGAATAATTTGAGTCGGTATGATAAATGTCTACCGTTTGGCCGTTGTTGTAGCTGTATGTACCTACGTGTAGCGTGGTGGGAAGAGTTCAACATTTTGCCATCGCGGGCAGGATCATTTTGACTATAGTAGGGTAGATTGCATTAGTTCGTGTTATTAGCAGTAGTAGTTTATGTGGCATGATAGAGAGTATTTTGTGGCATGTTTCCTATACACTGTTAATATTGAAAGTTTCAATTAACGCAGAGGTTCATTATGGAATCACATAATAAGGCCGTTAGCCATGTTAAGTGGTATGGAATCTGGGTTTGCAATTACGTATTATACGCGTGCCGATGAAACATCGTTTGAAAGGGTGGGCCTGGGCACGTGTGTGAGTTGTTTTGTTACGAATGTACCTTCTAAAAACTGAGGTAAACCTTATAAATATTAACAACTAGCTTGGGGTATCAAAATGTGGCTTACTAAGTCCAGTATAGGCATAAAGCAGTAACCTTTATTGCCAGGCTGGGTTCAGAAGGAGCTCTCTTAGGACCTGAACCTGCGTTGGGTCTGCCTGCATCCGTGGTTAGGTCATCCATTGATACTTGGGTTTCTCGTGACCACGAGTGTCGGTGGCGTGACTGTGCTGGGTGTACACAGACCAAACGACTGCGTACGGACATCTGTAAAAGGTCCGCGTCTTTCCTTCTGTCTCTCAGGAGAATCAACTGCAGACTGCTTGTGGGCGTCCTTTCGGGGCACCAAGCTTTTGCCAAACACTTAAATGTATTGGGCTTGAGCGACACCACCATCTGTCCTCGTTGTGGAGAGGAGGGCGATACAGCGGAACACTTCCTAGTTGTCCTGCATTGCTCGCATGGATTGGCGGATTTTTGGCGGATTTTTGGAGCTGACGTAGTGAGTGCCGAACATCTAAGCTCTTCATCACTGAAGTTCCTTCTCATCTTAATCAGAAAGACGGGAAAACTAAGTACGGTGTCTGTTTGGCAGTACAATGGACCAGCGGATAGTAGCACTCTCCGACAAAAAAAAATTAAAACTTTCTTTATGCTAAGAGAGGATCAATAGGAAGAAAGGAAAATATAAGAAGCTCATACAGAATCATAATTGACATAATGAGTAAAAAATGGCCGAATGCGGATGAGAGTAACAAACAACTTAAAATTCAAAATATTAGTCTTGACTCGGATACCAAAAGGCTACATAAATGCGGTAGCTTTGGGACATTTCTAATGAGAATAAAAAAAAAACAAAAAAAAAGTTGACGCAACAGGTCATAAGATCCCGAGGCCTAGCTTTTCAAAACCATTCGTTTGTCTGAGTTTTATTTTTGGGACGAATGGAAGGGACCTACAATTTTATGCCAATTCCGAACGGCTTAATTGATTGAGAAGCTTTTTCAGGACATAGTTATACTCTCGGATGTTTGTCAGACGTCAAGTACCAACAGCGGGATGAACGAGATGTGCCAATCACTGCAAGTGAATGGAGAGATGGCTGGTGTCCGTAGCGCCTTTGGAATGTTGTCTCCAATATGGAACTCCAGTCAATTATCCCTTCGCGCCAATTTAAGGCTCTTCGAATCCAATGTCAAATCCGTACTGCTGTATGCCTGTGAAACCTAGATAGTCTCTATACCTCCATCTCGAGAAGATTACAGGCATATGTAAACTGCTGCCTTCGATACATTCTTAAGATCCGATGGCCGCAAATTATATCGAACCAAGAATTGTGGCGCATAACGGGTCAAAAGCTTTTGAATTTCGAAATTAGGCAGCGGAAGTGGCGCTGGATTGCCCACACGTTGAGGAGACCAAACGACAACATCGCGAAGCAGTCCTTTGAATGGAGTCGTTAAGGTACACGGCGAGTTGGTAGACCAAGAATTACTTACAGTATTGGCCGAAGCAGGAACACAGCGTAAAACGTGGTCACAAGCTGAAGTATCTGGCCGCAGATCGAGGAGGTTGGATGAACTTTGTCGCCGCCCTATGAACCACCCGGGGTTGAAGGACTCATATATATATCTTTGGCCCTGCGTTGTTTACTGCGGTACTTCTGAATGGATTTATTGATTTATACGATATCAAAACGATTAAGCCACTCTGCGATTTTTGATTTTTTGCCGTCGAACTTTCAGTTGTGTGTGCCGTTAAAAACCTTTTAAATTATTCTGAAAATGTTGCCACTTAAGGTTAAGCACAATATTGGTGAAAAAGCTTCTGCAACCATCGGCAAAATTGGGTTGACTTGCTAGGATGAGATTGAACTACTATTGAAATGAAGATAAACCTTGCAAACAAAAAAGGAAACCCACAGCTATGTATACATTCAACCACAGCCATCATCATTACAAAAACTCGTTTACTCCCTACTTTAGTCGTTTGATCTGCATTAGACAAATCATTTGGTTCAAGGACCGCACATGTGGTTTCAAGCAGTTTCCAAATGAATTTGCATTCACTTGCAGTGGAATTTTTTTTTTTTTTTTTTTTTTTCAAATCGTTAACATCAGCATTTTAGAAACCACCTAACCTATCCACATAACAATTACATTTATTATACCAGCAGGTGATGGACGAAAAAAGAAATATCGTTCAAAAGTCAACCTCCCCTATATCTACAATGAAGGTCCCTTCTCGGCCATTAAAACCTCATAAAAAGAAGTCACCGTCTCTTCAGCGAACACGAGGACACGGTATGGAAATAATGTTCCAAGGGCGCCATCACATTAAGATTTGTGTGTGTGTGTGTGTTTGCGTTTGTACCTATGGTCGGCTTTGCACTGTCTTTTCTTGCTCAAAAAAAAAACACCAACCAACATGAAGAAAATTTTCCACGAAACTACCCCCAAAGTCACAAGTCACGTATTTATCGTCTTTCGTGTAATAATTTTCCGAATTCCGTAATTAAAGTATTTTATGGTTAATGTCGGGACTCGCCGGGACAACAAAAGGGAAAGAAAAAAAAATGCTCTCCTAATCTTTGATCAAAAATACAGATATTTATTGCAGAGTCATAAGGAACACCAATATCATCGCACGCTTATAAACATAGATAGGTAAGGGTATGTTTCATTTGGGTGGTTATTTTTTTTTTTGCTTCGTTTTGGTGGGAAATGATTGACGTACTTTAGGACGCTGTCAGAAATACTTGGAGGCGGGACACACTGAGTGACGGTTAATGTTCTTCTAATTAGTTTATGGTTTTGAACTTGATTGAGATTCTGTAACACTATTAGCCAAGAAAGTGATTGATGTAGGGATGATGGGATCTTGTAGTGACCCAGCGAAAAAGAAACCTTCACCCATGCGTCGACTTCGATTTTGCTTGGGGAGTTTACAGATGTAAGGATTACTATTAGGCTATAATAAAGTACAGAGTTGCACGAATATGTATATTAAGTGCAGTTTAAAAATGCATAACTTTAAAACGAAACAATGTTTTTAAACAAAATTCCCTCCGTGCAGACGTCAATAATGATAAACTTAAAGTCGACATTGACACATCGGTTAATATAATTCGTTTAACTCTAAGCCCCGATGCACATGGAGTAACTAGAAAAAAACTGACCAGCGATGCGAATTGGCAACTAGTTTGAGTTATACCCTGTGTAATCAAATGGGACGACGCACACGACGCTACTGCTTGAAAACTCGTTTGCGATTCACAAAAACCAGTTTGTAACCAGTCGTCTGTTGATTTTCATGTCGGGTTGCCTATTGATTTCAGTTTCTACAACAACAGACCAACCTGTTGCTGGTGAAAAACATGACGACACTGAACGAACTACAGATATTGATTGCTGATGAGTTTCCTCGTGTGAGGAGCCAAGTCACCGCTGAGTCCGTAACTGGTCTGTAATCTGAGTTGCCAACCGGTTTAGTTTTTTTCCGGATGCAACTGGAAAAAAACTGACCAGCAGCGATGCGAATTGGCAACGAATTTGCTTTGAGTTATATACCCTGTGTAATCAAATGGGATGGGACGACGCACATGACGCTACTGGTTGAAAACTAGTTTTCGATTCACAGAAACCAGTTTGTAATGAGTAGTCTCTTGATTTTCATCTCGGCGGGTTGCCTATTTTCAGTTTCTAGTTTGTCGAAGATGAGCGAACAATAGACCAACCTGTTGATGGAGGGGGAGGTTGAAAAACATGACGACACTGAATGAACTAGAGATTTTGATAAGTTTCCTCGTGTGAGGAGTCAAGTCACCGCTGAGTCCGTAACAGGTCTGTAATCCGAGTTGCCAACCGGTTGAGTTTTTTTCCAGTTGCTCCGTGAGAATTTTTTTTTTTTTATTTTTTTTTTTTATAATTGACACGCGCTAAAGAGTTTATGACTACTCTTATGGTGTAGTACACAGCGCGGGGGTTTAGGAAAATGGGATAGAGAAGATAGGTCATTTGGTCTAATGAGGCGCTGAAATTTGTTTCAATCTCTGACAAACTCCTTGGTCCTCATTTACTTAAAAAAAAAATAGTCCAGCCAATAACGATTTTATGTGTAATAGCAGCTCTCTATTTATATCCTTAGCTTACATATCTATAGCTCACTCCTCCTCCTCCATTTACCTCGAATATACCATACTGAAATAAATTACAAAAGACTTCCAAAGCCACTTCATCATTCTGACGAAATATAAATTACGATTGTCTGAAAATTTGCATAGACTATATTATGCACAACTGCACGAGTTTTCACGACTTTTTAAGTGTTCAAGTATCCATGATAGACCTCAAATTGTAAGGGTTATGCATGTCCTACATAAAACATTGCAAAGATGAGTAGGTACTATATGATATCTATATAGAGGGCCAGCTCTCACATTCGCATGCAAATCAATATGTTTAACTGAAAATGCAATTAAAAAGCCAATTTGTATGCAAATAGGACGTTCTCCTGTAGGTTCAAGTGAAAAATGTGTGTTACTGATGGCCTTTGTCGAAACCGGCCATTCCTATGGAAACTATTGGTGGTTTTGGTTTTATTTCTTTCTATATTTTTTTCGAGTAAATTCGTGAAACGCTGATGTCGAGCTAGACATGCGTTAGGTACCTATAGGCGGTGTGCCAACAAACTTCAGTCATTTGACTGATTTAAAGTTTCACAAAACTCAACAGTGCACTTAGTAAAGTGCAGAACTGTGTTTGCGTTGCGCCGCGCCGTATATGTCCGCTGTTTACCCCTTGACAACCATTATATAAGATCATTCATATATCGTGGATTCAATTACTATCGACACATTCTTCCTACCCGTATAGGTAACAGGTATGTGTTTCCCATCCTTCTCATCACTATCAAGTCAAATGTCATCAAAAGGATTGAACTGGCATTCAATCATTTGTCTCACAATTCATCATCATTTACTCACCTAAGTGGCTGAGAACAGGGTCCGATGATATGCTTTATTAAATAAGAGATGAGTAATGATTGTGTCGTCCAAGTGCTTACTTTATGTCTTGTCGACATTATGGGAGGTGTATATATGATTTGAATAATGGGAACTAATGTCGGAAATCGTCTGTATGGAAAAGAGTGGACGACTCCATGTAATCAATTCATACCATTAGATTGCTTACAAAAGGACATATGTAAAAGGGAAAGGCGACCTTTAAACGCTTCAAAAGCCCTTCTTGATGCTTGAAGATAGGTAGCTATTAGTTCTCCACTTAAATTGTTGTACCCATGTAAGTTGAAAACGATGTTTGCCTGTCTACTAGCCATCCTAGCCAAATAAAGCACTTTGGAAAAATAATATATCGCCGTGGCATTCAAAGTTAGTTGCATTGGATATATCTGACTGTCTGTCTTGTAGCGTAGGGCTAAGTAATATTTCGAGAGGGTTCTTGGAATACCTGCCAACGGAGTACCTAAAGAATTTTTTCAAACAAGCTCTCAAACTATTTCCTGATTTTTCGATGAGATTTAAGACTTGTCTTTAAACTTTTGATGGCGCTTTAACAAGGGACTCACTTGGTTCCAAGTAACCAGATTACCACAGCAATGCTAATTGAAGACGCATTTAGTGTACCTAATTGATTAATTGATGTAAAATATTTATTTCCATACTATAATGCATAATGCATACTAACTACCTTAGATGGTCAATACGCCATTAGCACCTACCCTCGGGATAGACAATTTCTGGGCAATCAGAAACACACCAACGCCGTGGTTCCTGCTGCAATAGAACAGTATATTAGATATATAATTTGGCACGTGCATGTCTGGTACCGTTTTGTTGCTCGTTTACCATAATTCGGTGTCTCTAGTGGCTAGACAATGCGGGTATCTTTAAATATCTATTATACTTGGAAGTAAAATTCAAGCGGTAAGCTTACTGAGGCATTAGTTTCATGTGACTTAAGATAAATAATTGTTGGGCGGTTATTTATACATTTTTAAGAATATTTAAAGAAAATAAATTTAGAAAATTCTTTTGTGGGCATACTCGCTCTTGCCCGCGGCTTTGCTCTCGTACCCCTCAGGATTTGGTACACAGAGATTTCTTTACAGTCAGTCAACTTCCTCTTTTATATTTTTATATATCCCGCAGGAAACATAGTTCCTAAGGAGGAGTTAGTACCTCTGAAAAAAATGTTTAACACTATATTGGCGAAAACAGGTCAAAGAGTATTATGATCAATTTGTAAGTACAATGCTGGCATCTCAACACAGATCATACTATAGCAGACTAGAGCCTCTATCTACAGGACACAAAATATTTCTTAATTCCACACTGCACAGATCTTCCTATACTGTGCAACACATGCAACCGGAAAGATCGTGAGGATGTGTCCCAGTTTCTAGCACAATGCGTGTGCCCCATTCTTACAGACTTCTGCTTGAGTATCTTTGGAGTACGTACCCTGGAGTTAGATGAAGCGATAAGCACATTCAATGGCGACCGAAGTTAGAAGGCATTACAAAGTTTCAAATTGATGAGACGAATGGTTCATAGGTTAAGAAAATGGCCACTTAAAAGGTATCATTGCCAATAACTCGGAAACCTAACAAAATTTCAAAAATTGGAAAAATTAATTATCTTTAATTCTTTTAATAGACTACACAAACCGAGTTTGAAATCGATCAGATAAAAAATACAAAATTTTCTCCCATACAAACTTTGAAACCCCCTTTTACCCCTTTCAGTGTTGAATTTCCAAAATCGAAGAAAACCGTTTTCTTTATATGTCATAGAGAGTACACAAACCGAGTTTGAAGTCAATCTAATGAAAAATAAAAATACAAACATATTTGAATACAAACTTTGAATCCCCCCTCCCTCTTTTAAGGGTTGAATTTCGAAATATCCTTCCTTATACCTTGTATACATCATAAAAGGAACCTCTGTGCAAAATGTCTGCTTTCTAGAAAAGGGTTTGAGCTGGGCGTTGATGATCAGTGAGTCTTAATTTTCATTTGTTTGAGGTATAACTCGTTGCCAGCCTCTTTTAATTATTTCCATTGCGTCCAGATCTGAAAAGGCACAAATAGTGCGATTTAATTTTTGTTAGTCTTCAAGGTTAAAATTACCTATATAAGGCACTTACCAAAAACAAGGTCCCAGGACTCATAATATATCATAGCAACGTGGTCTCTATGGCGTATACGCAACTATAATTGAACCATCTGAAGGGATACTCTATTTCGTATTCTTTACTGCAGTTTATATACATAGAATACGAATACTCGCAAAAGCTATTCCAACAAAGGGTAGGTATAGACGTTCACTTTACGACATCAGAAACAGACCAATCAAGTTCACTGAACGAGTGCATCGTAAAATGCATAAAATCAAACCGAATCATAAATTGGCTCTTGTAACTTTCTATGCAGTCTGGACTCTGTACACATATATGTACATGGGCACACCGACACGAAAGAATAAAGCACACAGTCCTACATTCATTGCAGTCAAAACAATGAACGACCGACTATTTTCCGCAGTCAAATCGTAAATATCATCGTCTGTTCGACTGTATTAAACTTAAATCACTCTTCTTCTTTTTATTTTTCCAAAAGCCAGACCAACTTGACGTACAGTATACCCAGGAGAAAAGTTATTTCTAACAATAGGTAACTGGGCAGACATAAAGTACCTACCATATGTCTGTAGAATTGTTTTTCAATTCGACCACAACAAAGAAGTCGAATTTTGCAGACGTAGCCAAAAAAATAAAAAAAAACCTTTTGGGGATTAGTGCATTTCCCCAGCAAAACGGATTTGGCTATCATTTTATATAGCAACATGTGTGAGTAGGACATATGTGAATCTACATATTCAGGAATAACTTTCGAATACACTGATTAGTGGGAACTATGGCACGTATCAAACGGAATTTGCTGTTAAAGTGTAACCTATTAAACGAGAACTAGTATATCATTTGAGAAGTGAAATGAAATCCTCAAAAGGACATAGCTTTTCTCTAACGAAACAATTTTTTTATAAATTTAGATTCGATACAAATGGGTAGGCCATCTGTTGGTTTGTTTTTGAATCGAATGTTAGTTAGACTGTGATACTCAGTGTTTTGACATAAAAATTCAAACGCCAGTCCCAAACAAAATTCCGTTTTTCCCTCTCCTGGCTCGAAAAAGTACTTTAGTCTCAATATCTATGGGAAAACCCCTAGTCAGTGTATTACATGCAAAGCTCCACTTCATTCAATCAAATCAAAAAAAAAAATAAAAAATAAAAAATGAGCATCAAAAGCGTTCACATCTAAAGGGTGTCCCATAATTCATGCAAAATTTGAATTTTGCGCAATTTAATCGTACAGTGATGCCAACGAAAAACAATATAACAATGTGACAGCTGACAGTTCGGGGTTAGTAAAAATAGAGCGCTATACGAAAGAACAACGCATTTTCATTGTTGAGCAATATTTTAAAAATAGTGAAGGTTTGTCAGCTACTGTCCGCAATTTTGGAACAAAGTGATAAAGCTCAGATAAAGCCAGAATAGGCTCCGAAACTCCTTGCCTATACCATCAATCTATGGTACAAGATATATTAATCAGGTCGACCGACGCGACGTTCCGCTTTTATCGCCTAGGTCAGTCACTGGATGTATACGATGATTACTAGACCCATTATTACCTACACTTCGGTTGTATGGTAAGCGAAAGCTTCCCAGAAGACTGTTAGGAAGCACCTGAACATGCCTATGGATGGTATAACAAAGGTGCATATTATAGAAAGGAATCACAAAACTCGTATTGGGAATGGATTACTTCCAGAAAAGAGGAATGGTGAAATCGTGATTTTCACAGATGTATCCATGATGGTTGGTGGAGGAGAGCTTGTATCTTTTCAGAAAATCTGAAATTAGGCCGCCACATTAGCCTCGGGAAGCACACTTCAGTATACCAGGCTGAGATGCTTGCTTTGCTGCATGCATTGGACTACTTGCTTGAGAGCTAGGTGGAAGGAAGAAATATCCTTATAGCACTCGACAATCAGGCGGTGATTAAATACATGGAGCAGACAACCATCACAATACCATTGGCATTGGAATGTGTATTCAAGCTCAATAAGTGTTCATCTAAAAATCAGGGAACACTGGCTTGGGTACGAGGACTCATAGGGATCGACGGCAACGTAAAGGCAGACTCGCTTGCAAAACAGGGGTCAACTAAAAAGTAGCTGAGACCAGAACTATTCTCTTCAATTGGTAAAGGAATGGTAGAACAGCTGATTCACAATGGATCACGGCAGAACACCTGAGAAGGTGGTCAACCGTGGAACAATGTAGACAAGCTAAAATGGCTATAAAATGGCCGACCTGCTCCACTCAAAGAAGGGTTCTAAGCATGAGTCGAGGAACATTGAAATGGGTGGTGGCGCTATCTACAGGTCATGGTAATTTCGAGTATCATTTAAGGAAGATGGGCCTTAGAGAGGATGATACTTGTAAGCTATTCCTGGAGGAATCTAAGACAGCGGCACATATACTGTGTCAATGTCCAGCTTTTGCTGGCAAAAGAATGAGGATCTTGGGACAACATTGGGTCGAGACCCATTAGATGAAACAGATCTCGCATAAACAGGTACTAGCTAGAAATCAAACCCATGCAAACACTCTGGAGAAGTCCAAAGATTCTCTCTTGGTAAGGTTTATACTGGTAGAGAGAAGAAAAGAGACCCGACGATGATGGTCTGTTTCGAATATCTCTCGAAATCTATATATAGGTCAGTCACTCATTAGTTACTGCAAAAAACAGGTCTCTTTTCTTTTTGTGGCAATGCAAGCGCTGGTTCATGGACGGAGTCAAGTGTATGGTACGTACCTCTACCTACTTACTATACCACACATATCAAATTCAATGGCATTTATAAATACCTTTTAAATATACAAAGTCCTAATTAGCTATATCAGAGAGGTAAGTATCTACCGCAAAATGTTCATTATACACTTGTCACAGTTGATATTTCGAATATAATTTGAAATGGCTAAAAACGGCAAATCCATTCCACCACCCGCCATGGCCGATGTAAAATAATAGATCCGAAATTGGTCATCCCCGAGTCGCGGGCACGGCTCGTTCTTCATCATTAGACCAGAACAATTAATGCAAGCCAATCAGCCACCAGCCAACTATAGCAAACCAGCTCGAACGATTGTATTTTCGCATACACCTTATACCATGGCTCGTCGTCATGGAGGCTAACGCGAATGCATTTGTGATTTGCATAGATGCGCCATTTATTAAGCACGGACTGCTAATAATGGGCTCAAATTAATTGCAAAACGTGATTAAAATTCTCAATTAAAATGCGCATAATAATGTTGTGGTCTCACAAAAACGTTTCAAAAAGTGGTCGCGAATCGGTGTTTTGAGTACAGGTCAGAGAATGGAGTAAGATTTTTGTTTGGCTGATGGTGGGCTTCTGCTAACCAATGGATTGGGCTGAGTTTCAATTTAAATTTCACCAATCTAATTGCAACGGTTCAAATTGAGAGATTCACACAAATTGATTATTTTTGTGATTTATTAATAGAGGATTGCGATCGATTGTTTTCCTCGAAAGCTAGACGCACTGGAATAACTGAAATGAAATTGTTATCTTAATGAGAAGGGTATAATTTAATTTATGCGACGAAATTGATTTTAATTATTATTCATTACAATAATTGCTGTTTTCAATTATGTAGTTACTTAAAAATTACTGAATTTGATAATTAAAATAATGCATTGTTTTATTTTTATCTGTAATTACAATTTGTAACTACTTGTGCAGATGTTACATATGTACAAAAATGAGGCTTTCAGTTTAGAGGGAATAAACTTTTCTAATGATGACTATATTGATTTTGGGTAAAAATCAGGCGATTGGCAGAAGAAGTGTTAAGCTTATTACTAGTTTATTCAGTTTTTTTTTTTGAGCCCAGTCTATTCTTAATTTTTTTTTATTAAACTTAAGCTAAATTATATTAAACTAGGTTGACCCACCATATCTCCATTTTGACCGCAACAGTTGGACACCAGACGGCAGTAATTATGTTGTGCACGATGAGGTTCAGTTGTTTATAGTTTTTTTTTTTGTACATTTGGGTAAATTTTGTTTGGTAAAAAAAGCCATTCAATATGTTCAAATGGTATAATGATAATGATTTAATTATGTTTTATTTCGTTTTTCAAATGTAGTTGCTTTTAATGTAATGTAGGCTTCACTGAATATTCAAACTTTAAAATTTAATAAACATTCGCTGTGTTTCATTCAAATCGTGGCGATTCACGTGTCGGTAATTCACCAGCTTTACTACAGAGCTTTGTGATAAACGTCATTTTTTTTTTTTTTTTTTTGTCTGGACCATACACAAATAAAGCAGATGGTTTGGCGACACGCTACCGCGCATACAATATTCAACTGTCAGATTTTGACACCCCCAACGCCACATACCTCTCTACCTATCGTAAAATGCGAAATGCAAAATTTGCGAATAAATCTATTTTCCGGACTTTTCTTTCTTCGTAATATGCGAAAAATGTGACAAATTCGAATAAATCGATTTTCTGTAATTTTCTTTCTTCGAAAATGCGAATACATTTTTCCCGAAAATTAAAGCAATACAAAACAAAAAAAGAATCACGAAAATCGGTCCAGGGGTTATCGAATTATAACGTCATTAAATTTCACCCCGATATCTATAGAATGCTTTTTTTTTTGTATGGAAGCTGCCACTCAATCGGCTTGGTAGTCTTCGAGATATACCATGTTTTTTGTATGGGAGGTACCACGCCCCTTTGTCCATTTTTTTGCCAATGTCATAAACCTGAGCAATACAAACAAAATAAAAAAATTAACATGAAAATCGGCCATGCGGTAATCGAGTTACGCCGTCATCGAGTTTCACCCCGAAGGAATTACACAATATAGATTTTGTTTTTATATTTGAAGTGTCCAATAGGGACGTATTTAAATTTTGACAGGTAATGGCGGCCATGTTGTTTAATGTGTTGTTGATTTTCTTATTTTTGTTTTTTTATTTTAGACACTAAAGACAAATTATCACGACAAGTTAGAAAGTCGAGCAACACATTCAAATGATGTGGATTGTGGGCTAACAGCATAACTTCTTCGAAAACGACGACTAACATTACCATCAACGTAAAACGCAAGAAAAGAAAACGCTACCAAAGAAGCGTTCTACGATCTTCTCGAGAAGGCGTACGATAAGTCCCCGAAGTACGATATTAAGATTTGTCTTGGCGAGTTTAATGTCAAGATTGGAAAGGCAGTCACAGAAACGAACTCAAGCTAATCGAATTTGCTGCTGAGCGAAACTTTATCATCAAAAGCACAAACGATTGCCACACCTTTATATTATAGCGACGCTGATCTAGTCAAAAAGCTCAAAATACAACGACTCAGATGGTAGGCTACCTTGGAGCGTATAGACCTCTGAAGTAGCTGTGATAGTGTAATCCACCACGGATTGTGAACGTTATCTTAATTATAAGTAAGTAAGCTTCTACACCACATAAAGCCGAACCAAGCTGGTAAAACTTCCATCAATATGAATTTTTCTTTTTGACATCAAAAACTTGATCATCTCTGATTTATACAGTATATAGATAGTTCTATGGAAAATACTCCGCGGTACTAATAATCATTTTTAGTGTCCAGGCTAACTTTTGCGAGCTCACAATAGCGAACATTTCCATATAAAATTATCTATTGTGACCGTCGAAATATTTAAGTTGAAGGTTAAAAATGATTATTGGTAAGGCCCACTGCCTATGAAAATAATAAAACATTTAATGTCCTTTACATCCTCTCTGTGCTGTACCTACGACCTACCACTTCCCTGACAAAGATCTGAGAGAGAATGAGAGATCGTTCCATTCCAGTTCAACCCTTTGGTTGTGCTCTCAATGCATTCAAATATTCCCCTGTCCTTGTATATTGTGAACTAAAAAAAAGGCTACAATATCACTTCAAGTAGCCCTTACAATTTTATTAATAATGCAATTGGATATCTTTCCATCCAATACTTAAAATATGACCATGTCTACTTGTACTACACTCTTGTCCACTTGTTCCAATTTTTATGTTTTCATCTACAAGTACCACTAGATACTATTGCTAAAATCTCATTTCAACAACTTAATCTGCAATTCGCAACTAATTGAACCACGATTGATACACATATTATTATCAGCAAAGTTCATTTGAGTAGTAGTATTTCCCAAGGACTGATATTATTATTATTTCATCATACTCAACAGCGGGAAAAGAACATAATGAATAAGTGCTCATCGAGGCGTTTCGATGATTGAATTACATTTCCATATCACGCGAAATTTTCGCTTGATTACCATGTTTCCTTTACGATTTGCATTTATATGCAGAGACTGTGTTGTCGATATCCTTCGAAAATTCTGTGAATTAAATTTAACAAAAAAAACCTCGTTTGCTTATGGTGCTGGTAGGATTTTTTTCTTTTATTTTAATTTTAACATCAGCTCACTTAACCACAGTTGTGGAAGATAATATTATTTTTCATAAGTATCCGTAAATATAATTAATGGAAATAAAATTTATGTCTAGAGTATCACTGAGTATAACATCAATACTTACATATATTGAATGCAGGTTATTATTATTATTCCGGGACTAATGATAATTTTTAATGAATAATAGTCAACCTTGCATCAGAATTATTTGAAGGTATTAAAAATGGATCCTACACCGGCGACCCAACAGGACACTTAATGCTGATAAAGCTATACACATTTTTTTAAACCTATGCTAAGAATTGTTTATCTACCTATTCATAAATCTTAATTTTAAGCGTTGTTACTAATAAAATTACCTATGCAAATATTTACTCCATTGGAGACATTCAGCCGGCCGGCGGCGGATATAAAAAATTAAAGATTCAACGCATACCTATACAAGCATTTGAAATATTGTTATCATCTGCTATTAAATTACGAGAAATCAGATCAAATGTTTTAAATTAAAGACACATTTTTTATTTAAAAAAAAAAATTCCTTGAATCGAGAGTCGTTGATATTTTCTAGGAAAAACAATAATTTCTCTGTCGTCTCTTGTTATCCACGTGCTTAGTCAAATTCAGGAATTTTTTTTTATTTTAGCGGAATATCTACCTACGTATGCAGGATATTTACCTACGGTTAGCTATGCAAATTATTTGTTTTTCGTCCTCAAATATTTTTTATTTTATGGGATTTAACTTGCTGTCGAGATCAGGACATATTGTCTTCCTACTTGAGGTCATTCAAAGAAAATAGAATACAAAACAAATAAAACAAAAAGAGCAAAGTTCAGGGAAAGCGTCTTGGACTAAGGTTGAGAGCTTAAAAAAAATACTCTCGTCTATTAACAGGGGATTTACAAAAGCTTCCGTATTATATGCCAAACGCATATATAAACGCATATTATTATAGAGTATAGACAATGGAATTGAAAAGTTATTTTTTTTTTTACTTTATTTTAACAATGATTTAATGACATTGTTTTTCTCTGCATCACTTAAATAGGTTCGTTCGACTTGTACTACATACCAAGAAACAACCATAAAGGCATATACTTGCTAATACAAATATTATCCCAAACTATTTAGCGCTAAGAAAATGCTTGTGAGAATATTTGGCTAAAGTTGTAAGAGACTGTCAAAACATTATGACAGTCTCAATTCCCTTAACATGCCGTACCTCCGGTTTCAAGTGCAGAATACTTTCGACATTGATGACTTGGACAGAGCATCAATGAACTCGTCAGGTTGTTCAGTTCAGTATGATATGGAGGAAAACCAACAAAATGTTTTTAAGTGTCTCGATATGACGTCCTTTTTGTAACATCATGTAAAAAAAAAATAGCTAGCCAACCAACAGAGGTAACATTTTTCAAAATCTCGACACGCATTATGCCGATATGGCGCGGCGTTCACATTATAAACGTGCTATAATTTGCAATTTTTTTTTTTTGCAATCCTGTATGGGCTTATGGGCAAGTTTTCCATACAAATATACAAATATGCGCAATGCTTATGTAGGATTCGTTAACCCGGATAATCATCGAGGCTTCTGCCTTTGGTTTGGTTTGGTTTGGTTGAAAGTGGCTGTCAGCTGAAAACGCCAACACACTTAGACCAGTATAGGTCCATTGTGATGCCACGATGCAGGATCTGAGATCTCCCTACTAGTTGAACCATTTTGAGCTCTTTATAAAGCGTAAGAGGCTTCTGATGTCTATGCTTGTCAGATCGCCCAAGTCGTTGTAATAGAAGGCTCCTAAGTGAAGCTTCCTTCTGCGGGAGAGAGCTGGACAGGAACAAAGAAGGTGAGGGATAGTTTCCTCCTCTTCCTCGTCCATGCAGCTTCTGCAAAAGTCGTTTGCGAAGAGGTCCAGCCTTGCGGCATGTTTGCCAATCAAGCAGTGTCCAGTAATGACACCTATTGTGGTGCCGATATGCAATCTGTTGAGAGAGATCAATTTCTTAGAGCGTTTCAGATCCAGCTTAGGCCAAATTTGTTTTGTCGCTAGACAAGTGGTTAACCTCGTCCACTAAAGGCTTCTGCCTTTAGTTCAAATAAAAACTGTGCTGCCAACCTACGATTGCTTTAAATGTTATCGAAAATGCTATCGATTGTGTCATAAATGACTTTAACTTGACAACCAAAATTAATAGGTGAGAACCGGCCACCTTTTTTTTTTAATACTTCTCTCGGGAAGGCGAACCTATGACGCTTCAACAGCGCCCCGAGATGCTTGCAGATGTATGTTAGTTCTGCACTTAAATTGCTGCAAATTGTATACTTCTGCAAATATATCCCCAGGAAGCGAGTTCCAAAGTTTGCTGGTCCTGTGAACTGTATGTGAAGTGAACTGTATGGTCATGAGCATTAGCAGCCTGTTTTGTGGGGCGCCCAAAAGTTGCATTTCGAGGGATAATGTCTTTGAGTTCCTCGGGACATCTACCATGGAAGTACCTATAGAACAAGCTTAGGTCAGCGACTTGTCTTCTGTGCACCAACGGTTGAAGATTCGATGTGAGTGTAGGGTCTCCAATAAGTCGAACTGCTCGTCTCTGTATGGTGTATGCTGTCAAGTAGGTTAAGTGAATGTTTTGGTGCCGAGCTCCATATATGGGAACAATATTCCAGGCCTGGTCTAACCTGAGCTTTGTAGAGATGGAGAAGTTGCTTGGGGCTAAAGTACCTCTTTGCTCTAAACAGATAGCTCAAATTAGCGAACGCCGATCTTGCGATATAGGATATGTGGTCTTGCAATGTGATTCTTGAATTGACTGTGACTCCTAGAATGTGCATTGAGTCCTTGGAATGGATTGGATTGTCATCCATTCGGATCTGAGGAACTGATGATGCATTTTTCCTAGAAAATGCTAACAGCTAACAAGCTGTGTTTTGTTTGCATTAAATACAACGTGAGACACATTTGAACATTCCTAATAAGACAACATTTAAAAAATATCTAAAAGTACATATTAACCAAAATTTGAACTTGGTAATACCGTCGCCTGGAAGCAGCCGGTGAAGCGGTTTTTATGCTTAAATTGCATATTTTAATTTTTCTATTTGTAGCTATGAGTGTAAAAATATGGTGAGTTTTTCTTTTTGTTTAAAATATATCTTTAAGGTACAACTTCATTTGAAACCGTATAAAGGTACGTAATCATTACTTTCTCTGAACTTGTCCGGCTCTCTCCCGAAAACGGAAACTCCATTTGGGAGCTTTCTATTACAATGATCTAAACAATCTAACAAGCCTAGACATTCGTAATCTCCTATGCTTCATTAGAAGCTCAAACTGGTTCAACCAGTAGGACGAAACTTCTTCTAGATTCATGTAGCATCAGAAGACGGGACCTTATAATGGTCTAAATGTATCGGCATTTTGTCGACAGCCATTTGAACCTAACCTAACCATGTATGAAATATATAAGAGGATGAAAAATATTGGTTTTAGTTATAGGATAGAATAGTTTGGGGATTTAGTCCCGAGTCATGTATCATTATATTCGCTAAATGCAAACATTTCGACGTTCTACCTTGAAAAAAGTATGTACATTGATGCTTTTTGAAAATCTACTCCCGTTTTCTCCCATCTACTACACTTTTTTAGGCAATTCTACTCCAGAAATGTTTTCAGAAGTGACATCGCTTATGGGTGGTAACATTGAATATAAGGACCAACTTCGTTTTTAAATACAAATAAATTATACGCCTTTAATGAATTTACGTAGTTATTTGGCCAAACCAAAGTTGGCCAAGATGCTCCAGTCCAAACTAAAAAAAGAAAACAAACAAAATATGGCCAAACAAAATTGTAATTGCAACTCAAAATTTGGACTTAGGAAGAGACACCGAGACCAGACTGGGACTGCTGAAATGCTACAACGTATGTAAGGAGTTTGTGCACTGCCACTGATTCGCTGCTGGAACTTAATCATCCGATAAAAGTGAAAGCACTTTTTTTGTGTTTTATCTCAGCCTATATACCTAGGATTACAACAAACAAAAAAACACGCCTAATATGAGTCTGAAGCCAATAGCGACTGAGATTGGTCCAGTGGTTATTTAAGCAAGATTTGAAGATTTGAGAAAGGAATCTGATTTTTAGTACTTAGACTACTATAAAATTCAGGCTCAAATAATATACCAGCCTTTAGTTCGTTATGTATTAGGTTTAGTTTACTCTTTTTAAGTTATTAAAGCCTTGTGGCTTGTTTGGCAGGATTTATCTATTTGTCAGTTAATTTTATTTGCCATCTACCAAACTTAATAGCTTCCTACACAATTTTGGTAAATATGAATAAAGCTTTTGTGAGCAGTCCGAAATTACAATTATGTATAATAATCGCACTAACAGAACATACAATCCAAAACCAATGTCCTGCTTCTGCTCTATACACAAGTATCCTACTCATAATTCTGACTATTCTATTAAAGATAAGTAGGTTTAGGTTGTTATGGTAGGTACACTTCATCAAGCATGATTGGTCCAAATAAGGTAGGTATGAAGAAAGCAGTGAGTAGAGTACTCTACTCAACCATTAATGGTAGATGAGGAATATTTACGCCATTCCGGTCAGATAATGCTATTCAACGTGTATTGTGATGAGTGAAAGAGCGAACACTTATGTTCGTATACTTCCAATTAACCCAAATAGCTCCAGTCCAACTCAACTAACCCCGACACGTATTGTTCTGATGCAGGTACATTTTGTGTATGTATAGGGTCATCTTTCATACCCAAATGCATGTGACTCAAATTGTAGGTATCTATAATCTGATTAGGGGAATTTGCTGATTACGAACAAAGTAATTAATCGAAGGACGACTACATGGAAGTTATGCAACTAAAATTGCATTTTGCATAAGACATTTATGCAACATAAACACAATATTCGAACAAATAGAAATTTTCGATAATAGGTAAGCTTCTAATCGATATTGAAATAAGATTCGTAAGAGTCCTTATTTTGAAGGAATTAAACCTCAAATTGGGAAAATTCTAAGCCTAGTCATGAATTTATACCAACCAATGATGATTTCCTTAAAATATTCATCTCTTTGGAACATTCCAAGTGCAAGTTCCAATTTTAGATCCGCTCATTAATCGAGTATCATCCCTCTCATTCTTTATGGAGAAAAAAAAATATTTTCTCCACATTATTGTATTCGAAGGTAACAATGAGGCCAATTTATAAACACGACACACCTCGCACTTTGGGGCCATTTAGTATAGAGATTGTTATCTTTATTCGTGATGTCCATGCAAATTGTTTGTTATGTCGTTGGAAATATAATCAAAATATTATCCTTTCCACAAAGAAAGGTACTGCTATGGCACAAAAGGGATCCACATTTCCCTTTTCCTTAATGCCCTATTGAAGACGTTAAGGTGTTTATTATTATATTTCTATTCACTTATCGTTTCGTAAGAATGTTAAGGGAAAGGGTTTCGTTTTGAGATGCAAGTTAAGTGGAAGTGGGATAGGTATACATATAAAGATATGTAGCTATGTGCCAAACAAAGGCGGTACATCAAATGGAAATTATCCTCTTTCCTTCGAGTTCCTAAAAGCTTGGTAAAAGTTCGAAAATTTCCATGATGACTTTTTAGTAAACTCAGACAGTTTTATATTTCGTTTCATTTTTGAAAATATGATTAATTTTTCATAGTTCTGGAGTTCATTCAATATTCATTCAAGCAGGAAAAATATTTATTAAAAATAGTATAGCAGATTTTTTCCACAAATTCGTTCACTGATTAAAAGGGAAATCAGAATAACTTTTGGCTAATTCAAGACTATACAATTGACAATATTGCAAAAATCTTTTCGTCATCTGGACTAAGATTCAAAAATAGACTGCAGAGTAGGTGCGGGCGTATTTTATGAGTCTCTGAGCATCTCAAAATCCTTTATGCTTCCGGATACGGCTAGTGTGTTTCAGGCCGAAATATTTGCTATCCGTGAGGCCTGCCGCCTAATCAAACTACACACGAATATAGTTCCGAGGCAAAAGATAGACATATTCATCGACATTCAGGCTGCGATCAAGGCTATCGACTCAGCCAATATAACCTCAAAATTAGTATTAGAATGTCGAAAGGAGCTAGCCTCGCTTGATCAGTTCAGGAATACCCTAAACTGGGTTCAAGGGCATAGCAACATTTATGGAAACGAACAGGCTGACGAGCTGGCCAGGTAAGGTTCAAGCAAACATTTCCTCAGAATTTCTGTCGATAGCTAATCTCAGATGGATGAGGCTAACAAACTGTACCATATCCAAACGGATGTGGCCAAGTTATAGCGGGGAGAGAACAACCCACCTTCTGAGTAAAACACGAAAAGATATAGCCAGAATAACAGCGATCACCACAGGCCATACTGCAGCCAGATTAGGCATCCCACATCCCATAATCGCAGTTCTAACGACGCAAACGGAAAATAAACCCTCACTCACTACCTATACGCTTGTCCGGCACTAGCTATAAGACTAGACAGCGATCTCTGGGAAAACACTTCTTCGCATCCCTCGAGGAAGGCTTAAGGAATAGTATTAAAGAACTGATAACCTTTATGAATTCCACAGGCTGGATCTAAACTCCTCATTTCGATAAACCTTAACAACCACGGCACTTAGTGTTACTAGGGTTACCTAGACTATGTTAATTATTTTGAGATAATGCTACTCTAAGATGTCACCCGTTTAACCAAATAAATCTATACTATATCCAAGGAAGAGAGGAAATGCTAGTGGTTCTACCTCTGTCCTAGGAGAATGCTTGTATTCAAGATTCGTAGTACCTAAGTCCGATTTCACGTAAAAGCTACATTGATATGTGGTTTTGACACAAGTTGCGACCATATTTAATGTTCTGCTATCTTCATCTGTCCCAGGTTCGATCCCCAGAAAAACACAAATTACACCTTAAGGTTTTTTCTACTGCGCCACCTCTCGCGAACGTCTGACAAACATCCGAGAGTATGACTGTCCTGAAAAAGCTTCTCAATTCAGCCGTTCGGACTCGGCATAAAATTGTAGGTCCCTTCCATTCGTTCCAAAAATAGAAACTCACACAAAACGAGTGGTTGCGAGAAGCTAGGCCTTGGGTGTCTACCGCCTGTTGCGCCGCCTATTTATTATACCCTCCACAGGAAGGTATATTCACTTTGTCATTACATTTGTAACGCCAAGAAGGATTCACCGGAGACCCTATAAAGTATATATATTCTGAATCAGGATCACATTCTAAATCGATTTAGCCATGTCCGTCTGTCTGTCTGTCTGTCTGTCCGTCTGTTGAAAGCACGATAGCGTCCAAACGAATTGACCTAGGGGAAGGAAATTTTGTGAGAGGACTTATTTTTACCGTCGTCAGGTTGGTATTGAAAATGGGCTATGTCGGTCAAGTAGTTCTGGTACCTCCCATACAAAACCACTATTAGACCCATGTGTATCTACGTCTGTTGAAATCACGATAGCGTCCAAACGAATCGACTTAGTCAACTGAAATTTTGTGAGAGATCTTATTTTTACGGTCCTCAGGTTGGTATTGAAAATGGGCTATGTCGGTCAGGTAGTTCTGGTACCTCCCATACAAAACCAACATTAGACTGGCAAACATTTTGCATTACTTTTATGCAGTGGAGGGTATCAAAGCATCGGCCAGGCCGATGATAACACTTTCACTTGTTTTTTATCTTCATCTGTCAGAAACAAAGAATATACCTCGAATTCACTCTCTGTTCAAGGATTGATCCAACCTATAAAATTGCGATTGCCATGCGAATACATCATAAAGTTGCTTATGCTCTTCGATACAGTCATTGATTTTGATATGCGCTCTATTGGATGGAAATTCCTGGCCAACTACGATGTCAATAGCATCATTGATTGGGCTTGTGGTTCGTCGAAACTCAACCCACATGACAAGTTGTGTGTGCTCCTAATTAGTGCCAACACAATTACAAGTCCATAAAGACATTGTATACTGTATACTCACTTGCTACTTGGGATGTCTTTGACATTCTAAAGTTGTAGTCCATCCCAATGACAGCCTTTGCCAAGCATCACTGTCCTCATCATCAGTCGTTTCTGAATAATGGTGACTTTCCTTATTCGCACTCCTGAATCTGCCCGTCATGTTAACACATCTTGTAAATGTTTCATCCTATACCAACAAAGATCCTCACCAATATTATGACACAGCAAATATGTGGAAAACTATTTTGACATGGTTCCTGTGCAATTCGCTTCCAATTAAAATTGTAAAGACAATTGCCCTACAACATGCATGTCATGCAAAATCAAAAGCCAATTACCGACCGCCAGTGGGCCAGGCGACAGGGAGAAAAAAAAGGAAATTAAATTACCATTGATTTGCATAATTTTTATTTGGACGAGTGTGTTCATTGTGCACCAATTGGGAATTGAGAATAATAAAAAAAAAAAAGTACATAACATATATGCGAACAATATTTTTACGTGCATTATTGTGACCTGACATTTTTCGTTGACGTGCCATTTAGTTGATGACGTCCCCGCTACCGCACCGTTTCTAATTGAGATGTCGATGTCGAAAATTGTAAAATCGTTGTAGATAGCAATTCATTTGCCATATGAAGGCATATAATATGACAGAATAATTGGAATAATTATTATTACCATATTGACCTCAATGTAATGTTATGTATGTATATGTATAGTATCGCATGAAAGCTTTGCAATATTGCTATCAATAACAGTGCTGTTAACATGATTGGATACCTGTTATAGGTGAGATTGATGAGCAGGTAGGGTATATTATGTTAATTGGAAAGGACGAAATTATTGGACTGAATGGAGTTCTGCTATTTAAAGGTAGGTAAGGCACATCTTTCATATATATTACACTACCTGTTACCATGTTTTAAATCAAATAAAAGGATACTTCGAGTATTAGGAAGCTTCTTAGCTCAAGAAATAACTTCATAGAATTCACAACTACGGGCAAAGGAAAGACATTAACCAAGGAGGAAATAGGCCAAATTTGAGCATACCCGGAATAAGGACAATCCATCCGTTTCATAGCAAGCAAGATTGGAAGAGGCGCCACTGCTGTACACAGCTTATTAAGGACCCAGAAAAGTATGAAAAAAAAACCGCCAAGGAAGAGTCAGCAAAGCAATAACAAGCCAGGAAAGACGGGTGATACTGAGAGCTGCTACAAATTCAAGGTAAGTAAAATTAAGGCTGAAACTGGAGTTACAGCTAGCCGATAGACTGTTCATCGCGGATACAGAATGATGAGGAAGAGGATACCACCATTGAATGCGGCACGTAAAATCCAGCGGCTTGGTTTTGAAACAAGTCACAGTGTGGCATACCTTTACCTTCGTCTTTTCTAATGAAAAAAAAATTTATTTGAACGGACTTGATGGATACAGCTGTTATTTCGATGATTTGAGAAAAGAAACAAGAAAGAAAAAAGAAACACATCTTCAAAGGCGGCACAGCAAAGGAAGTGGTTTATGGATATGGGGAGCAATAAGCTATTACGGAACTGTGCACGTGGAGCTGGATTTCCAAATATTCAAATGACGGCAATCACTTACAAATCGATACTGGAAATAGCTTTTCCGCAGTTTTCGGAGATATTTGGTGGACAGCAATGGACTTTCCAACAAGACAATGCCCCGATACATACCGCAAGGACAATAAAAGCCTGGATTCAGAACCAAAATGTATAGACCTACTGGCATGGCCGCCATATTCACCCGACCTGAACATCATGGAAAACGTGTGGGGTTGGCTTTCAAGACAATTCTACGAATGAGGAAGATAATATGGTGGAACAGAAGAGATTATTGAAGCCATAAAAGATAAAACGACCCTGGTCCGAAGTTTCGCTAGATTATTGACAGCACTTTATGAATCTTTACACAGCAGGCTACTTGAAGTGATTCAGCGATCTGGAGTTAGTACGCAATCTGGAGTTACTAAAAACTATTGCTACTCTTTGAATAAAACCAACATTTTTTTATACAAACAAATTTTTTATTGTTTTTTTTTTTTAACTTTTAAGCTTCTAATAGGTAGATTAAGCCAATGTTCGTAATCAAGTGAAACGAAAAAATAAGTAAATTTAATGAACCTTTTGGGAAAGGTGCCATAAAAGTTGGATTTATCAACTTCATCCCATTTTTTGCTACAATATAAACATTCATTCCTTGTGCAATTGGTTTTTCCCAGAATAGCAAAGGGTTTGAAAAATATCGTAAAATTAAAACAAAAACTGCCTGTTCGTAATCAAGTGAGACGGAGTGTAGGTATATCAAAAGAAGACTAGATCTGCTCGTAAGGTATATATACAATACATGGGTCTAGTACCTACTTATTCCTATTGGGTTTGTATGAGAGGTATTCCAAAACTATTCGACATGGTAGTCAATCAAAAGACTGACAGGCAAACAGGCAGACGGACATGGATAAATCGGTCCAGAATTTGATCCTGATTGAGAACTCGTCTCCGGTGAATCCTTATTGGCGTTAAAAATGTATTGACAAAGTGAATATTATACTGAGTGTTTAAGGTATAAAAATAGACTAGCTGAACCCCCGCGCGACGGCTTCGCCAGGCCTTTTATTGCTTTTTACAATTTTTATTTTTGAATTTTTTTGGCCTATCAATTGATCACCGTAATTATCGACATTTAAAAAAAAATCAACTCAATTGGTTCAAAATTACGGGCGACAGAGGGAAACATAGTTTTTATACCCGGTACCACACTGTGGTGATTATACCCGGTACCACACTGTGGTGAGGGTATATTCACTTTGTCATTCCATTTGTAACGCCCATAAGGAGGCGTTGTAGGTATGACAAACTATATATATTATTGATCAGCATCACTTTCTTAGTCGATCTAGCGATGTCCGTCTGTCTGTCCGTCTGTCTGTCCGTCTGTCCGTCTGTCCGTCTGTCCGTCTGTCCGTCTGTCCGTCTGTCCGTCTGTCCGCACGATTACGGCCGTAATTTAAGAGCTATCGACTTGAAATTTGGTATGTAAGCTTTTATCCACCAAACTGAGGCTAAGTTCGAAGATGAGAAAGATCGGATGAAAACTACTACTACCTCCCATACAAATATATCAGATTTATATAGCTTTTTATGTTAAAAATTAAATTTAAATAGCTACAGTAAAGATAGCAAGTTTAAACTTTGCACATATTGTTTTAATAATATTTTAAAATTTTTGACAAAAAATGAGCTTGGTCGAATAAAAAGTACCCATACCTCCCATACAAATATATAATTTTTTAATACTAAAATATTTTTTTTATTTTACAATAATATAGTACCGGGTATTTGAGCTTCGGCATAGTCGAAGATAATTGTCTTACTGGTTTCCACTTGGTTTTATATACATACATAGATATAGCTGTACCCGCCCGACTTTGCCCATGCACAGATGTTCTTTCGTAAAATGCGAGAAATGAGAATAAACTGGAACTTTCTTTCTGCCTAAACCTGAAATACAGCAATACGAACAACAAAAAAAGACTCATGAAAATCGGCCCAGCGGTTATAGACATATAACGTCATCGAGTTTCACCCCATAGAATATTTTTTTTGTTTATGAGGTATACGATTTTTAATGTTTTTTTTTTGTATGGGAGGTGCCACGCCCCTTTGTCCAATTTTGACCAAATTGGAGGAGCACTTCAGGGCCAATACCTAAGATTATCTGTAAGTTTGAGCTCAATCTATTCGGTGGTTTTCGAGATATACGATTTTGAATTTTTTTTGTAGGGATGTGCCACGCCCCTTTGTCCATACCTAAGACAATCTGAAAGTTTGAGCTCAATCCATTCGGTGGTTTTCGAGATATACGATTTGAATGTCTTTTTGGTATAGGAGGTGCCACGCCCCTTTGTTCAACTTTGACCAATCTTCACGGAAGAACTCTAGAACCAATACCTAAGATTATCTGTGAGTTTGAGCTCAACCGATTCGGTGGTTTTCGAGATATACGATTTTGAATGGTTTTTTTGTATGGGAGGTGCCACGCCCCTTTGTGCAATTTTGACCAATCTTCACAGGAGCACTTAACTGCCAATACCTAAGATTGCCTGTAAGTTTGAGCTCAATCCATTCGGTGGTTTTCGAGATATATGATTTTGAATGTTTTTTTGTATGGGCGGTGCCACGCCCCTTTGTCCGATTTTGAATTTGTTTAGCCTATTGACCGACCATCGTAATTACCGACATTATAAAAAAAAATCAACTAAATTGGTTGAAATTTACGAGCTACAGAGGGAAACATACAGTTTTTTCCACTTTGTTTTATATATATAGAGAAGAGATGTCGCAACAGGTCAAAATAGGCCTGCAACCTATAGTATAGTTGTCTAAATACGCCCCAAAATACGTATTTCGACGTGTATACTTTGTCGCGGAATTTGGCGCGTATTTTGGCGCTTAGTTACCATAAGTACCGTCGCAATAAAGCCTTTAGAAGTAACTCCCACCAAATGGATGAATGATATCAGTGATAACTTCCTTTAATTTCAGTTATTATCTTATTTGGTAAGAACCACTGCTGCTGCACTAAAAAAGCTCATAACACAAAAAAACGTATCTCAAATCCCAATGCGCAAGTTTATACTTTCTAAAAAGTTATTCATCTGTCTATGCTATAGCACAACACAGTGTGTGATACTGCGATAGCTATATATGTCGCACGTGGTAAATATTTGATTTTTCTGTTTAAAAACTTTACTTCTTTGTGTTCTTTTCAAATAAAGAAAGAACTTTGATAAAGTCCTTTGTCTGTGAGAATATCGTCTTGTTCTCTGAGGATGAAATTGGAAAATAATTGGCCTCAGTCTGGCATTCGACCGCAAGTATCTGAAATCTTTTCGCTTGGTAAGTGGCAAGTGGGTTTGGGTAAGTGATAAAAATCGAATCCATTTCGCAGACTTTATTTACGATTTGAGTGTAAAATAGTCGTTCGTTACATTTATCACAGCAATGAATTTATTACCATCAATTTGATTCCAGCTCTATAGTTCTGTCTTGTTCCATGATGACCTTAGGTATAATGAGAAGAGTTTTTCGTTTTAAAGGTAAGACGTGGTCTTACTTGAAGAAGAATAAATTTATTGTAAGATTTTAGTTTTAAAATTAACGAATGGGATTCATTAGAGGTTTTGCCTAATTATCTCAAAAAAACCAACTAGTTTCCGCATCAAAACTAAAAACTAAACCTAATTTCCAAACAATACTAGTAATTTACATTTAAGCTCCTACTCCTATACTCGCCCACAAGGCCACAACCGCTGCAACGAAACCATATTGTACAATCGTGTTAAACGAAATAGAATTAAAGCAATTGAACAATAAAGCGTTGTGAGGTTTGAAAAAGGATTTTGTAAATGAGTACAGGAAAATTTAAATTCAAAAGAGAAATGTATGTAGGTTGTGCGTTGCCAACTGAATACCGCACAAAACGAGTTGATTCAGAGGAAATGTTTTTGAAGTTAAAATTCGTTTCGCCAAAATTCGTTTCAGCTTTGACTGGTTGCATTATACCAAAACAGCTATTATGGTTAATTGAATCAAATTCGGTAGTAACAATTTGTAATTTAAACTGAGCGGAAACTTGAAGGAATACCTAAAAAGATACCTAACACCTCTACAAATCAAAACGTTTCACTAAATGTATTTTCAAATTAATGCAACTTGTTAAGCTCCCTGTTTACGAACTTGGCTTAATATTCTGCGTAATTATATTAGCAACACATTATTTGGCTAAAAGTTCAAGATCCTTTCCCTGCAAACAGTAACATCACGAGCACTATACAACTGAATTGAATCAACGTCAATTTAGTATTTTTTCCTAACCGTGTCTAATTCTATTATGTACAACAGCGAAAGTTTTTCAAATCCTTACAGATTCGCATTAGCTCCATGGCAACCCCACATTCAAGGGATGGGTTGAAGGGTCAATGAATCTCTAAGAACGTCTGATAATGGGACAAATTCTATAGATGACTTAGCACAGTAAAAAAAACTATATAACTTTCAAACGTGCAGTAAATTTATTCAAAATGTAAATATTGACAACGACCAAGCTAACAATATCTAGGTAGGTACTAAAGCGATATAGGTACTTAAAGTAAGGCAGATTAGTAGATTGTATAATAAAAAGCCTTTTAAAGGATAAAGTTTTCGATTGAAAAGCTCGTACCCACTATAGGGAATATGAAGAACAACTTTTTTTTTGTCGACAATTTGCATGGACGATATTTTTTTTGTTGGTACATATCCTTCTGGGTTGGGTTTTGTCATTTGTTTTTCTTAAGAAAACTTGTTTCGTGACCACTTTTCAGAAGTTTTTCCATTCATTTCCTGACCAGTCGCAGCGCATAAATTGCCATCAAATGCAGTAAAATGCCTTGAAATTGTTCGGAAATTTTCTCTTTGTGGTATAGGTACCGGGAATGGTTTGATTTATAAATTCTTTTTAATTTTGTAGACATAGAAAAGAGAGTTTATCTTTATATCAAAGAGCTAACTTCTTTTCACAATTTTTTTGGCGTATAATTTGTAGGGGAACTTGGAGTTTTTAAACGAAGATTTTTTTTTAATTTATTATTATCAAAAGTTATATGAGAAGATAAAATAAAGATGATGTATAAATTTCCAGTTCTTGGATCTTCCCAAGAAACACTAACTTTTTATAAGGGGTACGATATTTAAACATTTATGATTATGAATCTTTGGGTCCTCTCAGACTGAACTTCAACGTTGTAACGATTGACTTGATTCTGCTCTTTCCGTCCGTCCGAATGTTCATAAGCACTTAGGAAATTTTACTGTTGCTAAGATTATTTCAGTTAGTTTTTGTTTTGAGAGAAAAAAATAAAATAATTTGTCATTCAAATTAAAAAAATAGTAGAAACAAAACGTTCATCGTAAAATAAATTATAAATCTCTCTGAAGAAAATTAAAGGAAGAACTAACAAACATCCTCCATGCTTTAGCCTTATCCATTGACTTAAAATGATATCTAAAAAGTAAAGGCTTTAAAGACTTATATAGTCATTCATTTTTATCTCATACAGTCATTCTTTGACTCTAAAGACATTTACATTTGAACGTTCTGGAAGTGTGCGAGTCTAAAAAAACTCAATAAAAATACAAAAATTCAAGAAAACAAAATTCGATAAGAAAAAAATAAAAATAAAAGGATCAAAACTATAACAGGGACCAAAAATTAATTTTCAAGCAGAAAAAAAGGAAAAAGAAGAAGAAATAGACGGCGCAACAAAAAATATTGTTAGAGTTTACCTATACGTTTTTAATAATATTATTATTGTTATTTTCATTTCATTCTAGTTTGTGTTGTTGTTAAGTTTAATTTTGTGTTGTGTATTTATTATTTAATTATTTTTAAATTCCTAAAAAAAAACTTTTAAACATCAAGATTTCGTGCGCATCATCAAAACACTTTTGATTCATTTTTTTTATATTTGTCGAAAAATTAACTCAAATATTGAAAATCTTTAATTTTTTTATTAACACAAATTTAAGTTAAACCTAACACTTTTAAAATTTTCAATTCTTAGGTTTAGTTTTTATTTTGTTTTATAAATCAATATTTAGTTTTAATAAATATTTTTTTATTTATGTTTAATCGTTAAAAAATTAAGTCAGGTTTATTTTTGTAATTAAAATTTGAAATTTTAGTGTATAAGAATGATGGCTTAATTTTTATTTGATAACGCATATAGATGGCGTAGGTCGCGGATGAAATGCGATCTTCTAATTTAGGGTAGAATGGTAGATACGATAAAATATCGGCCATAGTATCTACATGGATGGCGGGGGTGGCCAAGGAGCCCTAACGCTAACATTTGGAGCTCCACATCTATATGATTTCCCTTTCGCCTTAGACCAGGATTTTATTTAAAATTACAGTTCAAATTATTTGTTTTGATTTTAATATTTGTACTATTATACTGTCGCCATGAGCCAGCCCTTAGCCGGGATTGCTTTACCAGCAAGATTTGCGACCCTTCCAAAAGCACATTTACACAGTTTGTAGCAATTTGTGTTGAAGCTGAGATTAAAGTAAACGTGAACGTGGACAAATCTGAAGGTAGACCTAGGATGAGATGGTTAGATCAAGTCTTAAGGGATAAGCGGGCCCTAATGAATGAATGATTATGACTACCGAAATAAGACAATAGTATTGTTCCTTTTAAGTTTCAAGAAAGCGGTCCCGGTTCGTAAGTCCCGAAGCCTAGTTCCGCGAAGCCGAGAAAGCATTGAAGGAGAATTGTATAGAAGAACTTCTTTGATAACTTTGTTCGTGAGTATGCCAGGGATTTCTATACTCAGTCCTCTTTTATTTTCATTTAATGTCAAACTATGGTAAATTGTATGGTAAGTCATACTTTGTGCTGGGAATTCTTCCAAACTTCTTCCAACGACCAATACATATTCAAGGGCATCAAGAGCTCAAAGTATTCTTCTATCACCCAACCCAGATTGTTGGCTTCATATTTAGGAATGGCTAGTGGCTGAAAAGAACAAACCTCTAAAATCTAAAAAAAAAACATGTTGCAACAAAAAAAAAAAAAAATTAAAATAAAAATTACTCGATATTGCTATAAGCTAAACAAATTCAGGAAAAGACTTGATTGTAAAGCACATCACTTCGGGTTAGATCTGAAAATGTATTTTATATTTTTATTGCCACAATAGCACTGTTTCTCCTCCCTCTACTCTAACTAATTTTATACCCATTTGACATTATTGCAACCTGCAGCCTTAACCCCTTCGTGATTTCGACATGCATGTGTCATAAAAAATAGTATACTAGTGCTAGAGCAATTTAAATCAATTTTACTAGTCCTGAGTGAACACTCCAAATTGCTATGATAAATGGAGTACACATAGACGTTCGTGGTCAGGAAATTCCGTAGGATCAATTATCCGCCTCCCCAGGTAAAGGTTGCATTTCGTTGGCTTATTAGCAACACCATTTTCGTTGGTAATAGCATGGCCACTATATCCACACACAATACTTCGTGTTTTATCGTTCAATTTTACCGGGTGTAAATTTCATTCAGGCAGACTGGAAGGCATTTATGCACACATTTGACGCCATGTACAAGAGTAGCACTCTATACAAAACATAGCAACAATATACCTAAGGTAAGTACCACAATTTGCATATGAATTGCCGAATTCATTTAACAGAGTATAGGGAAACGCATTAAGAAACAACAACAACAAAAGAGAACACCCTTCTATAACAGAAATTGCCTTAGCCTACCTGACGAATGGTCAAGGATTAAAAAATGTGAACAGAAAACGTAGGTAATCTCCTTTTCATCGTCTAGACATTTTTCTAAATTTTAAATTGAATAAATCTCTGAGGATATTAGCGGTGATTTTTTTTTTTTTTTGGTATAATTTGTTTTCTCTGAAATCCCCTCTAAGATTTATAAATTAATTCATATCTTTTGGTCTTACCCGGAATGGTGTTTGGTTTTCAGGTGGAATGAAGGCTTCAATTTATTCGGGTATCAGGTGCAAATTGTTGGAAAATCTCATCAAGTGTTCGTCGACAAGCTTATCGTAATTCTACGAATTTTTCTTTGCTAAAATTATTTAAATTATGATAAAGGCGATAGCCCTTTTTGGTGAAAAAATGGCGGTTAACTACTGAAATAATTTTCACTGAATCTCTGATAGAAGATGGGTAGAAATTTACATTTACCTTAACCGAACAAATTATCAAACAAATTTAATTTGATGGTAAAAAAAAAAAATAAATTAATTCAGTAATTCTTGAATTATGATAAATCTTAAGACATTTTTGAAACCGCTTGAAGTGGATAACAACCCGACGAAACCCACTGGGCGAATGCATTCTGTTAGACGAATGTATCACAAACGTCGATATTGAAAATAGAAAGAGACAGAATGTGGTCTTTTTATATTTTATGCATGTTCAATGTGTCTGGGATTCTCGAATGAACTCACCGCCGAACTAAATCTTCTTTTGGGGAACTCGACTACTTATACTTGAATAGGGTTACCATACGCCCCCCTTTAGGGGGGTACTGGGGCAGCCCCCTTTTCATACCAAAATGTTGTTTGTCCCCCCAAATAAAAACCACTGCCCCCCTTATTAAGTCAAAATTCAATAAAAGAAAATATTCAATTGAAAGCTTTCAAAATACTTTCTTTTAATATTTTTAACAAGATTCTCTGTGAACACATCCATTTGAAGTGCAATTTCTTTTGTTTCTCTTAAATAAAGTGTATACATAGGTAGGTACATAAATAATTTTGATGCTTTTTCCTAATAGAAATAAAAAATCCATCTAATGAAACTTATTTTTATTTAACATTTTTATTTTGATTCTGGTATTAAAAAATTAAAAAATAATGTGTCTCCCTTTTTAAATGCTTGACCCCCCTAGAAAACTCACGATGTCCCCCTTTTCGTATTTTTTAATCTGGTAACCCTATACTTGAAGCGAACGAATTTTGAATCTGATGATTTTCTGGGACGTTTGATGTTATTTTAAGGTAGATAACCAATATTTTAAATATAATTATCTGTTGAAAGCCAAATTTCTGTGCAAAGCTGATGTGTAAGGAGAAGTTAGATGAATAAGGAGTGAACAAGAGAAGGGTTGTCACTATCAAAAGTCTACTAAAATAGAAGTATTTATAAAATGTTTTGCTGCACAACACAAAATTAAACTCAACAAACACAAAACTTGAATGGAATAAAAGAATAACAATAATTAAGAAAAGAAAAACTTTAACTCTAACACTATTTAATTTAGATTATTAATTTTTTTTTTGCTTTGCAGCAAATAGATTTACGTTCTTATAATATATTTTCCTTCTTTTTTTTTCTCTAGCTATTTCAGTTTTATTTTTAGTCCACAGGAAATTTTTGATTTGATTTTTCCTCCTTTTCCTTTTCACTTTAATTTGCTTCTGAAAACTCTTTTTATTAAGATCAGACAAAGGCTTTTAACGCTTCCATCTCGAAGAGTCAAAGAATGACTTTCCTTAAATATCAAGTCAATAGTTAAGGATAAAGCATAAATGCCGTTTCACAGTGGGGCACTTTGTATGGGGGAGCGAAAAAAAATCTATAAAATCTGAACTAATAAACTTAGATCAATGTCATTTTGCACACCTATTTGGATGGGGCAAACACATATTTGGACAAAATTTAAAAAAAAAAAAAAAATTGGAGGTAGGAAAAATGAGGTTGAACTAAAAATTAAATATCTCAGCCTTCCCTCAACGGATTAATTTTATTTTGCATATAACAGAAAGCCATATATTTCTTCTTAAAATAAAGTCCTGGTTGAGTTGTTTTTTTTATTAGAAAAGAAATTCTTACTTTTGTAACATTACCAAAGTCAAAAACCGTGTTTTTTTTAGTCTAAACCAGCGAAACTAATTTATACACTACGTTCAAAGTGGGATCAATAGGGCTCCAATTCTTTCAAAAACAGTTAGCTGAATACTGTAGCTTTCTAATAAATGTAACCACTAGACGTAGCTTAGTGTAGCTACTGTAGCTCAAGGGAAAGAACAGTAAAATATTAATTTTAGTGCACTTGGTACTAACCCTTATATTTTTTAATTTTTTTTTCTTTTGGAAGCTGAAGATAGATATGTATATTATTCATTGAAGAAATTAAGTTTTAGCAAACGGTTATAAAAATGCTACTTTTCTTGTCAGAGTTATTGCAAGCAAATACATGAAATCTAAAATTTTGGTAAAACATAGAACAGATATATATCTTTAAAAAAAATAAAAAAAAAATCAGTAGCTATTCTACGAATTTCATTTTTAGCATTTATTTCCGCATTTTCCCCACTGTGCGTTTGTTCCTTTAATTTTCTTTTAAGGGAGTTATACTTTTTTTTTTGTCTTGCTATGAACGTTTGTTTTATAATGTTTTTAATTTAAATCACAAATAAATTTATTTATTTCTCTCAAAACAAAAACTAACTGAAATAATTTTAGCGACAGCCGGCCCTAGCGAGGTATCCGTCGCGTCGTCGGAACGGAAATTTCTCCGATTTCATACAAATTGGAGGATTTTTGCTTCGAGGTATACGTCGGAACAGCTTTTCGGAACTTTGTTCCGACAAATATGTAACGCACACTGGCGTTTTGCGTTTCAGTGCGATCAAGTGCGTTTTTACTCATATTTTTGACAGTTTCATACAAATTTTCTTCCGATATGCTTCGACAGGAATTGGTTGCGGAATTTGTTTACGATTTGCAGTGAAGTGTAGATAAATGAAAACAATAAAGAAAAAAATATTTTAGCAAAGTTGTTGGTTGTATTTGTAGCTTAAATTTGTGTTTCCAGGGCAAAAACAAACGAAAAAACAAGAACTAAATAGGAAAACCCCGATGTACCACGAAACAACATCATATTGTAAAGTCAATGCGTTGTCGCAGTTTAATTATTCTTTCCGAAGGCGGATACCTCGAATATAATTTGAGTCTCCGACGGAGTATGTGTTGCGGAGAATTCTCCTTTCCGACGGATACCTCGCTAGGGCCGAGTATAATTTCCTAAGTATACTTTATGAACATTCGGACGGACGGAAAGAGCAGAATCAAATCAATCGTTACAACCATGGTGTCCGCGATGGGCCCAATATGGTGCCAAGTCCACTGTGATGAATTCACACCCTATACATACAACCTAACCTAAAGTATTTATAGACATTTTGGTTTCGAACTTCGTCCACTTTTATATGCTGCGCAGACTAAGCCCTCACAGTCTTACTTCTGTAGTTAGTTCAATATTTTATCCCAACCCTGCGACCCCGCCATAACCGAAGAGCGCTGTTTAGTAATTAGATGGTCTGGTGGGAGGGTTTTGACATTTACGAGGTTGATTCTTGGGGTATACAAAAAGCAAAAATACATGTAGATATCTAATTTTCGCAGAATTCGCTTTAAATAAGATTGACCAATCTATGAATTATTTTTAAGAGAACAACAATAAGAACTTGTCTATACTATCATATTTGGTATAAATAATTCGACCTACACCACTAATTCATCATTTGACTCCTTTTAAGTAATTTTTGTTTAATAGTTTAAATTCTGACAGTCAATTTTTCGCATATAATCGAATTGGGAAGACATTTCTGATTTCCCCATTCAGGAAATGAACCTTGCTTTTCTATTTGTCAATTGACCAAGTGACTACCTCAACTACCTGCTACCACGTGCGACAATTGAAATTGAGCGATTTCATTCTTCCTTTGAATATGAAAATTTATGTTTAACAAATCGATAGCGCTTAGAAACCCTCTCAAGGACACCGGACCTATGCACAACTATTCCATTTTTTTACCATTTAAAATGCATTTTGTTTGTTTTTCGACACATTTTCATTTTGTGACAATATTGGAAAATTTATGACTCGAACAATCCCATTCATTCAATAGAAAAGCAAAAAGTTGATGAATAGATACACTTTTCCCGCTGATGGGTCAGTGTTACAATTTCTATTTGTCCTCCATATTTTTGTATCCCTGCGCGAATGGAAAACAAAATTGCTACTACTGTATAAAATTATTCTTATTGTGCGATGACATTTCAGCTTTGGAATAAATTAGGTTTTGTTAGTGGGTTTAGGTTAAAATTCAATTCTATGACTGTTTTGCTTCTGGTGCTGACATAATAAAATGTTTCCACGTTTTAAGGCTTTAATTTCGATTTGAAATTATATGACTTAAATCAGGTGCAGGTGTTGTTGATTAAAATCGACCCTGAAGTACCCTTTCCCTTATAGAAGCTAGGAAACACTTTTTGGAGCTAAATCTGAATTCAATTCGATTATCCCAAACACGTTGGTCTCATTGCATTTAGATATTAAAGCTTGCCCTTTAGCCTTGCATGTTAAAAACCAATTAAAATCAGCCACCATGGCAAGAGGAGGAACAATATTGTTATTGATTTCAGTCGTTGGTTGTAAAGATGGCGACAAATGATATAAAGTCGCCGTGGTCATTGAGGCAAAAACAATAGAAGAGGTTGAACTGCCCTGCAACGAGACAGTTGCAACTGTACGTAGTTATGCCTATAGCTAATGTCGGTTTGCAACTCGCAGATCATAAAACAGAGGCAGTGCTTATTACGAATAGGAAAACGATAACGTTTAGCGTGGAAGGGCACGATGTAGTTTCTAAACCATTTTTATTAAGTACCTTAGGAGTGATTATTGATGCTCGTCTAAGCTTCAAATATACCATCTAGAGCATGTATGCAAAAAGACTGCAAAAACTGTTAGTGCACTTTTGAGGTTGATGAGTAACATCGGAAGCCCGAAACAGAATAAGAGACTACTTCTTGCAGGAGCTGTCGGTTCAACACTTCTGTACGCAGTAGAAATATGGTCAAGTGCCACCAAAGTTAAGTCTTATGTACGCGGAATTAAATCCGTCTAGCATCTTACCGAACTGAGAGTCGATTGTGCATTCAGAAATGTGTTATGTGATGCTATACTCGTCGTATCTTCAATGCTACCTATCGATTTAGGTTAGGTTAGGTTAAAAAGGGGTATGAGGGAGAGGTCTCATACGATCCCTACGGGGCACCAACTGCAGTGACCTACAATGGAAAAAATCACGTAAACACTTGCCCTTGAGAAAACCCCAATTTCCCTGCAAAAACCAAGTAGCCCCTTATAGTTGGTATTGTCTATCTCATCTAAATGTTGGAAGAAGTACCTGCCCAGAAATTTTCTTCTACTGCGACATATTGCCTCACATTCACACAGTATAATGTGTTATATCCTTTTCGGATTGCAGGTCATTGCAGAATCTGCAAGTGCCCGAGCCTGCCAGCCTGAGTTTTTTGTCGTGTTTTCTAAGAAGACAGTGCCCTGATAATTTGTCGATCAGTATCCTGAGCTGTTCCCTGCCTAGTTTGAGGATTTCCCTAGATCTTTTACGGTCGAATTGCGGCCAAAGTGCCTTGGATACTGCGTGACCGGTGAGGCCTGCCCAACTGATGCCCATGAAACCATCCCAAACTGTCCACATTGCGAAACCCACGGTATGAAACCGAGAGGGTTGAATCAATTTGAGTAATGGCCAACTTCCGATAACACCGTAAATTACCTACATGCTGCATAAACACGAAATTTGGACTATTGTAAGCTCGAAATTTGGACTATTGTACTCAGTGATCTTAAGCGTTTAAAGCGCCAACGAAAAGTGAATAGCTCAAATAATATAGGGTGATCTAATATGGCTTTATACCGACCTCCGCAAAGTTATGCCTTACGGCGGTTCCGAGGGGGACAAATATCGGTCTGTTCGGGAAGGTTTTAGCCGGTAAGAATCCGGCACTACAAATGACCGTCGGATCATTGGTGCCTCATGCAAGGTTTCCACCTTCCATCGAAAAAAAAGCCTACTAGAGTTTAAGTATCGAATTTTATTATTGAGTGAAATAATTGAAGCGTTTAGATGAAGAATGGGTTAAGTGACTTTCTGGAAGTTTCGAGATATAAGGGTTTAAAGTATTTTGAGCAGAACTTTTTTTGTGATAGTAACTGAAACTTGCTGCTGACGAAAAAAAATAAAAAACATAATAACCTTTCAGGATATAAGTAATTCATTTCATAAAAATAATTTTAAGACATACTTTTTTTTAATAATTTGTGAAAAAGAGCATTTAACTCCTTTTTCCACTGAGATTTTTTTAAAAGTAAATCATAAAAATAACAAAGGTGATAAGTGACATTTTTAGGTTTACATTTTTATTTTTTTTTTGTTTATTTTTTCAGCATTAGGAATCGTTGAAAGTCCTTTTTCGTAGAACCAATAAAGCTCCAAGGGAATGAATTGCATTTGATCTGTTAAATTCTTAATTTTTTCACTTGAAAGTTCCTTGTTTTTTTTTTCTCCTGGAAAAAAGTCTAGGGTTTTGTCAGGAATTTTGCCTGATTTAGCTATATCAGAACTTCTTTGAACTTGAATTAGTTGAATTTGAATTAGTTTTCAAAACGAAATAACTAAAACCCTCTTGAAAAGCAATTATTCAGAACAAAAACGTAAATAATGGACATGGACTTAATTTTGGAGCAATTGCTATCATCTTGGTCATATTATTCTTCTTCCTCGTCATCTGTGGATTTCGATTCTTCGTCGATATGATTATCCATATGAAGTTCGTATGTATCCAGCGACAAACGAAAACAATTTGCACAGCCGAGGTACTGTCACATAACGCACTAACACATTTACAAAAGCAGATCAATCTGCTTTCATGTTCCATTTGCCACGAAAAATCTGAGATCTGAAATAAAAATCTGATGTGCCAAATGGAAAATCACATAAGTTTTGCCTGTAAGTCTGTGAGTGAATGAAAATGGTTTTCAATATTAACGACGACTGTATTTCCTTTGCTTGAACTTCTTATTATTTCTCTGCTCTGCGGTATATAGATATTGTTTTATGTTTTCGTAACTCCTTGTCAATTCTTCCGAAATCCCGATCACTGTCTAAGTAGGTGTGCCCAACTTACGGATATTTGTGATCGATGAAATCGAAATAGTCCAGTAATTTCAGAACTTGATATACACCAAACCTTGATCCTTAAGCACTAACATTGATTTTGCATTACCATGCTTTAATTTAATTAACGTAAAAGGATCGGCGAGCGAAAACAGCTTAAAGCAGCGACTTGCAGCAGGGAAAAGCGAGTTAGTGTCCCTATGTGGCATGAATATGAGAAAAGTACAGCGTAGCATGCGACCGACACGTCGCGACGTGACAACCGCAATTACATTAATGCGAATAGGTGGAAGAAAGCATGCCCGATGACTGAACTGGAAAACACGCGCAGCAACGTGCAGTTTGGAAGAAGCTCCTCCGAACTATTTCAAACATTTACAGAATTTCGGCAAGGAGATGCGCTATCATGAGACTTCTTTCCATATTTTTAAAAATGTACACAGTTGTTGTGTGGTTAGTGTGCTGGACTACTGTGCGAGGGATCCCAGGTTCGATCCCCGGAAAAACACAAATTACATCTTAAGGTTTTTTCTACTGCGCCACCTCTCGCGAACGTCTAACAAACATCCGAGAGTATGACTGTCCTGAAAAAGCTTCTCAATTCAGCCGTTCGGACTCGGCATAAAATTGTAGGTCCCTTCCATTCCATTCGTCTCAAAAATAGAAACTCACACAAAACGAATGGTTGCGAGAAGCTAGGCCTTGGGTGTCTACTGCCTGTTGCGCCGCCTATTTATTTATTTACTCAGTTGTTCACTCAAATTAAACAATACAAATTGCAGATGCATTCACCAAAAAGCACGTTTTATGCTGGATTTACATTACCACGCCACGCAATTTTTCAAATACAGTAGAATTCTTTTATTTCTTAAAGATTTATGAAATTTCTTATATCCGTCATATATTGTAGGTAATATTAAAAAATAAAAACACCTAACGTAAAAAAATATATACGTTACAAAAGCTTACTAAACGCTGAAAATAACAGCATGAGTAAAAACACAGGTAAAAAGTTGCAAGTGAAAGTTGTATAAAGGAGGTAAGTCAATCATTTAACTCCTTTATGCCAACAAAAAATAATTTTGATTTGCGTTTGCAATGCTTAAAGGAGTTAAGTGATTTTAACACCTTCTTCCACTACATCTTTCACTTTTCTATCGCATTTACCACATTTAGAAGGGATTATATCAAAAACTATATAGGGTAGAGACAAGGGGATTGCTCAGAAATTTAAATTGTCATATACAAAAAAACACAAATTTTCAAAAATGTCACTTAACCCCTTCTTCATCTAAACGCTTCAATTGGTCTTTTGAAGGCGCGTGTATCATCACTCACTACAGAAGCCAGGTGATAACGAAGCAGTCCTTCGAATCCTAACAACACGTATGATGGGTTAGAAGAACAAGAGGAACATGGACATGCTTTTACAGAAGCAGAGACCAAAAAAAAAAAAACCTGGCCGTAGCTGAAAGACCCAGCTAAAGGCAGATAATAATGAAAGAAATTTGTTGTTATTCTATACCCTCCCAGGATATGAATGTTTCGTTTTCCATCCATTTCATGTTTCGATGAAAAAGTGAAGACAAAGAAACGATGCTCCGCTTTGACTTCACAGGAGAGGTCTGTGGTATTTTTACTGTCTTTCAGATACACTGTCTGCAGATACCTACATTTGAAATAGTTTGTATTTTAGTTCCCGCTAAAATTGTACTTGCGGAAGTATTTCCCAAATAAGGTTTCTAAAATTCCCTATTTTGCATCCTTAATCAACACAATAATAAGTCTAATAAATTGCATCTTCATTGCAATTGCACCTGCCAGCGCAATTAATGGAAATTGGTATACTTTTCGTTAATTCCTTGGGAAGGTGTGCTATTAGCCCACAATTATTCAGAATTGTGTGCGCGCTCCTTATTAAGGAGAGTACCGGTAAGTCTGAAAATAATGACATTCCTTTGTCAAAGCAAAGACTAAGCATTTGTTTATAGTTCTGTGCAAGATAAAGTGTAACCAACAATGGCAACCGCTAAAGCCGTCAATTTATTGCATGCTATTTGCATTCGTTTCAAGCAGAGAGTTCAAATCCGTCCATTATATTCCTCTTGCGAAAGTGCATTTGAATATTTTTTTTATTTAATCTTAGATACTATGCGAAAGTTGAGTTTATCTTAGCTAATTGTCGATCGAGTAGTCCTTTTTTGAGGGGCAACTTAATTATTGAAATATATTCGATTTTTTGAAAACTCGGTACCCATCTTCCATTCCCTATTCAGAATTGCACTCTAAAATCTAGTAACATTTTGGTTAACACACCAACTCAGAGGGCACTAAACTCTCAACTTCTCGTCTACCTTTGGTTATCCTAGTACTTTGACTAAGACCGCAGATGAAATAACCCATTTCACATGGTCGAGGATGTAAGCGAAGTAAAAAGAAGTACACTCTACCAGAGATTATCACTTCTTTGGAAAATGTGCAGTGCAACACACCTTCAACAGTACAACGCCAGTTGGCTTAATCAAACCCACTAGTACGATTTTTGTTCTTGTAGTATAAACACAACTCTCCGAACGCATACAATCAGCTTGACGCACCTAATCTTTGCCAATTCATTTACAACTGCAGCGCTGTATAGAGAATTTCAAAGTATGATAGATTGCCAAAGGGCCGAATGCGCTCCCTCAACTGCCAGGCACTAGACCGTAACGTGAAAGTCGTAATCCTATTTTGTAGTTTCAAGTTTTTATCTCTACTGCCTACCCATTTACTATACCATTTTGGATTTCTTGTCCGAGGCGATTCTGGTTCTGGTACATGGAAAATTATCTCTGTGTGTGCGGTGCTACTGGAAATGGATTACACCGCTTACCACTTAGGGTCTTGTAAAGATAGGCAAAAACGAAACGTTAATGTTTCTAATTTTGGGTATAGGTATAAATTTAAAAGTCCATGTATACGAAATGATTCCGCTACTGTCATTTTAAACTGTCACCACCTTCGTACTATTTGCGAACCAATATAATGAACACTTCAATTGTATTCGAATTACTCTAATGTATCACGTACCAATGCCATTTGAAATGGAATGGCCAGTAATTTTTCGATTTCGGTCTGACAGTGAAATACGATTGCATTGTTAGTTTAACGATGAATAAATAAATCAGTCTACTAAATAATGAACCGTAAATGGGATAGCAAATCAGTCGACAGCAAAAGAAGTAATTTTAAAAATTGAAAAAGCCCAAGAGCGGTGTGCGGTGCGGGCCGGGTCTATGTTTTGATACCCTCTGCTGCATACAAGTCATGCAAAATGATAGGCATGTGAGTTAGTACCTATACGTACAGATAGGTTTAAGATTGTTTTTACCATGTACCAGAACGACTTAAGCAATATGCCCATTTTTAATGTTAACCACGACGGTAAAAAGAAGTCATCTCACAAAATTGCATTCGTTTGGGCGCCATCGTCTTTTCAACAGACTTACAGACAGACGAACATAGCTGAATCGATTCAGAATTTGATCCTGATTCAAAATATATAAAAACCTACTTTATGGGGTCTCTAGTGACTACTTCTTGGTGTTACAAATGTAATGACAAAGAAAATAGAATATACCTTCCTGTATATAATAAAAATTCGAAGAGTAAGCTTAGGTGGGCGCAGTAGCGCAGTGGTTAGTGTGCTGGACTACTGTGCGAGGGATCCCAGGTTTCGATCCCCGGAAAAACACAAATTACATCTTAGTGTTTTTTCTACTGCGCCACCTCTCGCGAACGTCTGACAAACATCCGAGAGTATGACTGTCCTGAAAAAGCTTCTCAATTCAGCCGTTCGGATTCGGCATAAAATTGTAGGTCCCTTCCATTCGTCCCAAAAATAGAAACTCACACAAAACGAATGGTTGCGAGAAGCTAGGCCTTGGGTGTCTACCGCCTGTTGCGCCAGCTATTTATTTATTTTTTTTTTAGCTTAGGCCTTACAATTTGGTGAATGGACGTATATGTGAGTAGGACTGGACAAAGGTCGTGATACCTCCCATTCATAAAAAAACACACCAAAGAAAATGTCTAGACACTCATAGAATCATGGGAGCTAAAGTTGTAAAATTTGGAATTATTGATGTACATTGTCTACAATTCCTGGGCACAGGTAAGGCCTGTCTATCTTGGTTGGTTGGTTGGTTGAAAGTGGCTGTTAGCTAAAGACGCCAACACACTTAGACCAGTATAGGTCCATTCTGATGCCACGAAGAAGGATCTAAGATCTCCCTACTAGTTGAACCATTTTGAGCTCTTTAACAAGCGTAAGAGGCTTCTGATATCTGTGCTTGTCAGATCGCCCAAGTCGTTGTAATGGAAGGCTCCTAAGTGAGGTTTCCTTCTGCGGGAGAGAGCTGGGCAGGAACAAAGAAGGTGAAAGATAGTTTCCTACTCTTCCTCTTCCATGCAGCTTCAGCAAAAATCATTTGCGAAAAGGCCCAGTCTTGCGGCATGTTTGCCTATCAGGCAGTGTCCAGTAATGATACCTATTGTAGTGGCGATATGCAATCTGTTGAGAGAAATCAATTTCGTAGAGCGTTTCAAATCCAGCTTAGGCCAAATTTGTTTTGTCGCTAGACAAGTGGTTAGACTTGTCCAAGATTTGTACTCTCGATAGCTTCAATTTTTGTTTGCAAGTAGCGATTGGCATCCCTAGGGCGCCTTCATCCGGCAGAATGGGTTGAGTTGTTTCTATTCTAGCGAGTTCATCGGCACCCAAATTAGGTGAATGTTGAACTGTTCGGCCATCTCCGTAAGAGACGATCGGCAGTCGAGGGCTACTAGAGAATTTATACAGGTCGAATACAAGGATTTGTCTATTTTATAATGATTTTTTTGAAAGACCTAATGATAGATACCTACCTATGATGCTTCAGATGGACTGGATTATTAATGCCCCACAACGTAATTTCCTTAGTTACTGGGGAGAGGCCTTTACAAGGCTCAGTAAGAATAATTAATCTTCGTTTGATTTCTGAGGAAATGTCAATTTCAGATGTGTTAGTAGAGGCAAAGGCTCTTAGTATAATACTAGCCATGCCCGCGACTCCGCCGCCGGTTTCTTTTCTTTTAAATTAAATTACAATTTATTTGAGTTATCATAATATTTGGGTCTGTTTATATTTTTTCTATATACATTTGCTGTTTGTTTAATGGGCTCATTTAAAAAGAATTTGCGACTGCAGCTCATACGCGAACATGCAACATATAATTGTCCATGTGAAAAACATGCGTATACATACACCGACAATGGCCGAATTGTTCTAGAGAAAGCCCCTACCCCTAATCCGGAGGATGTAGTTAGTAGAATGTTGAAAGTATTTTTAAAATCGGCCAAATAGTTCCCTACCGCCCCTTTACCCTATAAAGATATATGAGTACCTTACCTACAATGGAAAGTTAAGCTTAGTAAGGTCTAAATAGAAAAGTGTGCATCCCATTTTTTCAATCTTTATAGGACGAATTTTGCTAAACTACGAATGAGGCATGTACTAATTTTTACTTATCTATGAACATACAAACTTTCAAGTTCATACTGCCAACAGTTCGTGAGGCCCCCCTTACTACCCGTGACCTCTTTACTCCTCACAAATTCTCACCCCCCAACGGCCAAATTTGGCCGCAAATCTATAAATCAGAAAATAAAAATCATGAAAATCGGACGAATGCTTCTCGAATGCTGGAGGGACGTACAGACAGACGTTGCATTTTATAAAGTGGTATGGAATGGAAGTACCTACTTGCTAACGCAGCTGTGACATCTTCCATGTTCTACTAATATCGTCAATATCATACTGGCATGTATAATAGGGTGTGTCACTTTAGTATGGCGAAAAAAAAAGTTGTTAATTGTTTAATCTAATACCTGCAAAAATTTGAATTGGGATCTTAGGCTTCAGAATATATAAAAAAAGTTGTGATTTTTATGAACTTTTGGCTCCCTCAAACCAGCTGAAGTTTTGGAGAAAATGTTTTTTAGTACTTTGTTGATTTATTGTTCAGATAGTGTTTAATGTCAATTTTTGTAAAAAAAAATAATTGAAATCGTTAAACATTAATTGCTTTTAGGGAATAAAACAAAAAACATAGATATAGCTTAATGCATTTATTATTTATTATCACTAGCTGTAGCTACCCGGCTTTGCCCGTACTCAGGAATTGCCTATGACGACAATCTACATCAATGGTTTAAATTTTAAACTTTAGCTCGCATGAGTGTCGAGCAATAACGTTTGCAGTTTTTTATTGGGAGTGACACGCCCCTTTTCTCTATCCCGCCCATAGTTTTTTTTAGTGCTTTCTAAAGGCAATAAACCTCTATTTACCAAATTTCAAAGCTAAAGCTGTCGCAAATGTCAAGATATAGTGTAATTTTAAGATTTGGGTGTTCAGCGCCATCTATCGGAAAACTCGAAAACGTTTGATCCACGTGTACTTTTCTTTTCCTAACCGATTACAGGTCTGTTTTATTGGCAATCTATCTCAGTGAAGTAAAGTAAAGTAGAATCTTCAGCACGCCATTACAACAACTATATAGAGTCTCGATAGTGTCAAAGAGCGTGTAGTTGTTGTAATTGCGTGTTAAAGATTCAACTTTACTTTACTTCACTGAGATATATTGCCAATAAAACAGACCTATTGTGCCACTGAACCAAATCGCGTAGGTCATATTGACGAAAATATTTTGTCAATCTTTGAAGAATTTATTATTCGAATCGACAATTTTTCATCAAACTTTTCGTTTTATTGAAAATTTAATATTCAAAATCAATAAAATTTCTTCAACAGCTGTCCGATTTAGTATTTTATTCAAATGAATGAAATTTCGTCATATTGACAAACTGAATTCGTTGACTGACCTAAATCCGGTAGGTGATATCTAAGAAAATATTTTATTAATTTTTGAAGAATCAGTTATTCAAATCAACAATTTTTCATAACATATTTTTAGATTTTTAGTCGTTTTTTTCTTCAAATTGAAGAAATTAATCAATTTTTATTGTTCAAAATTGCGTTCGAAGTTATAACTTTTATTCTTGAAAGTGTGACAAAGTGAAGTCGTGTCAAGAAAATTATAAATTAAAGTGAGGCAACTGAGCAAACTTCACACACACTTGTATAAAAAAAAACGTAAGTAAAATAAATATTTTTCATCACTTGCTTTCTAGAAGAAAATGTAGAATATACCTACCTTTAATCGCAGCTAAATGAGTTTAAAAAAAACATTAACTTTTTATTATAATTTTTTCCCTAAAGCTAACATGCTTTTCTAGGCTATCTTTCTCGATAAACCGTGCGGAGAAGATGCATCAAGACAAATATTCAGCCAATGATCATCATAACTGGGCAATAAGTAAGTCGTCGTATTTCTAAATCACATAACATTAAACAAACTTTAATCAATTTGTTTAATTTTTCCAAATTTAGCTAGGACCTATACCCAAACCTGCTAAACCTGCATAAAGTCAAGCCCAATTATGACAAAAAAAAGTATTTAAGTTAAGTTAACTTATAAAAATGTAAGTTAAAATAAAACTTTCAATTGTAATATACCTAATGCTAATAAAATAAAAAAAATGTTTTTGTCCTTAAAAAAATGTTGATGAATAAATAAGTTAAGAATTGAAGAAAATTGATGCATAAAATTGAAGAATATTTATTTAATATGAAAAAAGTGAAGGGTTGAAATGAAGAATTGATTTTCAATTTAAAGAAGAGAATACGTAAAAATGAAGAAAATTTCGTTGATTAATAATGCACAATGCGTCGAATTGAAGAATGTTTTTTTTCAATTTGAAGAATATTTTTTTTAAACGAAGAACACTAATTTTGATGAAACTTTCTTCGAAGTGAAAATATAACAAAATATTTGTCAAAACAACGGACAGGAGGTGTTGACCTTATATTGATCACCATTTCTTCAAGTCCACGTGCTTTTTTGTCAATATCACTACCAAATTTGGTTCAGTGTGTAAGTTTTAGCTTAATCAACCGATTACTTTTCGAAATATCGGGAAAAAGCGTTTGCAATGTTTTTTTTTTGTATGGGAGGTGCCACGCCCCTTTGTCCAATTTTGACCAAACTTCACAGACAAAAAACTCCCGGATGAATACTTCAGATGCTCTGCAAATTTGAGCTAAATTGGTTCAGTTGTTTTCGAGACATAAGATTTTGTATGTTTTTTTATGGGAGGTGCCACGCCTCTTTGCCCAATTTGTTTCCCTATCTTCTTCTTTGGGCCAAAACAAATCCATCAAGCTCAAAATCGTGAAAATCGAACGATCCGTTCTCGAGTTATGAGTGCACACACGGACGGCTGTTTCTTTTATATTTTAAAGAAGATTGTACTACACGAAAAGCGTTTACCGGTGTACGGAACGAGTAGTTGTAAAATATATTTGTCTTTAAATCTGTCGGTATTTGACAAACAGTATAAAATTAATGCATTTACATTATTTGAGCATGGCTTAACTGTAGTTTTGGATATATATTTTAAAAAAAAATAGCGCACCAATAGCATGTTGCCTAACAATTTTTTCGAAATTTCAAGGTCTTTGAGGGAGCCAAAAGTACTAACCAAAATAAAAACTATAAATGTAGTTTTTCATTTAAGTCAGCAATGCAACTTTTGAAAACTATTAGACAGTAAAAGTCTGAAGTTAAAAAATATGACACACCCTAATGTATAATCTGTAAGTAATTGAACTCACTTGTGAAATATCACACCTTGTGAGTTATCCTGTGTGTTATGCAAACATGTCGTTAAAGAAGAAGTCACTTGAGAGCAAGTCGCCTTTTTTAACGTAAGACTTCCTTGTAAGGTTTTTACCGATCTTGAAGAAGTTACAAGGTTTCGCCTTTGCCATCGTACACATGAGTTCTGCTGAAATGTTAAAACTAGCCAATGGCTCTGTGTCTATAAATACTGCCAAAGACGGCTTTGAAATCGATAAGAAGATGTTGAGTGTCGACTTTTTCATGCTCTGTTTATATGTGAAAGTTTGATGCACTAAGCTCCTCTGTAGCTCCCAAGTAATCGGCAAGATGCTAAATAAGCGTTGTTTCGTCAAAACTGATTTTATTGTTCCTTGGAGATATGATTCACGCTTCTTTGTCTTACCTACTGCTTAGTCTTCCACAAAAATTAGCCTTCAAAATTAAAGTAAACAGGTTAATGTCATCAGCTTATAAGGAATGATATCAATAACGCATCCCCACGGTATTGGCTGATTATCCCAATGCATCAAAGCTGAAATAAAGAATATTATATAATTTGCAATGCCTTGAGAGTTATACGATCCGCTAAGTCCTCGCTAACATAGGTTGCCACTTCAAAAGATTTAGCATTATTTATTACATTCCTCAAACCGTTGTCAATCCTCAAAAGTCATTCAATTTAACTTCCTTTCTTGTAGTTAAAAATGAAGCTTTTCGCTTGAAAAATAAGTTAGCATCACTGTCATGAACTGGAATTTGTGCAAACATAAAAATTATTTTATTGCTCTCAAAATTTAACGCCTCCTTTACGCTCCTTAAAAACAGATACCCCATAACTCGAACGATCAATTACGTTAAAAGCTTTCGTGCCAGCAACACATTTCATAAATACGAGTATATGTCTGTACAAATTTCATAAATTTTGTAAACATCGCACAGACAAATAAAATCAGACAATCGAATTTCGGCAGTAACAAAACCGTGTACACAATCACTGTAAATGTGTGTTGATATTAAAGGAATGATTGCAGAGTTTCCGAGGATGTACATACTGTGATTTTATTTTCTCGTTTGCAACTTGTTTGCCGAAGTAATTTTGTGGATACGTGTCAAATAATCTTTTTATAGAAATTACGATTTCTTCAAGACTGACATGATATAAAAACTATACCCAAAAATATACTCATTCAAAACCAAATGGTAATTTCATAAAATTCAGCTACTAATATTGGTTTCGAATTAATTACGGAACGTGATTAAAATACTCAATTAAATGCGGATAACTATAATGGCATGGTTGCTGCGTGTCCGGGACCGGTTTAGAGTGGATAGGAGAAGATTGGATTTTGAATTCCCGATGCAGGGTTGTTGGTGGCTAGCAAAACGGACCAACATTTAGTTTAATGGTGTAATTATATTCGAAAATGTAGATGCATACATTTGATACACTTTGGCTATTATTAGAATTGAATCCTTTGAAATGAGATATAAATTCCAACAATTACGTTTCCAGTGCAGCCATTATTTATTTGACATTTAGTTATCCTTGATAAGGATACTGATTAATTGCAGTAATTATTGATAAATCCTCTGCTTACAGAGATGTCAAGTGTGGTTTTTCGGCCGGATTTTAAAACGAATTACAGTAGACGCTCGATATAGTGAACTAATAAAAACCAGGCCTGTTCACTATATCGAAATTGTTCACTATTTCGAGCGGGAGTTTTTAAATGTTCAAATAAGCTAATTTGATATAAATAAACACATACCAACGTTTTCATTACAAAACACTAAAATAACGAAAAAAATTGTATTAATCTTTAAAAAACAGTGAGATGAAGACATTTTTTTTTGAGGAACACAGAAATAAATATCATTTTTTCCCATCACTAATTTTTAAAAAAATAATTTGTCACCTTCATTAAGTGTCTTCTTCGCCATCGTCGACGACTAACCGCCACCTGTAGGAGCTGACTACATCAGTCAACTTCATTTCGACACTCTAAACATCTCGTCAGAGGCAATAGACTGTTAAACTGTTTCGGTCACCATTCGCCTTTGCGTTCCCTGAAGGAGAAACTCTAACCCTTTTTTTTTGGTACCAAGCAGTATGGTGGTTTGCTTCAATCAAGCTCTTCTGGCCAACACCAGTCTTTGTCTTGTGGACGGGATTTCAAAGGAAACAAACGGGGGCCAGAGTGCTACGGTTACCCTCCATCCTTTTCTTCCAGTAGACAATCCATCCACTGACTTTTGGTCAAGCAGAAGAACAAATTGATTAATTGATTCAACCACCCATTTCTGCCATGTATCAGTCTCTCTCTCCTCAGTGGTGGACTGACAGAGGCAATAGACAGGGGGTAGACTGCTACGGTTACCCTCCGTCTATACCCGAAGACAAACCGCAACCAGGAGATGCTAAATGCAAACATGTTTAACCAGCCATCACGGTTAGATGTACGGAGATAGATACCTTTCTTTAAAAGAAATTCGTAGGTAGCAATAGAGTTCCCACCTGTAATGTCCGGCCCATAATTTTTCTGGCCACTTCCTGTGTCCTGTTTTTGGGACAGTCTAGGTGGCTAACCTAACCTTCATAACTAAAATATCAAAAAAACACACAAATGAACGGTAAATTGTTCTAAAAAATTGTTAAAATGCAGACGCATTGCTAAACTGGAACATTTTTCTTTGACTTTTTGCGAAAAAAAATCTGAGTTCACTATATCGAGATTTTCATAGTTCACTATTTAGAGTAGTCTGTGTAAAATTTTGGTGGTTCACTATATTGGATAGTTCACTATACAGAGGGTTCACTATACCGAGCGTCTACTGTAATTCAGTTGTTGTACATTTATGTGCGTTGGGGCAACAGGTCTATATTAGTCCTTGCCAGGCCTAGCTTCTCCCCATCATTGCTTTGTGGTTTTAAAAGCTGTGTTGCTTTATCCGACAGCTATTAGGCATGCACACAGTATAAGTATAACCAAAAAGGTTTTTATATGGGAACATTTCATCTGCAGAAACACCGTTCAGTCGGTTTGACCGCTCCTTTCTCCTGTTACTTTTCCTTTCTAAGAAATTGATGTGATTTTCTCTTATTTTTAGCTGTCAGCAGCTCTGTTTTTTTTAATTATATTTTAATATTACCCTCGGGAAAGGCGAACCTCTATAACGCTTTAACAGCGATAGATGTTAGTTCTCCACTTAAGTTGAAGTAATTTGTAGCCGTCTGGAGATATGTCATCAGGAAGTGAGTGTTAGCAATGAAGACGTTTCACTTAACCCTTTCGGTACATCTTGTTTGTTCTATAAGGTTAATAAATAAATAAATAGGCGGCGCGACAGGCGGTAGACACCCAAGGCCTAGCTTCTCGCAACCATTCGTTTTGTGTGAGTTTCTATTTTTGGAACGAATGGAAGGGACCTACAATTTTATGCCGAGTCCGAACGGCTGAATTGAGAAGCTTTTTCAGGACAGTCATACTCTCGGATGTTTGTCAGACGTTCGCGAGAGGTGGCGCAGTAGAAAAAACCTTAAGATGGTAATTTGTGTTTTTCCGGGGATCGAACCTGGGATCCCTCGCACAGTAGTCCAACACACTAACCACTGCGCTACTGCGCCCACTTGTTCTTGTTCTAAGGTTAACAAATATTATTTTTCTTTTACCTACTACGGAGAGTCATAGGTAGGTACTAACAACATTGTAACATTACTTTTGGTAAATATTAGTTCTAAAGTATTTTTTGGGAACGTTGCCATAGGTATGACATCAATTGTCTCAAATGGCAGCAAAATAAAGGAAAAAATTCATATTTTTGTTTTAATTTCTTATTTTTACAAATTAATTTTTAAACAAAATTTTTTTAATTTAAATGTATTGTAAAAATATGAATTTTTGTAAATAAATATTAAAAAAAAAAAAATTTTTTCATATACTATGTATAAAAATAAATAATAAAATGTAGCATTTATAATCGGTTTTTTCGTTTAGTACCTACTTCAAATATTACAATTACTACTAATTCAAAATCAAGCATATTTCAAGATAAACACGTGTATTTAGGTAGGTACTTATATAAAAAAAATAATTAAGAAATAAAAATATTAAAAAAATTAAATATTCATAAAATTCTAAATACATTTTTTTAATTTAAACTAAAAAGTTATGATATTCAAGAATATTTATGCGAAAGAATATATTTATTTTTATACATTATGTAGATATAAATATAATTTTATTCATAGAAATGATGCCTTAAAATGCACCTCAGAACAATATTGATGCCATATGGCGACAAAGAAAAGGACAATTGTGCCAAATTGAATAGATGTGTGCCTGATGGTAATCATTCAAATAAAACTGAAATTGATAATGTGTTTGACAATTATCAATGTAAAAATAAATAATAAAAGTAGGCTTCCGACGAAAAAAATCGAACTCTATTGCAGACCGATCTTTCACGAGAGTTAAAAGTACAATCCGCGGTACTAATAATCATTTTTAATGTCCAGGCTAACTTTTACGAAGTCACAATGGCGAACATTTCCATATAAAATGATCCAATGTGACCGTCAAAATATTTATGTTGAAGATTAAAAACAATTATTATTGATAAGGCCCAATGACGATAACTTTCACCCAGTTTTTTTGCTTCTAATGATTAAGCAGATACTTATGTTCTACTAAGGACTAAGGAGTTAATCATAAAAAAATATACTCAGAGAGAGAGAGAATGGATGTTATGAATATTCGTGTTGCCATATGGATATGGCATCAAAATACCGAAAGAAGAGTAAATTTGATTAGTCTGAGTCCATTTTCCGACTGGGTACTATGTAGGCTCTTCTTTTTTTCCACTTTAGAATAAAAGACATTCTTCTATCCGGTTTTGCCGCTATAAGTTCTTCAAGCCCAATCTTGACGTCGTAATATTGACCAAAAATTAATTCGGCACATTATAGTCCACCAAACTGGAGGCTCAGATTCTTTCCTGAACTGCGAATCTGTTTCCTTTCCATATCTGAAGCACAAGTAAAAATGTAAAATAATTCAATTGAATCTCAATAACGTCCCGCTTACATTAAAAAGAGTTCTTTCTCCATCAATAGCAGACGACACTCTTACTGCGATACTAAAAATATCACAAGCTATAAAATACAACTTTACAACACTACAACTCAAAATAACGAATCCCCAAATTGGACACTTGCCGCAAAAACAAGGAACGAGAATGAGAATGTCCCAACGAAAGTATTAATAAACACCTTAAAGTGTCCTCTGGGGTTAGGTGACCCTTTCAGTCAGCAATTTGCAATCCCGTGGGTACGATTTCGACTCGTCAGAGCATAAAACAGGTGATTTGCATGAGCGTCACGAACAAACAAAAAAGTAGCAACCCTTTTGCTTAATCGTCCGTTTCATAAAGAGAACGAATACTAACCCCTTAGTTGATACATAACATAGTTATGATAACCAACAGCTATAATAACATTTAATCCCCTTAATAAGATGGACACTGGCTAATGGAAGTAGTATGTTAATTTAATAGACTTTGGTATTTATCAATTTCGGAAAGCCCTTAATATCGACACGATGGGTATTTAACATTTTAAACAAGCCGACATTATACAATAAAGGCATTATTTTAAATTTTCACCACTTTCTATAGGGTGAACACAGAAATAATTATTCCTGCCACATTATATTTAATTGTACAGCAACTTTGTGTGGAACAATTAACAATGCTACTGCAGCAGAAAAACTTTTACCCTTCAAAATGTAGAACTGGGAAAATTTCAAAAAACTTTACGCTCTGAACAAAACCAAGTACATGAGTATCTACAATATTTGTGGAATGATTGTGTTGCAAAAGACAAGTTCATCCTCATTTTGTTGAAAAGTCACAAAAAGTTTTCGTTGAAAAAGAACGTTTTTCTCAGCTGGGGTAGATATAGAGCGCGCGTTCCATGTATGATTTAAAAACAAGCTTTTGTGTTGACTAATGAGTTGTAACAGGCAGACAATTCTGATGTCAATAAAGTCAGCATACCTATACCTAGAGTGCAATAAAAACATTTTTTTCAGGCGAAGAATTGCATATATATAAAGGGTGGGCCATCTAGTGGTTTCTTTTTGAATCATAGGTTATTTTGACACTGACAGCTGTTTTCCGCTCGAAATCTTGACAGAAAGTCAGTATCATACCTCCGCGGAAGGAAATGAAATGAGTCACTTTAAGCTTGCACAATGTTCGGAGATTTTGAAATCATATTTCCAAAGTGAGTGTTGTGTAGCCCGAATAGTGCGTTTTTTGAAAAGAAGTTTTGGCCGAAATGAAGCACCCACCGCGCCTGCAGTACGCAAGTTTGTGCAAAAGGCTCGTGAGACTGGTGGCTAGTGGACGTTATTGTCGAGAGGCCAATGCATCCACAGAGAGTGACAGTTTGGTGCGGATTGTGGAGTGGTGGCATCATTGGACTATTTTTCTCCGAAAATGATGCTGGGAACAACGTTTTGGTCAACGGTGGGCGGTACAGAGCCATGATAACCGACTTTTTTTTTACTGAAATTGAAGACATGGATTTGGACGGCCTCTGGTTCATGCAGGATGGAGCGCCATGCCACATAGCCCATGGCACAATAGATTTTTTCGCACCAAATTCCCAAATCGTGTTTTCAGTCGTCTTGGCGATGCTATCCGAGGCTGCCACTTGAACGACGTTGTGTTTCATAATTAATGGAAATTTTTGCTCTTATACTAATAAAGCCATAATCCATGGAAACAATTTAATTTTGTTAATTTCATTGCATTTTAAAAAGAAATTGGTATTTGGCCCACCCTGCACACAGCTTACACACAGCTTAACTTACACTCGTCTCTATTGATTTTTATATTTTCTTTAAGCTGGTCTTTCTTAAATAACTGATTTGAGATAGACGGATCCAGGATTGCCTTTTTAAGATACGACTAATCATTAGATCAGCATCAAACAACATTAAAGCTTAAACGCTGATCCTTGTCAAACCATTCCAGCCAGAAAAACGTCTGCCCAAGTCATTAAATAAATAATTAAAGAAATAGATGCCGCAACAGGTCCGTATAGGAACCCTAGGCATAGCTTCTCACAACCATTCATTTGTGTGAGTTTTTATTTTTTGGGACAAATGGAAGGGACCTACAATTTTATGCGGAATCCAAACGGCTGAATTGAGAAGCTTTTCCATGACATTTATAGTCTCGGATGTTTGGTAGACGTTCGCGAGAGGTGGTGCAGTAAAACTGCTTAAATAAACGTTGCTAATACTAAATCGAAAAAAATATCTCCGCGTTCGTTAAAGGAGGCGACAAAAACTTCAGAACTTTGGAGATAGATACGAGTTCGTTTATAGCACTAATCTAGATGTTAATGCACATTTTTTCAACTGATACAATTGCTCATGCTCACTAATATAGCTACCTGAAGTTCTTATTGAAAAACTACATATGTATAAATTGATAAACATGATTATGGAAGAACATTTACCTCTTATCAAAAATTTTGAAGACACAAATTGATTTTCTAAAACCCGCCGAATATTCAGCTCCTTTTATAAATTTCCTTGGGTTCAAATAAATACAATGCGAGATGAAAGGACATCGAACCCACACCGAACTAACCGATTTCATGCAGTTTTCAAGGATATTAAGAGTAAAAGTTTTATTTATACAATTTATATGAGTCAATTGATTCAATTTGAACTGTGCCACTGTCAGATATTTATGTCAACGCCAGGATATAATTGCAATTTCAAATTGCATCAAACGTAACTTGGTATTGAAAATAATCAGCACCTATTTGTATGTGACTATAACCTCATTAAATCACACTCTACCCCGTGCTCTCTGAGAATGCATAGTTAACCTAAAAGTCCTTTACTTCGTATTACTGCATTTGAAGTAAGTAAATGAAATTGCTCTCGTTAATATAACGTCATTGCAATATCACCTGCATTTTGTGCTCTAATTGAATGCTCTTACCAGCCATCATTTTCATTTCAAAATGTTCCCTTTGCGCTACGTCGTCGTCATTATCCTTCTGTCGAGTGGAAAAATTAAATGGTATTGCTGGAGCTTGAGTAGCAGAAGGCGAACACATTCTAACAAGCCGTTACCACACGTATCCGCACAAAGCAAAGCTATAGAATGAGGTACTATTCGTTGATCCGTGATTTCCGTCCATCATCATGGTGCACTTTCGTTGTTTGCCTGTTCGTGCTGGGGATAAATGATACTTAGCAATCATGAATTTCGAGAGAATACCTAATGCGAAGTTTCATTATACCTACGATATACGAATGAGTCAATGACTGACCAAATGCTAGATAAATAGCTCGGAGGATAGACATTCTTCAATGTCATTGCAGTGCAATTCGATATTAACTACACTGTATTAAGGGGAAAGTATTTAATTTTGTTTACTTGGGGCTTTGAATTATTGTATCTTTAAGGCGTGATAAGATGGTGAATGAAAATAGGACATGGAAAACGGATTTATCTCTTTTAAATTAAGAATCCTTCAAAGAATCTAAAGCATTACACATGCAAAAAATTGTGTCAAGATTTTCATCCTATCGTTCTTCTAAATTACATAGGTTGCAAATAATCAGCATGTCGTTGCGATGAGGAACATGATTTAACCTTAATAGCTCACCCCGCAACCGCAGCATCATCGAAATTTCCTCCCTCTTGTTTATATCGTGAAAGTGTGTCTAAGTTTATAATCCAGTTGGCTGTAGATTACACGGTGTACGGATCCCAAAGCCTCCTCAATTAAACGTTGTCGAGTTTTTTCATCCACCTTTGCAATAACCTTATAGAATATCGGCTTCCAGTTTCCGATGTTCTGTTCGCTAAGTGCTACCCCACATCCTTCGGCTAGTTCTAGCCATTCTCCGTACCAGCTTGTTTTTGAGTGAATTGTATGCACGACAGCTATCCTTGGTAACCGGTTGTCTGGCATAGCAAGAGTTCTAAGGACAGAATCAACTTGTATTTTCAGCGTCTTTATAAACAGTGGCGATAATCCTGCCTCAAGCATAAGGAAATAGTTAGGCGCGTGTTTGAGGGTAGATTAAAAATTATTTTAATAACAAATCTTAAGAGTTTTTCAACACAGTCATACTGTTTGCCACCCCAGTTTTGTGCCGAAAAGAACATTAATTGACTCGGACACCGCTTCAAAGACTCTATACTTACTGCTATATGTCAAGTATCTATTGCTGATGCAATTCCTCCATGACGTATTGATGGCAGTTTTGGACTTTTTTTCTCCTTGAGATGATTCTCCATATTGAGATTTTTAGTGATGTACACTCCCAGGTATTTGAACACCTTTACAATTTCAATCGGTTCCTGGTTATATTACCACTTTTCATTGCGACAATTTCTACTTCCACTTTCTATAAATATCATAATCTTTGACTTAGTGAGTTTGGCTTCCAAGCTCCATAATCGAAAATAATCCTGTAGTCTATTGATCATAAGCTGTAAGCTCTCAGGTGAATGCGCCAATAGCACGACGTCATCCGCGAACATTAGAGCTTTATATAAAGAATAACAAAACTTAGTCCATCTAAAGACAATTTTTAAAAATTTGTTTCAATAAAGATAGGCTTTAAATAAAATGTCTGAAACGACTGCATAATGTTTATTCAAGTGACAATTTCTTATAAAGCACAGCACAGTGGCTTCCAGTGTGAAGAACTCTCTTTTTGCATTATAAACGACAACCTGTTTGTACTACCCCTTGCCAGTGAATTAATTAAAATTTTTATTGTATGTAGAATTCATGGATCCTTGTTGCATTGTGTTGATTATTCCACCATTCAGCCCACTTAGTGATATACACATTTTGCCCTCATGAAAGTATGTCCACCGACGACGATGAAACAATTTTGTGTATAATTACATTTTTCACTTTTCAGACACTAGAATGCAAAAGGTGTACCATGTCCTTGGGACTGAATCTCATTTGAGCCATCACCAAGAACATTAGTGTTAGATTATGTCGGTATAGCGCGGTCTTTGTTGAATTCAGAAAGTCTACAGACAGACCATCCGTCGTCGTAATAAAAATAAACAAAGGCAAAGGAGAATATTCAAGTGTACTTAAGGATGATATCACCGACAGACAGAGGCATGTACCTACGAATGCCATAAATTAAATTTGTTGGCATCTAGCACTCGTATATACTTTAACAGTTCAACAGTTGAAATGATACAAAGTGACGAAAGAGCGTTTATACGATGGTTTTATGGTGATGAATAGGTACTGTAACTGTAGCACATGAATCTTAATTTGGTCTTGTGTGATGTACCTATATATATGTGGTGATGTATATCCCAAACGACGCTACCGTCTCAAAAGTTACCTTCTGTCTGATCATAGTCCAAGACATCCACAATATTAAAGGCTTTACCAACAGGGAGAGGAACATTTTGACGATTGATTGTGGCCATGTTGTTTAATCTGTTTTTTGTATTTTTCAGAAAGTAAAGGCAATTTACCATGCCAAGCTACAGCATTGAGCAACACGTGAAAATTATACGACTTTATTATCAAAATGGGTGTCCCCTTATGGCAACAATGCACGTATTGCTCCCATTGCGCCAATTTACCAAAAGACTCACTGCGATCATGCAAAATTACCAGATTTGGGAAGATGTCATTATACACGACGTCCACCAAATCAAGAGTGGCAATTGATTCGCAGGAAGTCACTGTATAATGTGGATTGTGGGCTGGCAGTCATTTATAAAACGACGGCATTGCCATCATCATTAACGGGGAGCTAAATAAATAAATAAATAAATAGGTGGCGCAACAGGCTGTAGACACCCTAGGCCTAGCTTCTCGCAACCATTCGTTTGTGTGAGTTTCTATTTTTTGGGACGAATGGAAGGGACCTACAATTTTATGCCGACTTCGAACGGCTGAATTGAGAAGCTTTTTCAAAGTTTTTTTCACTGTGCCACCTCTCGCGAACGTCTGACAAACATCCGAGACTACATATAAATGTCAGGGAAAAACTTTTCAATTCAGTCGCTTGGGCTCCGCATAAAATTGTAAGTCCCTTCCATTCGTCAAAAAGAAACGCACACACACTAATGGTTATAAGAAGCTAGGCCTGGGGTGCCTAACGGTCATGTTGCGCCAAATATTAATTTTTTTTATTTATATCTTTCATCGGGTTCCATAGTTACACGATTAGTTTTTTTTTTCTCATCCTAAATTTCTGATTTATTTTTAGGACACTACTTTAATCAACATTACCCATATCATCAACCACTGCATTACCACCTCAACTTTCCCAAAATCTTGAAATATATCACGAGTTGTGCCTGTTGCGAAAAAAAAAACACCGCAGCATCTGCTGCAGATTTCAGACAAATCAGTATTTTACCGTGCCTGTCAAAGGTATTTGGGAGACTCATAGCAAGACAGTTTATTGAACACTTATCTCTTAATAGCCTCCTATATGGTGGGCAATCGGGTTTTAGGTCTAACCACAGTTGTTCTTCTGCGATGGTTAATATCTTAAAAGACATAAGAAAAGAGTTTGATAACGGATGTGTAACGCTTCTTTGTCTGCTTGATTTTTCAAAGGCTTTTGACAAGGTTAACCATAAAATTCTCTGCTGGAAATTGCAACATCTCTTTGGTTTTGGTAACAGTGCAGTGAAACTTTTTGAAAACTTTCTTTCAAATAGATTTCAGAAAGTTGTAACTTCCGATTCTTCTTCCGTTCTTCTGCCAGTGAAGCAGGGTGTTCCTCAAGGTTCAATACTTGGTCCCATTATCTTTTGTATGTTTATAAATGACCTGCCATCTGTCTGTAAACATTACTCCTATTGCCACTAGATGCAAACATGTAATAAGATTCATTCTACCCTTAATTACGTATGCTTGTATCCTGTAATGTCGATCCCTTATCCCAGCGGTAGCTTCAAGTTGCTTTCAACGATACGGTTCATGGCCTGCGAAGATATGACCATATTTCACAACAGGCAAAAAGCCTATTGGGTACAACCCTTAAACATTATATTGACGCTAGAAACTGTATATTCCTACATAACATAATAACAACTAAGACTCCTATGTATTTATATGAAAAACTTAATTTTGCTCGTTCACTTAGAACGCTTTGTTTAATTCCACAGCGTTATAATTATCTTAATTCGTCCCGTTTATTTTTTATTTATGCTGTAAAAGTATGGAACTCTCTACCAATAAATATCAGAAGCATCTACAATACCAATCGCTTCAAAAACGCGGTTTTTCTACATTTCTCAAACCTAATCCTAATGTCTTCATTGTAATTTCTCCCCATAAATGGAAAACAGACTTTTTAACTCCATCAACCTTAACCTTCCTCATAGTCCCGACATTTTGCTTAAGCATGGTATTAAAGACTAACATTAAAAAAGTAAATTTGAAAATCTCAAATAAATATTCAAACACGAATTACCCTGCGAAATAAATCCTATAAGCTTTCGGTAAGGATCAGTGTAACATGCTTAGATATTATTCTTCAAAGTTACAATAAGAAATAATTCATAGACAACTCAAATGACAAACGAAATACGAAAAACCAATTGCGTTAAGAATTACCGAATAATTTATTCAATTACTGGCAAAATAAATTTAGATATCACTTCTGATCCCATCAATTATTGTCGCCGTAGATGTCACTTGAGACCATACTCCTTAGGTAGGTAAAAAAAAAATTCTTCCACGGAATACGCCCGTCTAACGAAATAAAGCCTAATTTGATGTAAAACAAAATAAGAGACATATTATAACCATGTCGGTGATATTTTTAGACATTCGAATCTTTTTTATCTTATTACTGACTTGACATTGTTATTTATGTATGGCATACGACTTACACTCATACATCCTGCGAGCAGATATCATATTCTATGAATTTTTTATTCATTTCGCATAAGATGCTGCTTTCAATCTAATTGTCTTGATATAACGACAATTGTGAGTTTAATATATTATCGGTAAGGAGCTTCATATATTATAGAAAATGCAAGAGTCATTTGGGTAGAGAAACGTAGTAGGTATACATGGACTGTGGGAAACACGCTTTCGCATATACACAGGACGGGGAGGAGAGAAGATGTCATGGAAATAAATTTCCATCTCCTGGGCAGAGGGTCGGCACGCTTGCGTAAGGCTCCGGCATTAAACTCGTCGGTGGGGTGGTGTTCTTTCTGCTGTCCCTTTGGTCTACAAAATAAAATTTATCGTGCCGAAAAGGTTTTTGTATTTTGTTTTATAATGTCTGGTATAATTTCTATAAGTTGTTCCGGTGAGTGACCTACTCTAAAAGATATGATGATGATGATGAACTCATGGCTACATAAAGACGGGTACCCAGCAAGATAACCGCTAAAACAAGGGATGATGATAACATGAGACAAGGGAAAACATAAAACTATCAGATGTTGTTGATAGGGGATGATTGTAATCATCCTTCGGCGGAACCCACCCTAATCCATTGTCCATTGGTCAATGTCTCCTTTGGCTACCATGTGCCGATGCATTTTGATGGCAGCCCCTAATAATCTTTGTTTACGCCCCCGATTACTAACCGATCACCAAAATAAACAAAAAACTTATGCCATTGTTAATGGGAAACCATCAGAAATGAAAAGGTCCACATCTAACGTTTAGTACAATCGCAGGTAAGTATATTTACTTTAATTCTAATTCTAATATAATTCAAGGAGGGTATATTCTATACATAGTACCTATAATATTAAGTTTTCACGTAAGATCATACGTTTAAGTTTCTAAAATCTAAATATGACACCGAGATTTGATAAGGTAAGTTACGTTAAAACAAAGATTCTATTCAATTTATGTAGTATCTAGTATCTAATGTGTATTTATATTATATACTGCGTAAAGAAAATGCTTTACGTTCAACGCTGAGCAGAGATTAATGGTTATGGTAGTATGTATTTATCGTCAATTCAAAAAAAAAAAAGAATATACTAATTATTGAATGAGTGGTTACAATTGAACATTTAGTTCTTAAAAATTCGGATATACAGATTATTTATGTATATATGTTTCATAGTTTATCTCATTCTATGCTTTCCGAAATTTGAAAAATATTATAGAGCCCAAAGAAAATATAAAAGATACGCACTTACGGTTTGATACGTTTGAATTGTTTGTTACTGTGTCGATGAATCCAGATGCTCCTTTGGTTTGTGCGCACAAATCGCGGATCTCTTTCTAGCTGTAGATACTCTTTTGCTGATGAAAACTAATTAATGATCTGAAAAATTAAAATTGGTTTATAAGTTCTTTAAGGCTCCTACGACTACCAAACTCAAGCTACTATGGAATTCTAAAATTACGTTTTTTTTTTATACTACAAATAAAAATCAACGGTTGTCATAATACTTGCTTAAAATTATTGTTACAATAATTCTTTTTCTTTTTATTAGTTCTGGCAGGGTGTTTCACACACGTGTCGTTGTATTTTGCACGTGGCACGTGGTGTAGTCCGGTAAGCAGTGGCACTCTACGGGTTTCGCTTACGATTCTCACGTAACGTAGGCACGTGATCGTTTTGATCACACGATGGTCTTGCTGATAGCACGTGAAGTAGTGAGGCGGGACAACGAGGGTGAAGTCTTCGATTAAGGATATGTTGATTTGGATATCGAAAGCATACCTTGGTCGAAGTTGTGTTGGAGCCTTTTTTTCAATCTCACGACGCTGATTCTTCGATTGAAAGGATATGCCGTGGCCGGTATCTCCTTTATTGAAATCGATGCGATGTTGCGATCTTTTGGTGGTTGAAGAAAATTTGCTATCTTCAGACAGAGCCGACTGAGAGCAAGTCAGATTGTGGGATCTCAACGATGGTGTACCAGCTTTTTCCGCTTTTGGAACAGGTTAGGTGGCGTTGTGGTATGATGGTGGAACGTGGACGGCGTCTTGGACTTACGAAATTCGATCAAAGATGACGAGATCGAGATGGTTTGGGCGATGTTGCACACAAGTAGCGTGGGGGTGCAGAAACAGGGTGGATTTTGTTGGCAATTTTGCGGTACTTCGTGGCTTAGCCTAGAGCAATTTTTGGTTCTCTAGTATCTAGGTACAATATACGGCAGGTTTTTCACTTGCAATACGGGTGGGAGGTGGAAGATTTTCGTCGTTGAAAGAGGGATCGGCTGAAATAAATGTACATACACGTGCTAATCACCATGTAATAAAATGCAATGTAATTTTACCTTAACAATTTGGTTGCACAGCTTTGGGCCACTCAATCCTGTGACGGAGTTTTTAATAACTCTTGCACCCGTACTTGCACAATATTTTTTGGTTGGTTTTTCGTTTTTTTTTTTTTTTTTGCAAATATATAATACGACGTATTATATATTATATGCCCATACGCGTACATACATACGTATATGCAGATGGGATTTTTTTTTACGCGAACTTTATTGCAATTAAGTTTTACTTTTTTTGCTTTTTAGTTGTTTTTAGCACTTGAGAAAACGTTTAAACTTATTATAAACCACTAAGGGCCGATATTTAAATTTTTCGAAATGCAAATTAATCGAAAGAGCTTAAACACCACCACTCCGCCAAAACGTAAAAGAAAAGAGCTGGCCATTTTGTTGGCTTGGCTTTTATACCAAGGTTCGGCTTATTCGCTGTTTTCCGCTGTTAAGTTGGGGACAATTGGGATACCTGTACAGCGGCTTTTTTTAAGGTGCGTTCAGTCGTAGGATTACGTTTACAAAAAATAAACGAAACCATAAAAATATTGAACAAGTGTTCGAAAGTTTTCAAGGTGTACGCTACAGGACCCAACTTTGTCTGTGGCATGATTAAGTTCAGATTTAGCAATACGATCTGTATCTGAACCAGAGATGGTAAAAATCAAATTAAAAAGCAATACGAGTTGGTCCCAGCTTTATGATCATCATCGTCATCACCCCATCATCATAATTGCTTTCAATGTCTGCCTTAACTTCTTAAGGATATCATGAGGATTTCAATTTCCGTGCCCTAAAAATTTAACTCATCTGTAGTCTGTGTTTTGCGCGCAGATAACATTGTACATATTTGCAATCCACCCTTTTCGCATGTTTGTAAAATCTTTGTACATGTGCCTTTGTTGGCTGATGAAAAGTTTAATTTAAACTTTTCGTATGTGTCGGAGGTAGAATGTTGCAGAGACGTGCTCCTCATCTCTCTGCTCTGAATTACATTATAGCTCTTACCAGGCATTCGAAAGGAGAAGGTATCTCCAATTTTAGTTTAATATGACAGCTTTCAGTATCCTATATACAAGCACGCTCACTTGGCTAACAGATTCCATTGAGAGTTGCCAATGAAAGAATGGTATATGAATTGTGGACACTGCAGCAAAGGATCCTCAATCTATATCGCATACAATCTCTTACGACATACATTTTAGGGTTAGTAATAAATCCAACGGCATTCTAATTAAAACATCTTATTATTCCACCAATTTGTTCGAGATATACACTTACACACACTCGTATATCTTGCAAGATTAACGAGCAAACACGGGGTTAAGCTGAGCGAACTTCTTCCTATTTTCCATATTAAGTTCACGTTCTGTTCTCATGTGAGCGGCAATTAATTTCCGTAATTATGCGCCGAAACTTTCCTCTGTTTCCTTCGGCTGGCGCAGAGTGTTGCTGTACCAAGGTAAAAGTTAAAATTAATTATTATCAATAAGTTATATGCAGACAAGCCCATATAGAAACAGAATGGAAGGCTAAAATATTGACGGTCATTAGTTTTGTGGAAAATCTGAAAGTCACATAATTACGTTAAGCTCTCAAAGTCATGTGTGCTGAAAATTCATTAAAATTACCAGACTATAATGACATTTGTAATAATGTTCTTCAAATAATATGGATGGTGGGTGGTTCCATGTATCTAACAAAACAAGAAAAGAAAACATTCTGCTTATATGGTTAACCTTTGGATTTAACTTATACTATATACAGGGATAATGAGATGAACCAAACAACTTTGCATACTGAAAATAATTTTAAAATTCTTTAGTGAATACTTGGGACTCTTTGCAAATCCTTATTTTTTACTTGTTGGCAAAGCAAGCCAATTATAATCACCTTCATGTTTTGGAATTATAATATTTCAACTGAATTTACCTTTAAGGGGATAAAAGCAAGTATTCTTGTTGGTTGTTAGCGTTGTCTTTATGTGTTCTTTTAGCCCTTTTAGGGCTTTATGTAAAATCTGATTATAAAGGAGGGACTATTTTAGTATAATCTGGTTCTAGTTTTGTGCGAAGAAATTTAAGGAGGTTCAAAGTGAATCATATTATTTTTTTATTTCGAAGCGTATCTACATTCTTAAAAAATCCTTTTCTAGTACATTCATTTTCATTTTCAATTCATTTTCAATGGTCCGCTTATCCATAAAGTGGGTGGCGGTTGTAGGTTGCTTGTGGACCCTCCATAGCTCTCGATTCTATGCTATCGTCTTGAAGTCATCAAGGGCAATCCCCATACGGGTAGAGGATGGATATGGATTCCATAGTACTCCGTGAGATACTGGTTATCCCAGGGACATGCGTTTAACATGGCCAAACCACCGAAGCATAGTCCACTACGACCGGAGAAGTAGCTGCTCGATATTGAGATCCTCACGTATTCTGGTTCAGTTCTTTTAATAACAGAATGAGAAAGCGGTCTTAAAATTTATCTAGCCCGACCAATCTTATAGAAAAACTCAGCATTGGTCTTTTCATCACTCGTGAATACCACCCCGAGGTACTTAAACATCTGCACCTATTTCAATGGGACTCCACTAATATGCAGAGTGCATTGAACAGGCGTTCTGGAGACGACCATCAATTCAGATTTTTTGACATTTACTTTAATCTCAGCTTCAACACAAACGGCTACAAACCGATGGAACGAAAACCGCACTGCTTATCTCCTAATCGTGACTCAACCACAGCTCTGCAAAGCGTTTCCAGCACCTTGGCAAAGACTTTTCCGGGGAGACTTAAATGTGATATACCCCCATAATTAGAGCAATCCATTTCATCCCCTTCCTTGAAAATCACCCCAATTTGTCAATCGCTGGGAGTTTCGCCGCATTCCCATCCCAGGCCACTTTAATGACACGAGAGATCCATTTAACTCCCTCTTCGCATCTTAGACCTTAAGCATTTCTGGCCAGATTTCATCCACTCCGGCAGATTTACCAGTTTTTAGCGATTTGAAAAATGACATCCTATACCGGGATCTGTCATCCTCAATGCCCTGGATTGGATATTGAACAATTCAAAAAAGTGCTCGCCCCATCTGCCCAAGATGCTCCTCATTTAAAAGAAGAGTGTACCATCTTTGGATTTGACTGTTGACTCCTTTAATCATGTTCCACTTCGTTCCTCTAAGACGGCGGATGGTCTGCCAGAACACCTTGCTTGTAGATCTGTGATCGCGGTCTAATTTTTCTAGTACTTGACTAGCAAAAAGAATAAATACAGTCTGAATGGCAAATTAAGATTTATCTATGATTTCGACTTCAACCATTCTAATCAAACAAACTAAAATCATTGTGAGAAAACCGCTAAAACAAACAAGAAGACAAAGAAAAAATTGTAAATTACTTAAAATCAACTAACTTACACAAGGTTATTGTAATATAAGACTGAACAGTAGGTACAACCAAGAACAAAGTAATACAACAGGACAAATAGACTGAATAAAGAAGGAGAAAAGTAAACAAAGGGAGCAAGGAGCAAAAAAATCGCAACCCAAAAGCAAAGCAAATGAAATCAAATTAAATCCAAGTAGAACTTAAAAGCCTACGGCGCTCTACGATATAATAGCAGTTTGTTCAACCTACTGACGCCACCCCTGCCACTATAGCAGCAATTCAGTCTTTCATTCATTTTCAACGGCTATCCATGCCGACATTTATAGCTCCATTCTATTCAACTAACATTACACTTACGTTTCGATTTTGGACTCTTGTATAGAAGTAGAACAAATTAGGAAAACCATCAGGGAGGGTAGAAATGAAAATCAGAAAACAGAAAAAAAACTTCAATAAGGCAACTAGACCGAAATATTGCTAAGACTTGCGGGAGACTCAGACTACACAGAACAAAAATGCCGGACTTGACTTGGCAATAGAAAATAAAATTCCTAAACAGGGCCAGCAGTAAGACACTGAAATGGGGGAGGTGGTAAAATCACAAAAATGTTAAATCCAATTGCCACCAAAAGGTTCGATGGGATAAATTTCATTTAAGGATAGATACCATTAGGATATAGCTATGATGCCATTAAATTTCTATCTTCTATACCTATAGTCTATTTCAGTTTCATTCATGAATGAGGGTTACTCTGGCTACAACTGTGTTGAGTTTTTTTGGCCATATAAAAGCATAAATACGTATTTACTGAAATAAACCCACTGGTCGATCAGTTCAGATGAACAGGAAATTTTATTGAAATTTATAGTGAAAGTTTTAGAGTTAGTGATCCTGTAATACAGCATTTTATATCACAAATAAATTCAATGGGAGCATTGCGAAGGGCATGGGAAATTACTTAAATTTACACTTACATCTATATCGCGCTAACTTAAGCAAATTCTAGACTTAGACTTCACTACTCGTTAGGCAAGCAAGACTTTCAAGAGATAGAAATTTAAGCTATCTTGACTACTGGCGAATATATTGTTAAGAATAGGTGGCGGGGTCGGAGTATCTACGTCTGTAGCGACAGCCAAGCTTCGCTTAAGGCCTTGCTCAACCAAAATAGTTCGGGAATGCAATAACTCTTTGAAATCGGTCGCACGGCTGAACTCTTTGACTATTGTCTGGGTCCCAGGCTCCCAGGTCACAATGGGATTGCTAAGGAAGCCTTAGAGGATAATTTCTCGGGACCAAAACCTGTGCTGGGTCTACCTACATCCTCGGTCAGGGCTTCCATTGGCTCCCGGAAATTACGCTTGAATTTTTTTTTTATAAAAAATGCCAGAAAACATGTTTTTTTCTAATTTGGAAAAAATATCAGAATTTTGTTTGGAAAATATGCCAGAAATTAGGAAATTATGCCAGACAGATGTGGAAAAAGCACCAGAAAGTAAAATGGAAATTAAGCCAGATAATAAACCTAATTTCCAAACTAATTTTGGAAAAAAAGGTCAGAAAATGTTATTTATTTGAAAATTATCGAAGATCACATACAAAAAACCTCGCACCCACTCCAAATCCTACAGTGACCCCAAGCAGGGGGGTTGCATACATATTGTACTGTTTATGGGATATGATTGTATAGGGGGCATACTCCAACCCCCCTGCTTGGCTTCACTAAAAGGATTTGGAGTGACTGCGAGCTTTTTTGTGTGTAAAGTTCGGAACTGCACCCTTTTTCTTTCTTTCAGAAAATATTGTTTCTGGTATTTCTCTCACTTCTGCAAATGGAAAAAACGCCAGAAACTTTTTGGAAAAAGGACCTGAAATTTCGGAAAGATAGCCAGAACCCAGAACATTCTGGCTTTTCTTCCTAGGAAAAAAGGCCAGACTTTGTATAGAACATTTTCAGGCATTTTTTCAAAAAAAAAAAAAAAAAAAAAAAAAAAAAAAAATCGGGCGTAATTCCGGGAGGCCTTTCAGGACTCTACAGGAAGCGGGCGGACTAAACATATGCTCCCGAAAGTCAGTAAGAAATCTGCAGCATTCCTGCTGTCTCTCAGTAGAAATTACTGCAGACAACTTATTGGCGTTCTTACTGGGCACGTCGCTTTTGCTAAGCATCTTAGTGTGTTAAGGTGCTAGTACACGGTATGTAGCAAGCCACATATATATGTGGCTCTGACGTCACCAGATAGAGTACACATAAGGTACACATTTCGTTTTTCGTATGTAGCGCAGTGGCTACATAAGGGCAGATTGTGCTAGTACACGGCATGTAGCAAAGCGCGCACATATCGGTTGGCTGTTGGTTATTCGTTTATGATGATGCTATCCGCAGTTTTATTGCCCTGTGTGCAATATGTTTTATTGCTTTGGGTGTATTTAAGTTATCGCTACTCTTACAAAACACACTGAAATGCTGAAATTACATTGAAAAATATATACGAACCGTGCAGGTAACCACTCGACATTATGTAGCGTATTGGAACCAATCGTATGTGCGGAATGTCGAAAAGCCACACAATGCGTATGTGTCACGAGTGCCTCATTATCGTGCCTCATACGTATGAGTACCTTATGTGAGTGGCACAAAGAGGGCTAGTACACGGTATGTAGCCATTGGCTCCATACGCTGACGTCAAAATTACGTCAAAACCACATATATATGTGGCGTGCTACATACCATGTACTAGCACCTTTAGGCTTAAGTGATACCACTGTCTGCGACGCTTGTGGAGAAGGCGACGATACTTCGGATCATTTCCTCTGTTATTGTCCTGCTTTTGCTCGGATCAGGTGGCAGACTTTTGGCGCTGATGTGGTGAGTGCTGATACTGTAAGCTCCATCGCTGAAGTGCATTCTCGAAATTCTAGTAAAATGGGTAATACTGAATTTGCTTCCTAGTATTACCCACAATGGACTAGTTGCGTCTGAGTGCTCCAGTAAAATAATTCCTAACCCGACAAAAAAAAGCAAGTTCTAGGTATGCAAATGCCTGACAATTTCATTCAGATAAATAAATAAAAGTTAAAATAAAAAGCTAAACAAACTTAATTTTTTTTTTCAGAAAGATAAGTTCCTTGCGGTTACTTGCATCATTCTGTCCCCCCAACTCCCTGCAACTATATAAACTCTTTCCTACAATAAATTGTGCACCGACAATTGCAATTTTTATCAGATTTTTCAAACTACTATCGTGACAGAAGCCAAGAGGATTTTATTGGACACGACATTGTTTCTAAGGATATTACGGTGTATTCCATAGGTTCTATCTATCTATATGACCATACATAGGTAAAAGTTTATTCATTCTGTAGCTGGAATCTAAATGAAACTGAAATGAAATAATTAAAAAAAATCGATTCTTAACTGCTTTAGGGTGTCTGTCTGGGACGTAGGTATACTAGGTACATGTGGTGGGCGACAAAAATGAATATGTCACTGACCATTGTACTCGAATTGGTTGCACCAACCGAACACCTACGATGAAGAACCAAGTTAGACAACTTAATTCGTCCTTGGAAAAGGGATATTTTACCCCAAGAGGAGAGACATCGAAATAAAGGCATAAGGTAGATTCATTCGGGAAACAACGTAGGTATGAGTTAATGCAGTGCACTTGGGTTAGATTGTGTGCGCAGTAGCGCAGTGGTTAGTGTGCTGGACTACTGTGCGGGGGATCCCACTATCCAAGGTTCGATCCCAGGAAAAACCCAAATTACATCTTAAGGTTTTTTTTCTACTGCGCCACCTCTCGCGAACGTCTGACAAACATCCGAGAGTATAACTGTCATGAAAAAGCTTCTCAATTCAGCCGTTCGGACTCGGCATAAAATTGTAGGTCCCTTCCATTCGTCCCAAAAATAGAAACTCACACAAACGAATGGTTGCGAGAAGCTAGGCCTAGGGTGTCTACCGCCTGTTGCGCCACCTATTTATTTATTTATTACTTGGGTTAGATTAACTGACGATTGTCGACGTATCAAATAAACGTAAGGTCGTTGGAGACCAAAGCATGGGTTACAAATTCTGATTTCTGAGCAATCCGTGAGCTACGGTCCGAAACCATCAACAAGGTCTTGGAAAATTGGAATGACAGAATGCTCTACTGCAAAGCCAGCCGAGGCAGCCGCTTGAACGACATTGCATTCCATAATTAATGGGAATCTTTGCTCTTACTTATAAAGCCATAATAAATGCCAAAAGAAACTTGTATTTGGCCCACCCGTAGGTATGTGTTCCTCCGACCTTTCCACGCCATTTAAAGTCCATACAATTAGCAAGAACTATAATCTCGGCACCCTTATGACTCACCAAAAAATCAAATAATTTTTTTCACATTAGTATAAAAGTTCGCTGAGAATAATTTTTTTAAGCCATTTCAGCTACCCACTATAATAGTAAATGTGAATAACTTGTCCGTCTTTTACACCAACTATCTATCTCAGAAGTAGAATGGGTTTCACTTGCAACTTTATTCAATTCAAAAATAATATTTAAAACAACCTTTAAAAAGATACATAGATAGATGTCAATGAATAATTCATTAACTGTTAACACTTTAAAAGAATTTTCAAAACAAAATGCTTGCAAAGAACCACTTTGAATACAGATGAATCTATAATCATCAACCCTTTTAAGAGCAATTACAAATTAATGTGTCTGCATTAAATTTAAAAGGGATCTCCTTATGTCCGGCGCATTAATATGCTTTGTCACATGCTCTGATTCACATGAGATTCAAAGCCTGATTGATTGATTAATGGATTATCGTTTCAGTGGAAGAGCGAGAATTTTATTCGCTACAAAAGGAATCTTAAGGCTTAAAGTCCATTAAAGGCATATTTATTGCGGATTTCTTTATCATTACAATAAATAGGATACAGTTTTTTTTGTATCGTACCGATTATGGGGTTATTTCAAAACTGAATTTTGTGAAATGTTAATCGAATGAATGATGAGTTTTCGTAAATGATTTTCCTCATTAATATTTTTGTCATTAATAATTAAAATTAAAAAAAATAACACAAACAATAGAATAATAGAAAAGAATGAATACATTCTATATTTATAGGCTATATGTGTAGGTACTAGAATGATTCAAAAGAAAGCGGTGCATATTTATAGGCTTATCTGGAGAAATAATATAATTTTAGTGGTAGTTTTTTAGAGTGGTAGGTATATTATATTATAATACTAGCAAATGCCCGCGGCTCCGCCCGCCGGTTTCTTTTCTTTTAAATAAAACTAAGCTCTATTTTAAGATTACAAAATATTTTATCGGAATGTGTTTTTGTAACCTATATACGTTATTATTTTAGTGGGCGCATGTATAAACCACTGCAGCTCACACGCGAACATGCAACATATAGCTGTCCAGTTGAAAAAAACATGGCTGTCGGAGTCCAACTCCAGCAATGGGCGAGTAGTTCCGAATATAGCCCCTATACCCCTGTTTTCCCTTGCCCCATCATCTCCCAAGTAACTTATACTATGCATGTTTTTTTGAAACCTCGCCAGCCAGCCGTTCATTTGGACAATTGCCAGCACAATAGCCAGCAATATGAAGCCAGCCGAATGAATTAAGGCAATAAGTCTAAAAGCATACCAGCATTTCGTATAAAATTATGCATTTGGTTGAAATATTTGATAAATTCTAACATTTTTCTCTGGAATGTTGTGTGCATGAGATAAGAACGCCATATGATTTAAGCAAATTGTCCAGGTATTCTAAGCCGCTTGTTACTTTCGGCGCCATCTGTTTGTTCATTGTGAATTGATTTTAGCCAGCTGCCAGCCAGCCGCTCTCCAACTGGGGAGGAAATCAAGAGTTGTTGCCAGCAGTTGCCAGCAGGTTGTTGTTTTAATTAGCATGTGAAATGTGCCTCAACTGGCAACTACTGGTGTAAGAGGAAACAGAAAAAAAAACATTAATACCTATTATTATAATTTTTTAATTTTTTTTTTTTTTTTTTTTTTGCAAACCATTAACATCAGGCATCTCCGATTCTGTAATGAGAATAATAAAAATTCCCTGTAAGTACAATTCAAATAAACATCGGTATCTACTTAAGTATATACCACTACTGTACTCAGCATCTACACGAAATATTTAAACTACAGTACGTACAGTACAGATATCTGATGCAAGACAATACCACACACGCCAAACACATTTGGTGTTCAGGAAACCGGTAGGCATGCCTGCCGATACACACTCATGTTATGAGTTCACGTGTGCGCAGGAGGAACCAGGCAATTGCCACACACACCAAAGAACCTCTCGTTCTAAGGGGAACCGACAAATTTACCAACACACGTCCTTTGCACCAACCATGAACAGCAATACCACACACGCCGAACACAATATTCAGGGAACCGGTATGCCTGCCGATAACACTTGTCTAATTAGATCACTTGTGCGCAGGAGGAACCAGGCAATGCCACACACCAAAGAACCTCTCGTTCTAAGGGGAACCGACAAATTTACCAACACACGTCCTTTGTACGAAGCACCTATAGCAACATAAAAAGTCGTAAACCAATAATAATCGCATACTCTACTCAAATATCTACAAGAACTATTTACACTACATTAGATATATCCTGCCTGAGATAACATTGCAAAGCAATACCACACACGCCGAACACCTGGTGTTCAGGGAACCGGTATGCCTGCCGATACACACTCATGTTATGAGTTCACGTGTGCGCAGGAGGAACCAGGCAATTGCCACACACACCAAAGAACCTCTCGTTCTAAGGGGAACCGACAAATCTACCAACACACGTCCTTTGCACGAAGTATAGCAACACAAGAAAAAGTTGCAATACAATAATGATCGCATTTGTATTCGTAAAGAGACCAGTGGAACCAGCGCACTTTGTTTACACACACCCGCCCCGTCACACACACCAAAGAACCTCTCGTCCTAAGGGGAACCGGCATGAACGGTGGAACCAAACAAGTCGCAACACACAACTGGCTCGTTGAACACACAGATCCATGTGAAACGCAATACACACATACGTTCACGAAAACCATGCCGAAGACTTTATCAGCCTTCAAACGCATTCAAGAAAAACAATGTTGATACATGATCAACGACACTAAATAAACACTAAATAAAATGCACAAATGCTACAGACTACTTTCTACTATAATGAACTATACTTAGTGAGTGCAAACAACTCACCTTATTCACCCTTTTACTTTCCATTTTATTTTATTTTTATTTTAAAACAAATACTGCACTAGCACCACTCACAAGCAAACACAGAACACGACTGATCGAGTTTTCAGAATTTCATCCCCGACCAGACACGACTCTGCGTCTGTATGCGTGCGGCACCAAATACATTTTGCATTCAAACCATCTACTCATTGGAGTAGAAGTGAAGTGTTCTTACACTGGCAACCACTGGCTGGGGAGGTTTCATAAAAACGCAACTACTGATCCGGATGATGTAGCCAGCCAGTACAATGTTGAAAGAATTTTTAAAATCGGCCAAATAGTTCCAGAGTTAGTCCCTACGACCCCTTTCGTCGAAACTCAACGAATGGTGAATGGTCTAAAACGAAACTAGTACATTCTCGATTGTTCCGGTTGGAGTAGGTATAGAATATTCGAGAAGCTTTAGTGGGGAGTATAAAAAGGGTTGCGAAATCCGACGAGAGGACAGTTTATTTTTAAAACGTGTAAAGTAAAGTTCGAATAGTATCGGTAGTGATATAAAATAAGTGGAAAGATTGTAATAAGTGGAAAAGTTGATTTTAAGTGATATTGTTTTGTAATAAAAGTGATTTATTAAAGTTTAGTAAACAGAATAGTGTTTTATCTTTTCGAATCCCAGCCGAATATTATAATATCATTACACTTTCCATAGCTGCAGATCTCAAATATAGGTACCTATTTGTGCAAACTTATTTACGCATCACAAATAACTTAATACGTACATATGTAAATAGTTTGTTTTATGCATAATTATCCATTCCCTACATCAAATTCAACTACGTCATACATACGCATATATGTACAATGTTCATTCTGAATGCTTGTCGTGCGAGGTTCGGGTAATCATTCTATTTTTAGAACGCAATATAAAACTACCCCTGAGCACAACTGCAATCGATAAAGCAAATTTTTCGCACTTGGCCAAATAAGATCTATTTTCAATTTTTTGTATCTCACCCTCTGGATGGACCAGAAAGATGAATGTTAGCTCAAAATACTCGGTGAAGTATTGCCTAACAATTAAAAGCATATCTTGAATTGACATATCGTCGGTTTAAAAGCAAAGTGACATAAGTCGAAATCAACAGTTTTCCAGAAAAGCCATTGAAGTTATTTGCGGCACAGAAAAAAACGATTTCATTGTGAATTTACATGAAAACTTAAAAGTTGTTTATTTAAAAAATTTTGTTTTTTTTTTCTCTTTAAATTGGTTTAGTAAAACTAACAAAAAAATAACAATTAAAAAATAATAATTTGAACTTGTGTCATTTAGCCAAAAAAATACAAAAAAAATACTATTTTGGTTTCAAAGCAAAATGACTTAATGCAAATGTGACGTTTTACCACAAATATAATTGATTAATCTATCAAATCGAAATGACGCAAAGTAGGAAGTGTCACTTTTCCAAAAAAAAAACTGTCATAATTTCAAACATTTTCTTCAAAGAACAGCGTCATTAATAAAAAAGTGTCAAAATGAAAAAAATTAACTTACCGGTTTATCTCGGGGTGGTCCGACATTTCTGTATTATGTCTTTGTACGGAAAAAAACACAACCACTCACAGTGACGACCGACAACTCAACTGAAATTATGACACTTTGCTTCACAAACAATACAGGGATGTCAGTCGACATGCAAAACGACACTTGGCTCTCACGATGTCAATATAAGAGATATAAATATGACGATTTGCCACAAAAATAAAGCATATTTTTTTTACATTTTCTGTTTACTTAACTGAAAATGGCCAAATTTTGACTTATGTCACTTTGCTTTTAAAGCGACGATATATAGATTTATGAGTATAATGGCAAGTTAAGCGTAGTAAGGTCGAAATAGAAAATTTGGTTGGAAACATTTTTCAACCCTTATAGGAAGAATTTTGAATAACGATGAATGAGGCATGTAATAATGTTTGCTTATCTATCAATATACAAACTTTCAAGTTCATACGGCTATCGGTTTGTGAGTCCCCCCTTACTCCCCGCGACTCCTTTACTCCTGAGCAATTCTCACCCACCCTACGGACTAAGTTGGCCACACATCTATAAATCAGAAAAAAAATTATGAAAATCGGACGAATAGTTCTCGAGTTATGGAGAAACGAACAGACGGACGTTGCATTTTATAAGTAGTATGGATGGATGGATGGATGGATGGATGTGCCTGTCCAATATATTTCCTGTATTAGAAATTTAGCGAGTATTTATCTGTGAGGAGAGAAGTGCCGCGATGTGGCGGATCGCGGATCACAAGATAAAAGGTTTTGGAAAGCTTTATCTCCATATTTATTATTTAAAATTCAATACGCAAATTTTATTAATACTGGTTTTTAATATTGAAGTAAATAAAAAATAAATAAATAAATAAAAAATCCCAACTTCATTCCGCCTCCAGAAATGCGTTTCGCCAATCGCCACGATTTGGTGGGTGGGTGTAGGCTCATCAGTTTTGTAGACGACCACCATATCTGAGCAGAATTAGGATGTTAATTTAAGGTGGTCCTCCATGAGATGCACTTAGACGCACTGTGCTAAATGGTACATTGTGCTAAAAGGGTGATACAGACATTGTATTTTCTTATTCCAGAGATTTGGGAAAGCCATTCCTATCTAACAATTCGAATTCCCACTGGAAAAGAGAAGGGAGATATCGAACAGCATTAATTTGGCTTCAAAAATGTCATGCTATACCTATAAACACAGATGTCAAGTCCATTTCCGAATATGGCGCCATACCTAACTGCTTCCGTGAAGTATTAGCCCTATATGTCCATTAAGGATGTAACAATGGATAGCCTTGTGCACACTGGCATTAATAATGCTCCAAGCAATGGTTTAAAAAAAATGTGCTTGTCTAACACTCTTCGACAGAGTCGAATAAAAGAAAAGCTACAGAGGAAAGGACTACTGTAAGGAATTAAATTCATATAGGAAACCTTTCCAGCCATACACGACTGCACAGATGTTTATGACTTTGCTTTCGTTAGCCCAATTTACTGCATCCTTCTTCCTGTGCAAATTGTTTACTGCCTCTCAGACTTCCTCCAGTGTCCATGGCTAAACAACTATAGGTAGGTATACAGAAAATGTGAATACCTGTTTGAAGGCACCACTATTTTTAGACGAGCATTTTTTTTTTATAAAGGAAATGTGCCAACAATTCAACTTTGTGCAACCTTTTTCCTGTTTTTATTTTCTAATTTATGGATTATTTTCTTTTCCACATCCTTATGTGTACACAACACAAAATTCCTGACGTGTTACTAATTGTTCTGTATTTTAGTTGCAAACAATATGCTATGAATCTGGTCGTCCAAAATTTGCACGTTATTTTTTTTATGGCAACCCAGTGAGTGTGGTTGGTTGCGTTAACTAAAACCAGATGGCTTAAAAATAATTTAAAATAAAAATTCAGACTATATTATTAAAGAAAAATAAAATGAAAAACCCTTGCATTTAAATTTTAAATAAAAAAATACTGTTCTCAGGATTTTACAAAATAATACAAATACACTGACACACCATTCATCTCTAAAGCCACATGCCATTGGTAACGGAAATTAATTCCGTTCATCCTTTCGTTCGATTTATAATTTCTCAAGCGAAAAACATTTATTAGAATCGCAACAAATGTTCAGTGAAACCATACTGCTGCAGATTCACCACAGAATCGCACCTCCTCCGGTGTGGAAGAGAATGCCAGCTATTTTGCGAGGAGACATACACAATTTTCTCTTTGGCTGTGTGAACGGAAAGGACTTCCTCAAGCGTTAAAAAATAATAGGGAGAAAAAGCCGTTGAACCGAAATGTTGATGCTGTACGTATGTATATATCGAGATAACCCGAGCATCATCAACCCTCATTGGCTATACAATACTGGCCTCTGCTGAAACTGAAAGCCAATGTTGCGTTGTTTAATTAAGTTACACAAGCGGAACTATTGGGGTGGGCATTAATAGGGAACGCATTCATTATTCTTTGGTTTTAAAAATGTGTTGTGCTGTTCTGCGAGAGATTTACGAATTTATGGAACAGTGAAGATTTTTCAACACAAAATATATACATACCTACCTTACAGTGCTGTTGGAAATATTAAAAAAGTTTAAGGTCCAGTTTCAAAGGTTCCGGATAAAGTTTCGGATAGTTATCCACCAGATAAAAGTTGCTGATATTTTTTTTCTGTTTCATCGTCAAAGTCTCTGATAAACTAACTTGCGGAAAAATGTATTGGCCACTAAGTTTGTTTCGATACACATGTCATTTGTTTTGTCTTTGTTTGTTTCGTGTTTTCTAATATTTGTTGTTGTCTTAGGAAAGCCAAAAGAAAACACACCTTTGACAAATTAACGGAAGAAAAAATTGAAACAGCAAAAATCCAAAAAGGAGTTCTAACAGTGGAGCTGGAGCAGGTATCCGGATACTCCGTTTGTGGCTGAGCTTTTTTTTAAACTGGGCTCTTAACGAGGCTGAATATCGGCACGGGTCGTATGGCACTTTCATCCAGCCCAGGGGAAAGGGTTGATATAGGATAAGAAATAGAGAGAAGGGTGGTTTGTGGATAGGAGTAGGAGAAGAGGGGGGAGCACTCTTATTAAAAGTTTTTGGGCAGTTCTTAGTTCGTTGTTCATCAAAATAGCCTGTCTGCCATGGCGACTAAAGCCGCCGACAGAATATCTTGTTGAATCATTACAATTTAAACCTCCACACCAACAACGTCCAGAAAAGGTCGCAACGGCAAGGTGACCGCCCCTTCGTTGTAGCTTGTAGGAATGTTTAGGAGAAATGTAAGTAAAAAGGTCCTTTCGGCTCCATCAAATTAGGCCCCAATGAACAAAGGCTCAACAAAAAAAAAAAACACAATAAATGCAAAAAAGCCTCAAAACAATGAAAATACTTTTAAATTTCAAAACTATTTTTGTTGTTGTTTGCCAATCATTATTTTGGGGCAATTTTTCATAAATGGAATGGGGCCATTTTTCATTATAGAATATTTCCTCAATTGGTGAGGCCTTTTTTACTTTTTTTTTAGCTTTTTTCCTAATTTCATGGAGCCGTTCCTTTCACAGTCACATTTTTAGCCGTTTTGCGAAGCCAGAGTCGAATTTTGAAATCTTCATCGTCGAGCGTTTTAAAATAATTTAGCCTTGGGCGAAATACTCTGTTCCTATACGGGGCCGTGTAATATGATCGTAATATTCTTCAAATTTTTCGTCTTCTAAAAATTCAAACAAATCCATGTTAGGACACCTGTGACTGGCTGTCTACGTTCGTCAACGAAAAAATTTTCTGAAACTATATTTTTTCCAGTAACTTCAAATAAATATTTTGTTTATCTTCCAGATAAAGGATTTAACTGACTGATACTCTATCCGAGACTATATCTGTCAGATATCACTATCCGAAACCTTTAAAACCAAAAGTTGAAGTTTATCTGACAGATAAGTTCCGGATAGTCTACCTGAGACTTTTATAGTATTGAAACTCGGCCTAAATCTTTTTCAAAGCAGTAAAACGAGATTTATGTATAATAACTTTTACGAATTGAGTCTGAGTGTATATTTCTAGTCAAAACGGGATTTGCTGTAATTTTGAACAAACCTGTAAGAAATACTACTTTATCGAATTTGTAAAAAAAAATAAAATAAAATTGTATGTTATATAACGACAAATTATTGTTTAAGTTGTAAATTGTTTCAAATTGGAAACTAATTTTGGAAAATTTCCACCTACCTTCTGAAAATGTCCGCAAAAGTTTTCAGGAATTTTCTTTTTTATTTATTTATTTATTTAAAATAGAGTGCATTCGCACAATTAAGAACCAAGTTATTTTAATAGTACATAAGATACGGGTGAATAAAAAATGATAACAATATTTAATACATAAATTATAAATAATAATAATAATACATATTTAGGAAAAACAGAATACAATAAGAATTATTATTAATTGTCGACATTATGCTAAGTCTAAATAGGTTGGTACTATACTATAAAAAACAAGACCCACTATAGTTGAGCAGCATTTTTAATTTTTCTATCTCTTCAGACCACTCACAGTAGCCAGTTATATTTCGTCTTGATAATATTCAGCCGGTAATTGACAATTATTGGTCAATATCATGGGTATACTATAATTACCAAAGTGCATTCCAATTCCAAAGATAGAAATATTTCAGAAAACAATTGTGACAACAATTTTGCACCTCAATTTCCATAACAGTTTCCAATGCTGTAATTTGCCATTTGACCAAACGAAATTGATTCCTTTACCTATTGCTGCTGCAGGACTTCGCAACGATTGTTATGCAATCACGGACTACCATCAGTGCTTTGACAAAAAAATAATTGTCTACAATCATTGAAGGGAAGGCTTCATAGCCGCCTCGTAGTATTCCAACCTAAATAGAATGATTGAAGGGAGTACATGTTTTGTAAACCTAAACGGGTCTCGTTTTCAATTAGAAGTTGTTACAAGCGGAGGTTTAATTGTGCCAAAGAGTCTGCAGTTAAACGGCTTCTTACGAGGAAATTGCTGCAATTCAGGAAGAGAATATATTAATTTGATGTTCGAACACTGATGCCGGGTTTTTTTTTTATATATATTTGATTATTTCATTTCATAGTAGTTCTAAAATAGTGAAATTAATTAAAATAGGTATTTTAAAGAGTGTGCAGAAAGGAAGCTCATATTTGGTATCTGGGCCGGATTATTGACATCCATATTTTCAAACAACATCCATCCACAAGAATGCTCTGAACTGAACTCTGAACATCGACAGAGATGCTCTGAACTGTGGCAACTACAGAGAAATAAGTCTCCTGAATGTCGCCTATAAGATCTTGTCGTCTGTATTCTGCTAAACGTCTAAAACCTTTCGGCAAGAACCTGATCGACCCATATCAGTTTTAGGCCAGGAAAGTCTACCATCGACCAAATTTTCAGATCTTAGAAAAAACCCAGAATTTAAAATCGATACACATCATCTTTTATCGACTTTAAAGTCGCCTGTATTAGCATATATGTATAGGGACGAGATATAATTATACAAAGCCATGTCACGTTTCGGCATTCTTGCCAAACTCGTTCGTCTGTGCAGGATGACGGTGGGGAAATCTCGCTGCTCTGTCAAAATCGGCAAAAACATCACCGAGCCCTTTGATGTCGAAAAAGAATTGCCACAAAGCATTACGCTAACGTGTAACTTTTTTAACATCATCTTTGAAGCTATTGTATGAAACTCACAAGCCAACATCAGAGGTACAATTTGTCAGAAGTCTGTTAAACTGCTTGCATATGCTGACGATATTTACATTATCAGAAGATCACAGCGAGCTGTCAGTGGCGCCTTATTGCAGTGGCGAAGATGGGTCTGGCTGTAAATGAGAACAAAACGAAGTATCTGCTGTCAACGAGAAAGGAGTCTCAGCATCGATGACTTGGACATAACGTCACGATGGACAGATACAACTTCGAAGTAGTTAGAGACTTTTTCCACCTGAGCTCCACTATCACCTCACAAAATGGCATCAACTTGCCAATCGTTGTTTCTTCGGGCTGAGAAGGAATCTCTCTAATAGAACCAAGGAGATAATTATATAAGACCCTAATCATCTCGGTCTTGCTGAATAGTACGCAGAAGCATCGACTCTGTCGAAATCGGATGAATACCTCCTCGGATGTTTTGAGAGAAAGATTCTTCGGATGATATTCCAGTTTGTATCGATAGAATGTGGAGAAGAAGATTCAACGACGAGCTTTATGGGCTATATTTATACAGCGACGTTGACATGTTCAAAAAGCTGAAGAAATAAGGGCTGAGATGGCTAGGACACGTGTGTTACCGACCAAATAAAACACCACAGACTTCGTTAAGACATTTATTTAATTATAACCACGTCTTTCGTCTACGGCTAAGAAGGTGCGACTGACTGCCAATATGAGAACACAATACCTACACCAACATAAGCATGTCCTGGCTCGTATACTACACAGACCACGCTCTCAGTCACAGGCAGATGGCACCTGGAATGCGCGCCGTCACACCAAGATGTTGTTTGCGTTACACGGATAGCGTATGAACAGCAACGCACCAGCACGACGAGCATCTGAGTCCACCCCTGAGGGATAACCTACCAGAGGAAGACCCAACCTTGGTCCACCCCGGACTGTAAGCCTCCACAAAAGTAAGTATTTTCAAACAAAAATACTTTATTCTTGACCGTAGCTCATACTTCGGCTTTATTTCTCAAGAAATAGGACCACCAATTTTAAATGAAGTATGTATATAATTAGTCTCCTGCCATACGCAGCAAACTTTGAGCCTCATCGCCGAACAACTTTTTGTGATAAAGACATCTGTCTGACTATAAATCGAACGCGTCGATCGATTCAAATTAAACTTTGATGTTTGATAGAAATATTCTTTTCATAAAGACTTGTAATACTGATATACTAAATGCCAAAGATCGAGCTCTGTATGAAATCTGGTTTGACAACTAGTCCATCTTATAAGTCCCTCAATACAATACACTCAATATTTCAGATTACTCAATTTACAGAATATAGAGGCTTTAGAAAGGAAGATACCACTTTTAGACTACCGGCGATACTGCTGAATGCTTGTGCTGAATGGATACCTTTTTATAATAACGATCAGCCACTTCTTTAAAATTTCCAGTTTTTAATAAAAAAAAATGCTATCGTCACACACCCAGCCCATCGGCACCCCCAAACCGACCTCAATATATCTTCATCATAGACCAACATAATCACTAATTCAATGCTAAAACGTTTCTTATATTATAACTACTGTAAATACTTCCCGAAGAAATAATAATAATATTGTGGTCATAGAATAACAACTACTATAACACTTCAATTCAATTAATGAAATGTCTTAACATTACATTACCAACAACCGCATACCATTATTATAACCTACTCCAGTCGTATATGTACAATTTACTTTGTCTAATGTTCATGTCCAACAGACCCACAGGATAAAGACTTTTCCTCAATGTCCATTGTCCAATGTCCATCATCACCGATGATGTAATTACGAATTCAAGTGTATATCCTTAATGGCTGACTATAGTCAGAGTTGACTTGATGATCACAAGGAAATCGAGCCACAACAACTTGATAGTAGATTAAAACACCAACTACTACCCGAAGGATGTCTTGTTAATTAAAAGTCATGAATGCGAGATACATCGGATAATGATTTCTATAATATATTTGACTATTATACTCGGGTGAGCTGTCGAGACGGTTTCAAGGACACTAGCCTATTGCTCTTCAACTTCAAGGTCACAAACACGACAAGTACATTATTATGTATTATATAGTAGGAATTTTATTTTCTTGAAAATGTAATTTCCTCGGGAAAATTAACATTTTCCTCATTACGAGAGAATCATTATAGCCAAACCCTATCCGTTTCATTTGGCATTGCATAACTCTGTGCTGTTGTCGTCGTTGTAGGTCTAGGTAGAAGTCGCGTCATCAGATAAAAAAAAATTTCATTAAGTGTTGGGTAAGATATACATTCGTGCGAATTATGTTTCCACTCTACATCGCCTGCAACGGATGCCGCAGTTATTTATGATATCCCCCCCACCAAGCGAAGGACGAGAAATGAAAATAAATTAAAAATTCGTTTGCCCCCAGGCTATTTGGTTATATGATGCTGGCTGCGTTGCTGAAAACGCAACTCGACTGAAAGCTGGATTCAATTAGTTGGAGATAATGTTATTATGCATGCACTGACGACTTAAATATTATTCCTTCTTGTTTATTCATTGCATAAGAGTTTATACCTTAAAATTTTTTATTCAGCACTATTGCGATTAATAATGATACATCTGTTTCTCATTATTGATCGACAGTAGTTTGGGGGTATGAAAAAACCTATGATATACCTTGAGTTTGACTGGCAAGTTGAATACACTTCGACTAGTTGTTTCAGTGCATTCATCACTGTGTAAGTGATGAACAACCTACAGCTACATCTATCATCAATTCTCCAATCCTTTGGAAATCTAATCGCCTATATCTACAATAGCTTTCTGCGATGGACAATGCCCATCAAATGGTATTACACAAATGCATCGGAAGTATTCTGGATCTGGATTTGTTATGTCAATCACGGCAATCAGTCAATCATTTATGCTTATAAAGCAGACATAGATACTTTGCCCAGAGCACGTTTATTCAATTCGTATATATTTAGTAACCCTGACTAATAATATTCAATGCTGCCAAGTTCAACTTATTTGAGTAGATGCAAATCTGCTTTATTTTGCATTAATGCTCAGATACTAAGAATCAGTTGATATCCAATTTCTTTAGCTGTATTGTCTGTCCTTCTCTAACTATACATAGATAGTAGGATGTCCCATGGGCAAAATTCCTGCATTTTTTACGCATAGCCTTTATTTTTATTATTTTTAAATACCAATACTAATTTCGATGCGAAATAATTGTCTCCTGGGATGATGCTGACACCTGTCGTCTAGACGGGAAAGTCAACATTGAAAATCTGTATGAAAAATTACAAAAAAAAAGTATTACATGCAAATATTTCATTTTTAAATAACTATACTAAACACTTGAATAATAATAATTACAAACAAAAATTGGCTTTAGTAGCTCGGTAAAGTAAAAACTGAAAACTTCAGAAATTTCTTGATCATTAAAATTTTCTTTTAAAATGTCAGCACAGGTTTGAAATTTGTTTCGAGTCAATATTCTGCCATTCATCTCGAAACTTTTTAAAAAGAGGTAGGTATTTCTTTTTTTCTGGACTTTTGTTAGCGCAGCAGCGCAGTGGTTAGTGTACTGGACTACTGTGCGAGGGATCCCAGGTTTGATCCCCGGAAAAAAAAATTACATCTTAAGGTTTTTTCTACTACGCCACCTCTCGCGAACGTCTGACAAACATCCGAGAATATGATTGTCCTAAAAAAGCTTCTCAATTCAGCCGTTCGAACTCGGCATAAAATAGTCCCTTCCATTCGTCCAAAAATGAAACTCACACAAACGAATGGTTGTGAAAAGCTTGCCTGGGATGTATACTCGCCTGTTGCGCCAACTATTTATTTTATTTTTTTTTCTGGACTTATGGTGACTTGCTGGGCCTTAATTACGAAAACACTTTTAACCACGAGCTCATAAATCTGATGCCGACAACCAAAAAGGACCAACTCTCCTTAAAATTCCTGTTCCAAGAGCACTCATGATCCATTAAAGCGACCTGTGTTAGATGCAGCTGTTTCACAAAACATAATCTGAACTTTATCATCCAAGTTCCAGTCCTTAATTGCTCTAAAAACTGCTTTAGCTTGTTCTTTACCAGAAGAATTTTCCCATTTTGGCACAGATAGAAATTGTCTAAGGCTGAGACTAATTTTGGAGTAACAAAGTCCTTTCTTCCTCGTTTTGAGGTTACCTCTGATGTTGGTTTAGGAGCAGTGGGAAGATCTTCTTCGCTGCTTTCGTCGGAGCTTGTAAATATGTCATGCTATTTATTAATTAAATCCTCCAATGACGCTGAAGAGGTAGATGGTATAGATGGTAGGAGCAGTGGGAAGATCTTCTTCGCTGCTTTCGTCGGAGCTTGTGAATATGTCATGCTCTTCAGGAATTAAATCCTCCAATGACGCTGAAGAGGGAGATGGTATTGTCGATGACATGTACTTACTACGTTTTTGTTCTTCTTGTAATCGCCTCTGTCTCAACCTATCTTCCCTTTCAGCTTGTTTTTTTTATCAACCTCCGCTAACCAGCCCGGTCGACCTGGCTCTCTGACGCTGTAAAAAAAAACTCTGACCTCTTCTATTTTAATTGTTTGAAGGGCATCAGCATGCGTTGTCAAATATGTTGTTCAAATCTTCCTGCAAACCTTCTTCTCGTCATTTATGCACCTCCTGGGTTTTCTTAGAATTTGTTTGCAATTCTCTCCAAGCTTGATACAAATTTATAAAGCTTCTTCACAGAATTGGATAGTGATTTTGTGGGGATTCTTGCCTTTTCCCAAAAAATTTAATGCTCACGAATAACAATAGATAAGAGCTCTTTCTGCTAACACGTACTACGACGCTCACGCCTTGTCGTTGAGCTCGTTCTGTAACCCGTACTCCGACTCTCACGCTTTGCCGTAGAGCTCTTTCTGCTAACCCGTACTCCGTAAGGTGGTCTCGTCGGCAAAAAGTAGTCCGTTCACTATACTCGTGTAAAAGGGTTCACAACAACAAGCAAGCACGCACTGAACGTTAACGGACCAAAAAACGAACGAGTCGGCGGCCGACGAGACCACCTTATACTTATTCCATCATATGGTTCTGCTAACCCGCACTCCGACTCTCACGCTTTGCCGTAGAGCTCGTTCTGTTTCCCCGTACTCCGACGCTAACGCCTTGCCGTAGTGCTCGTTCTGCCCCTCTCTAGATTGTAACTATAGATATCGCCTCATTGTTAAGGTAGTCTTAGGCATTGTATAAGAAGAAAACGTTGAATAAAATTGTACCTCTTCTCCAAAGTTTGTGTTTCTTTGGAAAGACTCTGGATCCGACGAGTTATACCTGAGCCTTTGACAAAAAGCACATCACAAATGGCGCCCGAGCAGGGACTGTCACCTGCAGATCTCTTATCTTAATCACTTTCAAGTCGTTAGTAATGTTAGTATAGACCAATATTTATATATTATATTGTGGTACTATTTCCACATTTTAGTTTTCATCGATAACTGATGAACAGAAGATACAGCCCTTAAAGGTTCGATTGGTACAGTTGTTCAAACTCATCTAAATCACTCAATAGACAATTCCAACTTGAAATTCATATTTCTCCATAGATCTGCGTTTCAGATGCTTCACTCAACTTAAAACAGTTTTCTATTAAAGCCATCTACTGGTACATTGATTCGACTACCCATTCTCATTCACAAATCGAATTGGTGTTGAATTTTTATTTTACCAATTGAATAATTCATGAACTAAATGTGCGCTGTTTACTCGGAAGATCATATGGGCTTTGAATTATTCATGATATCCTTGTATGCCCAACGAATAGTGGTATAGGTACGAGTATTATGGAGATAGCTGCTCTTCTATTATATCCACTTGAAGGTGTGAAAGTAGTGCTCAGCATAGAAATCGGTGGTTTAGATTTTTTTTCTTTATCAATAATCAATTTGGTTTGAAAAAAAAAAATCGTTAAAGCTTATAATGTCATAGGCATTTTTTTTTTTTAAGTTTTCTGGTCCGCACATTTGGTAATAAATGTCGACAAAATTTGCATCCCTTTAAAAAATGTTCATATAGGTAGTATCTCGTAATCTAACTGAATAAGGACATAGATGCGGGGATTAGAATACTATTGCACTTCAGTAATTTAATAGGTTAAAGAGTGAAATGAATACGGCCAATTTATCACTGTTTTTTGTAAACGTATACAATTCCTGGTGTTGGTACATTCCTGCAGGATACATCCAATTAAAACCTAGCGAAAGTGAATCCAATTTATTAAAAAAATTCGTGAAGCAAATTAAAATTTAACTGAACCAATAAGGAAAACCAATTTAAATATTCCTCATCATACCACAAGGCTGACAGAATTCACTTAATATAGCCAAAAAAAAAATAGTATTATTTGACATACAACATGATGTACCTTAACAGAGCTATCGACTTATTATTTATCCACACAATTGAATCGTTGATATACTGTCAGTAAACATGCATGAAATGGACGAAATTAAAACTCAATCATTCAAGAAGAACAAATAAAATTTAAGTATTGATTGTCGTTATTGACATGCAATTTATTTTGATGACTTTTGATTCGTTGTTAATATTGTCTATAATAAGGTTTCGAATAAGTACTTTCGCGACTGAAGTCGTTTACATGATTTAGTTTCCATGTATTGGTATATTAAGCGAAATGGCATTCAGTTGCATGTGTTCTTAGCCATCATGCTTGTTTAAGTGAATCAGGATGAATGTTTTATTATTTCCTTATAAATGAATTTGAAAATGAATCATGAGTGCAGAAACCAGCCTATCTGGGTAAGGCTTAGACCTATAATTTAAACTAGGCTCTCCAAGTTGTCGACTAGACTACATCAATTTAAAAGCAACGCAGTTTCTTTTCGACACATCTATGAATGATAAACTTCAATTTGGTAAAAAGAAAAATAGAATTACTTACTTACTTAAGGTGGCGCTACAGTCCGGGGTGGACCTGGGCCTCAACCAACAAGCGTCTCCAGCCAGCACGATCTTTGGCCAGCTGTCTCCAGTTTCGCACGCTAAGTTAGTTGAGGTCCCCTTCCACTTGCGTGCGCCACCTGAGTCGCGGTCTTCCTCTACTGCGCCGTCCCTCGGGTGTGGATTCGAAGATCTTCCGGGCCGGAGCATTCACGTCCATTCGCTCTACATGACCCAGCCACCGCAGTCGTTGGACCTTCACTCTTCTGGCTAGGTCGATGTCGCTGTACAGCCCGTACAGTTCGTCGTTGTATCTCCTCCTCCATTCACCGTCTATGCAGACGGGACCGAAAATCACTCGAAGAATTTTCCTCTCAAAGCAACCAAGAGAAAGCTCATCCGCTTTTGATAGAGTCCATGCCTCTGCACCATAAAGTAGGACTGGGATGATTAAGGTCTTATAAAGGGTCACTTTAGTTGTTCGAGAGAGGGCTTTGCTACTCAATTGCTTTCTTAGCCCAAAGAAACAGCGATTGGCAAGAGTTATTCTTCGCTTAATCTCAGCGCTGATGTCATTGTCTGAGTTCATAGCGGAGCCTAGGTAGACAAAGTCCTTTACCACCTCAAAGTTATATCTGTCTATAGTGACATTCTGTCCAAGACGTCGGTGTTGGGTGTCCTTTCTTGATGACAGCATATACTTTGTCTTGCCCTCATTGACCGCCAAACCCATCTTCGCCGCCTCCGTCTCAATGCTCACGAACGCGCCAGTGACATCACGCTGCGTTCTGCCGATTATGTCGATGTCGTCGGCGTAGGCGAGTAGGTGGACGGACTTTTGAAAGATAGTGCCTCTGGTGTTAGCGTTTGAGTTTTGCTCTATTCTTTCAAGAACGATGTTGAAGAAGTCACATGACAGCGCATCGCCTTGTCTAAATCCTTTTTTGACATCGAAGGTCTCGGTGAGTTCTTTACCGACCTTGATGGAGCAGCGTGCATTCTCCATTGTCATCCTGCACAGACGGACGAGTTTGGCAGGGATGCCAAAACTAGACATTGCTCTGTATAGCTCGTCTCTATAAATGCTGTCATAGGCGGCCTTAAAATCGATGAAAAGATGGTGGGTATCGATTTGGACTTCCTGGGGTTTTTCCAAGATCTGCCGCAGTGTGAATTTTTGGTCGATGGTAGACTTTCCTGGCCTGAAGCCACACTGATAGGGACCAATCAGGTTGTTGACGAAAGGCTTCAGGCGTTCACACAACACGGCAGATAGGATCTTGTAGGCGATGTTAAGAAGACTAATCCCTCTGTAGTTGGCGCAGTTCAGAGGGTCTCCTTTCTTGAGGATCGGGCAAACAATGCTGAGGTTCCATTCATCGGGCATACTTTACATACAAATAGAATTAGTTAACATTAAATAGGGTAAATATGTACCACAAGAAATTTAAATGAACTAATCACGATTGTCTAATATATAGATGTCAATTTGATGAAACAAAAGTTGGCTCCATCATCACTACAATGCCACTTCGTGTTATCCTTGAAAAATCTATCATAAACTACAGGCGAAGAAATATGCACGACAGAATCGCTTGAAAATTGAATATATTGTGCTTGGAATTGCAAGTGAAGGTCCCACAACTTAAGTTTTTGCGACTGTCATAGCCATATGGTCAAAATCAGAGTTAGTATTTCACAGGGGACTGTGTTTAAAGTATAGTTGAAGGTATTATTATCAGCATTATGTTGATCTTGTCAGAATAAGTATATACCTAACGAACATTTCTGCCCAAGCGCAGTATTGAACAGCTTAAACTTTATTGTCCGTGGTTTCCTTCGCTGTTTCATAGCGATAATAGCTCTTAGGTCTTAAGACCAGAAACCTGCGTTGTTTGGATCTTCTTCTCCTCCTTTCTTTTTCCATAATAGACTCCTGCCTAGCTGCCCTTGTTTTATGTTGCTCTGCTTAATAATGTGCAACTTCTATCATGTTTTGAAATTAGACACATTCATAGAGAACCAAAGGCCAAGACAGATTAACTTTCGAGGAACTAACTACGGTGCTTGCGGACATCGAAGCAATTTGGAATTCTCGTCCGATATGTGGCATGTCGAATGATCCCAGTGACGAGCAAGTTCTGACATCCCATTTTTTGATTGGCGGTCCTCAAAATGCGATTGTGGAACCAAGATGAAGGGATGGGGAGACGCTTAATACAAATAAAACAGCATTTCTGGACTTGATGGTGGAAGGAATATCTAGACATTCAACGAAGAACGAAATGGAAAACTTCATCGGACAATGTGAAAGTTGGTACCCTGGCGTTAATATCTGAAGACAACTCTTCTTCGAACCATTCATCGACTGGCGCCAATACCTATGGAGATTTAAGTAGTTTTTTTTTTAATTTATCTTTTTTTATATATGATTTTTTTTAGTTTATTAAAGTATCTCCTCACCACCGATAGTTCAAGGCGGGCAGAATGTTCATGCATAGTAAAATAAATAAATAGGCGGCGCAACAGGCGGTAGACACCCAAGGCCTAGCTTCTCGCAACCATTCGTTTTGTGTGAGTTTCTATTTTTAGAACGAATGGAAGGGACCTACAATTTTATGCCGAGTCCGAACGGCTAAATTGAGAAGCTTTTTCAGGACAGTCATACTCTCGGATGTTTGTCAGACGTTCGCGAGAGGTGGCGCAGTAGAAAAAACCTTAAGATGTAATTTGTGTTTTCCGGGGATCGAACCTGGGATCCCTCGCACAGTAGTCCAGCACACTAACCACTGCGCTACTGCGCCCACCATGCATTCATGCATAGTACCTGAAGATAAATTGAATTCTTAGAGTTTGTCATTTAAGAAATTATTTTTATTAATTTGCAATAATTTTAAATTTCACATCAAAATATTGTAATTGAACCCATTGGTTAAGATTGTGAATTATTTAACACACTATATAATGGAATCTGCAAAAAGCGAAGTAGCGTTCTGTATCTCCTTTGAACAGATTCTCTCATAAGAGATCGAGCAGCTACTTGGCGGTAAAGAACAAAGAAGTATGTATCCGCCTCTAAGACGAAAAGTTGAACGAGATTGTTGAATTTTAAACGATTGAATAAAAATTATAACGAAGTATGTGACAGTTCTTTTATTTCAAACTTGCAAATTTCCACAGTAAAGCATCCTAGTAATAATTATCGTCGAGACATCCTAAAAACTATTAGGAACAGGTACTTTCTTCTTGGTTGGCGTGTAGCCTGTGGTTATTTTTTCAATCGTTTTGATGGCATTTTACGATTAGTTTTGAGCGATTCGCAGAGCAATTCAATCTCTCAATATAGATAAACAAGATAAATGTCAGATTCAACGTTTACCTCTTCAGAATGTGAGCATATTATTATGTTTGTTGCATGCGCCTAGCCTCGATTGCACTTGGTTCATTTATACTTACTTACTTTTAGAGACCGCTTACAGTCCAAAGTGGACCGCGGCCTCAACAAACAAGGCCCTCCAGCCAGCTCAGTCCCTAGCTATAGCTGCCTCTAGTTACGCACGCCAAGTTGGTTGAGGTCACCCTACAATTGTGCGCGCCACCTAAGGTTGGATATTCCTCTGCTACGTTGTCCCACAGTCGTGGACTCAAAGACTCGTCGTGCTCGTGCGTTTCTGTCCATACGCTTCACGTGCTCCAGCCATATCAGCTGTTGTATCTTAAGCTTTTGGACCATGTCAACGTCGCAGTATAAGTATAGCCCATAAAGCTCGTCATTAAATCTTCTTTTCCACACTCCATCCATGTCCATGCTTCTGCAGCATACAGCAGGACCGGGATGATTAGGGTCAAATATATAATCTCTTTGGTCGTATGAGAAAGATGCCTTCTTACCCCGAAGAAACAGCGATTGGCAAGAGAGATTCTCTGTTTGATCTCTGCGCTGATGTCATTTTGTGAGGTGATAGTGGAGCCAAGGTATCAAATATCAATATCGTCAGCATATGCAAAGAGTTGAACAGACTTCTGAAAAATGTTACCTCTGATGGTTTGTGAGTTTCATCCAATTGCTTCAAGGATGATATTGGTTGATTTAGGTAGCCTTTTAACAATCACTATACAGAGCCAGGTTGGTGGATACAAATCAAGTGCTACTTATCACAGTTTTAAGAGCTACTCGTGCTCTGTACTCACCAACTAACCCGCTGAAGATTCATTTTGGCTTGCGATTCTATTACTAAAGTCCTCGACTATACAACTTAGACATCGTACTTTCCTCTTTGATAGGGTCTTCAGCCTCTTAGTTGGGCGAATGTGCACATAAGTAAGGACTATGTTCTAAAATGTATAGCTTTTATGCGAATCACTTCTAGGAGATCGCTCTTCAGTTTAAGGTTATCTAGCGGGTTTTGTTTCCTATCCTGATACCTGATTCATGAATATTCATAGAATTATATATGTCTTGTCTTGTATCTTGTTATAACAGAGTTAAGGTTTCGAGTTTCACCTGAGGTATAAACAGTGAGTGCGCACTCAAGATTCATACTCTATTATAGTCATATATCAATGATTTGTAAAAGCAAAGCTTATAAACAAATAAATAAATATCTATCTATATCAATGATTTACAACAAAACTAATTAATTTTCAACGGACTAATTTAAGTGATTGTTTAAATATTTATCTAAATTCTGGCAGTCAATTCTCTGCACAAAATCCTCTTAAGAAACAATTCCTACTAAATATTTCTATATGATATAAATGTAAATATAAAACTATGCTTTCAAATAATCATCTCAAAATTCTCTAACACAAACCTACATAATATTTGCTTACATCAGCTTAAATGCTATTTTCTTCATTATTCAAATTGAATATATCCTTATCCTCCCAATTCGAATATGACTATAACTTCAAATGAAAATGGGAAGATTGTAGACGGTACCCACCTGCAATCCAACAGATTTAATAAAATATACCAATCTTTATTATACTAATAGGTTTTTAATCCAATATGGCAAATGAATTTCTACAACATGCCAATGGTCTGTAAAATAAATTGTAAAACTGGCATCAGATAAAAAATTCATTAAGCTAGCCGAGTTTTAGGTAAAAAGAAATACAATGCACATTGTATTACTCTCCCTCCGGAAATTGTGTTCGATGGTTCTATTGGGCAAAAATAAATTGAATACGATTTCTTTGCTCGAGAGATGGGAATTTATTCTTGGTGCATCGAAAAAAAAATAAAAAAAAAAAAACAGCAAAAGTGAATAGGGAAAAACTGAATTACTAGGAAACCAAGTCCATTAAATGGATTTAAGTTTTGATCATTCCATTAGATTCATTGCTGAGGCAAATGCTTATCAGATTTATTGGAAAATATTTATAGGAAGGTATAGTCGAAGATGTAATTTTTAAATGCTAAAATTCCATGAAGTATAGATAAAGTGATTTTTTTTTTGGCAGAGCTCCATATTGAGAGTAACTTTCATTAAACGGTATTTTATAGATAGATATATAAATAAAAGTTATTTCGGACTGAAGTCTCTTTTTGTACTAAATAGGTATCTTAGCTTTAAGAACGATGATGTATGTTTTATGAGTAAGAATAGTACCAAAAACAAGTAAACAAGTAAAAAATCCTTCGATGGACCACTATAATAACCAAAGTTCGCTGATCACTTTTTGGAGCAATATTCAAGATCGATCACACGCTTTGTAATACAGTGGCCGGCATTTAGTATTTTGACAAAACTAAAGCTAATTCTGCTCATAATTTGAAGGTAATTTAAATTCCGTTGGTATGATATACAACTTTCCTTTACCCATTAAGTACCCATTGAGAATTTAGAAGTCTACTTTTTTTACTTTTTTCCTCGGTCCAAAAAAAAAATGTTTTGATGCAAAAAGTTTCTTCAAACAATTCTAATAGTGACTGCAAACAATTTTTTTTTTTTTTTTTTTTTTTTTTTCAAAAATCTCTTCGCTAATATTTTTTATAATTTTTTTGAATTGGATGATCTCAGAAAAATTTTGTATGAAAAGGAGGAAAAAGTGGCTAAAATAGTCATTTTTAGCAATTTTCAAAAAATCATAAACAATATTAGCGAAGAGATTTTTGAAAAATATTACTATTAGAATTGTTTGGAGAAACTTTTTGCATCAAAACATTTTTTTTGATACCTACCGAGGAAAAAAGTCAAAAAAGTAGGCATTCACAAAAATTCTAAATTCTAAAATTTTTAAATGGGAATTTTGTGTAGGTATCATTCAAACGGAATTTAAATGACGTTTCCATTGGTGCCAAAATTTACATGAAGTAAGTTTCAAATTATGAGCAGAATTAACTTTAGTTTTGTCAAAATACTTGTGCCGGCCATTATAGAGCTGTAACAACTTACTTTTAGGTTAGGTTAGGTTAGTGGGTTATTATGACAGGAGAAACCTGTACGTGCCATACTTAGATCAATGTAAATAAATCCGTTGCGATGAAATTATGAAAAACCTATGGATTGGTAAACCAACAAGGTTTATTTACAAATTTAAGTAAGTAGGTCATTAACTGACCTGTCTGATAGTTCTTCTAAATCCTCAGAGAAGTAACTACCAAGGATTTTATTTCTTATGTGGCAGAGCGTTGGGCAGTGACAAAGAAATTGTGGGTTGTCCTCATGCACCTCCTCATCACCGCATCCTCAGCACAGGTCATCTGTACTGATTTCCATTTACTTGGTACCTAGGTATGGTATTTCAGCATATTGCGTCTAGTGATAGTGCCCACAATCGTGAACAAAGATTTCTTGTTCAATTGTAAGATTCTCTAAGTTTTCTGTTTGTTATAGATTTGTTATAGATTCATTTGGGGTCTTATTTCATTATGAATCGTTATGAATCGTTATGAAATAAGACCCCAAATGAATCTATAACAAATCACAATGCATTATTATTTTTGAAAATAAAGAATAAATAAAAAAAAACGTTGGAGTTTTCATAAAAATGTACCTACCCTAATTTTAGGGCTTTATTTCATTTTTACTTTTGGGGCCTTATTTTGCGGAGCCATTTAATAGCGATTGACTAACAATTTAACAATTTTAATTTATCAACTTGATTTCGATTTTAAAAATGAATTTAAATGAAAGAAGTTTTGATAAACTTGAACTTAAATAAATTCTCATAGTTTTTATTTATAGGAATGAATGAAAAAAACAGTGGTACGTTTTTGTTACCGACAAGAGTAAAGCCTGCGCACATTTTATTTATTTTTTATCTTTTCATCAAAAATAGTGGCTCAGTCGTCAGTCCCAGGTTCAATCCCTGGCAAAACAGAAATTAAATCTTAAGTTTTTTTTCACTGCGCCACCTCTCGCGAACGTAAGACAAACATCCGAGAGTTATAAGTGTCCTCGAAAAGCTTCTCAATTCAGCCCTTCGGAATCGGCATAAAACTGTAGGTCTCTTCCATTCGACCCAAAAAATAAAATAAAACACTCACACAAGCAAATGGTTGTGGGAAGCTAAGCCTATATAGGGTGCCTATACTGACCTGTTGCGCCAACTATATATTTATTTATTTTTACTGCAGTTATTTAAATTCTACTTGATTAAGGACCACTTGCTATAGTGTGACCGCAACCCTCAATATAAAAAATCATTTGATATTAAATTCAAAAAGAGCTATGAAAACCCTCCGACTAAAAGCATCACATCCTTTTCTCAACACAAAGTAACGCAGTAGACAACGCTTAGAAAAAAAAATTAGGTATGCCATCATTTACTTTTAATATTTCAATCCAGATCCTTGTCAAAAAGTATATAAGATGAAAGGATATCCATGCTCTTTCGCGTCTGTAAGTGACATTCATGTGGGAAGGAATATCCGTCTAAAAGGCTTGCAGAATATCAAAGGTGGCTCAAAATAAATAAAAAGGGAATACGTTAGGTACCTGTATTTTCTTTGGATATCATGGATATGGAGTCCGGAAGTCGGATGTGCATATCCAATTCAATTTAAATGTAGAGATTGACTTTGCTTTTATATACGACACTTTGGTAGTCATCCTTATCACACTCCTTTCATTCGTGAGAAATACACTCTGAAAATGGAAATAAAAAAATTGTACCTATACACAATTATCATCTAATAGTAGTTCTTCCTTTTCAATGCAATTAGTATAGTAAAGTCTTTGACTGGTATGCTATCAAATCTTTGAAGCATAGCAAATTTAATTGCACTGGCTTTGAAATTGTAAAAAGAATTATTTGTAAAATAAAAAAAGAGCTGCGATTGCAACATGCATTTGCATTCATTAACCGAAACTGTCTTTTATACTGTGCACAAAAAAAAAATCGGTGTCATTATGGTGCATCGTTGCATTCTAACGGGACATCGATCAATATAAAAAGTTGACACTAAAAATGTATCAACGATTAACGATCCACATTAATTACTTCAAAGTGAATTTGTTGGTTTTTTTTTACTACCTCTTGTCCTTCCATCTGCTTTTGGATATTTCAATTATAATGATTGTCACGAGGCAGGTTAAAACGTTTGTTCTGACAAAATCCTCAGAGCATTCATTAATGGGAAAATAATTAATAAAAAAAGGCTTAATTACCTGATTTATGTAACTGTCACGATGGTTTTAATTGATTAAGAAATAACAAAGCTCATCAATGGTTATCAAATTGACTTTTTATTTAGTCAGAGAACATATTCCGATTCAGCAACTGGGTCCCTTTATATCAACCAAACAGCTTATCCTGCATTAGATGGAAACAGTTCAAATCAAAAGCACATTCGTGATGTATTTCTGGTTGATAAATAGCCATTGCTTCCAAGAAGGCACATAATTATGTTCCCAGAACCCAGAGCCATGTGTGGCTGGTGAGCATGTTGCACATCAAAAGGTATAGACCCGATAGTACAGTATAGAGCATGCCATAAATATGCGGTCATACTGTTCTACATTACCAGGATAATCTTCTGTGAATGGTCTTGGCCCCGGGAGCTATTCATCGTATATGAACTGGGGCAGCTCCTTTCAACCTCTCATCCTCTCCCTCTCTCTCTCTCTCTTTAGCCTTTCAATGCTTCACAGTATTAATTCTAATTTGTCTGTTTACATTATTATTTGCAGACGTCCAATAAATATCCCCATTGAATCAATTAGTTCAAAATAATGTAGATGCATACACATACATACGTATGCATCTATAATGCAAAGTACCAGCAGTTTGTTGGTATAAATAGAGTGTGGATTCTGGTATGGTTCGAAATGGTTACCGGAAGTGGTTTGTGATGTTCTAACCAAATGGAATCAGTTTAATTGTGGTACAATAGAAACGTAATTTTAAGCAGATAAGCTGGTTTTGGTGTTTTTTGTTGAGGGGGGACACATTATGCGTTTTGGTTAATTCTGAATGGATTCTTTTATTTTAAAATCCTTTCTATTCTGTACCCTCAATTATGGGATGGACCAACAATAGTGATCTTCAAATTATTTAAACGAAAATAATTTGATTGCGAAATTATTTTTATTTACATAATGTGCTTAATGCTCAAGGGTTTGACTTGACTTTTTAGATACTTAACGCACATCACGATTTCATAACTATACAAATTTGTAAAGGTATTTTTAATAGCCGACGTGTCCGGCCGCGATAATCGATGATGATCAGTCTGTGGATCCAAAGCTGTGTTATCTCTCAGATGGCTTTGCAGGCTATTATAATATTATAGATGTTTGATTTTATTTTTATTTTCTTCTTATAGTAACAATACAATAACATAGATATCTACTCATCATTATCAGCCGCCTCCATGAAATTAGGCTCCTATGAAAAATGGACGAAAATAAAGTGAAAAGGCCCATTCTATTTATGCAAAAAGGACCCAAACAAATAAAAAATTGCCTTAAAATAATGATTGGCAAACAACAAGAAAAATTAATATGAAATTTGACGGTATTTTCATTGTTTTCTGCATTTTTTTTTTGGCCGTTTTTGCTTTTTATTGGGGTAATTTTTCATACAATGGAAATTGTTTGAAAATCATTTGGGCCATTTTTCATTTTCTTATTTTGGTATCAAAACAAAAATCTAATAGAAGAAATACGAATTAGCTATACCTTTCTTACAAGGGCATGGCGTTACAGGTTTCAAGGAGTAAATAACTTACTGACAATTGAATTTTTGAGTGCACATCGTTCAGTTTAGTGACGAAAGTGCGCGCAAATACTTAACTTGTATTTTCTTATATTTTGGTAAGCTTAAAACCAGTTCAGATTTGGAAATGGCTTTTAATTTATGCTTTAGAAAAGCCAGTTTAGTTTTTGAAATAACTTTTAATTCTAGTTTTAAACATTTTTAGAAAATCCCAGCCATCTTAGGCGACTGATGTGTGCTGGTTTTTGAAATAACTTTTAATAATTTAATATTCGCAAGAATTTTTATATTTTATTTTCTCAAATTTTCTAAAGCTAAAATTTAAGCATATTTTTCGCGTTTTTCATTGAGTTTGGGACCATTTTTCATTCTTTTGGATTAATTTTTAATTTTTTTGGGGTGATATTTCTTAAAAAGGCCTTAATATTTAGAATCATTTTTGAATTGGGGAATCTTTACACAAAAAGAATTAAAATTGGGCCCAAATTATTAATGAATAAAAGCACCAAAAATGAAAAATCACCCCAATCCTACCACAAAACGTTGTTGTTGCTTACTACATAATTTGTTTGGGCCATTTTTCATTGGGGCCTAATTTCATGGAGCGTTATCAGCCATCTGCGTATTGCTTCAAAAAATTGCCGTTGTTGATTACGTACATGCACAATTGCACACGTATCAAAAGCTTTTCATTCGTTCCACTCCAACAGAGAAACGATACACAGTGTGATAATCACCCTTATTCCCGTTGGCGTTTGTAGTATACGACTCATGTCTCGTGTCGTGTCGTATAAATGGTATTCCGATTTTTTTTTTCTAACTTTTGTAAACGATTTTATTTCTTTTTCTTTCTCAAAAACACTAATTTTCATGAAAATGATTAGGTAACAAACAAAACGTGATTGCAAGTGTACACACGGGCTTAATGCAAAAAAGTACGCACTAAGCCATCGTGTCCAAGTAATTGACATTCACTTCAAAACTGTGTATAAGTTACCATATAAACTAATTCCAATGTTTAACCAAAATCAATTTCAATTATCCAACTCATATTGAAGTTGGCTTAAAAATCAATAGATACATTCCAAAGGCCTCAATATTTAGTCAAGCATATAGACAACTTTTGCTCCTATTACAGAAGCCGCTCAAAATTAATTATAACCAATAATTTATGTTGCAGGTGAAGAAAGTTTCCAAGTAAATAATGATGGTTATAAATTGTGTGCAAAGTATCTTATTACCTTCCAAGGACTTCGCATATGTGCAAACGATTTCTCTTAGAAGCGAAAGCATCCAAGTATTATGCAACTAACGTAAGTAACGATGGTGATGAGTCTACAAAAGGAAGGAGTTCAATTGACTCTCATTTTAGTGACACAAATTTAGGAAGCAATTAAGTTGGCTATAAATTTTGACAGAGAGGGTAGTCAGAATGAATAATAATAGAAGTTGGTATAGTCCGTCCCAAAGCAAAAGAAAGATCCCAACATGCGCAGTAGCACTTTATTTAAGGGAAATTTTTCCCTTAAGGTATTTTTGATCGCATGAAATTGTTAATGCTTTTCTCTACTTTATCACAAAGTATACCGAAAATTCCATTTCAACCCTTTTCAACACATAGTGGGTTTCACGCTGTTATAATAAAGTTACTCAGGACTCTGGCTGTCACATAGCTATTTGAAAAGTGCAACACCCAGCAAATTTCCCTCTTCTCTGGGGTGGGTAAATGTGTATCTTGTGCACATGCCAAAGACGCTGCTGTGTGGACAATCAGTCATGGCTCGATCGTCGATCGATCGAGATATCTTCGGAAGCAGGGGTATATTTGTTGTTTGAAATGCGCACATATTTTTTTTAGCTGTAGTTCTGGTAGGATAAGTTGTTTTGTTGTCGCTAAGAGAATAAAATCCCTAATGTGAAGAGACCTGCGCAAGAAATTTTCACTTGAGTTGGGACGGGCTATAGGTGGTGATATTGGCATTACCCAAGGGTAAGAATTGGTTGTTAGGTACTTTTTTTTAATGAAATTATGGTTAGTGTTCGACTTTGAACTCAAAAAGATCGTGTTGCTACCGGTTTTAATTTAAGTGAAAATTGCTGTAAATATTTGCGGAAATAAAAATACTGCCTTTTTGAAACGTTATAAAATGATTGATTTATTGGTTAGAACTGCACTAGGTTATATACAACATTTTTATAGATTGACTTTTTACTGAACAGCTTCTCAATTTAGCCATTCGGACTCGGCATAAAATTGCCAGTCCCTTCCATTTGTCCCAAAAAATGAAAACTCACCAAACTAATGGTTGTGCAAAGTTAGGATAAAGGATCAAGAATATACAGAGCTGTTGCCCCAACCTATTTATTTATTTAATGGAGTCATAAATATATTTTCACCATTAGAATACATCTTCGTATGTATAGCTAGTTTTAACTGCATTATTGAGCCAAATGAAATCGGAAAACATTTCCCTGTATATAACCAAATTCAATATGAATAGGCTGAGCAGATCTTAGTCCCGAGTGCATATTTAAACGAGTATACGTGTAAACACGAACGGAATACGTTTATGTTGAGAGGTGAAACCATCCTTGGCTGGTTGACTCGAATAGCATAATCTGCTGGTCAGAATCGAATAGTTACGTGCTATGCGATGCCCAGAGTGCATTGTAGTAACTTAATTAATATGGAGTACATAACCTATGCATGATTGTTCCTATAATTGAATCTTAATGAATATAGCTGTCGAGTGTCCTATTGAAGGTGTTGAGTTTTGAGTACGCTGCGTGACTGTTCACTTCGAAGAGGGTGCTGAAAATGCATTAAATTAATTTCAGTTCTTAATAGCTATATATACAGGGCAAACGGATTAGTAAAGTTATTCTGAAGGTTGGTAATTCATTGAAGTATAATTCCTTCAATTTGCCGATACTACCTCGTAGATACTATAAATGTAGTGACAAGAAATATTTGTCTCTTTGCAATTTTAAGCAATTTTTCGTTTAATTGTAGGTAGTTGTATAGCTGATTGATTTTCTTCCACTCTTCAATTGATTGTCATGGGCAGTGTTGATAGGTTAGGTTAGGTGAAAAAGGGGTATGAGAGACAGGTCTCATACGACACTAGGCACCATAAGGGCTCATCGCGATCCCTAAGAGGAACCAATTGCAGTGACCTACAATGGAAAAATACCTAAACACTTGCTCTTGAGAAAGCCCCAATTTCCCTGCAAAAACCAAGTAGTCCCTTATAGTTGGTATTGTATATCTCCTCTTAATGTTGGAAGAAGTACCTGCTCCGAAATTTCGTTCTACTGTGACTTATTATCTCACTTTCACACAGTAGGTATATGTGTTATGTCCTCTTCGGCGTGCAGGTCATTGCAGAATCTGCAAGTGTCCGAGTCTGCCAGCCTGAACCTTTTCGCATATTTTCTGAGAAGAAAGTGCCCTGATAATATACCGATGAATGTTCTGAACTGTTCCCTGCCTAGTTTGAGGATTTCCCTAGATATTTTACGGTTGTATTACGGCCAAAGTGCCTTGGATACTGCGTGACCGGTGAGGCCCGCCCGCCTACGTCCGGCTTCCTTAGTTATTTTATTCCTTATATCCACATCTCCTCCATCTAACAATTCCCCGCCTCTTCTCGAGAGTTCATCAGCTTGGTCATTTCCAGCTATACCGCAGTGTTGGTACCCAGCACAGTCTCACTCGGTTCTGACTGCCTTAAGCATTGTGCGACAGATCCTGACTAATTCAGAATTGATGTTTGTAGATTCCAGTGCCTTGAGTACGGCCTGGCTACCGATGTGGATGGCTATATGGCTTCCAGATATAGATCTCAACCGCATTAGCTCTGCCGCTTTCAGAACAGCAGGACTTCTGATTGGAGGACACTGCTTCTACTTGTATCCGGTAGTCGTAGGTATAGACAGTTTTAGGTCTGGATCTACGGAGTAGATTCCAGTTCCAGTACCTTCCGCTGTTTTTGAGCCGTTTGTGTAGACTGCTATTTCGCAATGTTTAATTACTTTATCCCTTTGCCATTCATATCTTTACACACTCGTACGGGGTGTCGAAGTCGACCTGAGGGTGAATTTCATCAGTTTGTAGCACCTGTACGCCCGGGAGTAGCTGCGCTAAGGATGTAAGCCATAGCGCAGTGCTTCCCGCAAGTTGCTTAATATGTAGGTCTAAGCAGTTAGAATATCCCGTGTGTTCGATTTCCCATTCATATAAAAAAGCCGAAGGATATTCAAAAACATCTTCTATATTATCTACTCGTACAGCACTTGAAGGAATAGTACGTTTACTACTTGTCGATTCCTTAAAAAGACGTTATTGTATGCAGAAATTCCCTACCTCGCATGACGCATCCCCAACCATCCAACAAATTGTTTTAACGCCGCCTATTGGAAGCGGATCTTACTGACTTTATATGATTATTTTTTTTTTCCAACCTCACTTTTTCATTAAATAAAAACTCAGTTACCTGCTGGACCATCGACCTCATTAAAATAAAAAAAACCCTTAGATAGGTATATTACATTTTAAACATAATATCCTTTCCATCTCCAAAAGAAACTGATTAATCTTTTGTTCTTGTGGTTTAATATAAAAAAAAATTCCAGGTGCACAGTAATCGGTTATTTTGCTTCTTTTCCAACCACGAGGATAAAAATCCATTCATAAAAGTCCTTTCACCATTTTGTCGTCAGTTTTTTTAAAGTTTTTTGTTGGTTCCTCAACGTGTATAATGATAATCTGCAGTCTCATTTGATGCTGCAGTGGAAGCTTAATATCATTTGTCAGTAGTCTTTCATCAAATGGTCCAGCAGACGGTGAACGTAAATGACGCCCAAATGAACGCTTATTGCGGTAACAGCTTGTCACAAAGTGTTCCACCCTTGCTATGAACCACTGGTATATAAGATGAGTCTTTGCCACTTCATTTAATTTCCTGCTTCGCGTAGTAAGAACGATGTGCACTTAATGATGGTCATTCAAGGTATAAAGCAATAAAATAAAAGTGCAGAGGAAAAAATTCTCTAAGCAGCTTGTTGGTTATGGAAGACTTTTAATGAAGCGATGATGTGCTTAGCTTTTCGAATTTTTGGTTTGCGTTTATTTGACAGTGGATATGTTTTTGATTTTTTTTTTTTAAGTTTGGTCAAGACACAAGCGGTAGGTAAAATCTATTCTCTATTATAACTTATCTCGATTTCGGTTGGTCACCCAGAACCGTCCGGAAGAACTCTCCGCGATTCTGAATTCAAATCCAGAAACAAATTTCTCTTCTTTTCAGGAGAAGAGCTGTCAGTTGAGTGCCAATCGAACGATTTCGGAAGCGTTCGGATTGCTTCCGGACGGTTATGGACGATCTATCGAAAACGACATTAGAGTAACTTGAGAAAAAAAAATCGTATATACTTTTGACCTTGAATAGAAAATGTACCTATCCACTAGATAAGAGGATAAAGAAAACACCGCTAGATGAAGCTAAGTGTGTGCTGATCTAAGCTATTGTCCATTGTCACAGTCTGCAGTCTACATCCAAAATTAGTCAAAACGTTCATAATGTTAAAACGACGTTAGGGTTAAGTGATATTTGCGGCAGGCATTTTAGAGATTTAAAAATAAATAAAATAAACAACAGGCGTGTAGACACCCTTGGCCTAGCTTCTCACAACCATTCGTTTGTGTGAGTTTTATTTTTGGGACGAATGGCAGGGACGTACAATTTTATGCGGAGTCCGAACGGCTCAATTGAAAAGTTTTTTCAGGACACTTATACTCTTGGATGTTTGTCAGACGTTCACGAGAGGTAGCGCTGTAGAAAAAAACCTTTAGATTTAATTTGTGTTTTTCCGGAGATCGTACCTGGGACCATTCGCACAGTAGTCCAGTACACTAACCATTGCGCCACTGCGCCCTATCCTAGAGATTTGTGGACTTTAATATACATCCTTGTATCAGCTAAGACTGAAAGTAAATCACACTCATGTACCTGCAGTAGGTATGCTAGTAACATTAGAGGTAACCTCATTGACCTTGAAGATCGAATTGGCTCATTATTTATAGTCATCTTTACCATTAATGTTCGTCCAATTACCAAGATATTCACCCAAAGACAATACACTTCTGTATTTGTTAATTTTGGCAAAATTATAGCGAGAAAAATCCATGTACTCCGAGAAATTCAATGTTTTTGTGCGGTTTATAGGCAACATCGGACCGTATACTTTTTTAAAAATTAAGAAAATCGTCATGACCCGTGAAGAGTCTCTGCCTTAGACACTGCAGCCTTCCATCCTCTACGATCCTACACTCTGGCATCCGCGATGGCTTGGTCTTTGAAACGGAGGTTTGATATTCCTTATGTTCTCGAACCTGGGGGCTTGGATTCGAAGATCATCTAAGCTGGAGAATTATTGTCCATTCGGTTGATATGTCGAGCAAATGCAGTCGACGTTTTTTGTCTTATTGGACTACATCCACATCTTGAGGTACTAATAGAGTTCGGGGTTGTATCTTCAAATCCATTCGCCCTCCACAGGACCAAAAATCCGCCGAAGTATTTTTCTTTCAAAGGAGCCCAGTATCAGCTCTCCCTTTCATCCATACATTTCGTCCTTAGAGTTATGGTTATGCGTTTTGATTATTTTGCCAAACTGAAGTAGTAGGGTAATTCTTCGCGAGATCTGTGTCATTTGTGATGTTCATGTTTACTCCGAGGTAGGCGAACTCCTTAACTATCTCGAAATTTGTGCTATCAATAATGACGTTTTATTCTATGCGGTGGACCTGGACAGGTGCTTGTTTATTTGTTGATATTTGTTGATAGCATGTACTTAGTCTTGTCCTCATTTACTTCAAGGTCGACAGATTTACATCTCAGAACCAAAAGGCAAACCAATTTCTAATGGTCGCTGTTTTAAATATATGTACTGTCTTATTTGGTGTTTTTGAAATCTTAAAGGATTTCGAAGATTTAAGTACCTACCTACATCAGTTTTGAAATTGTACATACAAATTTCAATTTTCCAACCTAATTTAGAGGCACCTACTTTTCTGCCTCCAACCAACAACATTTGAAAGTAGTCATTTGCTGCATCCAGAGGTTCAAATTATTCTTCAATAAAAAGACTCAAACAATGTCTTAAAGCATGTAATCCCTAGCACAACTTAACCAAATGTCATCATAAGGAGTAAGTCCAGGAAAATTCGATTGATGAGTTTCCGACATTAGTTTCAGGAACTTCCACTTCACTTAAGACACCGTCCAAGAATTGCTAGCAATCCCAAAGAAAAGGCCAAACTTATTCGTTTGTTGGCTCATTTCCTAATAAGATGTGCATATGGCAATAGCTCCTGACTATAGCGCTCATGTATGCCATTCAAGCGTGAAGCCTTCGAAAAACAAAACGAAACCAATTCATATAAAAGTATGTATAGGTATGCCACAAAGTTCAATCAAGTGGAATTTGCAACAACAACAGGAAAGTAATGAAACGAACCATTCCTAGTTTCCTTGAAACAAGTTTCTCTCGTCCGGTGTCCTCAGGGGAAAAAAGGGTCCAACAAGAATAAATCAACTTAATTTGCCAAGGCAATTCTGATGAGAAATAAAAGCAACTCGCTGATATAATTAAGAGAAATGTGTAGCACAATGAGCATGTGAAAGAGTTAATTGAAGTGATGTGGTCTCCTGGAGGACTATGTGCAAATGACTTGAGTATATAACCATCCATTTGGCGTAATAAGGAGAAATCACTGCTAATTGCTAGAGGAAGGTGCTGTTTGTCAGTGTAAAGATATAAATAGTCACTCCTCTTTGTGGCTATCATTTATCACAAGTACACGTGTCATTACCATGTAATCATTAACCCAGTCATTCAAACAACGAAGCACACAATTATGATGTACAATAGCGTTTGGAAGTTGGCATTCACCAGATATAAATTTGGTTAAGCTATGAGTACGAGTACCTATATCATGGAAAGTCGCCAAAAAAAAAAATGATTTTATTGAAATGTTATCATCAGGATCAACATATCTGGCGGAGAAGAAGCTCATGAATGCATTTCAAATGCAAATTTTGTACTTGAATACTGTTTCTCTTTATTTCCGTTAAATCATTTGCTCCCGCAGAACGGGCAATTGTTATTCATCAGATAACGTACTTATTCTTTACGAGGACTTTCCACGAAGATGCTAATTTAACAAGGTTTGAAGAATGTTATAATGAGAAGCGTCTTCATCGATTAAGTACAGTATCCTGGTTAGCGCTAAATTTTAGCGACGGCATAACAGCAGAATTGTGATGAAAAATAAATGCTAAATTGTTGGTATGTATACAACTTTTATGCAAAAGGTGAAACGTCGCTCATTTCGCACACAATGATAAATATTTTAATATGCATGTCATATCCATATCTGTGAGAGAAATGCATTTTATTTATTGCACCAGCCATGCCCCAAGGAAGAGGTTAAATTAATTAATTACTCAGTAGTATAGTAACACCAACTTTTCAGGTGTAATATTTGCATAATTTATTACAGTTTTAGCGTAACTACAAATATGAACGTGTACTAATGATTTATTTGCATGCACATACCTACAAGCTGAATGTGAACCTAGCTGTGTATAATCCATTTTTGACTTTGATGGAATTGCAGAATTAATTTCGAGTTCAAATTTACTCACATCATGTTGACATTTATTTATATCGAGAGTTTGTTTCTCTGAACTTGTGTAATTATTCTAAAGTGAAGTAGATTTAATCTAAGGAGTAGGTTGAGGTATACTCGTACTATTTGCCATAATGTACAATACATCTTTGCACTCTATTTACAGAGCTTAACTTGATTTCGGAAAATACAAGACTGCATAGTGAATAGTTTTGTTGGCCTATAATCGCATCCCCATTATCTATTGGGCTTTTTGATTTTTTATTTTCTCCTGTTAAGAGCAATTTATTATTTGTGTTAAAAAATCTTTCGATTGAGAAACTGAAGCAATTAGGTCTAGCAACTTTAACCTCGAGACATTTTCCTAAAATTTGGCGTCATGTAAAAATACGCCGCGATCATTGTGTATCGTCAGCATGTACGCTGTATTAATCCCTTATAATGTTGCCGAAAGTTCTTCTGCAATTATTACCCATTGTCTTGTCATATATTCAAATAGGGATTGACAAGTATTTCATTTAGCTGTCATGCCGTATCAAACCAAAAGAAAACGAGTGGTACGATTTGAGCTGTAAAGAGGCTATTAGATTAAGGCAGTTGAGTTTTCGGTCTTACAAAGCCAACCAGTCTGAGGAAAACCAAAAGTAGTTTAAACAACCCAGATATAACTGCAATGCCCTCATAAAGCGTGTCAAATTCTCATATGACCAAATGTTGAGGCAAAAAATACTACAATGGGTAGTAAAAAGTTTTGGTCAATCATCGATGGCGGAAGTGAAATTTCGGCCTCGAATAATTCAACGCATCCTTAAAGAATTAGATTGCAGTAAGGCAACGGGACCCGATGGAATCCCGGCTATAGTACTCAAGAGCTGTGCACCAGAACTTGCACCTGTACTTTGTAAGCTGTTTAGCATGTCGTACTCACAGAAGACGTTTCCTTCTTGCTGGAAGACCGCTCGGATTCAACCTATTCCAAAGAAAGGGAGGAAATGTCTGCCACAAAACTATCGTCCACTAGCGCCCCAGGACTGACGTGTTGTAACTTAACACAAAAAAACAAAAGTACATATTTTTAACCTTTTTGTTTCGATATTTTATTTATTATTTATTTCATAGTTAATACAAAAAAACTTTATTTATTTTATTTCACATTTTCAAAATACTTTTTATTAAACTTTAATATCTTACAATATATAGTGAACTTTTATTAAACTTTTAACTTTAAGACTTTAGAATAATATTTTATTCTTCGATGGCCAAACTTTAACTGATCATATACCAACAGTCTTGGCTCATATTTATACTTGCTTCACAAAGCCGAGAACAGCAAAACAAAGTAAAAAATATATATGAATTAATATATAGTATTAACACACAATAGCCCAACAACAGAAAATAGACAAATTGTTGTAAACAACATTATGCTAGTTGCTTACTGTTATACAGCTGCAGGCAGTGCATGCATTTTGGTAAACATGTTTACTTCATTGGTATAATAGTTCGGTTATTCGGCTGAACTTGTGCCTAGATTTGGTAAACATGTTTACTACTTTGTTCTAATGGTTCGGTTATTCGGCCATGACTTTTGTTAGGCAGCTGCAAGCTGAGCTTGGATTTGGTAAACATGTTTACCACATTTGTTTAGTTCTGTTATACAGCTGCACTTGCTGATTTGCAGGTGCAGGCTGTGTGCAAATTTGGTAAACATGTTTACTTGCTATCCAATAACTCTGCTATCACGCGGCTTGCTCATGTTTCATAGCATTCATATTTTATGGGTGTATAGGGAACATGTAACTCAGGGCGTTATGACATGTACCCTACTATAAGGCGTTCATTAGCCCCAAACTTGTGTACAATTCCCATATCTGGTCTGGTGCGCCGAAAACCATATTGCACCTACTGGTAGGGTGTCCATATTCCTCAAACGAAAAAAGAGGACATCATTTACAACCAACAAACACCACCCCCCCCCCCCCCTGCCGTACGGTTTTCGTTAGATAAAAAATATTGTTAGAGCTGGAAACACTTGTAAAACTGCATTAATAGTAGGGTAAAATGAGAACTACCTAATAGGTAGTGCAATGCCGGAGTAAGTCCTTAAATTCCAATTCCATCGCAATACAACAATTTTTTAAACCTTCAGTTCTTGCTGTATAGTGTAAGTCATGGGTTCCCAATTTTGTTCTTACTTCGACTTCCTAGAGAGGTTGAAATATTTTTGCGACGCCCTTCTAAAAGCACAGATATATGTGAAGCTGATCTTACTGAAGATTCACTAAATGGTTTTTCAATAAGGACGGTTCGACGTTGAAATATTGTCGTCTCATATTTATGGCAATTTTGCTTGTTCACATACCCACATTCATCTAAAAATGTGCCTCGTTGCTAAAGATGATTTTTTGGCCAAAATTGAGGTCCTCTTCCAAACGAAGACGAGTGCCAGCAAGTCTTACTGGAAATGCGGGAAACACAAACGCGCTTAATCTTTGCCTATTGGATTGACCCAGGGCGTCGCGACGCACGTTAGGGAACCCCTGGTGTAGGTACCTATATAGTATAGAAAAAAAGAATACCTACATATTTTTTTACAATAATTTCAGTATCAATTGAAAATGATTAAAATCCGTTTTTGGCTGTGTTTGATATGATATGGACAGGACAATCAATTCCAATTAAGTCTTTTCCGATAGGTACTGGACTTAAGTTTATAAAAAACGTTGTTCAAGCCTGCTCTTTTTACACTTTTTACATTCTTTATATTGAAATTGAAGCAGTGTTGGGACTTGAGGGTAGGCAAAAGGTGGTATATTGGGTAACCAAAAAGTGGTAGATTTTTAAAACATACCATAAATGCTGCTATCATGATTCAATTACTATAGATTACGCATTGCGCATGTTCTCCATTTTGAACGTGACGTCATTTGAGCGTAGAATTTGTGTAGTTCGTTCGGTTTGGATTGATTTTAGTAGTCGATTGCCTTAATTGCTCCAAATAATATTAAAAAAAAAAAAATTAAATATCAACATTTTTATTGAAATGGGTATTTGCGCTGGGTTTGAGTGTAACACCAATACAGAAAAAAAACATTGGGCACCAGCTTTCATAGCTTCTCAAAGGAAAAGACTGTGTTTAAACAATGGGTACTCTTATGTAGAACAAAACATGTACTAAACCCAAAAATTTGCAACAGTTTGTAATCTGCATTTCCTAAAAGAGGAAATGCGGTCAATGTCCATGACTTAAAACTGTTTAGCATACAAAATGAAAAAAAATATCATCTTGTTTCGTTTTCATAATGAGGCTGATACGCTTTTTGAATCATAACAAAACTTTACAAAAATATTTATCGCATCATTACTAATAAAACAAATTAAACATTTTCAGTAAATCCATTTATAATTAACACAAAACAAATGAAAACAAAACTACACTGGCAAATACTCTCACCATTATCTCTCCCTGTCAAAATGAATTCTGCGCTCAAATGACGTAGGTGCGCAGAACGAAAAAAACTGAACATCACCATTGCGCTATCTGTAGTATTTGTATCATGTGCTGCTATCATGCTATCATTGCCAAAAATATGATGAATACCTAATCTTTTGCAAACATTCAGAACAAATTTTCTTGAGCTCTATAAACGTCACCTCACAAAGCATCACCGATTTTTTTTTCCAAAGTTCAGCACCAGTATACCAATTTTCCAGTGCACAAAAATTTAAAAGTGTTCAACCATCACTCGGTTTCTATTATGTGGATGATGGAAAATAAGTCTTATAATGCGTGGGTATTTGTTATTATATGCGTTATTGTTCCATTTTTTCCCCATCTGAAAAAGTGGTAGATTTGGGTGGTAGAATTTTGGGTTGAGCAAAAAGTGGTAGAAATACCACTTAAGTGGTAGAAGTCCCATCACTGAATTGAAGGTATTAAAAAAGAGAACAAAAAGAGGACACAATAAATAAAGAGGACAAAAAAAGATCCAAGCGAATAAAGAAAGTGTAAAATAGATCGCGGACAAAAAAGAGGACATGTTCTCTTAAAAAGAGATGTTCTGGAAACCGTACCTACTGGATAGGATCCAAAATAGTGCGTTGAAACTAATCAGAGATACGAATATCGCGAATTCTATTCATTTGCTTGAACATCGAAGAAACGTTACGTGTATCACACTGCTTTATCGTTTTTTTTTTAACAAACAATGCAGAAATGAAATTGCCAGCTGCATTCCGCCTCTTCAGCAATTCAACCGCAATACTCGCCATGCTAGGAATGTTCATCAGTTTACCATTCAGCCTATTTTCGGTCCTACTATGAAATATAGAGATTCATTCATAAGCCGTACAGTCCGAATGTGGAATGCTTTACCAAACTCTGTTTTTCCTCCTTGTTACAATTTACAGATATTTAAAACCAATGTGCATCGGTATATGCTACTTTATATATGCTCATTTCCTTAACGCCCGCGCTGTGTAGTTCATTATAAAAAAAAAAAGTTTGAACTCCTGCTTTGGGAGAATTGGAGTGGAGATGCGCTTACCCGGCTTGGACTTCAAAATGAAATATTATTGTTGTTAGAATAAGATGAAAGACTTGTAGAAATACTTTTAAACGAAGTATCAGTCAGAGTAAGTTAAAGATGTACTCAGTCACAATTGAAAGATGATTGCACCAACTTAGAAGCGAGTACATTTTTGTCCCTTTATGAAGGATCTACAATGTTTCCCATTACATCTTCTTTAGAATGCATTAGTACTATCCAAAAATGATGTTGTAATTTATTGTACAAAATAAAATCCAATACAGTTCCCTAATCCTTTTAGCCTCCACCTCAGTTCCCTGGAGATAATCACTAACAAATTTGTTTATATAATTTTTCAATTCAATGTTATCTAACATATTCGTATCCTAAATTTATTGCAAATAACTTAAGGCAATAATAAAACATTCATTATCTGAAACGCGAGTACATAAAATCTTAAATAAAAATTAACATACAATTCCCATACTGACCAATGACCCTTGTCCTTTCTTTATTCGAATTGGGTATGGTCCCTTTTCCAGACTCCCATCGGATTCGATTCCTTTTTTCGATTTCTATTGTATTGAGACTCGTTGGCGTGTTTGTAAAGTAAACACCATTACTATAGTGGATAAAATGTTGAAGATATAGCCGATTTATAAGCGTGCGACTTAGAAGCCATTTAACATACAGATTGTTATCTGGGATCGTGTCGTCCATGCAAATTGTTTGTAATATCGTTCTAGTTATAATCAAAATTGTACCCTTGGGATGCAAAAAAAAAAAAGAAAATGGTAAATAGAACGAAAGGGATCGATTTAAGGTGTTTATACTAATTTTGTATTTTCTTCTTATGATAAAAGGAATAACAAATCGCCAGAAGGACTATAACAAATACTGTATTTGTATTTGTTCAGCCATGGCATGGCACAAAGCATGCTGGAAAAATGTCGTTATCCTGAAAAATTTAATTAAATAACCACCCATGACTGAGTTGCACTCTATTCTTAATGGTTTCAATAAAGAAAACGTTTTACCGACACTGAAGTTGATTTATAATTTTATATCTCAACGGAGAAAGTGTCGTTTTGCGGTGGTGAGGTGAGCAGGTGGCCTGTACTATGCTTACGCATTATACGACACATAAATATCACAATGAATTAGGTTCAAAGATATCAGTGACGTTGAACTCTGACATTATCTGCAGACTTTGACTTTAAATTTATTACTCTGTTCGGTCGGTTATGGTCTTGGTCGTGTTTAGTGTCTCTTTTGGTTTGTTTTCCATTTGAATTTCCATTCAAAGAAAGTGCCTTAAGCTAAAGGTAAATTACAAGAAATACTCATATATACATATAAGTGCTCTATACTTTAGACGAAGGATATCTGTTGTGTTGATTTTAAACCATCTAATTCCCTTGGGTAAATGGTTATGGCGCAACAAGAACTGATGATTCTTTCGTTAGTTTTTTTTGGAAGACCCTTTAAGCCTGCTTTCAAGAGAAAATTTAAACTATTAAGATTTTTATGGCAAAAAGTAAACTAAAACCGATTAAACAAACTACATTCTCCTTACAAATGAAAGAAATGTTTAAATTTCTCTCCATCGAAATATTAAATTGTACTACATTCAATTCTATCATCATTTTTCTAGTGGTAGTCTCAAAGAATAAAAAAAAAAACATTCATATTGCTAACACTTCAACAGCACATCAAGTGATATCGTATAGCACCATCTATACAGCGTATGGGTTTATGGTGAACATTTTATGCGATATTATGCATACAGTATCTACCCACAGTATTCCACTGTCAAGAGATGATTTCCAAGATGTAAATTTGAAAATATATTGCATCAGTACTTCACTTTGGCAGTGAGATGGAGATATTACTTTTTTTTGTGTTGTCAATGACAAGACGTAAGTATATGATGTATTTATTCATGTCTGGGTTGGGTACTCGTCCTCGTGCACTTGAGTTTGTTCTTTGAGTAGATTCATATGCCTTCTTATTTACAAACTTTGCAATTCTTTGTCATCATTTTTTTTTTGTATGGTAAATTGAAATATTGGAGATAAAATAAGAATTTTCAAAAGCAACTATGTAAACTATTTTTTTTACAGTAATTATAAACAAACTAGGAGAGTCTTAAAATTGTGTGTGTTATTCTTGGGTGTCTCTTATTGTTGGGGTGATTTTTCAATGCCTATTTTTTTCTCAGTTGGGTTATCCACACAAGGTTTGTATTTAATCTGGTTGATTAAAGGCCCCGACCCCGATCCATAGAATCCGTTCTCTCCGTCGCGTCGAAGTATGCGTTGACGTTGACGTTTGTGCCGGAGAGAGGTGACTTAATGAACCAAACGACATGTAAAATTTTTTTGTGAGAGTACTGTCAACGTATGCGACGGAGAGAAAAGTTAAAAGTTGGGCTATTAGGGTTTCCTTTGGGACAAGTGCCAATTAGACACCTTTTCGAACACTCGGGGAACTCAAACTGGATTTACGAAATGCTTAACAGGAGAGTAATGAACTCAGAGATCGGTGAGAGCAACATACGGAAAATGGTGACCAGGGGTACTCCACAGGAGGGCGTCATATCTACTCTCCTGTGACCCCTAGTGGTCAATAAAATCCTTATGGCTATAAAGATAAAAGAGACGAAAATTGTAGCATAAAAGGAATTGTAGCGGCTCTAAAGGAATTATCCTTGTGGGCAGAAGTCGCAGGACCAAACGGCCTTGGAGTTAATCCAAGGAAAACCGAAACTGTCGTATTTACTAGGAAAAGAAAAATTGAGAAATTCGATCTGCCGAAGTTGAACGGAATTCGTCTGAAACTTTCCTCAGAAGCTAAGTATCTAGGCATAATTTGCCATTTGTGGTATTTAGGGTGCCTTCTATGACGACATATCCAAATTTCAGCCTAACTAAAATGAGATGAGAAAAAAGTTATTTTTACATCTTTGAGGCGTTCTGCCACGGCCTTATGCTCAAGTAACCATTCTGGCAACAATGCAAAACCATTTCTGTGTGTCCCAGTATACACCACACCAAATTTCAGCCCAACTAAAATCCCTTTTTTTTTTTACTAAAATCCCTTTTTGTTTTTTTTTACAACTTTGACGGATCGCCCTCGCCAAAGCGATCGCGACACATTCGGCAGAACTACATTTTTACTTTATTTACATCAAAAACAACAAACTAAACTATGATAGACGATAACTAAAATAAGTCGGAAAAATATTCACCAGCTCTCCGACTAAATAAAAACTACTCTGCCTATATACCCCACAGACTGGATTGGACCACTAACAAGCATGCAAGCGTACAAGAAATACATAATCTACACTGCCGGGTCCAAAATGGAAGTAGGTACAGTAGTCGGAGTATTCTGCGAGTCCTTATGCATATTTATGATTCGTATAAACTCCCAGATGAATTCAGGGTCTTCCAAGCTGAAATAGTCGCCATCGACAAGACAGCAAGAACCATATCTCCAAAGAATCTCGAACCTTCGAAGGTTACAATCCTCGTAGACAGTCAGGCGGCCATTCAAGCTCTGGACAGCGCAACTATTAAATAAAAGGTGTTGTCAAATAGCCCTAAACGAAATATGCGATAAATACAAGGTCACTCTCCGCTGGGTGCCCGGACATAGTGACATTGATGGAAATGAAAAAGCAGACGAACTAGCCAGAATTGGGTCGGAACTTGATGCAACAAATATCATTACATCAATATGCAAGGGAATCAAAATCAAGGGAAAAAAATGAACACCACCTGGTCTAACAGACACGACTGTGTTATATCCCGTAGCCTTTGGCCAAGAATCAACGAAAATAGAACAAGATGTATTCTGAAAATGAATAAACGAGATGTTTGTAACTTAATGGGTGTACTGACAGGTCATTGTATCATTGGTATCTACTATCTACTATGGCCACAAGACTGGGCATCAACGTACCAGACTACTGCAGGAGTTGTCAAGACATAGAAGAAACGGAGACCATCAAGCACCTGCTCTGCGAGTGCCCTAACCTCCAAACTAGTCGACTCTGATATCTGGGAGACACACTTCTCGGAGACTTAGAGGACATAGTGCAGGTAAAATTGACGGACACAATCAGGTTTGTTAAAAGCACGGGTTGGTTTTAGTAGACCAACTTCGCCAAGGAACAACTTCAAGAAATCAGGTAAAGTGTTTATGCATGTTTTTTGTTGTCCAATAAAATCTAATTTTATCTACGACCAAAACTATAAGGGATCACAATGGACCAAAAGGCCCCCGTGGTAGCACAGCACTTTAAAGCTGTGCACTTCCCTCAAACCTAACCATAACCTTTATATAGATAGTAAATTTCGCTTAATTTCTTGGTTCATTATAATAAGGACGGCAGAAATGTGCCATCACCCTCAAAAAATATACCTACCTCAAACTAGAATCAGATAATCAGTTACAATTTTCCTTCCAAAGTTGTTTTGTTTTAAAAATTTGTATATGGTTAAGGCGGACAACTTTCTGGACACTTTACAAACATTTTTGGAGGTAACCCTCTGTTCGTTGTGTACGTCACATACGTTGCCTGTGGACCACTTCTCATATGAAAGCGTGTATTTAATCGAGTTCTTAGTTGGGTAAGGCAACGCGACGGAGAGAACGGATTCTATTGGTCGGGGCCTTAATGCTTAAAATTAAAGATCCGCATTTCCATCCCCTGTCCAGTTGCAGCTGGAAGTTTACTTGGCGCCCAATCATATTTGGATTAAATCTTATTTGATTTTAGCCTATTTTTCTGATTTTCAGCTCTTCTCCTTGAACTAACTTGACGATGATAATCCAAAAATTGTTTCGATTTTCCACGCGTTGGTGAAAGGAACAAAATTCCATCTTAAAAAAATATATCCGCTGTAAATGGTAGCAGATTTAAAAATTCCATGGCATCTTTCGGTAACACTTTCTAACAAATTTTCTCGTTATTATATCCAATTGAAGAGATACCCCATATCCCTTGAACTCTACTCAAAATTATCTCAATCCAATGAATAATACAAAACAGTTCTAGATAGTTACACAATTATTCTTCAAGTAATCGAAATCTAAAATCCAAATTTCAGAGAAAACGTCTCATATTGAAAGCATCATAAGTAAATTCTCCGTATCGTTAAGCAATTCCTTTTATCAAATCAAAGAACAACACCCACAGATACTCATACAAAATGGAATCCCATAAGAGAACATGTTGAAATCTGTTTCTCCTCCCCCCAAAATGCCATTTTATTTGAATAATGCTTAGCAATTTATATGATATTGTACAGCTATAACCTTTTGCAAGCAATTGTCAAAACAAATCACACAAAATGATGTATGTATCGATTGTTTCAAGTAACACAAACACGTAAACCAAACATGAATTTGAAATTTCAAAAAAACGAGACTCGTATCCGAGTAATGGATTCATGTAATACATTTTCGAAAACAACGTCTGTAAACTTCTCCTGTTCTCATATGCTATTACTTAACAACACAGTTCGAGAGAAAGACATTACTTGTTGTAAATTCAAAGAAATTCCTTCTTAAAAAATTAAAGCAACATCTTTGGGAAGTCTTTTTGAAACTCTATCGGCTCATTGGTTTGGTTGTGCAACTTAAAATTTAATTGCAAACCTACATAGATTTAATCAATCGAATTTTGCGGCAGCATAGAACAATTCTATTGGAACAAATTTAATTGGAAAAGTTATTGTGTAATAGGAGTACTTAAGGAAACTCATTTAAGGGTGAGGGAATTTTAAATTGATTCTATTTTGTTGGATAATGGGGCGGGTGAGGGTGTTATAGATATAAATATAGTAGATACTTAGATACTGCCAGTGGTGGACTTGGTTTCGTTCCCAATGCTTGTAATAATTTATTGAAATTGATCAAGGTGAATTAAGTTGTACCTCAAAATCAAAGGCTTTTTGGTTTTTAATGACTACAGGGGACTGTAGGAGGAAAGTTATATTTATAGTTTTAACTGGCGATTCAGGGGAGAAGATCTAACCACGAACTATGGGTTGGGTATTCTGTGACACTGACTTCGTAAAAAATATCCATGTGTATAGAACGATTAACGTATAACTGAATTGATGAATACCAGTAATCTAGCCTAAACAGTATTCAACTTAACTCCTGAAGGACTGCGCTGAATAACATTAGTCCATCTCTGATGGCATTCGCATTTAGAGGGTGAGCTCAACTAACTTGGAGTGTGTACTTAAAGGCAGTTAGCTAAAGACCCCGCTAACTGGAAAGTTTTGTTATTTGAAGCTCAGGTCTTTCTTGAGTTAAAGCGCAAATATTATTTAAGCAATGAAACGCATGTGCAAAATCAAAAAAAAATTCTCCACTTTATTTGTTTGTTTAATGACTGCCTGCAAATTCAAAGTATTTATTATGCTTGTTGGTAAGCTCATGCACTTTTATTCTGTTCAATAGAAGTTCCTTCCATCACCTATGAGTGAATTATAGAAGATTTATATTGACGTTGTCGTTACAACGCCACCGACGTCTTCGTTATCCGTCATCCGGTTTACTAGTAAGTATCTAAAGCGTGTCGCATAATTCACGCAAAATGTAGTTTTGCTAAAAAATACAAATTGTTAATTAGAAAGCTTACATTTTTTTATAAATTAATAGGGTATACAGATTGGAGTTATGTATGCAATGGCACATCGGATAAATGGCCACAACGGCTTTGCTGACAAGTAGCTATGTACTCTTTTTTTGAAATTTTCTTTAACCGTTTCGCATAAATGTGGCTGAATTTCATTGGTGGTCGTGGGCTTGTTAACATAGACCTCTGACTCAAAAAAATCCAAAAGAAAAATGTCCAATGACGTTAAATCGCAAGATCTGGATGACCAATTCTGATCGCAAAAACGGGCAATTACACGATTAGGAAATGACTGATGCAGTAATTGAATTGTTTCTCTGGCTGTTTCGCATGAGGCACCATCTTGTTGAAACCACATGTTGGTCACATCCATATCTTATAATTTAGGCACTAAAACTGGGTTATCATGTCACTGTAACGAACACCATTAATTGTTACTTCCTGGCTAGCCGAATTTTCGAAGAAAAATGGTCCGATAATGCCTCCAGCCCAAAATCTGCACCAAAAACAGTCACGCGTTGTGGTTGCATTTGTTTCTCAACAATAACTCGTGGGTTTTTGAACCCAAAATTCGACAATTTTGACGATTACCGAAGTCATCATGATGAAAAGGAGCTTCATCACTGAAAATGATTTTGTTCGAAAAATCAGCATCCACTTGCTGTTGTTCCAAAATGCATTCAACGAACTCTCTTCACACTTTACTCTCTTCATAACTTTGTTGTTATTTTTCTTCGCGCTGCCTGGTCAGTAGTCTTCAGTTTCTGAGTCAATTGAACTCAGAAACTGAGCAATTGCTTACAAACATGAAGTTTCAAGTCTTTCGTGAGAATTCGCTGTAGAGAGCTTCTCGAAATGGCCAATTCTTCACTACGGTGTCGAATTGGTGTTCCTGGATTGGCAGCAATACACTCGCGAACTACTTCGATGTTTTCTGTTGTACGACTTGTGACAGGACACCCAGCGTCTCTAAGTTCACTAATTGATCCAGCCTGCCTGCATTTTTCAATTATTCTCTTCACATTTGATGGTTTTAAATCATTATGACGGCCATATTTTGTTCGAAAATTGGGGTCTGTAGCTGCCAAACCTTCATTATTTTTAAAATATTGCTCAACAATGAAAATGCGTTGTTATTTCCTATAGCGCTCCATTTTTCCTAAACCCGAACTGTCAGCTGTCACATTATTGTCTTTTTTCCATTTGCATCACTGTAGATACTATTAATTGGCGCAAAATTCAAATTGGGAATTATGGGACACCCTTTATTATGCCGTCCACTCCACCACTCTACCTACCTCACCTATTTTCCGGCAAAACTGATTTTTAAAAAGCAGAAGATAATAATATTAATAGAACAAATGTGTTTCAAGAACACTCTGGCGTATACGTAACATTTTTACCATACTATTGAAATCGTTCATCCTATGTACCTTCATATTTGCACTGCATACTTAATTGTTTGTATCGAACTTTATTAGTATTTGTTGTAAGCTCAGAACTATATCAAAATTCATCAGTATTCGTTAAAACATTCATTTTGAGCTTCCATTTTTAATGCAGATTGTTAGTTAAATGGATTCGTTTTTGTTGATGATTTCAGGCTCATCTGTTGTTCACCTCGTTGCTCCATTTTGCTGATTTCCTGATATTATTTTAATACAGCATGAAAAATCCCATGAACAAAAAAAAAATAATAAATACAATAATAGTCATCATAAATCACAGCAGTAGCAAAAATGAGGTCAACCTACATAGTATCCACCATATCATTCATCTTATTCCGGACGTAAATATTTCTTTATTTGTTTTAGTCATTTGATGTTATTTTTTATATTATCCAAAAAGTCAATCCATCAATTTGAATTTAGCAAATCGAAATTTGATGGCCATGAAAAGGCTTTAAATCCATTATTAGAAAATCGAAGACGTCACGCCTCTGATAGCCACCAAAAACAACAAACGTACCACAAAAAAAAAAAGATCTACTAAATGTTCGGTAATACATTGATATATTGCTTTTCATTTCTGAGAACGCCATTTTACTTCTCTATGGATGCTCTGTGCCTAAAGGAATGTGCTACTAGGATTGCTTCTATAGAGAAGTGTAATTTATTGCGTCACATTTGTTACGAAATTTATCGGGCCTTTTGCTCGTTATATTAATGACTGTCGTCGTTGCTATTAGTAAAAATCTATGAAACGACAATACTTGTATTGATTTGGTGTTTTAGTTGAATTGCCCTGAGGACGTGCAAAACAAATGACTTTAAAGACTGGGTCACTTGAGATGATATCATTATCGCTTTTAAAAGTTCTTAAGAAGATTGAGTTTCAGATATTCATCGCCAGCAACTTGTTGTAAACCTAGCAGTGGGGAATTTTTTGAAGCAATCTCATGTTCTCTCCAACATCAGTTTGACTTTGCAAATATTGAATCTGCAAAAAAATACAACAACAAAAAAAAAAACTCCTCCAACAAACCACAAAAGAGCTGCTATACAGATTTTGCTAACAATTTCGTCTTGTACTTGGTCGAGTACCTACAAGAGCTGCATTCTTCTTCAACTAAAACTACTTTCAAATAATGTAAAAATGGTGGAAGAGAACAAAATGCATTCTCATTTCTTTTTTCTGCTGTATTGCATTTTTTTGTATATTCTTTTCATGACATCCTTTCGCAGTTACAAACAATACCACTCAGTGGGTGTTCAAAACATTTTCCATTATCTACTGGTGGTTTGTACCTTTATATGCAGTTCATATTGAAAGAAGGATGTAAAAATCTTTAAAATTAATATTATCCCATTGAACAAGAACATGAATTGAACTTTGCTACCTACTAGGCGTTGGTTAGATCTGCTCAGATCCAAATTTTCATCGGAAACTATGGTCGATATGAATTGCCGGAGCGCTGTGAAATTAATTTCCTTCCGCATAAATCGAATTTTCCATTACATTTCAATAATGTTGCCTCCATCGTCGGCGTGTCGATTCGTCGTCATAACGTTCAGGGAGGCATATGAACTCAAATGACTATCGGAAATGTGCATAGTTTAGTCAAATTAGGATACTGCGGTTCGGCTGAGATGGTTGTTTATGCTGAATTTTGATATGGAGATGGGTTTTTGGTAAATTTGTGTGGGACTTGATTTTTCGCGCAGTGTACGAGTATAAGTAACGATTTAATTAATGATTATATTCGTATACTACTCGACAATTTGATTCTTGTAATAACTACATTTTGGGAGGGTATATCAACGATAAAACGAATAGTTTTAAAGTATCTTAGGTTGGGTTTACGCTACGAAATTCACCACCTACTCAACTCAAGTCGCACATTGGTGTAAATTCATTAATTTTGGTGCAAAATTGAGAAAACTGAAGAAAATTTTAAAATTTTGGTGTAGCTATTTGTCAAAATTACCGGTATAAAAATTACACCATTGTCTTTTCTTTGCAAAATTTTAACATTTCTTTTGAAATTCGGTGCACAAAATAAACCGATGTTCAGCTGTTTTTATAATATACTATTAATCTATATTTATAAAAATGAATGTTTGTCTGTCTGTTTGTCCTTTATCTATAGAATCGTAAACTATGCATTTGATCATGTGATGATCTTTAGCAAAGTTGTTGTGCATGAGCCAACGAGGATTATTGTGTTGGTTTGGTCAAAATTGGACAAAGGGGCGTGGCACCGCCCATACAAAAAAAAACATTCAAAATCGTATATCTAGAAAACCACCAAATCGAATGAGCTCAAACTTACAGATGATCTTAGTTATTGGCCATGGAGTGGTCCTGTGAAGTTTGGTCAAAATTGGACAAAGGGGCGTGGCACCGCCCATAAAATCCGCCTTCATTCATATTAAAAAAAAAATAATTGAACAAAAATATCAAATTAAATCTTGAAATATTTAAAATAACTATTTTAGGCAGAACAACGTTTGCCGGGTCAGCTAGTGGTTCATAAAATTATTCGATTCTGAATTCAACCAACATGGCATATTTTGAGCACTTTATTTTGTAGATAAAATACATCATTTTAAATGGGTAACTATATTTCGGTGAAGGAAATTAAATACACAAAACTACATAAGTGTGAAAAATAACCAACAAAATGTTATTGAAATTATTCAGCCGCCAATTCATTCTTAATAAGACAGACTCGTGGTCTCGATAAATTATCGTTTTGGAAATCATTTGTATTGTATCTTGACCCAGTGATAATGAAACATTTTTCCCATATGAGTTTCATAAACATTTTTGGTATTTAGTTTTGGGAGCGACGATGTATTCGTGCGGACGGTATGTAGAAATTCCGATAGTTTTTAACGTCGCTAGAGATTTAGTGAATGATTATGTGGAAGAATTTATAGTTCTGTATGGGAACGACTCTATCAGCTCAAATGTCCATAATTTGATACGTCATGTTCATGATGACTTTCTGAATTTTGGATCGTTGCGAAATATTTCTGCATATCCATTTGTGAATACGCTGCATTGGTTAAAATGTCTTTTGAAGAATGTCTCCAAACCCTTGAGCCAAGTGGCCAAACGTATTATTGAAATGAATAAGTTGAATTCTCGGCTTTCAAATTCAGCCGCATATCCCATTTTAAGCAAAAAGAATTAATGAAAACTCTGAAATGTATGGCAGGGTGAAGTTTTCAAAATGTAAGTGGTTTCTGACCAAAAACAGTGAAATCGTTGAAATGATACATGCTACATCAAATGGCGCCACAGTAAAGATACATGGAAGGAATATTCGTCGATTCAACGATTTTAATATCAGTCCATTCTCATCTCGTCATTTGAATATTATTTATTCTACTGATATCTACTGGGATCTTGAGGCGTATTTTTTCCTTTAATACAAAAAAATAAAATAAATAGGTGGCGCAACAGGCGGTAGACACCCAAGGCCTAGCTTCTCGCAACCATTCGTTTTGTGTGAGTTTCTATTTTTGGAACGAATGGAAGGGACCTACAATTTTATGCCGAGTCCGAACGGCAGAATTGAGAAACTTTTTCAGGACAGTCATACTCTCGGATGTTTGTCAGACGTTCGCGAGAGGTGGCGTAGTAGAAAAAAACACTAAGATGTAATTTGTGTTTTTTCGGGGATCGAACCTGGGATCCCTCGCACAGCAGTCCAGCACACTAACCACTGCGCTACTGCGCCCACAATACACACTTTATAAATTGTTATACATTTTATTCAGATTTTGCTATCTCAAATATTGTACGTCAAACTACTTGTGTATTTTGTTCACAGAAAAAAATTGTTTGAAAATATAAATTGTACTGAAAGAGGATCTCGGCCATTGTATATTTATTTCACAATAAAATGCTTTTGGTTAAAAAAATGCACACTGAGAGTTCGGTGTACTTAATATTAGTGATACAGTGCGGTTCACTTGTTTAGACGCACAAGATTAACGTTTTAGTTCATACACTATAAAACAAACATAAATTCAAATTTGATGATAGATGATAACGGTAGTTTTACTCAATTTTTAACATACCATGCAAAAACGTATGCATTTATTTTTTTTTTTGGTTCACTTGAATATACGCACCTGTTAAAAAGTCGAAAAACAACAAAACACCAATTTTTTTGCGATATTTTTATTTATTTTAATAAATTTTCTGTTATTTTAAAAATGTGTAAGGCAGTACTATTGGATATAGTCTCAAAATTTCTTTTCTATTCAAGGATATATTCCCCCAAAAAGCTTTAATCGCCGCAATTGGCTCTTGATTGTGTTGAAACTGATTGTTGCCTCAATAAATTTCACGGATAAGATTTTCAATAATATTAAAATCAGGCGAATGTGGGGACAGTGCAAGATTTTAATATTTTCACTGACAATCCATTCTTTAACAAGGCGTGAATTGTGTAAAAGCACGTTATCCATCTGGGATATCCGTGGAATAGGTCCACAAAGGTGCTTTATTATGGAAAAAACAGTTGCAAAAAAAAATTTGCTACTAATATTTTATTGGATATGATTTCCAATTTAAAAGCGCCGATGAATAAAATCGCACCCCATACAATAACTCCCCCTAGTTTCGTATGATAACATTTCAAAACATATTTTCTTTCCAGAGATCATGAAAGCAATAGTTGTAGTTGCAGGACCATTCAAGTTAAACAATAACAATGACACAATGCGAGTGGATTTGCTACAAAAAAAAAAAACAGAAAATTCCATAATTTTGTTTGTAAATTGAGCGCCATAAGACCGCTTGTTTTGTGGTATTGAAACTTTTATGATCCTTTTTTTGTAGTTCTTTCCATAAGAAACCCAATTTTTTTATTGAATTTTTTATAAAATATTCACTTCGAGCAATTTTATGAGCTATTTCACGATTTGAAAAGCACTTCAAATATTTTGGTGTATTTTATACTTTTGTGCTACTTGAGAATCCTTTAATGCAGATGCAAGACCTTATACATAATTTAAAAAAGTAGCTAATTACTTCTAAACGTAATGTAATAACTTTGAAATACCATCCTATAATTTTTTTTATTTTGCCATACCGCCTAATAATGATTAAGTTGCAAGCGACTCAAGTGGAGACAAAAAAAAAACACCCCGTCCAAGCTTATTTGGTTGACTTTGGTTTCTGTCACGATTGCAAAACCGATTCCGCATTATAGAGCCTCTTAGGTATCTCGCCCCACCGGGCTTAATGAATATTTTATCTGATTTCACTTTTTCTTGCCATTCTTCTTCATCGCCAGACTTTTAACCAATGGACCTCCAAACGGAAATTTCTTCACCAAAAATAAGGTAAAAATAAAAACCGAGAAAAAAAAACACTCCCGACGACAGGATCGTATGATATATTTGACACAGTCGACAATAATTTTTCCTCAGTAATTGAAAATAAAACTCCTTGCAGAGCAATGAAACATAAATTTGAATTATTCTCACTACCAAAATATAACGAAAACGACCCACACACAATTTTAACTTCTTCATAGTTGAAGTGAAGTAGTCCTTACTTGCAATCCTCCTTCTGAGGGAATAATTTATTACTTTCCTTCATGTTTGGTGAAATCTATTTCGAGTTATAGCACTGCGTTAGTGGTTGGACTTTTATAGTCGCATTTTATTGATATATAAAGGGGAAAATGATAGAAAGACTCAGTAGTACCTATACTTTGATACAAAGATGTGAAAGTTTGAGTGGTCATAACAAGGAAGAGGATGCATTGCATAGCGATGCGGTATTGTATATTCGAACTGGTGTATTTTGAAAATTTGTTGGAAAGTCTGTAGTGTAGAGACCCAATATTAAAAAATCGATTTCTCTATAGTTTACTATCAATTGACTTTTATTTTCCGTATTTTTATTTTATATAGTGCGACTTTATTTTCATTGTTTTATATTTTATATAGTTATAAGTATTGGCATCGCACAGTGCCGATACTACATGTAGGTACTTTTTAACAGTATTATTATCTTTAAAATCATAAATTTGATTTTGGCAGATATCTAGTACGATTTTGATGAAGTGCGATTGATTTTCGCTTTTTCCTTGCAAGAGTAGTTGAAAACCTTATCCTTAACTAATGCTTTAGATATTCTAAAACGGGCAGTGGCTCAGTGGTGGACTCCCCAAAAGGGATAAAGATAGGCAAGCAATTCAGAACTCAATTGGCTAGGGCCTCTAGGGATACCAGAAAAAACAGGCGAAAATTTGCCATTATTGGACAAAATTGACGGTGCGAAGCGTGGGCAGATAACTTGGAATCTTTCACGACCAGTATCTATATTTTGACAAATATATAGAATATTATGCTTGTCTTGCTGGGGTCCAATTGTGAATCTAAACCATCCTTAGACCTATTCAAATACACACACAGAATTTCATTAAAATCGGTCCAGCCGTTAAGGAGGAGTTCGGTTACAAACACGTACAGAATAATTATAAAAGATATCCCATTTATTTATTATACATTTTTTTAATGAAACTCTTATCCCTATGTTACCTTTTCCGAGAATCATTACTCTTATTTTTGATCACCAGCCGCTTTGAACCCATTTAAATGCACTACACTACTACAGGGTCTAGGAAGAGCTCCTTTAAATAATTGCATATAACTTCGTTAACATTTTCTATAACCGATCAACAAAATCATGCATAAGATATTTCTCAAAATAAAAACAACGATTATTATTATCCAATGGAAATATAAATATCATGTCCAGGTTTCCTTGTATAACAATTGTAAGCATCCTGTCAGTTAGGATATTACTTGAATTAATGGTTGAAGAAAAAATCAAGGACATAAATGCTATAGATTTATTCTGTATGTAAATATTGGCAGAGAAACTTGGTAAGGACACTCTCTTTAAGTATTATAGAAAGGGGGTAAAAGTAAATAAAAAACGATTTACAGGATAAAGTTTTTCCATTTATTCCCATTTGCGATTTTCCCGTTCTGAAGCGGGTAATAAAATAGAAAAAAAAAAATGGAAAGTATAAAATTTTCTACAGGAAGTGGGTAGGTTTAATCAAAACAAAAAAAAAATTGCATTCAATTGGGAATTTTTTTTTACACTTTTACACAACACATTCGTTTGGTGATATTTTCACTTTTTTTTTACTTCTTGAATTGTCGGTTAAAACGTTAAACGCACATAAATTGTCTGCAGGCGTGTAGGACTATACTTATTTTTTATCTCAGTAATCTGAAATTTTTTTTATTTTTCTTCACGACTCAAGAATTGTTATGATCGATTTTTGTTCCTTTCAGGTAAAAGAAAAGAAAATTACGAGGAAATTTATGGAAAAAGTTCCTCTTAGAGTGGAGGAGCAACAACAAATTGAAATAGTCTATGGAGTAAAAACAAAGAATGCACTTTTTAAGGTGTGTGTTAATTCAACTCATAGTACACAGTACGTTGGATTTTTTTGTCGAAAAAAGTTTTACGGAGCCTTAGAGGAAGCGGATTTGACAGCAAATATAATTATGTAGTGTTTATAGCAAACCATTTTCACTTTGTAATATTATTATGTTTATTCCCTCTTCTGAGAAAAACATTTAAAAAAAAAAACAAAGAACAAAAATTTTGAATTCTAAACAACATTTAGACCGGAATACAAAAAACGAATACAGGATAGACCATGAGGGAAATTTCATGGAACAACTAGGTATTAAACGTGCTAAAACGAAATTTTTTTTACTGATGAATGGAAAGATTTCTATGAATAATGAAATCGCTGAAATCGAGTTATGAGGAGTTCCTAAGAAAAATGAAGAAAAAAAAAAACAGACAATTCGACCCTGCATGATTTTTAAAAATCTTGTGGACGTGGACTATAAAAGGGTCCTTCAAAAATGTTTCAGAATGAGTATAGCCTAGACTTCAATTTTCAATAACCGTGAATATTGAAATATTTTCTTAAAATTTTCTTCTATTTTTCTTCTTAAGTCTAAAAAGACTTTTAGACAGTGTTGGTAAATGTTAAATCGTGGAAAATTAACCTTTTCGTGGGAGTTTCGATTGTAAAAAAACGATCTCACGAAAAAATTGTTCCCCAAAATATTTCTGTCGGATATTATTTAATCAACATAAAAAATATAACGCTCTTCACATAAGTAGATATCAATCTCAGATTCTCCGATGTGTTCTAGTGTACCCGACGTACTTTATTCTATGCCAAATATCCTGTCGGTCTCATTTTGGGCCACTCAATCGAGAACATGAGGTCCCATTTGATTAATAACGCGTTTTTTTATATATTTATCTTTATATATAAAACTGTAGGAATTTTCTCTGTTACCTCAAAGTGTGAAAACTACTGAACAGATTTCAAAGAAACTTTCTTTCAAATGTTTCTTAAGACTGTGAAATGGTTTTAGTCTAAAACTGTCATATCCATGTCCTTTGTAACAGTTTTTAGGCAAAATTTTATTTATTTTCCTGAGTTCACTGCTTATTCTCATATATACCTATTTATTCAATACAAAAACAAATCTTAGGTGTTGTTCTTGACCGCATGTAATCATAAGGGACGAAATGCGTAGATGGCTGGTGCGATGAAATGTGACAACTGGAAATGTGAGATGTGAATACAAATTTTGGACTTTTCCCCGGGTATTGAGAGAAACTATAATAATTTTCTCTATTTTGGTGATTCCAGTTTGTCACTGTCTCTTAGAAAAAAGACTGGAAGGGGAAATATGCGATATACATGCGCCAAATCGCAAGATCTCTGAGTCAATTTATTATACCATTTCGAGTCCTTATAGCAAGTCAATGGCCTCATTACGGACAATTACATAGTTCGTTTCGTATAGCACCATCCATTTATCTTGTTCTAAAAATTAGTAGCTATTTATTTTAAATAGTTGCAAAAGGAAGAGGGGAACCATACTTTCAGGACTCATTTTTGAAACCCTGTGCTCAAAATTAAGATGTCTCCATTAGGGGCTATTATTTAAAAATAGCCCTATATTGGAAAATTATACGAATTTTAGCAATATATGAACTAAACAAATTTTTGAGGAAAAAACTATCCCAATGACATATGAACTCTGTTTTTACGTATTGTAAAAATTGTATGATTATTGCGAACAAGAAAACATGTATTTTTTTTTAACAAAACAACAAACAAAAAATGGATAGCTAGCAACACACTTTTTCCATGCGCGAATAGCACGTGTGACCTGTCACCCAATGTACCTATTTCACTAAAATAAATTATAAGAAATTAACTCAAAATTTAACTTTTATTTCTGAAAAGATTTTATTGAAGTCACAAGAAAAATTACAAATTGTGATGAAAATACTTTAATTAGATTTTTGGGAAAATTTAAGAAAAAGTACTTTTTTTATTAAATTAAAAACAGATTAGCTACGCAATTTTTACTGCGGTACTGTGGAGACATTGGCAACCAGCATTTGCGCAAGCTGTGTTATTTTTTCTGTCGCGGTTTCTTGGACAAATGTCACATCTTAATTGCTTCTTTAATTTTAAAGGCGGTTCTTTAAAATTTGGCTCCTGGATATATCGTAGAACGACTTGAATATTACCGCACAATTCTCTAGGTAAATTTTGTTGCAATAGGCGCGCGCCTCATGTGGGATTGAGCAAGTTGTAATGCCAACAACTGTCTCCAAAAATGTTTATAAAAATATTTCTTTAGCCTATTAGGGTGATTAGCATCGATAAGAAGTCCATTTTATTAGAAATGATATCATCTTGTTGCTAATTCTCAGAGACGTTATCCTCGAATACGCTATATCGGAAACACTGACGTGTTCGTCATCAGAATTATGTCCACAAATGTCTTACTCACTTATCGACCCAAAAGCCATTTTGAACTGCGAAATTATGAAGTTCAATACAAAACTAAAAGAGCAACTGAGGTGACAGATAGATTTACTTCAGCACTTGCATAATGAAACAACAAATTTATGAACACACACGCAGCTGCTGAAATTTTAACAGCATCCATTTGCTGGATCGTTTCGAATTTATGTAGATATACATAAACTGAGGTCAAATGAGCTAAACTGCCTCCAGGATTGAGTGCTACCATAATCAGTAGGGTTAATTGAAATATTCAATCAGCAGGCGAGCCTTAGCATAAAGCACGAAACACCATTAATACGCCAACTTCATGCATGGTATAATAATAATCTAACATGTATGAAGGTAAAGGTAGATAGTTAAAGGTCCTAGGAGTTCAGCGACAAATGTCAACTGCGAATTGTAGACCATGAGGATAAATGGTTGTATGTTATTGATTGATCCTTTGTATTTTCAAACTGCAGCAATGCGTGTCAGACACCAAATGTATGCGGACCGTAAGGAACATTTGCCATGAAGAGAAGATAGTTATCACTTTTCCACTGCAGAGATAAAGTATGATTTTTTTTATAAATTTTTACAAGAGACAACTTTTTCACAAAAAAAAGTATTTTGTGTAATTATCTACTATTAGAAAATTTGAAAATCCTTGAGATGCACGTAATCACTTCTTATCAGTAATGAGAACCATTAAAGTACTGAATTAAATACATCCAGTAAACAAATGTTAAATTGTAGGTACACCACTCAACCAATAACTAATAAAACACCTCGGTGCTGTCCTACCTGAAATAAATAAGTAATAAACCAGCACTACGTAGTGTTATTCAATTTATAAGCCATTACACAGAACAAACTCCAGACCTATATTCTTTTCTAGGTGTGTCCTATTATTATTTCCAAAAACTACAACTACCTAAGTTGGTACGTGTGCCCGAAACAAAACATTAATTTGTCATACAACCCGAAACAATATTTATGTGTGCCATGCATTATTTATGAGCAATGTGTGTGTAATGACATTTACCTTAAATGTTATTTTAGCACTATCATGAGTATGGGGGTTTGTAATAATGAATAATTGGTTTGGAAGCATTGGTACAGTATGAGTACCGCACGAAAAGGTATATGATATAAAATGTAAATAGATAATTTAGTTCAAATTGTTTATTCGACGAATTTAAGTGATTAGGTCATTTTTGTCATTTCAATGTACAGCATAAGTTAGTGTTTGTTGCTGGTTACTCTTCCAATGATACTAAATTAGAAACAATTGCCACAAAGTGCGAAATTTATTAATAAGTCGTGCAAAAGAACTTGACAAGTGCACTTTGATGATAAATTTAAGCACTGTTTGAAGTGTCATTCAATACACTTGAAAAATCACGTAGATAATCTCCTAGCTATATGGGAGGACTTCTAAAAATATTATCATCAACCGCATCCTTTAATCAAATTTCAATTAGTATTCCGCGTTAACACATCCTTAAGTGTGCGGCTGAGTACTCATGAATTATGCAAACATTACACCTCACCGTAGCAGCGCAGAGCCTTTGCCTTGGTAGTGTTTGCCTACGTTGTCTTTGCTTTGTAATTAGACAACTTAAGCGATTGAAGCAGACACAGAGAAGAGTTACATGTTCAATTAATAATTTGACATCGACGATATAATAAAAGTAAAGTAGTTGCCACGGCATTAGGATGTTTATTCGTGATACAACAATTAGGGATACTCGAGGTAAATGTAGATGTTAAGGCTGGTAAGGCATTTTTATTGTTTACATCAGTCGAAAGGTTCAAGTGTTATGAAGAGTAAAAGTAAAAAAATGGAATATGATGACTTAAATATACAAGAGATTGTTTTAGCCAAATAATTCCAGACCAGACAATAATAAATTGAGATACCTATTTCGTCTTGTACGTCCTGTCTGTCTGGGGCTAAACCACTGAACCGATTTCGTTAAACTTCGTACAATTAATCTTTTTTGTAGATTTCTTTTCTAGACACAAAACTATCGATTGTTCTTTTTTTGAAAGATACAATTTTTTCGAAAAAGGGTATAACGATTTTCTTAAAAATGTATATCTTTGGCATATTTAAAATAAAAAAAAGGCTATATAAAGGATGTTTTTTTTAGAGGCATAGGTACAGCATAAAACACAATAAATTCAATGGAATGAGCAAAATGCTTTATTAGCTCACAAATTAATGGGTAATGGCACTTAATGTTTAAAAATAATTTCTGACATATGACCTCCGCGACTGCGCCTTATGAACGCCAGCCTGTCGGTCCAATTTCGCACCTCTTTTTCGAGCATACCCGGTCTTATTTCGTCAATAGTGCGTCGAATGTTGGGTTCTAAGTGATCAATCGTTGATGGTTTATCAGCATAGATTTGACGTACCCCCACAAAAAGGTGTCCAAAGGTGTCAAATCACACGAACGAGTTGGACAATTCACAGTCCATTTCTTGAGATGATTCGGTCACCAAACATTTGGCTCAACAAAGTCATGGTTGCGTGCGCTGTACGGCATGTTGAGCCGTCTTGTTGGAACCAAATCTCCTTCAAATGATGACATGAGGAATAATAAAATCAGGAATCATATGCCTGTAGCGTTCGCCATTCACGGTAATGTTGGCACCGGTTTCGAATTTAAAGACAGATGGGCAAATGTCGCCTTCGGCATGTAAACCACACCAAACAGTGATTTTTCCGGGATGTAATGGGGTCTCAAGAGTCTCATGAGGATTATGCTCATTCCAGAAATGACAATTCTGCCTCAAGCCAGAAATTAGCCTCATCGCTGAAGATGATTTAACGAGAAAAATCTGGTTCAACTTCCAGTTGATTCTCAGCCCATTCGCGAATTCTGAAAATAAATTTCCACGATTTGTAATCGTTATTCTGGTGTAAGTCTTTTCATGGTGATTTGCCAAAGTATACTGAAGAAGAAGGTAAAGATACTTCATCATCAAGTTCTATACCCCTAAAAAAACCACCCTATAAGTATGGTATTTTAGAGTGAACTTCCAAATAACGTTACTTTTAAAATCGGCTTTCTCCGAAAACGAATAAAACTTACAGTTTCGAGTTCAGTCAAAGCAAACAGGACTGAAATGTCCGTCTTCACTTATATCACTTCCGCGCGATGTAAAAGGTCTTTTATGATAAGTGTGTTATATACTTGGAATTTCTTGACAAGGCCTTACTCATCAAATGAATTCTTAGGCCAAATATTGGCAGACTTAAGGGTTTTAGTAATGATGTTCCGTCCGATTCGTCGATGACTAGGGGAGACTGGAGCACATTTGAACATTTTTTGCTTTGAGGTCTCATAAAATCCTATTTTTTTAATTTTTGGACTGTAAAGTATTCTCACTTTAAGAAATACAAATAAACTTTGATTTGGACAAATAACTACGTAAATTTAGTAAGGGCGTATAATTTATTTTTAATTAAAAACGAAGTAGGTCCTTATGTTGAAAGGTGCCCCAATGTGGGGCAGTTTTGAACTAGGCTGGGGCACTTTTGAACGGCAGAATTTGAATTGCTTTTAGCAGCTAATAAGTTACTACAAGGTTTGTATTTCTTTAACAAAATAAATTACCTTAAAAAAAAAAAAAACGACACCAAAAGCAAACTGAAATTTTGAAATTACTAAAATATTTTACAAATGACTTAAAAAACTTTATAAAAACAAAAATGAGTTATTTTATTAACCGAACAGAAATTTTGAAAAATTAAAGACAAAAATTGTATAATGCGGAAATAAAACGCGGCGACTTTTTATTTAAAGTCGGGAAAATATATAAAAACCCGACTATCTTTAGTTCTTTATTCTGTACACTTTAACTATACTATTTTTTACTATACAATTATTAGCCTTTCCGATTGTTCGGCCTGTACTACTGTACTGTCATATTGTGACTGAGACCGGCTGACAACCTCTTGTTGGAAAAAGAGAGTCGCCAGCTGGCTCATATGACATATTTAAATAAAAAGACTCATACACGAGTACAACAATATGCCCATGTATGAGTGATTCGATACAAAAATCATCATCGCAGGTGTCCTCGATGTTCCCGGAACGTTAATTGGTGGTGGTAGCTTAGCTTTTAGTTCGATGCTACTTAACGACCACTTGTTCAAATTTGCCCCGACTGTTTTGTTCAAACCTGCCCCAATAGGTCAAGCGACAGAAAAATGTGCGTAAATATTTATATTTTTCATATTTATCAAAAAACGTACATTTATACGGTTTCAAACGAAGTTATGCCTTAAAAATATATTTTACACAAAAAGAAAAGCTCACCATAAAATTTGTAAACTCTTACAAATAGAAAAATTTAAATACGCAATTTAAGCATAAAAACTCCTCATGCGGCTACTTCCAGGCGACGACTGAAAAGATATCCGAAAGTCGTTGACCACAAAAGAGCACGATATTACCAAGTAAAATTTGGTTTATACTTAGAAATATTTTTTAAATGTTGTTTTATTGGCAATGTTCAAATGTGCCGCACGTTCAAATGTGCCCCAGTCTCCCCTATTTGAAATTATTCTTCTTAATTTCTTTAAACTGCATTTTTCTCTGTTTTGTAAAATGTTGGAAACGCAACTCCTACCAGAGGAAGCCACGAAATTATTTAGCGAGAACAACTATAGGAGTACGGATGTCTTTGCATTTTCGAAAATAAGCAATCGACACACTATTGTTCGGCCTTAATTAAGCCCCAATTTATAGCCACAATGTGGCGCAAAAGTTATCAGCCGATGTTTTTTGGCTATAATTTTTTGTTACGAATGAAAAACTTCAGTTATGCTTTTAGATTATGTTTGTATGATCTCTCAAATTTTTTTAAGTCAAGAAAATTATATCGGCTATGTGGCCACAGGCCGTCAGAAATGATGACCATTCGAACCATATTTATGGCATTTTCAATCACTCTTGTCAAAACTTCCGGCGATAGGTTCTCGCATTCTTGACGGATATTCTCTTTGAGGGCTTTAAGAGTCTCAGGACTATTGACATCGTGATTCAAAAAATCCCACTAAAAAGTCTGAAACGATAAAATCCGGCGATATTACCGGCCAGTGCAAATCGAAACGAGACCAAAACGAGATATTAGGCAACCCGGAAAACCCTGGGCCAATACCTAAGATTTTCTGTAAATTTGAGCTCAATCGAGTCGGTGGTTTTCAAGTTATACGTATCCAATTCGTATACAATTCAGGATCCATTTTTATCTATATATATAAAAATTGAGCCCTAAAATGTTTGTCGTCGATTCACGCCTTAAAGCATTTACCGTTTTCAACCAAACTTTCACACATCTTTGGTATTGGTCCATATACGGTTTCTGTGAAGTTTGGTCAAAATTGGACAAAGGGGCATGGCACCGCCCATACAAAAAAAAACATTCAAAATCTTATATCTCGAAAACCGCCGAATCGATTGAGTTTAAACTTACAGACAATCTTAGGTATTGGCCCAGGAGTATTGCTATGAAGATTGGTAAAAATTGGACAGAGGCGTGGCACCGCCCATACAAAAAACATCTTCTATGGGGTGAAACTCGATAACCGCTGGGCCTATTTTCATGATTCTTTTTTTATTTTGTTCGTATTACTGTATTTCAGGTTACGCAGAAAGAAAATTCCAGAAAATCGAATTATTCTCATTTTTCGCATTTTACGAAAGAACATTATGTATTATCTATGATCTATATAAGCAATACAATTTCTGTGCACGGGCAAAGCCGGGCGGGTACAGCTAGTATATTATATATATAGATGATTTGTTTTTTCCTTACAGCAAAACAAGCAAAAGTCGGTAATAGGTGACCCATATTTTCAGTTCGATATTATCCATTGTTTGATTTCCAATTTTTCTTTTGCCAATTTGTCATATATACATTTGTAAAATTAACAAAAGAAACAGGAACAAAAAGATGCTTATTATATGTATGTGAAGTATGCCTTATAGAAGTTCCCCCTTAGCCAATATCTAATAGCCCACAAAGCCTATCAATAAATCATGTTGTTCTCTCCACTTTACGGAAAACGACGCATCATTTCTCAGGAATGGTAAGCAGCTTAACATAACAGTACAAATGGTCAATACCCAACCCATCACATTGTTATTTTTAATGAGGCTTAATAAATCCTAAAAGAGGCACAACAATAGCAAATGCGAGCAAACAAATCATCCGCCAATTCACTGAAATCGATGTGCATTATTTATATCGAGGGTTATTTCAAACGGTAATGTGCGTAATCTTGTATGAAACAAACAAATGACTCGATGAGGGAAAAATATAATTTACAGAAGGTTATGAATATTGGCGAAACGAATTACATCAATCGTTAGAAGTCGCTTCTTCGAATCACTTTCACGTTACCAATACTGTGAAAATTGTGGTATTTTTATTTTTGCAAATTTGTTTACTGTCTATTTTATGAGGCACTCAATGGGTCATTACTGTCATTAGTTATAGCCATGATGATTGTGGTTGTAAGTTCGAATAAGTTTATTTTGGTTATGGAATTTGAGTCTTCATTATATCAGATGAATGAGTCACGAATGTTAGGTCTCAATGCCGATGAAGGCCACGACAAAATTCATTGCTCTGTGAAAATTTGCAAAATAAAAAAAAAAATATAGTGACCAATAACAATGTCAAAAACTAAGGAGAGAAAAATAATTGACCATCACTTGAATTCTTGAATATCTCGCGGGCATTGTCTCCTCATTATGAACGAGTCTATGGGGCAAGAATAATTTAACATTTCTTTGTCTTCTCTTGTGACAAATTTTTTATACCAGCAACAAAATGTTTCCTTCCCCAAGTAATTGAAAATAAAACTCCTTGCAGAGCAGTGAATCGTGAATGTCCTGTCTGCGGAATTTTTTTTTACGCTATAAACAGACATCAATTTGAGTTACATTCGCCCTTCACGTTTACTGAGCTGTGGTAGAACATTATCGTCAAATTTATTACAAGTTGTATAATACTTGATTGGCCAGATATCAGAGAGTAACGGATCTCAGACAGAACTTTCGGATCATAATGACCTTGATGATTTCGTGAGAAAAAAAGAACGTCGTCGGGTTTAGATATACTTTCCAAAAATAATCAAAATTGCGTTGCGACAGCCTTGAAATGATTGGAGACATCGTCTCTTAGACAAGTGTTGAAAAATTCACCCGAGGGAGATTGTGAAAAACGCTGTATTTTGTGTGATGCCGAACTAGACAACAAAATGTGCATAAAACAAAGTTTTATGTTACCATGATCCGAGTGAGACATAACCTTGGTGAAGTTTTGCAGCTCCTTTTTTTTTTTGAAACTGCAGCTGCTGGCCTGGTTATACATTGCACTTTCTTAAAGTTTTAATGGTCTTTCGTAATGGATATGAAACTACAAAACAGAATGTAAATATTTATTTTATGAGCCAGAGGATAGATACGGAAATCCATTTGACTTTTGAAACAAAATAAAATAACGTGGAGTAAACGGAAATGGAAATGCGACTAAATGTTAAGACGATGGAGTGGAACTATCGGTCGTAAAAGTTTGACAGGGTTGTTGTCTTAACGCCAATTTTTTTTCAGTTTTAGGGTTGAACAATAGATGGAATAAAACTGGCCAAAAGTTTGTTGATGAGGTGATGATTTTTTTGGTTTACAGACAGTAAGACAGCTTAGTCGGAGTTATGAGCAATAGTCCTGCACCTGCAATGTTGCAGATCAGCCCCTCATTTGATTTATGTTTTTCAACATTCGTGTCGGCGATCTTTGCCAGGATTCGTTGATTTCTCTGTTAAAGTTTCTTTATAAAATTCTGCTTTAGACGGATTTTCTTTGGACCGCAAATATAAATGATGATTTCTGCAGGAAACAGGAGAGGGGAGTGCACGTGGTGAGGCATCATCGGCAGAATGAGACATAGGAGAGAAACGAAAAAGCGACAGATTCGGTGTACCTAATACCTACGAATAAAAAATTAATTCTGATGGCATGAGCCATTAGCGGTAAAAGGAGCATACTGCGTGAGTGGGTAGTGCACGCGAGTTACAGAGGTACTATCGAATCCCATCCCTATTATCAACATTTCATAGTTAGTATCCATCCAGATACCAAAGTCAGCATTTTAAGAAGCCTGTGAAAGAATCCCAGACTAAACAAAACGGTTGACATAAAAATCCGAAGGAAGCCACGACCAAACCAATAAAAATAAGATGAATGCGGCCCCATAGAAATTAAGGTCAAGTTATCAATTGTATCATAGCTTTAAGCCAGTTCTCATTCGATATTCAATAAAAAAGGATCGCCAAGATCACTGTTGAAAAAGTAACGTTGTCGACTTGTTATTCATTTCCTCCTCGTTGTTGGAGAAGAAGGAAATTATATATATTTTTTTTTAGAATCCCAGAGGATTCCTTTTTAATACACGTGTGTTACCGGACCGGAGCTTTAAATCGCGTAAATAGACCCGACTTTCCAACCGGTCCCGTTTGCGTTGACGGGCTTTGGAGAAGGAGATTCAACGACTAACTATACGAGCTGTACAGCAACATCGACATCGACCTGGTAGAAAAACTGGGAGAAAGTCGTTTAAGATGGCTAGGACATGTAGAGCCGGATGGGAGCAAATGCTCCGGCCTATAGAGTCTTCGAGTCTAACCTGGAGGGACAACGCAGTAGAGGAAGACCTCGTCTTGAGTGGCGCGCGCAAGCCGAAGGCGACCTCAACCGACTAGGAGTGCGCAATTGGACGCAGTTAGCTAAGGACCGGGCTAACTGGAGAGGCATATTAGTTGAGGCCTCGGTTCACCCCGAACTGAAGTGCCGCCTAAGTATGTAGGTAGGCAAGCGAAGCCCTATAGTACGTGTCAGCATTTATGAGGTGTTTTTTGTTGTAATAACAATATAATAATAATAAATAATGGAGAGGGTTTAGTCCACTGCGACCTTGAGGTCTTTTGTGCCCCCTGCTATACCTAGGAAAAGTTCATGACCTTTTCCACAGCCCCATCGCATTACAGTTCCGTTAAGAACCGCGTTTGATGGTTTTTGCTCTGTCTTTAGCCAAAAATATCAACCTTAGATCACTTCATCCAGTCCAGTTTCTTTCATGAATCTGAGAATGAGTAGCGTGTTCGTGTTTTGTGTATCCTTATCTGTTATCTGGGACTTGCCCAGATGGGTCAGTGCCCCAAAGGATTCCAGAATGTTATCTGGAGTTTCTGCGTTCAGCATCTGCAGAGAAATTCTTCTGATAGACCCATTTTCCTCATATGTTCCCTCAGTCTACAGTATCCGGTTAGGAGACCTGTAAGGATTCTGTCTTTGCTTATACCAATACATGCCTTGAATCTTTTTAGGTTACAGTTCCCTAGAATTTTCTTAGCTTTCCTTAGGCCCTGAACTCTTCTCGTAGGGTGTGTTCCCCCTATATCGCAGAACGGTTCAGGTCCTATGAAGGGCACCCCTGCTCCCTGTCTTGACAGAGAGTCCGCAACCTCGTTCCTCATGATGCTTACATGACCAGGTATCCAGCAGATGGTTACTCTATTGTTCTTACCCAATTCATTAAGCCTGTGCAGGCATTCAAGCTTGGATTTTATGACATATGCACCAAGTGCCTTGATGGCGGCTTGACTATCTAACATCACTGCTATATTATTAAGCACATATCTATAGCGAATATCTCAGCTTGGAAGATGCTGGTATTACATAGTGCTTAGTTCCTGGTCCAGACACTCCTGCACCAGTTCCTTCGTCCGTTCTCGATCCATCTGTATACCATGTCACCAATTTTTCTTATTGCTGAGCTTCGTTATGAAGTTTATCTCAAAATTGAATCTCTCTTTCTAAATCGATTTTCGGAATACTTTTCAAAAAGCACCTTTATAGATTTTCTCAATATGTTTGCAACTGCAATCTCCTGTCTCCGACGTTTGTGCCTCCGATAATGGCCATAATAATTTCTTACTTATTGTTCTGCCTTTGCTCGCAGTAGGCGGCAGATCTTTGCTGCTTCTCTGGTGTCACTGTAAGCTCTTCATAGCTGAAGTCTATTCCCAGATTTCTCCGAAAGTCGAAAAAATTCCTGTTAAATGTATAACACTGAATTATGCTTCCTGATACTAAAATGGATCAGATGCATCTAAGTGCTCCAGTGAAGCATTTCCTAACCCCATTTTCTAAAAGCATTTCCACTCAATCACGAAAATCACAGCATTTTCCCCAACACTATAAGCTCATTAGCATTCCAATTTTCAAACTCTATTTACAGTTTAAATGAAGGGTTGTTCTTCTACCAACAATTCCCATATAAACTGATTGTATACCTCCATACAACCATCCATAAATGCACTTAATTAGCTCTTACTATAGGAAACCCTTAAAATATTGGCTCACAATCGTTCAGTCTTCATTTCGATTCAATACCACTGTTTGGCATTATTGAAATCCTACTCTCACACATTCGTAGTAGAATTTACTGCCGGCTCTCATGTGCTTAATTGAATTACTTTTCCACATTTGCGTGGATGTTCGCTTCATTACTCTGCATATTATTGTGTACGTGTACTTCCTTTTAAGCCAGTTTCGTATCTTTGAAAAAAAAAAAAAAAATAGTTCTCTTCCTATAACAGAGAACTTTTTTTTTATTATCGTCGAGTATCTGGTGCAGGAGTATAGGTATATTGCTTTACATGGTTTAAACATACTCCTTCTGCACGGGGCACAGTAAATCCTTTCTTTACTCAGTGCTAAGATCCGAGTGAAAATTATGAGGCGTATTTATTAAATTATTCGAATGTTCGAACAGCGTAAAGTGTAGTCGAACATGTACCTTGGGCGGAACGTATTGAACTCTGAAGTGGAAATTGTTCTTCATACAACATTAATCCAATTATTTTTATTAAAAAATTGGGTCAGAAAAATGCTGATAAAAATAAATAAAAGAAAATTCATTATATATTTCACTTGTACATAGTTGTAAGGAGAAAATATGGAATGGGTACCGCATTTTAATCAAGTACTAATTCAAATAATATTAATATGAATAGATCCAGGATAATTAAAAATGTATCTGATGATAATAATATTGACGAATTTACTCAATAATTATTGTTGACACGTCAAAGAAATTGATTTATGGCTCAAAACAGGTCTAATAAGATTCTAAGGACGAATCTTCGATAATCACATGTGAGTTTTGACACTTGAATATGAATATGATGTAAGAATTTTTTTTTTTAAATCAAGAAATAAATTTTTTTTGTTATGTAAACCGAATTTGTTTCAGCCTTCTACGTCAGTTAGAACATAGGAACAAATTTGGTCTTAGTGGGTTCGGACAGTCAGAAAAACGCCGGACAGACATCGTATCGAAACTATTTGGTTAGGTTAGGTTTACGGGTTGGTGAAGCTGAGTTGCCTCTTCTTTACCCCACTCTGATCCTCGTGGACCCCTTATGATACCCTTCAATGCGGTTAGCTGTGTTGTATTGGCTTTCATCCTTCCCGTGGTTACTCGACTTTGTCCAGCCATCTCGTTGTCCTCAAAAACCTGTAAAGATTAGATATTGAGACATTAGAGAGTTCTTGGATTTCACTATTAAGGTTCCGTTTTTTGCCTTTGGGTACGGAACCTTATGTAGTAGTATCATACAACGCTTTAAAAGTATAAAAATATATGATGCCTTCACAAGCTCGCTGCGAGTCACAAGTTAAATCAACTTCTTTTCTACTTTTAACCTTTCTGTAGAATACTATGGCAGTTTTTTTATGTGTAGCTGGGATAGCTGCTTTTAGATTAGTTGTAATGAAATATCAAAAGGTCTTTCTTTTTTAAAAGCAGATTTTCAATTGACAAAAAATTAACTAAAATTTAATGCGTAAATTAAATTATTTTAAAAATTTAAATAAATTCATATTGTCTGTAAACACTTTTTAATTTGTTGCTGTATATTTGTGGAAGGCAATCGCTTGTTATTTTTTTTTTTTTTTTTTTTTTTGTCGGATAATGAGCCCTCATGTGGGCGCAGTAACGCAGTGATTAGTGTGCTGGACTACTGTGCGAGGGATCCCAGGTTCCATCTCTCGCCACCTCTCGCGAACGTTTGACAAGCATACGAGAGTATCAATGTCCTGAAAAAGCTTCTCAATCCAGCTGTTCGCACTCGTATTGTAGGTCCCTTCCATTTCGTCCAAAAAATAGAAACTCACTCAAACGAATGGTTGCGAGAATCTAGGCCTGGGGTGCCTACCTGCCTGTTGCGCCAGCTATTTATATTTTTATTTATTTTTAAGGAGCCCTCATACGCAACTGGACCATTGTGCTACATACTAGGATGCAATTCCAGTATTACCCATTTTACTGGAATTTCTATGACTTTCGGAGAAAACCGAGACTGGACTTCAGCAATGAGGAGCTCCGAGCAAAGGCATGGACAATAAAAAAGGAAATGATCCGAAGTATCGTCGGCCTCTCCACAAGCGTCGCAGACAGTGGTATCACTTAAGCCTAACACACTAAGATGCTTAGCAAAAGCGAAGTGTCCCATAAGAACGCAAATAAATTTCCTGCAGTAATTTCTACTGCGAGACAGCAGCAATGCCGCAGACTTCTTACTGATGTTTCATTTTTCCACATCCTGTAGACGTGGAGTATTTCCAAAAACAATAATTGTGTTCGTTTGAAACCCAATCGTCAATGGACGCAGGAAGACCCAGCACAGGTTCTCGTAGAAATTATTCCGTCTGAGCCTTGCTTAGCAATCTCATCGGATATCTCATTTCCAGCAATCCCAGTGTGACATGAGACCCAGACAAGAGTCAAAGAGTTCAGCCTTGCGAACGAGTTCAAAGAGTTCTTGCATTCCCGAACTAAGTATTTTAGAACGAGTAACAGGGTTGAGCAAGGCCTTAAGCCAAGCCTTGGCTGTTACTGCAGACGCAGATACTCCGACCCCGACAAGTATTCTTAACAATATATTCGGCAGTCATTAGGATAGCATAGAAATATCCGCTTGAAAAACAGAAGCATGCTTGCCTAACAAGTAGGTAGTGAAGTTTAATGTTGTCGATTTCTATGAAGACACCTGCACCGGAGCCTTGACTAGTTTTGGAGCCATCCGTAAAAATACGACTACATCCCAAATCAGGCTCAGACTCTGGCTGAAGCCAGTCCTGAACGCAACGAAAGTTGACTCTAAATTTGCACAACAGCCGAAGTTCCGGTGTTGTAGCATCAGACAGCATATCCATGAAACTAGGGTCGTAGGATGAGTGCCGCGCAAGGACACGAATTCTATTGTCTAGACATATTTTTTCCCATGACTGTCGAATAGCGTTTGAAATGTATTTTTTTGTTATGAGAGGTGTCACGCCCTCGTAAAATGCTTCAATCATACAATGTTAAGAAATAGTGATTTCAATAACTTTGTTGTAAGGGTGGTGCCATTGCCCGTTTTTCAATTCCACCCACACTTCGCGCGGTTGTTTGTGTGGACAATGCACATCAATGTCTACAATTTTACAACTTCAGCTCCCATGGGTGTCGAAAATAGCATTTAAAATTAATATTTTTGTATACGGGAGGCACCACGCCCCTTTGTCCAATTTTGATCAAACTTTCACAGAAACACCTTTGGACCAATAACAAATATTTTCTTAAAATTTGAGTTCAGTTTGGTAGTTTTCTAGATATAACATTTTTTTTGTCGTATGGGAAGTGCCACGCCCTTTTATCCAATTTTCACCAAATGTGAATCTAAACCATCATTGGACCCACTCAAACACACGCACAAAATTTCATCAAAATCAGTCCAGCCGTTTAGGAGGATTTCGATTACAAACACGGAAGAAGATTTGGTGAAATATTCTAAACTCAATATGGCACCAATGACATTAATTTTTCCATCGTGCCGACAATAACTAAGTAAATGATCATAAATCCTTGCCCACAATGGCTTATATTGGCTTATAAAACTTTTATTATAGCGCTCACTATTAATTTGCAGTAACATCGCATAAAGTGTAAGTTGTTCGTAAAGTAAAAAATTCGAGAACCATTTCAAAAGAATAACGCCTTGGCTATCCAGACTATGCTTTGACCAACTCTTCAAGTACGTACTTTAAAAAAATATATTTCCTTAGATATTAAACGCAAACAATGGTCGTTATTCAATAGGAATAAAATAGCAAACCCTTGTGCTATTGAATGTCCTGAATGTCTTTTTCATGAGAAATGTATAGACCAAAGGTGGGTTAAAGTGATGAAAGTAATTTTTCTCCTTAAGGAAAAATATAATGGAATCTATGGAATGTGGTACATATTAGGTTTCTTCGTTTTCATATGGAATTGTTCGTATATATGAAAAAAAGGTTATAACATAAAAAGAAACCAATATGTGCGGTAATAATGGATGTCATTGATACGATGTTGGGCATATAAAGAAAGACATAAACGACAAAAGTCTGGACGTTGTAGGTTTTATGTCCCACTGGATTTGCGAGATTGAAATAACCTTTTGAAGAGACTTACATGGATTACGGCGATAAGAATGTCAAAATTTATATAAAAGAAATTGTGTTAAGCTCTCGTGATTAGTTTAATTATCTTGTCTGTGTTGTAGTATATAGGGGCCACATAGAAAAACTCTCTGCATTAATGACACTTCACTGACATTGTAAAGAATATAACATACTATATGGCCAAATTTTTATTAACCAGCAGTCCGCAATAATTTTAATTAAAATGTTAATTCTTTGACAAAAAAGCTATCCTTGCCAGAGAGAGCGAACACGAATGTATGATTGCATAAGTCTGAATACTTAAACATATCCAAATGCATGAAGTACATTTTCATATAGATATACCACAACAGAACTGTTTGCTTAGGATTGCTAAATGCATTAAAAAAAAGTTATTTCAATGCAAATTATTCCTGCAGTAGAAATATTTCTGAATTACGTAAGTTTTTCGCAGTTAGACAGCCTCGGCTTGAGAAATGGGTTTCCCTTCGAAGCGACGTGTTCAGTTAAACTAGACGAAATGCGAAATTAGCCTGTTAAAACCTGGAATATTTTTAAATTTATTTAACTCCTGTTAGTATTGTTATGGTATTCAAAATAATTGCTACAATAATTTCGTGCCAGGATTCCAGGAATTGTATTTATAATTATAAGTTAGGTTAGGTTAGAGGGGAAGTTTGCAATATACCTATTCAATTTTCACTCAGAAGCCATTGAGGCCCATTGTAATTAGTAATTACCCTTTTGTAGTACATGATAGGACATGCATCTAACAAAACCATTCGGATCTGTTGATGAATCTTTATAAATCTAATAGAGGTATCGTTGCTATATCTTCCAAGTCGTCGAAGAGCCGTGCTCTCATACAAGAGTAGCTGCGTTCTTGGAGCGCTGGGCAGTGACACAGGAGATGTTCCACAGATTCTATTTCCATTTCATCTCTGCAACTTCTGCAGAAGTCATTTGTAAAGTCATTACCTAGTCCTTTGGCCATGTTTTCAATGATGCAGTGTAACGAAACTTCCCCGTTCGTCACATTTTGTACGGCAACTACTGTGCACAGCTAACCGCAGAAACACCACACGCTGCTATTGCACAAATAACATAGACTGTCCAACCAACCATCATTTGTGACAAGAAATTTTCATTCGTCACTTATAAGTCACACTGACTAATTGGAGAAAATTGCATGAGTACCCGAATGAAATTGCCATTGGGGCGACTTGTCTACGTGTTGATCGTACCAATCTAGTAAACCAGATAAGGCTCCTGTATAGAAGCTGATCTCGGTCAGTGTTCTAAGTTTTTGGTGGCTAAGTTTCCTTTGGGGAAGCTGGCCTTGAATCAGTAGTGTCAGCACTTTTGGCTGTCCTGCTTTATCTTAGAGCCACGCTTGTCGCTGGACCGCATTCTGTAATAGGAGCCACGCTTGTCGCTGGGCTGCTTCTTGTAATACGGAGCCACGCTTGTCGCTAGGCCACATATCGGAGCCACGCTTGTCGTTGGGCCGCATATCGGGGCCACGATTGTCGCTGGGCCGAATATCGGAGCCACACTTATCGGTAGGCCTGGGCCACTTCCTGTAATAGCTACGGTTGTCGATGGGCCGCTTCTTGTAATACGGAGCCACGCTTCTAGTTGAGCTGCATATTGTTTAGCATATACTCAACGTTAGCCTCTACTTTAAGGAGTTTAATCATTGTTAAGTTAATCATAAGACATAAGTTGATAAGTTGGTTACTGCAATAAAGAGTACCTCTTAACCATAGTTTGGTATTTCTTTGGGCGAATCCTGGATCCGGCGAGCAAAAACCTTGGCCTCAGAAAAAGCACATCATAGCAGTGTCCGGTCATTGCCCCGACAATCACTCGAATTTGGTTTCTATCAAAAGATCTTAGGATCTTTGACCTTTTAGTGTCAATTGCGGGTCACAAACTATAAGTTAGAGTACAACCGGGAGTTTTGTTCCAACGTTCTTTAGACAAGTTTAATGTGACATTATCAGTGGCGCCCTTAGTTGCGTTGAAAGCTGGTAATACTTGTCTATTAGCCAAACAGTTTTCAAGTGAAGAATAAATTCAAGAAATGAATAATAATTTTGTGGAGTACCCATCTGCCACCACCACATCTGCCCAGACGCAGTCGATGTACATGTAGATGTAGATGCAAATGTGGTGGTTCGTCTACTAATGAGACCACCCACCACATCGGGGCGAAACGCATTTGGTGTTGAAGCCACTTAAATATTTAATAATACTTGTCTGTCAGCTAATAAATAGGACCTCCATTTCAGAGCCGCATCTGACCAATTTATCTGCTGCCTAGTTCCCTTCTACATCAACATGTCCAGTAACCCAGCACAGCATTACTGTGTGATGGTTTAATACTCTCAACTTTATAATTACAAAGTGAATTGTAATTTGCTGTATGTAATTGGAACGTTCATTTTTTACTTTCATACAGTTAAGGTCTTTAACTGCATGAGATTCATTGTAAACTCTGAAAACGACATCACATCACAAATCATTTTTACAAAATTGAGCAATAAGGGTTTGTCAAGAAAAGGATACTCTATATCTACACCAAAGATTCGCACCATCTCAATTTGGATGTATGATGGTGCCTGGGCATTAACGAAGGTGGATGAAGATATCCTTGATTGTTTTAAGCGCAAAATTATTCGACTGATTTTTTCGTTGATGGTTGAAGTTGAGGTGGTTAGATAATTGCCATTTAGTCGTCGAAAATGGCTTTGACATATAGTTCGAATGGTTTTCCACGAGTCTACGATGCAAACACGGACGCACGACACTTTAAAGAAAACTATAGACTAACGTGTACGTGACCCACTCAACTGCAAGAAGGGACATCAATCAGCTTGAAGCGTGTAAATGAAGGCAGTTAACCAAAGACCGCGCTGACTCGAGCGACGTTCGTCAGGTTGGTATTAGAAATGGACTATATCGGTCTATTAATTCTGGTACCTCCCACACAAAACCAACATTAGACCCATTTACAGGTATTAACTCTCATTCCTAACATTTTGCATAACATGTATGCGGTGGAGGGTATCAAAGCATCGGCCAGACCGATGATAACACTTTTACTTATATTTTTTTTTTCTTTTGATTGTGAAATTGTTAACTGATTTACTCTTTGCTACCACCTTGACCATTAGTATACCAAATCTAGCTTTGTCCAAATTTAATTGTGTGTAATACGCAGAACATAAAAATTATCCTTCAGTTTAACAGCAGCAACTGCTCAGTTATTGGTGGGATTAATGTCAGAACAAACAGGTTACTAAAAATATACTTGTCTTCCCTTTAACCATAAATTTCCTCACTCATAAAACGTATCTCAATTGACAAGGTCTAAGACATTTTCTCAGCTATAAAGGGATTTAATTAAAATATTTCATTTACAACTGGCTCGTTAAAATGCAGGAATGCGGTTAAAATATAGGATCTTTATTGAAAATCAGATGTCATTGATTCTAGGGGTTAAGTAATCAAATTACAATCCTTTTAGTCAATTGCTGCCTTTAAAATTTTATAAAGTTAAGCTATCAAAAATAATTTGTTCGCACATATTTATTTTTCAATCGATAAAAATGTATTTTTCAGGAATTCCATTCATCAGAAAAAATAAGAACTTTGAGAAGCTAGGCATACGATGCCTATACGGACCTGTTGCCCCAAGTATTTATTTATTTATTTAATTATTTTATCTAAATATTATACGAGGCTCATTGAATTTATGACAATTTAGTGAAGCAATCAGCAATAGTATCTATAGAAAATAGTTTGTCTCAATAGATCCATCATATCACCTACCTAAAGACAAGTTTGATTTTGTTCAGCATCGCATTTAAGGACTAACAACTTATTGCGAATACCTAATTAACCAAAATTATTTTCAAACACAACTGACATAAAACCCTTACATTAAAATAATCATATCGCCCACCACCCAATTTAGAATTAATTTGAAATCCTTCATTTTGTTTTTCAACCCTTGCCCTCTCAATGATGACTGTTGCTGACAATGTTAAAAACAAAAATTTTCCTTGACGACACTTTTCTCAGACTAATATCTGCTCCTTGCAAAAGGGAATTTCTTGTATAGTACTATATGGTATCAAATATCAAACCCATGAAGACCTATAATCCTCCTGGGGGTACTCTGTGCGAAATTGCAGTCAGTTTAATAAAATGTTTAAGAAAAGGTCTTAGGATCACCGAAGAGACAGAGACAGCGAGGCAAAGGCATTAAATTGAAAGGATTTTATATAATATTTAGCTCCCTTGTCTCAAGGCCAAGGAATTTAGAGGAAATGCGAGCTTTTTTTGTTTTTTTTTTTTTTTTTTTTTCTGACGAGTTTCACCGTGGAAATTGTGTTGTAAAATTCCTAATAGCACAATTCATATCCCCATATGACAGTTTTATTTCAACATAAAAGAAATTAAATTACGGCTAAGGGATGATCGTTAAATTTCCAAGTTTAAAGTTCTTGTAAATGTCACATGAGGAGCACAGACAACTTTGTTGGGAAATATTTTTTTTTAAATGAGATTTGTCACTCTGGGGTAATAAAAGTTCACAGCAGGCATCAGGAGGAGACAGAGTAAAAACGGTAATGACTTCCTTATATGACTTTGACAGCTGACATAATACAAGATGTCAAGATTTGAAAGTCACTTGGAAATGAAATCGGAGTTATACATGTTAAATTGACATAAGGGAATGGTTGAATGTTATTAGGTAATGGATGTGTTTTAACTCAGGTAAAAGTTACTTCTATGCAGGTGCACTTTATTCAAATCTGAACTGTCAGAATGGTCCAGTAATGAAAGGAACAAGCACTGCAGGGCTTTTCGATTTGAAATGGAAGTGAGTCAGTAAATATATTTGGCCAACTGAAGGAGTTTAATTTTCAGCAAGACAGTAAGATAGCATTCGGTAAGGAGAACGGTACAAACAAAAATGAAAATGATATCCCTGCCGCCAGTAATAATGTTCCGATCCTTACAAAAATTGATTGATGCCAATGAGTAGATATTTTAATCTAAATTTTAATTACGATAGACGAATATTGCAAATTCGGCTTTCTGCCTGTGCCATCTACATAACATAACCCCAATAAATCTCTCTCATCTAGTAAATACCACAATGGACCTAAGACTGTGTTCTAAGTGTGTTTAACAACAGCCAAAAATCTAACCTCACATATCTAATATTCGTTTCGTTAAAGATTTTATTTTGCGATTTGTTTTGAAATACGTGCATCATGTATGACACCGGCCCATTTCCCCATTTTGAAAATTGTTTAAATATACCTACAGTGAGCGTCAAAAGTGAGTGAACACTAATGATGTTTTCGTTTGTCTTTGAAGATTGAAAACTATTTATTTCAAATAGCTACCTATAAAGTAATTTATCCTGTCAAAATGAAATACGTTTTGTTATTGCTCCTTCGTTATCAAACTTTCTACAGATTGCTGGTTTTTAATAACTTTTTCAAGACCCTAAAGAAAATGTAAAAGAGAGTTGGTGTTTACACACTTTTGACGGTCACTGTATGTGTAGGTGTACCTCTCAAAAAAGATGACCTTTTAGCGCTTCAGCAGCGCCCCGAGATACACTGTGCTCCAGTTTTGTGTTAGGTTAGGTTAGGTTTACGGGTTAACAGAGAAGGGTATATCCAGCTGTGGCACACTTAGGTCCTTGAGGACCCATTGTGATGTACTTTTAAATGGGGGTTAACTGGTCATGTTGGGATGGTTAGCCTCATGTCCCTTCTTCTAGCAATTACTCGACGACGTACAACCATCCTGATATCCTCAAAAACCTGTAAACATCAGAAAGTGAGCCATCATAAAGTTATTGTAGATCATGGAAGTATTGACTTCCAAGTGTTCTGTTCCTCAAGTGACAGAGACGCGGACAGTGACAGAGGAAGTGAGGTGTATCCTGATGAATCTCTTCATCTTCGCAGCCTCTACATATTATGTCGTCATCTTTGAAATTTAGTTTCATTGTATGGTTTCTTAGGAAGTTATGACCCATTAGAGCCCCTACCAATTTAGACAGCGATGACCTGTTGAACTGTAGAAGTTTGATGGTTCGGCCACTATCGTATTTTAGGCCAAAGCTTCTGTGATACTTCACAAGTAGCTAGTCCTTTCCACCTGTTGTTGGTTTTCATGCGAATTTTATTTTCCACTCGCTCTCTAAGATTACATAGTGGTGGCTTGATCGACAGCAGTGCTCGATCATAATCCATTGCGGACCCACTGCTTTAATAGCCGCCTGGCTGTCAATGAAAATGGTAATATTATTTCTGGGTATTGCCAACAATGACACTTTACGGGCCGCTTCCGCGATTGCCTGAACCTCTGCTTGGAAGACACTACTGCTATCAGGAAGCCTGATTGAGCAATGTATATTTAATTCCTCCGAGAATATACCGGCACCGGTTCCACATCTGTGTAGATGGATATCGATTTTCTTTTCGTGGGTTCATTTGTGTTCCATTCATCTCTACTCGGAAACGAGCAGGAGAATCGTCTATCAAAGTTTAGATGTGGAATCATATAGTCAGAAGTGACAACGTTCCCAATGTATTTTCCAAGTACTAGTTTGGCTAATCCTTAAGGTAATTTTGGTAGCAGATTCCTCCATGTATAGGTGTAGAGGAGTCTGATTGAGAATTTGCCTCCAGTCCAGCCGTCGTAGGTGTGGTTTTCATCGCACTGGTTGTCGCTCATGCTATTTTTTGTATTTTTGTCATTGACTTAAGATTGGTCGCCTTGCCCGCGGCTTGCCACCGGACTACGCAGCCATAAATGAGTATAGGCCGCACGATTGTCTTGTACATCCACAGGATTGTTTTAGGTTTAGGTCCCCACCTCCTGCAAAAGATGCGGTAACATGCGTAAAAAGCATTAGCCGATTTCTTTACTCTTTCATTGACATTGACAACATTTGTGTTACAATTATTAAAATGTATGCAACTGCTTCTATAATATTATTTAACAAACAATATGACAAATTATGGATGAGCATCTTTAACTGTATCCATTCCTTATTAAAGAAAACAATAACATCTCCCATCCTCATCAATTGCAAACCTTATCCCGTTTGTCAACAGCTGTGGTCAATTGATTTGACAAAATAAAAGGACATCCCTATAAAAACCATCGAAGCATTGCCTTTCAGGATAACTCAATGACGACCCCTCTCAGATCCTTTACCAACCATTACCCAACCAGTTTTGTGATATCAATGCTCAATTATGTAGGTATTTCTCTTCTAATCGAACAAACAGTACACTTCAAAAAGGACGAACCAAAGAATGAAAACATACACACAATAATACCTTCGCACATTTGACTAGTCTCATGCCAGCTAACAACAATAACTGGACTCTCAACAAAAATCATGGGTACTCTACTACGATTCTAGTAAATTATCCATCAAGCGTAAATTTACTTCCATATCTCATACATCGATAGAGAGGAAGACATTGAAATCGTAGACAGAAAATGGCAAAAAAAAAAATACAAATTGAACCCAACAACCGAATATCCTTAGAGCAGATATGAACAGGTTTCTTTATACAGCATTCTTCATATAGCTGCTAACGATTCTGTTTTATTTTTCAAGTGCCATACACATACATACGAGTCGAAGGAATATAAAGAAAAGGAACTTTTTCGAAATCGATTTTCATGCCAAGAATCACATCAAGATTTTCCACTTCATTTGAGTTCCATGGTGAGAAGAGATTTACTTAAATCCTGCCTAAGGGCAGGATAGGTATACTTGTATTAGGTACGTATAGCACACTCAACCGCACATCGACTTAGAATTTAGTTTGCCTAAGGTGGAATCATATCCGCATATCTATTCAGAGTTCGTAGACAAGTTCAACTTTTCCACCGTGCGAATTCGATGCGCAAGGAGATATGCCAAAAGGGATTATATTTTGTCGAGTCGTCGGTGTCTTATTGTTGCAGTATTGGATTTGACGGAAATTAAAAAAAAAGCGACAACATAATTTAAGTTTATTCCAACTTGGCTGTTGGCTTACCTGACTTGAGAGTACCGAATCGTCAATTTTTTTTCAGAATGACAACCAGATATGGAGTTCTTACGGTATCCAAATCATGTCAGTATTCTCAGATAGAAATCCTTCTCGCGGGAGGACATACAAAAAAAAATTAATTTAGAAAAGTTTTATTTATTTTTCTGTCATAAGCGTTTATGTCAAAGTTTTTCACTTTCTTAGAGGAAAACTCACATTATAATGTATGGGAGGACTTAAAATTAATTTTAAAACTTAGAATCAATTTATTTTGAGTTGATTTGTAAATTCGACATCGTTGTCTGTTTTTGGTGAAACAGAATAAAAGTTAAATCATTATAATTTGAAAAATGTGTTTTTTGTTAATTTCGGAACAACATTTTTTATTTTTTAAAGCGGGCCATAAACGTTGATAGGCACAGCTCCACCCCGGACTGTGAGTCAAGCATCAGTTTTCTACAACCACTCATTTTGTGTGATTTTTAACTTTTTCATAGACGCAACAATTAGTCTCTTATAATGATATAATTTCCATAAAAAAATTGTTTTATTATTATTATTTATTAAAAGTAAATCAATTTACAATTAATTTGAAAAACCAGCAATAGCAACTTGGCTTTCTATCGAGACGCTAATCAATTCTGACATAAAATAATGATAGCTGAGCTCGAAGAAGAATTTTTCGCAATTCTGTCCGCCTGTTTGTTTGTCCGCTTTATTTATAGCCATTTTTGTTTTAAATTAGTTGTCTGCCTATACTCATAAAAACGGGCTTAACAATTGTATGCTTGAAATGTAAAATCAGTGTTTTCAAAATGAGAACTCTTCATTTTTCTAAAGTGGTCCCGACCCGATCCATAATTAAGATCTGTTTTGAATTTAATGTAGCTCAGCCTCTGGAAGGAGCAGAAATATGAATGACAGTTTAAAATACTCAAATAAGTATTGCTTAAAAACAATTTGAAGGATTCTTGTATAGATTTTGATCGTCAATTTTTAATGAAAAGTTGAATAAAGTAAAGTCAAAAAATAATTTCATTTGAATTGTTATAACTTACAAAATAGAAGAGTTTATTTTTGTTTCAATAATTAATGGAATAAAACACTGTAATTATATAGACGGAGAGGAAATCAATGAATATTTGAGTTGATGTATCATCGAAATCCGTTTAATAATTTTCAAGATTACGGCGAATATCATGTAATGAGTAGGTATTTACGTTTTTACATAACAAAATAATCTATATATGTAGGTATATAAAAATGATTTAATATTTCCTTGCTGACGCTATTAAGCTTAAAATGGCTTGACCGATTTGTTAATTTTTTTTTTCGAATGTTGGCAATTATAGTTTAAAAAATTTTTAACGGAGAAAAACATTAGAAAATTTCCCGGGAATTTGGAAAAGAAAGCGTGGCTCCTCAAATACAAAAAAGAAAATAAAATCTTATATCTTGAAAAACAACGAACCTATGAGCTCATATTTTCAGGCAATTTTACACTCAGACGAGCTAAAATCAAGAATATGTTATTTTAAGCCTATTCGTTGAGGGAAGTATGGTAAACTCGGAAAATCTTATTCCAAGTACAAAAATCTTATTTTCAGCTCATTTTGAATTAGCTTAAAAAATTATATTTCAATACTGTTGTTTCGCGATGTTTTTTAGAATGTTCGTTTTTACTACGTTTTGGACTATTTTCAACTTAAATTAAACTCGCAACCGCCGTGAATGAGAATTACGCCACCTTAAAATGAGAAGAAAATTCCTTAAATAAGACCAAAAAATCTACTTTTGAGATTGTTTTAAGTAAGCTTAACATGTATTGAACTGATGCGGAAATTTTTTAAGAATGTGGTTCTTAAATTATGTCTGAAATAAAATTGTTTTAAGTATTAAAGATCTACTAAACCTTAGATCAGTGTAAGAATATCAGCGGTATATTTTTTTCATATCTATGCTTTAACCATCTCATCCTGGGTCTACCTAGAGGACGCCTGCCCGATGGTACGGATTCCATAGCACGTCGTGGGATCCTGGTCGGGGACATGCGTTTAACATGACCAAAATTAAATTAAACAACGACGCGACGGTGAAACTAAATTAAGAACTAACATTTTGTTTTTAGAATTATATTATTATATCAGTGGGTATCATATTAACCTTCGCATGGATGGACATTTTTAAGTACCCGTATGAACAGTATCTACCGAGGTAGATACATGAGATTTTCATATATTTAGTATGTATTTTTTTTATTATGGTTTTCTTTCACTATTTTATTCCTTCTTATGTCTTCTTTTAATTTAATTTCAATTGTCAAAGCTTGAAATCGATGTTGACCACTTTTTATCGAAATCAAGTATGTCACAAATAAAATTTTGAAGCGGTGAGTAAGCTCCTGTGCAAAAACTCATATCCCATAAATCGTGCTACTATGTCAGAGTAAGTTGCTTCAAATCAATCTTAGGGCTTATACGTTTACGTGCTGATTGTGCGACATCTTTGAGGGAATATTTGTAACCAAAATGAGCTAAACGGGGAACAAGTTATTTTCTGTTTTCCAGAACAAAAAAAAAGGGAATTTTGGTTCCTTGAAACTTTACTTTAATTTTCTTGTTCAACTTCAGGAAAACAATTTTTTTAGCTACCTAAATTAGGTTTATATATATTTTATTGAACGATCCCATTTATTTTATACAAGCGCTTGTAGGTATAAGACTGACTGACTAAGGCGATAATAGAGGCACGTCGACCTGATTAAGATCTATTGTAGGTACCATATGTTAGAAAGAGGGTTTAGGCTAGGAGGCTCTCCACTTTTTTTATAAAAATTATCATACTGATGCATAGGCTTTTTTCATCTCTTCGGGGTCCAGTTGGTCCCTGAAGAAAATCTTCCTTCTAGTTCCACATTCGCAAAGGTATAATGTTGTTTCATCTTCTTCAATACATAGCCTGCACTCCGCTGAGTTGGCTAGATTCATTTTGTAGTATCGTAACCCATAATATACTGTGAGGATTTCTATACTAGGTTTCTGATATCATGCCTGCTATGGGCATTGTGATTGAATGGCTGGATAGTTCGTTCCTTTCTTAGACCTGGGATGTTCTCCTAATATGAGATATACATTTTGTGTGTTGCCTGTCTTTTGTGGATAAGTTTATAGCCGACTTTGGGGTATAAAAGAAAGATTCCGGTTTGTTTCTATTATAATAGCACGAAAGGTGACAACATCGAATTTATTCCAGATAAATACGAAGACGCAATAATGGTCGTAAACGTCAGAAAGGTGCGTGCGCTATGTGGCATGACGAGGAAAAAAGCAAAAGAGCTACCCGTCAAGGATGTGTTAAATGCCAATATGTGCGGAGCACAGCCTGGCTTAAATTTGTTTGTTCTTTCCCAAGTGTAAATTTATTTATTCTAATAAACCATACAATACTTGCGATCTTCTGTTTCTAATTTACATAATTTCACTCGATATGTTTGCATTTCTTATCAATTTTTATTATAATCAATGAGATTTTCGCTTTTTTTCATACAATATGTATGAAAATAAATATATCTACATCGGTAGATACTGTTCATTTGCGTAAAAAAAATATCTAAATTTAAAAAAAAAAACTATGAACGAATAGCAAAAAATAGTAAATTTTACTATTTGCATATGCAGATCAATAATTTAGTCACTGAGTCGAAAGGAATTCAAGATAGGTTCCATATCTTTCGAAATATTTCAAAAAGAAAATCCAAATATCTACACGGGTAGATACCGTCCATTCGAGGGTTAAGACTTAGCACGTAAGAATAAAAAAATCTTAAAACAAGCCTGGATTTTAGCTTCCAATTTTTCTCTGAGTGTATGGTACTGGCCTTGGAAATATTGGTCCAAATTTAACAAAGGGTCGTGGCGCCTCCCATAAAAATAAACACTGAAAACCTTATTTTTCGACCGTCACGGAAGCCAAAGTTTTTGGAACATGGATTTATGCATTTCAGGTACTGATAAACAGGAATATTATCTAAGCAATATACAATTTCTGGACACGAGCAAAGTCGGGCGGGTACAGCTTGTACCTGCATCTGCATTACATAAAAAAAAACATATTTTAGAGAACTTAAATTTAATACCTACATTTTGACGAACTTTTGAAGTTTTTTAGAATTAAAAGCTTGTGCACATATTTTTTTAAATAATTTTGTTAAAATATGATTACAATTTTTAATGAACCGTACATAGGTGATTTTTGTTGTCATGTTGCCAACATGTCCAAAATCGTTGGACCTTTAAAACTGTCTATCTTCCGTCAACGACTGTAAATAAACCAATCTAGACCTATACGGAAATATAATGTGGTCACAGTGGACACAGTGTGCTGGACTATATTAAGGGATTATTTGAAAATGACTCCAAAAAACTTAAAACGTTGAGGAAACCAATGTTTTTGATATAAGATAGGTAGTTATATCGCTCATTTACTTGAAGACTGTCATAACTCAAAAAACTCGATTTTGCAGAAAACATGTTTAAAGTTTTCAATTGACTACCGCCTTGCAGAAATCTGAAGAAATCTTATAATTTCGAAATTAACTAGTAAACTTTTATAAATTTAATATATCCATAAAGGTAAATCGACAACAACTAGTCTTTTATGGTTTTTACCTGAACGAAAATATTCCCTACTTCGAATTGTGACGTTATTGTTGCAAAAATTATATTCATAGGAGTGTCATAAGTTCGAATATGTCGTTATTATTGAGAAAAAAAACAATAGTTTTGTACTTAGTCATTTCATTTTCAAAGTCTTACCTATAATTTGAACTTTTTGAACTTAATATAAAGGGAGTTTTTTTTAAAGGTATACAAATACAATATGGAATAAAATACTTCCAGCTAATATTAATGTCTATGATATTAGCTTTATTTAATAGCTAATAATTTTTTGCCATTACTTTTTAAATTTCGGGCGAACCGAACCATGGTTTTCAAAATAAGTTTGCACAATTTGCACTCGTTGTTCTGGAGTTCATTCATCGTAAAATGGCAAAACGTACTTACCACAAATCAACTTTCAACTGCCATTTGACAATCTGTAGAAACAGAGTTGCCAATTTAAGAACCAAAACTCTAGAAAAACACCCTTTACTTCTAGTATTTAATTAATAAAAATAATAATTCAATAACAAGAAAATATCTTCAGCGTAACTTCTTTTTTTGAGTACACTACCCTACTTGAATTGCTCTTTAGTGTATGCAGATTTGTAAAAAACTGAATTTGGTGATTCTCATTAAATTTTAAGTATTTTTACTTGTGAACGTTTCAGCTCTACCATATTTAACGGAGCAATGTCATTTGCCAGCATTTTTAAATCAAAAAAATTCTCAAAACAAAGCTATTTTACAATAAATGGATCTCCTGTTTTTTTCGCCGATCGGATTATTGAAAAAAATAATTCGGGAGTATAAATGGGACCACTTTTAAGCATTCGTTCCGTTCCCTCTCAATTAAGGAATGCACAGAGTCTCCTTTGTTTTGTGTATGGCTAACCATGCCAATTTCAATGAAAATCCTGTAGAAAAATTACTCCTGTGTTTATGAGAAAAACCCTGTTTTATCGTGTAATCATACTGTTTTATTCCCATTTGAATAAACTTGAAAAATTCTATTGATCGACGCACGGTCGAGTGTTTGCTTCCATGAATAAGACGTGAACGTGGACGTACGAAAAATTGCAAGACTAAGATCAACTTGAACATGTCGTACATCGCCTTATAGATATCATTGGATAAAAAACGAAGCCGGACACGCTGTGATTCGAAAAAGAAGTATTCTGTTCAAACTCAAGGTGGTATTGATCGAACTGAAGACAAATTAGATAACGAAACCATAGACAAAGGTATGGAGGGTCCACTTCAGCAACCTACACCCGCGACCCACTTAATGGATAAGCGGGCCATAGAAAATGTATGAATTAAAATATTTATCATTTATTTCATATTTAATTAATAGTTCCTATTCTATTCTTACATTTCGAAGAAAAAAATGCACTCCAATGAAAAAGAGTTCCTGTATACAATTTATTATGCCGGCAGAAATCATTCCGTGTGCGGTGGCCATTGTGTATTATTTCTAAAAATTTATAATTTTTATCAACAATTTCGTCTCATTTTGAGTTATTGAGATCTATTGAGAGTTTCCATCGACAAAATTATCTTCAACAACGACACATTGTCTTATAATATAAACGGCTGACTTCTAAACAGCCAGTCTTTTTTACAAAAATAACGTCATAAGAAGAAATACTTCAGTTGACGAAAGTATTTTTTTCATCAAGAACGTCACATGTTGCAGTATATGGAGTTTGATTCAAGTTAAATATTTCAACAAATCAGTCACAACACGAAATAATGCACTTTATATGAAATTTATCTACATTACAAATATCATAACATTTTAACGAATAATGTCACAACACAAAATATGCCAGTTTTTTAGAAAAGCAAACCAACTAACACACGATGACGACTGTAGCAAACTGAGATATGTCGCTCTTATGAGTAAAAAATGTTAGGATATATGAAATGAAATAACGGCATATTCTCTTCTAACGCGGAAGGTATACAGGATATTAATACGAAACTTTTACACAATAATGAAGCATCATAAAACGAATATTTCTGCATCATTAACTCAAAAATCGCGTTTTTTGAGTTATGACAGTCTTCTAGTAAATGAGCGATATGTACGTAACCTACTAATATAGGTGCAGGTTGCAGACAGGTAGGTACAGTTGCCAGTCTTAATAAAGTCTACCCTCCTTAAAACTTAGAAAATTTACCTTTCCTTAAAGACATTGCCTGTCTTCGATCAACCATAAATCAGTCAGATTTGCTGCGATAAATATACCATTTTTAGATTCCTTATTCGTTGGTGCATTTCCCTCAATTTTACAAAGCTCTAAAATTGTCCACACTTCCATTTCCATGTACCTGCCTATAGTAAAAATCTCAAAGGGAGCAAAATATTGAAAGCTTCCCTTTCCAAACAAAACACAGAAAAGAGAAACTCAACGAAAATCATATTCACCAAATAATACAGTATATAGGGATGACTTGGAATATGAAAACAAAGCAACACGTGCAACATGTCACAAATAGCGTTGGTCATGTTTGTACCTTATTGGAAATCAGCCATCAACGAAAACTGGAACTTTAAGCGCATCTGCGCTCTATGAACCATGGTTGTGCCTGGCCAACCCCATATCATGCAGGTTAGAGCTTTATGCCTGGAATACACGCAAACAGGGTGAATGGAATCATATCAACTGTTATCTGGGTTAGAACCAGTTGTTGTGCTTGTGGTATGTTTCTGGTGGAAAAAATTGATCACTGTATTTGAGAGGTGCATTTAAATTTCTTGTGGAAAACAAAAATATAAGTGATTGACCAGAAGAAACGGTGGTGTGAAAATAAAAAATAAATGTCAAGTCATTTCATATCCACCTGTGCTGCCTTCAATAAATGTATTGGCAGACAAATAAAATAATTCAAGCATATATACTATTTTTCTTTATTTTTACAACGTATATCGTATATTAACCAGATCCAGTTAAAATCATTTATATCTCAAGCCAAACCCTTCTCAACACGTCATTCTCGTCGTCATAACTCCTCAACCTCAACCCCAAAAAGCATTAGCTTGACAACTCCAGAAAGCAATCACTCATTCTGTCATAGTTGAAAAATGTAGCTCCCCAAATCTGATGAATGCTTTTGTTTTTTTATTTCTCTACATATTTATTTAAGCCAAAAATAAAACAGAAACATTTTTCATAGTTCCAACAACACTAGCATTACGCTCTGCCAAACTAAAGAAACTTTCTCTTCTAAGCATAACCCTCTTGTCCGAAAATATTCTTTCACATAGCTGTATAACCAGTGGTAGAACGCTTCCTTATACATATTTAATAACGCCACTCGGTAAACATTTCAGAAAAGTTTTTGCGGCAATGTGCCCTGTGTTCCTGACCAGGAGTGTTGTGCACTCATGTACTTCATCATATTTGTTTTAACTTTACCAAAAATACTGAACCATGAAATAAACACAACACAGCAATACAGCTTTATGTACGTTAGTCCTCGTAATGTCTGGTGAAAAAGTTTTTGTAGTAAACTAAAATAAAAACTTAAAAATAGAAACAGTAAAGAAAAATAAAGGTTAATGCTACGCACCTATAGACCGAATTGCGGTAAACTGCGCTATTAGTTTGGCGTCAACATAATTGCAGCTAGGCATTATTTTAAATGGTACTCGAGTATTTTAGAGAAGTTCGTTGAACTGTAACATAATTTGGCCTATACGTCTTTATAAGGCGCAATTCTCAAGGGGAGGAGTTTAGAAGTATTTCTAGCTCTGGGTAGGAAAGGATTTGTTGCATTTAGTTTGCAACCTAAATTTGTCAAAATCAGCCTCATATGAGGATCCATGCGATTGACTGAAAAATGTTAGCCGGGTTTCACAAAAGACGTAAAATGCGATCACAAGATTTCTATATGACAACCACAAAACAAAATCAAAAAATAACACAAAGGCTAAAAATTAAATTGTTCAAAAACGGAGGATGGTCGAAAATGATACTATAAGAACTAGAGCCTTGTAGTGAAGCACCCGCCAAAAATTATTGTCATTCGGGATTTTAGTTTTAGTCTTTTATTTTCCAAACTTTTCTAAATAGGCACTTCTGAACAAGCAAGTCCTGTCAAAACAATGCTGATGATAGTTACATACTGATTCATAGTTGGCGCTACAGTCCGTGGTGGACATTGGCCTCAACAAACACGGGTCTCCAGTTAGCTCGATCTTTGGCCAACTGTCTCCAGTTGCGCACTCCAAGTTGGTTGAGATACCCTTATACATATGCTCGCCAATAAAGGCGAGGTCTTTCTCTACGGCGTTGTCCCTCTCCGGGTTGGAATCGAAGACTCTTCAGGCGGGAGCGTTGTTTTCCATTGGTTCTACATGTCCTAGCCATCTTAGTAGACTCATACGAACTTTTCTGTCCAGGTCGATGTCACTGTAAAGCTCGTAGAGTTCCCTGTTAAATCTCCTCCTCCAAAGCCCGACAACGTAGACGGGACCGAAAATCACTCTAAAAATTTTGCGTTCGAAATGACCAAAAGTCTCCATCCGCCTTTACTAACGTCCATATGCTTCTGTGCCATAGAGCAGGGCTGGGATGATGATTATATAGAGTTTCCGTACTGTTTCTTGACAAGGCCTTACTAGTCAGCTGCTTTCTTAGGCTGTAAATCGTCGTTTGATTTCTGCTGTGGTGTCATTGTCAGAGTTTTTAGCGGAGCCGAGGTAGACAAAGTCCCTAACAACCTCAAAGTTATAGGTAGCTGTCTATTCTGACGTTCTGTCCGATTCATCAATGTTGTGTGTTCTTTCCTGTTGACAGCATAAATTTGGTTTTGATCTAATTCACCACTAAACCCATTTTTGCCGCTTCTGTGCTAATACTCGCAAACTCGACAGTGACAGCTCGCTGCGTCCGGCCAATGATATCGATGTCGTCAGCGCATGCAAGTTATTACACAGACCTTTGGAAAATTGTGCCGCTGGGTGTTGGCTTGCGAGTTTCGCACAATTTTCTCAAGTATTGTGTTGAAAAATTCACATGATAGCCCATCACCTTTATCTAAATCCCTTTTTGACATCAAAGGTATCGGTGAGATTGTTTCGGAGCTTTATGGAACAGCGAGCGTTCTCCATCGTCATTCTGCACAATCTGACAAGTTTGGCAGGGATGCGGATGCCATCAAAACTAGACATGGCTCTGTATAGCTCGTCTCTATAAATGCTGTCAATTATGCCGCCTTAAAATCGATAAATAGATGGTGAGTACCTATCGATTTGCACTCCTTCGGTTTTCTCCAGGATCTGCCCTGCCGTACTGTGAATATTTGGTCGGTTTTGGACTTACCGGGTCTAAAACTACACTGATATGGACCAATCAATTCGCTGACGAAGAGTTTCAGGCGATCATACAGTACAGCAGATATGATTTTATAGGCAATGTTGAGGAAACCGATGCCTCTATTGTTGGCACAGTTTAAAGGGTGTCTTTTCTTGTGGATCGGGCAAACGAAGCTGAGGTTCCATTCATCAGGCATACTTTCCTCTGACCAATTGTTGGAGATGAGTTGGTGTATGCTCTCTACTAAGTCATCTGCCGGTAGACCGTCCGCAGCTTTTGCCTTCAGCTTGATTGCCATTCTCACCTCATTTTGGTCAGTCGAACAAGTCTTGGCTTTCATCGGCTAGGGTAAATAGTCCATTCTGCCTGACAGTGGAATTTGTGTCGTCTTCGCCGTTTAACTGTCTGCAGAAATGTTGTTTTCATGTCCTCATCACTATAATAAATTATAATATATTAGACAACACTCTCGACCCAAGCAAGAAAGCATACACCACTTGATAGAATGAATTCTGAGTTTTTTCTTTAAACTGTCCTGAGGATAGATTGTGAGAAACTTTGGTTCCATCATATGATATTGCGAATGGTTGTAAAATATTATAAAAGTAAAAAAGCCAACAAATTCTTCCCATTGATCCGTTCCATCCAAGGAAATTGGATCTAAACATGAGGATACTCCTCGAAAAAGTCCAATCGACTAATATTTTGACAAACGCTGCTAAAACAAATATTACACTAGCCCTCTACATTTTTCGTTACCTCATATCATATTATAGTCTATCCTATCTGTAAAATAAAACAATGGCAAATAGTTGCATAACCTACATCAACTTCAAGCGTACATCTCTCACGTTTCCCGCATTATATTCTATATGGCCGTAGAGCTCAACAACATTGTTTCGCATCACGTTTGATAGGGTTCTTCCTTTTTATACTTTCACAGTCTTTTGAAATATAACACGTTAATACTTCCCCATCAGAAAGTTCAAGTATCATTCGGTTTCATCAGCGTTGATGGGTAAAGTATGCTACAACAGTGGCAGTGAGCACACACAACACCATATAGTGCAAACGTGGTCTTGCTCTCTGGCGTTCTGCTCAACGATATCGTTTAACTGAATTGAAGTCAATTTAAGTCAACTCGTCCGTTTAGAAACTTCATTCACCTTCATCCTAATATCATGAAACTAACCCCAGGATTTTTACCTTCAGTTGGGATATTTTTATTTTATGGCTATCTCACATCGCAGTCTGCATGTGAGAAGAATTTACACAAGGATTTTGTGCGATGTTTTTTTTTTAGTTTTCATTAAGTATTCTACGAAATACACTTGAATTGTGAAGCGCAAGTGTTGAAAACATATCACGTCACAAGTTATTTTTTTTAAGAACAAAATTTCTGTAGATAGATATAACCAACGAAAGCCAAAGCTTATATATAATAAACTTGAATAAAACTACTTTTCACAGCATAGGGTCCTGTGAGATGTGGGGAAGTCGACAAATACGAGGAGTTGATATACGAGTACATATGTATGCCAATATTGAAATTTATAAAATAGTCTGCAAGAGTTTCTAATTTCAAAATGTTGCCCTAGAGGTAGTCCAACAATTTTGTTTTCAAAATGCAAAGGAGGGTTGGTAATAGGATGACAAAACTGCTACTATAAGGACTTGTGAAAAGAGTTTCATATAGGGAGATGCCTTGTGATGTTGGTGATCATAAGAGCATGAATATTTTTGCCGACCAACCAGAGCCTGGAATCTTTTCGAATCCGATACAAAGGTTACCTAGGTTTTCAGAATTAAATAAACGTGCGTAAAGTTTTAACACGCTGACTTTAGTTCACATACAACTTTAGGACAAAATCGGACTTCATATTCACGCGAAAAAGTCAACAATTTACACGATTTTGGACATGTGTAATAGTAGCTTTAGTAGGTCTTCCAAAGCTTTCCAAACATGCACCGAATTTACGCAAGGAAATGCGACTTTCTTCTTTTCTCAAGACAACACGGAAGACAATATTTTCCATAGATCCATCCCAGCTGCAAGGTTATGCCGACAATTTGAAAATCACCATTTTTTTTTTCTTTGTCGGAGGTGCACTCAGACACAACTACTGGTGCATTCTACTGCCAAATAGACGCCTTACGTTACTGTACTTCGTTTCCTCGTCTTTCGAAGAAAAATGAAAAGTAGCTTCAGTGATGAAGAACTTAGATGTTCGGCACTCACCACGTCAGCCCCAAAGATCCGCCACCTGATGCCACCATATTGCTGACTCATTCTGAGGTTTGCTGAGAAGAGGTCTTCACCATGAAGGTTCCGTCCTTAAACTCACAGGCCTCAACCTGGATACAAGCGGTGCCGCGGCAAGCTCAAAAAATTGAGCTTTGTAGTGTTTGCACTCTGCATCACTCATGCTATTATCATTGCCTGCTTTCCCTATACGAACAGCTAGAGAGGAGACAGCGGCATCCTTATAGGACGGCCTCTTATCTCGGACCTTAGCTGTTCTGCTTTCAAAAGAGGCAGTCTGACCGCCAGATCCATCCGCGAAGACACTGGTACTGCAACCTGAGTTGATTTTAGCACCTGCATCATTCATTACCATCAGTGCACGGGCAACTCCAACGATTGGAGAGCCTCGGGATCTCTCGCCTGTAGGTGCGATCGCAACGTCCGGTTTCCATCCGACAGTACTACTTCCATTGCTGGTAGTAGCACAGGCTTGATTTGGAGACCGTGCGCGGACAGACTCACAAACTTGAGGGGGGTTTATTCTCTTTTCGAGCTTGGGTCACGTCTTCTTATTTTTCGGGTAGGCAGAAGAGGAGGCAGTACCCGATCAAAGGGGTTGGTTAGCTTCAGTTGGTGAGACCTGCACGGACCTATTCCTTTTCAAAGGCACCGCTGACGAGCTGGCAGAAGTGCTTGCGCCTTCCTCAGATAAAGCTTCTTTGCACCGCAGATCCATCAGCTTCTTCCTTTTCCCCTTCCGCTGTTCCTTAGACAGGCGCAGCTCAAGGCCTGGCTCTTCAGGAGCCCTTTCAACTATGGAGGTATCCCGAGTCTGACCGACAGTGGGCTGTGCAGTGGGCCACAGCTTGTCTCATGCTCAATTTGCCGAGTGAATAGGACATAGAGCCGCATGAGTCGCTTGTGGGTACGGTTATGAATGTTGGGGGCCTCCAGAATCTCTACCCCGGCCGGAGTCGAGAAGACTACGGATGGATTATGGCTACTGCCATTACCACCTGGAGTAGACAATTCCGTTCGTTTCTCCATTCATAGCGTGTTTTGAGTGCTAACCACTGGCTCCCGTGGGTTAGAATACACTAACAGTTAATTTGACTGAGGCTAGGTTAGCCGTTACCTCTAACCATCCTCCTTTACCCAGGCTTGGGACCGGCATGCTACTTACGTAACAAGGTAGAGTTTAACTAATAGAGTGTTTCTGGATAATTGAAAAATGGCAAAAACACTAATAGAACAAAAGAAAAAACAGCTGTCCACTTAAAGATTTAATTAACACATCAATAAAAAAAAAACTAATTGTCTTAAATAAAACTTAAAGTAAAACCAGACCTGCCCTCTAAAGAGAACGCTATTACTCTACCGACTAACCCACAACATCTTATCCAAAATCCAAGAATACCATCAAAATCAAAGACCAAAAATAGTCCCATTTCTAAATTGCAATACGGCTTTCATGTACAAGTACTCTACTCCTATTTGTATTTAAAGTTTCCTTTGAGCAAACCACTCCAACTGTGCCTTATCCTGAAGTTTGCTTTTTTTGTTTTTGTTTTCCTACAAAATGAAGTCATACATACGTTAAGATTCCTAAAATAGTATATCCTTCGAGGACAGGCTCTAAACATGAAAATGAAAATGCCAATCAAGTTGTTTTGTAAAAGGTCCTTTCATTTGTAATTTGAATGAGTTGCTTGCGGATGCTAGTCAAATAGGTTTATATCTAGTGGTATAACGACGGTCGTCTAAATGTTATACTATGGCTTAATGAAGGTGTTTGTGCAGTCATATGAGCCGCATTTACCGGTTCATTCAATCAATTGGTTTTCGATAGTTTAATGTGGTTTTTCTACACACTCGTATCGATATAAGGAGATTCCTTAATCTTATTAAAGGCTACACTATATTTTGTCGTACCGATTGCGACGTTATTTGGAAATCGAGTTTAAAGGAGTTTGAACCAAATGAAAGGTGCATTTTGGTACATTTTCCGTATGTATTTTTATTTTTTTTTTTGCAAACAATAAAACCCAGAATTGTTGATTTATATTATCTCTATACAAAAGAATAATTAAAGAAAAGAATTAATGGATTGCATATTAATAGGCTACACGCATACGAATAAAATTATGATACAAAGGAAAGCCTTGCATATTCATAGGCTTTTTTTGAAAATTATTAACTAAAGTAAGTATGCCTCCATTTACTAAGTTTTTAAGCCCAATACATTCATAAAATAACTACCTATACCTACATAATATAAATATTTCGTAGAATGCGGGACCATTTTGGCCGCTCAGTTAATACAAGTCCGATTTCATTTCAAATAATGCCAATGTGTTATTGCTGGTAAACGGATTTCAATTAATAATGCCATACACACTAGTACTTCTCCATTCCTTATGAATAAGAAAAACATTTTTTAATCTGAATTTGTAAAAAATGATTTTCATTAAGTCGTCAAGCCTAGAAAGCATCACGTATCCTTGGTTCACTTCACGCAGTAACCTAGTTCATGTTCATTAAAGTTTCTTCATCGTTAATGAGTAAAACTCAAAAACTCTCTATATAAAGGACGTGATTTTATACCAAGACTTTGTTGGAAATTAACAAAATGTACTATGCGTCCCCGCCTTCAGTGCATAAAATCATTTCTGTTGAAGTTAGTAATTAAATTGCATGCGGTTTGGGTAAAATTCGTAGAAAATTAAATGGAACCATGCGATTGTAAGCTTGAGAGGTTAATTAGGATACTCAAGCGAGTTCTTAGTACATACCTATATAAAACTTATCGAGAGCATGTGCATGCACAAAGCTGGAAAATGACAAAATTCCTTGCCTATATCTAGGGGAGACTGGGGCACATTTGAACGTGGGAGTGGGACCCATTTGAACATCTATATATATAAAAATGAAGATTCCGACTGACAGATGATCAACGCCCAGCCTAAACCCTTTCCTGTAGAAAGCTGAAATTTTGCACAGAGCTTCCCTTTATGATGTATACAACCACTAAGGAAGGATTTTTCGAAATTCAACCCCTAAAGGGGTAAAAGGGGGGTCAAGTTTGTATGGGAAAATTTATATTTTTCATCCGATAGACTTCAAACTTGGTTTGTGTACTCTCTATACAAAATAAAGAAAACTAATTTCTCCGATTTTGGAAATTCAACCCTTAAAGGGGTAAAAGGGGGGTCAAAGTTTGTATGGGAAAATTTTTATTTTTCATCCGATAGACTTCAAACTTGGTTTGTGTACTCTCTATACAAAATAAAGAAAACTAATTTCTCCGATTTTGGAAATTCAACCCTTAAAGGGGTAAAAGGGGGGTCAAAGTTTGTATGGGAAATCTATATATATAAAAATGAAGATTCCGACTGACAGATGATCAACGCCCAGCCTAAACCCTTTCCTGTAGAAAGCTGAAATTTTGCACAGAGCTTCCCTTTATGATGTATACAACCACTAAGGAAGGATTTTTCGAAATTCAACCCCTAAAGGGGTAAAAGGGGGGTCAAAGTTTGTATGGGAAAATTTGTATTTTTCATCCGATAGACTTCAAACTTGGTTTGTGTACTCTCTATACAAAATAAAGAAAACCAATTTCTCCGATTTTGGAAATTCAACCCTTAAAGGGGTAAAAGGGGGGTCAAAGTTTGTATGGGAAAATTTTTATTTTTCATCCGATAGACTTCAAACTCGGTTTATGTAGTCTATTCTAAGAAATAAAGAAAATAAATCTTTTCTATTTTGGAAATTCAGCTTGGGGCCCGAGTTATTGGTGATGAACCCATTTAATGGGGCCCTTTTCTTAACTCACGAACCGTTCATCGAAAATGGTACACATCCTCACGATCTTTCCGGTTGCATATGTTGCACAGTATAGGAAGATCTGGGCGGTGTGGGATACAATTAAAAGGTAAGAGTTCCGCCTTAGTCTAAAGATGTTGCTCATCATATCGGTGTATTCGCCAGCTAAGAAATATGTTTTGTCCCGTAGATAGTGGCTCAGTCTGCTATAGTATGTTCTGTGTTGAGATGCCAGATACAACAAAATAATATTGATCATATAATTTTTGAACTGTTTTCTCCAATAGGGCGCTAGAAATATTTCTCAGAGATACTAATTACTTCTGAAGTACTTTCTTTGGTAGGTTTTCTGCACGATATATAAATATAAAAGAGGCAACTAACTGACTGTGAAGAAATCTCTGTGATCAAATACTGAGGACTGCGCGAGCGAAGCCGCGGGCAAAAGCTAGTTGGTAATAAAACAACATTTAAAAAATATTTCTAAGTATAAAACAAATTTTAAACTTGGTAATACCGTGCTCTTTTGTGGTCAACGACTTTCGGATATCTTTTCAGTCGTCGCCTGGAAGTAGCCGCATGAGGAGTTTTTATGCTTAAGCTGCGTATTTAAATTTTTCTATTTGTAAGAGTTTACAAATTTTATGGTGAGCTTTTCTTTTTGTGTAAAATATATTTTTAAGGCATAACTTCGTTTGAAACCGTATAAATTTACGTTTTTTGATAAATATGAAAAATATAAATATTTACGCACATTTTTCTGTCGCTTGACCTATTGGGGCAGGTTTGAACAAAACAGTCGGGGCAAATTTGAACAAGTGGTCGTTAAGTAGCATCGAACTAAAAGCTAAGCTACCACCACCAATTAACGTTCCGGGAACATCGAGGACACCTGCGGGCTGCGATGATGATTTTTGTATCGAATCACTCATACATGGGCATATTGTTGTACTCGTGTATGAGTCTTTTTATTTAAATATGTCATATGAGCCAGCTGGCGACTCTCTTTTTCCAACAAGAGGTTGTCAGCCGGTCTCAGTCACAATATGACAGTACAGTAGTACAGGCCGAACAATCGGAAAGGCTAATAATTGTATAGTAAAAAATAGTATAGTTAAAGTGTACAGAATAAAGAACTAAAGATAGTCGGGTTTTTATATATTTTCCCGACTTTAAATAAAAAGTCGCCGCGTTTTATTTCCGCATTATACAATTTTTGTCTTTAATTTTTCAAAATTTCTGTTCGGTTAATAAAATAACTCATTTTTGTTTTTATAAAGTTTTTTAAGTCATTTGTAAAATATTTTAGTAATTTCAAAATTTCAGTTTGCTTTTGGTGTCGTTTTTTTTTTTTTTAAGGTAATTTATTTTGTTAAAGAAATACAAACCTTGTAGTAACTTATTAGCTGCTAAAAGCAATTCAAATTCTGCCGTTCAAAAGTGCCCCAGCCTAGTTCAAAACTGCCCCACATTGGGGCACCTTTCAACATAAGGACCTACTTCGTTTTTAATTAAAAATAAATTATACGCCCTTACTAAATTTACGTAGTTATTTGTCCAAATCAAAGTTTATTTGTATTTCTTAAAGTGAGAATACTTTACAGTCCAATAATTTAAACAAATAGGATTTTATGAGACCTCAAAGCAAAAAGTGTTCAAATGTGCCCCAGTCTCCCCTACGCTTGTTGTGTATATTGTGTATGCCTATAATGTATAAATATGTATAATCTTGAGGATAAAGTTGGTTGTCTCAGAGCTACAGTAATGTTTTTGATGAATGGTAAGGATATGATTTTTTGCAAATTTTTAATTTTTTTTTTTTTTTTCATTGCTAATGAAAGATGGATGACACAGGAGAGGGATGACATTTAATGACATCTTTGATCTGGAAAATGTTGTTAATTGCGAGGAAATTTATTAATATTTCCACTTTAGGGATTGTAGAATGTAGATGATTAAAGGTTTTGTTTTAAAAAATTTAAGGACATGTGGCGATAGTATCTACTTAATCAAAGAAAGCTAAAGTGTATAGATGCTATTATAGATGGCATTTTAAAAGTCGTTGACCTCAAATGATCAAACCTTTACCTCTGGTAACCTTCAAGCTGAAGAGGATTTATCCTACATAATATAAGTAACTAGGTATCAAGGGATTATCGTGAAGACTGAGGAAATTCCTTAGAAAATACTTAGTTAAACTTGAATAGGAAGCATGATACACAAATTATATATCACCACAACAAATTCAGCGGGAAATTAGTCGAATCGGGGAGGAGAGGCTTTAAGGTTAACCCGGTTATTCTATTTTGGCGTTTTATGAAGAGTCCATCATACCTTCTGAAGTGAAATTTGTTTATGGCTCATTGCGCAGTAGTTCTGAACTGCGATGAAGTGGACCGACGGAACGAAAAAGCGACAGGTAGTAATTCCAAACTGGGATGGAACGTAAAGGCATCAGGTTGAAGTAAGAATTCGTATTGCTCGGTCAGTTATTCTAAACTCCAATGAATCGAAAGCTTATTAAATGACAGGTTAAAGAGAATTTATTGTTCGTTGGACTACTTCTGAATTTCTATAGGAGCAAAAACCAGTAAAAGTGTTATGAACGGCCTGGCCAATGCTTTGATAATTGATACCCTCCACTGCATACAAGTCATGCAAATTATTAGGCATGTGAGTTAGTAGAAACACAACAAATTACGGTTCTTATATTGGTTTTGTATGGGAGGTACCAGAACTTCAATGGATCATTGAATGGAAAGTTAAATTTAAGAGCTATCCTAAAAGGGTCCTTTGGAGCTGTACGGCAATGGTAAGACCACTTCTCTCATATGCATCGGTTGTATGGTGGAACAGGCTTTCGCGGAAACGTGTTAGGTACAGCCTCTTTTGCCAAACATCAAAGAACGGTTTGTCTTGGCTGCACAGGGTCCTTCCCTAGCACTCCGGGCTCTGCTCTAGATGCTATGATGAACCTCCCCCTTGGAATTCATATCATGGGGTGCACGCTGAAAACCATCTCTCGGGTAAAGAGAGGTGGCTTTTGGTACCACGAGCACTGGAATTTTGAAGAACTCCTCCGGCAACGGAATGGCTTCGGCAAGACTCTGAAAGGGAAAGAATGCCATTGTGTATTCACGGATGGCTCTAAAACCGGACAGGGGTCTGGTTCGGAGTCTTCGTGGAAAGCGAGAACATTAAACTACGCTACCCCTTGGGTAACCATGCGTCTGTCTGCCAAGCGGGGATTTTCGCTATCCCTATGGCTATGCGCTATATTGTGACTAACAGGTGGAGGGCTAGAAACATATGCGTTTGCAGTGATATATGCTTAACCCTCTTACCTCGTCCAAGTTAGTGCTCGAACTCAGGCTTTAACTGAACTTGGTCGGAAGGCTGTACACAGTGAAACTTGTTTGGGTCCCGGATCACACTGGTATCCAGGGAAATGAGATCGATTAGAAGCTCTCTCAGGACCTGAACCTGCATTGGGTCTGCCTGCATCGGTGGTTAGGTCATCCATTAATACTTGGGTTTCTCGTGAACACGAGTGTCGGTGGCATGAATGTGCTGGGTTTAGACAGCACATCGGACAGCGGACATCTGCAAAAGGTCCGCGTCTTTCCTTCTGTCTCTGAGGAGAATCGACTGCATTGGGCTTGAGCAACAACACCATCTGTCCTGCTTGTGGAGAGGACGACGATACAGCGGAACACTTCATCTGTAGTTGTCCTGCCTTCGCTCGCATCAGGTGGTGGATCTTCAGGGCTGACGTGGTGAGTGCCGAACATAAGCTCTTCATCATTGAAGCTCCTTCTCATCTTTCTTCGAAAGACGGGAAAACTAAGTGTAGTTAAGTAATGTCGTTTTCCATTGGTTTCACTCGAGGATTCACTCATTATGAAATCCAATGGAACAAGAAAACTGCTTCTCGGCTACTACGCTCACGTATTGGTTAAACGTCAAAAATTACTGTATGGCTGCTGCCAGCTGGCTGGTATAAAATACATAAAATGCACTTGTGTAAGTGCTTCTCGAGTGGATTCTGACTTGAAATCGATAAGCGAAATTCTCTCCTCAGAATCAACAGAAGAGTATTTTTTGCGCCAATGCAACGGTTTCAGAAGCGATTTTCTTGATTCCGGACGCTCCCGGACCATTCTTTTTGCCCAATGGAAAACGACATTAGGTGTCTGTTTGGCAGTACAATGGACCAGTAGTTCTGTCTGAATGCTCCATCGGCTAGTAGCAACCTCCGACTTAGAAAAAAAAAACTGACCTCGAATACAATCAAAATGTTACAAAAATGTGGATGAATTTTACTTACAGTTGCCATAACAATTGGTACAGTACGTTCTTTGTGCGGGCGCATAATACCCCGATAGACCCTCCCTCCCCTCAACCATTTGTTTTTTTGGGTCTTTTTTTTTAGACGAACAACTTGGACACACAATTTCATATACTCTCTGAGACGTTGTGGGAATCGCTTGAAACATATGCCTAATATACATTACACATTACATAAAACATAAAACATACAAAAACATACAACACACTACTTTTGTTTCGGCCCTAACATTCATTCAAAAACATGTCCTTAAAAATAAAAAAAAATCGGAAAAGCCTTTATAGGGTTTTCAGCCGTTAGCGAACAAATTTACAACGGCGAAAACCTCGCTAACAAATTTTCTTTTTTCCACAAAGGACTCTGGCTTTGACTTTTTCCGATAGTCATCAAAGGAGGCAGACGTAAAAAAAAAAAAAATAAATAAAAAATATATAGAAAGAATTCGAAGGAATCGGTGACTAAAATTGAATAAAAATAGATACCGTGCGAAATAAAAAACAAGAAATAATAAAAACAGAAAATAATCTCTCGGGTTATCGAAGAATAAAATTATACCTACCCACCTAAATAATTTAACCAAAAAGTGCAAGATTATATTAAGTGCCCAAATCCTGGAAAAAAAACACGTGCCTTAAACTAATAAATCTGCTCCTTTTATAATTCCCGATTATCCTTAAATAACAGAAAAAAAAGTGTTATGTACTTATTTGAGTACTAAATGGTGAAAACAGTATGATCCTTCTACGACGATAGTGAGCCTGAAATTTATTGATGAGACAGCGAGGAGATCCTAATCTTATACGTGTTATCAACATAAATTTAAACTTCTTACCCTATAATTTCTTCATATTGTTCAGTTTCCCTAAGTGACTTTAGTGCTAGTTTAGATATGTTTTTTTAAGTGTTTTGTGTCCTGTTTAAGTATTAATATTATTACGTTCTAAGACGTATATGCTTTTCTGTTTAATTCTGTTGTTCCTTGTTATACAAATTCTATATCTATTTTTTCGCATTTAATTTAAATTAGTTTGAGTGTTCGTGTTCAAGATAAGCTACCCATATTCTCATATCTAAGAGCACAGGTGTACCAAGTTATTAGAAATATAACCGCGAGTATAAATATCCCTATTAAATTTCTTCCCCAATAGCCATTAAAAAAAAAAAAAAAAAAAATACATATCCTGTCAAAGTGTTGTGCACATCACCGCCCCCGGATATACAGGTAAATTTTTTTCTCTTACTTTTCGTTTTGTTCAGCAAAAATTACTTAGATACATATATAAATTTTTAAACCAGTACGCATAATTTCGTACTCTTATATTTTTTTTTGTTGCGATTATTACATTATGTATTTCCAAATAGTTTGTTGACCTGTGACCGTGAACTTTTCGTTAGTTGAAATCTCTTTCTTTCTCTTGACCATGAACTTGAATAAGGCAAAGAGAGTTATTAAGTGCGTTAGAGTTAGAATTTTGTTTTGTATGTTTATAAACCTTTATATGTACCTATTCAATAAATTGTATTGACTCTTTTGATTTTAGTTTTTATTTTCTGTAAAGCATATCTTGCTCTTTTACTTCTACCTTTTCCTTTTAAATTCCATTTCAATTTTATGTTAAGTTATTTGTTTTGCATGTATGTATTGTATGATATCTTATGTTTATAATTATTTAGTATGTATGTATTTGTATTATAGATTAATTAGTTTATAATAAATAAATGTGCATGTTTTGGTGGAATTCCTTTGTGTGGTTCTATTCTTTTTTATGAAGAACACAACATTTTTTTTGCAGGTCTTTTATATTTTGAATAGGTATCATTTTTAAGAAAAAATGATACTTTAAGAAACTTAAAGTGGGGTGACCGAAAGCGATGAGGCTGAAGAGAGTGAAGTAGACGGTTGTGTGTTTTGTTTATTTAGGGGTTGTCACAAAAACTGGAGCTAGTGGCAACCATGGTATCTTTCCTGGTAACAGGAAAGGTAATGGGGAGGGCAGCTCCTTGGTACCCATAACACCAGGGGTACCATATGTCTTGGGAAAAGAGAGGAGGCCGATCAGAACGCCGCTATCCTGACGTTACATCAGTTGTAGCATGCGGTCTGATCGAGTGGTTTCGAGTACCTTTTCTTCAAAATTTAAAATCCAATTTTCTTTCCTTTCCTTTTTGCTATCCCATCCTTTTTCCTTCTTCTTTAGAATCAAATTTTATCCTAGGCATGTAAGGTACGGTAGTCCGGAGGCCGGTTAAAGACCCCACCCCACTGACGAGCTTAGCACGAGCTTAAAGCTAGCATGCCGCCTAAACCGTCGTCGACCGGACACCCTTCCACCGAAAGCCAAATATAGTAGATTCCTGTGTCTACAAAGGTGGAAGGTCATTTTATACCGTTACAGGTGGCGCCCAACGTGGGGCCCCGATTCAAGGGTTCCGCAATTTTCTGTGGGGCACAGAATCTTTATTTTTCAAAATTTTAACTTTTTTCTCCTCTCATTTTTTTTTTTTTTTAGCAAATTTCAATTTTTTTTTTTCTCAATATTGCATGCTCGAAATCATGTTTCTCTTATAGCTAACAACCAAACATCAAATTTTCCAGATGCAAGTTGGTATAATGTGTCCTATGGCTGTTTGTGGAAATGACGCCATTAGTTTGCACATGACCACTTGTTTTCAATGGTTAAGAGTTTAATAGTCATCATTGATTTTGACTTTCTTTGATTTGCTATTCAGGCCTCTTTTCCGAAAACTTAGTCTGTGGAGTTTCAAACGCAAACATCGCTGACCGGGAAAGGAAAATAAGTTTTCTTTCTGTCAGCTGCAGCATGTGTTTGTCTGAAACCCCTCAGACTCTCTTAAGACCTAGTGTTGTGTTACTGTGGGTGGAATCCATTCAGATATTTTTTGTTGACAGTTCTGAATTGTTGTTCTGACCATAGTGCCAGCACAGCACTGATGTATAAAGCTATACTCTCTTTTCTCAAGACATACATAATATATAGATACAATGCCGTTTGCTCACTTCTTCAGTTTCATTATCGCATAAGTCACCCCCTTCAATTAATATTTGCATTTTCTCTCATTATATTGATTTGCTCAAAAATTTCCTAATTTGAGTCATATAATTGATTTGATCATACCTTACACTTTTTCATCTTAATTCTTTTTGTTAGTTTGATTATATTAGTAGGATATCTTCTTATTTTAATATAGGTTGCATTAGGAATTAGGTATTTTTATCTCATAGGATAGTTCACTTAGTTTATTCTTTTAAGTATTGTTAAGTATTTAATTTAGGTATCTAGTATTATTATTTGTTTTTTTTCACCACATACAATAGTCAATATGTTTATTCCTCGTAGTAATAAGAAAGACGATAGGGTGCCGTATAATTTGCGAAGCAAAAATGGTCCCCTTGAACTTCCCCATTTATCCCCTTATCACACTAGCCATGACAATATTCAAGAACTAAACAATCAGACATTCTACCAACCCCAAGAACAACAGATGCAACCATCAAATACGATGCATTCTGTTCATCAAGACTTCAGTCTTTTTTCTAATACTCCCAGCAACCCACAAACCATTAACTTACATAATAATAATATGTCCGCTAGGGTCGAAACACCTCAACGAGTTGGCGGAGCATATCCCAAAAACTCAAACCCAAACATGACATCCACACCAAGGAACACAATTCAAAACACAAACAACGATGAATCTCTCCATCGATATGTGAAAGATATTGTAGGTGCTGCTATCGGTGTAGGCCGAGCTGAAGATATGCAGACTTTGCGTAAAGAGTTGGATGATGAAAGGAAGAAGCTTCGTTCAGAGATTGCTGAAGTAATTCGGGAATCTCTCCCTTCCGTTTGTCATCCTACTCAGCTCCCTTCGCACCAAAACCCACGTCCGGTAGCCCACACATTTGTTGACAGAGAGAATACAGCCCACAACACACATACACACATACAACACCAAAATCCGAACACAGACAGATCCGTAAACGAATTTTTCCACCAATTTCGAGACCTTCATCTGAACGATGTTAATCAAAATTCGCAACGACAAAATCAAACAGTTAGGCATTCTGAGTCCTCGAGTCGAAACTCTGCTGGCTACAGAGATTTTCACAAGTGGGGACTTAGATACGACAATATAAACATGACGGTAGATGACTTCCTATTCCGTCTCTCGCATTTGAGAGAGTCTTATGACGTAGGATGGGAAGAGATTGTTAGGAATTTCCACCACTTCATTGACGGTGAAGTTAGTTCGTGGTTTTGGATCCACCTCAAAACGCATCCAAATTTAGGATGGAACGAACTAAGGATCTCCTTGATAGAACATTTCAGGAGCCTTGAGACCGATGAGGAGTTGGGTAGAAAAATGGACGATCGTCACCAGGGTCCAAATGAGCCCTTCGATAGCTTCTATTCCGACATCCTTAAAATGAATTCGAAGCTACGTACTCCTAGAGGTCCAGAAAGGTTAGTCTTCCTGATAAGACAAAATGTTCGTCCGGAGATTGGTGGCCAATTGCTTACATTCAAAACCAGCAGTTTACCCGAAATGGTCTATACTTGTAGAAATGTGGAGAAGTATAACCTGGAGCATTTTGCACGCTCAAGACCACAACCACAATATCCACCTAATTTCCACAAAAGGGTAAATGAAGTCCATTACGAGACTCAAGACGATGCCTACGCCCAAATAGAAGCCGTCAACAGCTCTACAGTCCCTACGGAAATGAAAGTGGCCTCCTGCTGGAATTGCAAAACTCCGGGTCATCCTTTCCACCAGTGCCCTAGTCCACAACGCACTCTATTTTGCTACAAGTGTGGCCTTCCAGACACCACCACTCCGCATTGTCCAAAATGCGCGGAAAACCGGCGGAGGAGCAATACAATGTCCAGGCAACATTGCTCTTAAGTGAGGAGCCTGGATTGGAATCATCTGACACACCAAATCTAAACAATTCACACAACACCCCTAACACCCCCAACACAACCAACACAACCAACATACCTATCGATACCATACCCACACAGATTCTTAGAAGACCTTTCCCTTCTTCTAAAAATCTGAACGAATCTTCCTACCAACCAAGACCAAGTCTCCATGAACGTATGGTGAATTATGATATAGTGCGCTCTCGGATTTTCAACACCCATCCGCAACCTATTTCGAACAAAATTTCTAAGCTTCGTCACCGTTTCGCCGAAAAAAAGAACGTGTACAAAGCCATTTCATCAACTACCCTCTTGAATGCCGATGATCCTAGACCATATGCTAAAGTTTTATTGTTTAACACTCCTGTGTTTGGTCTTTTAGACTCTGGGGCAACAATAAGCTGTTTGGGCGCTGGCGCAATGGATTTTCTTCAGGAAAATAACATTGCCTACAAACCATTCGCGTCAGGAGTTAGTACGGCTAGTGGTCAAAAGCAAGCAATTGTTGGTATGTTGAACGCCAAAATGAAGTACAACGACTTAGAAAAAGAAATCACGCTGTTCATAGTTCCCAGTTTGGAGCAAAAGCTCTACTTAGGAGTAAATTTTTGGAAGCTCTTCAACCTCGCTCCGAACATCATTTCTGAGTTGGTTCAAGTCTCCGAATCACCACCAATGGATCCGAATGCTCATCAGCTATCACATGAACAATCAGTAAGACTTGATGAAACAAAAGCGTTGTTTCCCTCCTTTAACAATATTGGTTTGGGTAAAACCAAATTAGAGGAACATTTGATTGATACCGGTGATGCTGCTCCGATTAAACAAAGACACTATCCCGTGTCTCCAGCGGTTCAAAACCTACTCTATGCGGAAGTGGATCGCATGCTTCAGATGGACGTAATTGAAGAAAGCTCCAGTGCTTGGAGTTCGCCTGTAGTTCTAGTGCGGAAGCAAACCGGCAAAAACCGCCTCTGCCTAGACTTTAGGAAAGTCAATTCCGTTACAAAGAAGGATGCGTATCCTCTGCCTCATATTGAAGGTTTGCTAGGGCGGCTTTCAGATTCACACTTTATTTCAAGTGTGGATTTGAAGGATGCCTTTTGGCAGATTCCGTTGGAAAAAGACTCAAGGGAAAAGACGGCTTTTACTATTCCGGGCAGACCACTGTATCAATTTAAGGTAATGCCCTTCGGTTTGTGCAATGCACCCCAACGCATGAGCAGACTGATGGACAAGGTAATTCCTCACGAACTAAAGGAAAACGTATTCGTTTATTTGGACGACTTACTGATTGCGTCTCGTGATTTCGAGGAGCATTTGAGCATGCTCAAGATTGTAGCTGCTAGATTAACAGAAGCTGGACTGACTATTAATTTAGATAAGTCCAAATTCTGTTTCAAGGAGTTGATATATCTCGGATTTATTGTTGGTGAGGGATGCTTGAAAACTAACCCAGATAAGGTTGCTTCCATCCAAGAATTTCCCACTCCAAAAACTCCACGACAGGTTCGACGATTCTTAGGTCTTTCAGGTTGGTACAGAAGATTCGTGAAAAACTTTTCTACTCTTGCAGCACCCATAACCAACACCTTAAAAAAAGGCAAGAAATTCGAGTTTGATTCTGAAGCACAAAAGGCCTTCAATGAACTGAAAAACGCATTGACCTCCGCCCCCATTTTAGTTAATCCGAATTTCAGTAAACCATTCATTATCTTATGCGACGCTTCAAACTCTGGTGTTGGTTGCGTACTTTGCCAGTTGGATGATGAGGGTATAGAAAGACCAATCTATTATTATTCCCACAAACTGAACTCCGCTCAGCGAAACTATTCCGTCACGGAATTAGAATGTTTAGCTGCTGTTTTAGGCATTCAGAAATTTCGACCATATGTGGAAGGGCAGAGCTTCAAAGTAGTGACCGACCATGCTAGCTTAAAGTGGTTGATGAATCAGAAAGATTTGAGCGGTAGATTGGCTCGATGGAGCTTAAAGCTACAAAGCTTCTCGTTTGAGATTGAACATCGCAAAGGATCTCAACACGTTGTTCCGGACGCGTTATCGCGAGTATACGCAGTTGATGCCCTGGGTGATGTTCCATCTTTAGAGAGCCCACATGATGTCCTTCATATAGACCTTGCAGATCCCGGTTTTAAATCGGAGGAGTATGCCAAGTTGATAACGACTGTCTTAGAAAACAAAGACCTGCTTCCGGACCTTCAAGTTTCGGATGGCTATGTTTATAAGAAAGTTAGGCACTGCACAGGTCATCCTATTGAAGACGACATGGTGTGGAAGCTATGGGTTCCATTTGAGCTAACCGAAAAACTTATCCTTCTGGCACATCAACCACCAAAAGCAGCACATGGTGGCGTTGCGAAAACTTTGTACCGTCTTCGTAATCGTTTTTACTGGCCTAATATGGCGGCTCACGTAAAAACAATGATTTCGCATTGTGACGTGTGTAAAAGTTCAAAAGCCCCTAATTTCACTCTGAAGCCTAAGATGGGAAGAGCGTTTGTGGTTGAAAGGCCATATCAGCATGTTTATGTCGACTTTCTAGGTCCTTATCCTAGGTCGAAGAGCGGAAATAGCTATATAATCGTTTGTCTTGATCAGCTGACAAAATTCGTTCACATACATCCGTTACGAAAAGCCACAACGGACAGCGCTGTGAGGTTTCTTGAGGAGCAGGTGTTTTCTTTATTCGGAGTACCCGAATCTATCCTTACGGATAATGGAAAACAGTTTGTGAGTAAGGATTTCGCCAAGTTTCTCACCTCATACGGCGTCACTCACATAAGAACTGCTGTCTATTCACCTCAAGCGAATGCCAGTGAAAGAGTCAATCGTTCGGTTATAGCCGCTATTCGATCTTATATCGATAAGGACCAGAGACATTGGGATAATCACTTATGCTCAATAGGGAGTGCACTTCGATCCACTGTTCATTCGGCCATTAACATGTCACCACATGAGGCTTTGTTTGGACAGTGCAAAGTTGAGCACGGGTCTGACTACAAACTTTTAAAATCGTTGAAATCCGTCAACAATTCCGATTTTGAAGTTTTGCCCAAGTCATCCCAGATGAATATTATACACTCCTATTTGAAAGAGTCACTTGCTAAGGCACACGACGTGTACGCACACACCTATAACACTCGTAGCAAGGACGTCAAATTCAAAAAGGGTGATATAGTATTTAAACGAAATTTTGTACTGAGTGATGCGAGTAAACATCTCAACGCTAAACTTTGTCCAAAATTCGTCAAGGCAAAAATAAAAGCCGTACATAGCAATAATCTGTACGAACTGCAGGACTTAAAAGGCCATTCACTAGGTATTGTACACGCCAAAGACATACGTTTTTAACACACATTTCAAGCTTTTCTTTTTCATTTCTTTTCTCGAACGCTGGCGTTCAGCGAAATGAAAATGTGGTGTGGGAATCGCTTGAAACATATGCCTAATATACATTACACATTACATAAAACATAAAACATAAAACATACAAAAACATACAACACACTACTTTTGTTTCGGCCCTAACATTCATTCAAAAACATGTCCTTAAAAATAAAAAAAAATCGGAAAAGCCTTTATAGGGTTTTCAGCCGTTAGCGAACAAATTTACAACGGCGAAAACCTCGCTAACAAATTTTCTTTTTTCCACAAAGGACTCTGGCTTTGACTTTTTCCGATAGTCATCAAAGGAGGCAGACGTAAAAAAAAAAAAAATAAATAAAAAATATATAGAAAGAATTCGAAGGAATCGGTGACTAAAATTGAATAAAAATAGATACCGTGCGAAATAAAAAACAAGAAATAATAAAAACAGAAAATAATCTCTCGGGTTATCGAAGAATAAAATTATACCTACCCACCTAAATAATTTAACCAAAAAGTGCAAGATTATATTAAGTGCCCAAATCCTGGAAAAAAAACACGTGCCTTAAACTAATAAATCTGCTCCTTTTATAATTCCCGATTATCCTTAAATAACAGAAAAAAAAGTGTTATGTACTTATTTGAGTACTAAATGGTGAAAACAGTATGATCCTTCTACGACGATAGTGAGCCTGAAATTTATTGATGAGACAGCGAGGAGATCCTAATCTTATACGTGTTATCAACATAAATTTAAACTTCTTACCCTATAATTTCTTCATATTGTTCAGTTTCCCTAAGTGACTTTAGTGCTAGTTTAGATATGTTTTTTTAAGTGTTTTGTGTCCTGTTTAAGTATTAATATTATTACGTTCTAAGACGTATATGCTTTTCTGTTTAATTCTGTTGTTCCTTGTTATACAAATTCTATATCTATTTTTTCGCATTTAATTTAAATTAGTTTGAGTGTTCGTGTTCAAGATAAGCTACCCATATTCTCATATCTAAGAGCACAGGTGTACCAAGTTATTAGAAATATAACCGCGAGTATAAATATCCCTATTAAATTTCTTCCCCAATAGCCATTAAAAAAAAAAAAAAAAAAAATACATATCCTGTCAAAGTGTTGTGCACATCACCGCCCCCGGATATACAGGTAAATTTTTTTCTCTTACTTTTCGTTTTGTTCAGCAAAAATTACTTAGATACATATATAAATTTTTAAACCAGTACGCATAATTTCGTACTCTTATATTTTTTTTTGTTGCGATTATTACATTATGTATTTCCAAATAGTTTGTAGACCTGTGACCGTGAACTTTTCGTTAGTTGAAATCTCTTTCTTTCTCTTGACCATGAACTTGAATAAGGCAAAGAGAGTTATTAAGTGCGTTAGAGTTAGAATTTTGTTTTGTATGTTTATAAACCTTTATATGTACCTATTCAATAAATTGTATTGACTCTTTTGATTTTAGTTTTTATTTTCTGTAAAGCATATCTTGCTCTTTTACTTCTACCTTTTCCTTTTAAATTCCATTTCAATTTTATGTTAAGTTATTTGTTTTGCATGTATGTATTGTATGATATCTTATGTTTATAATTATTTAGTATGTATGTATTTGTATTATAGATTAATTAGTTTATAATAAATAAATGTGCATGTTTTGGTGGAATTCCTTTGTGTGGTTCTATTCTTTTTTATGAAGAACACAACATTTTTTTTGCAGGTCTTTTATATTTTGAATAGGTATCATTTTTAAGAAAAAATGATACTTTAAGAAACTTAAAGTGGGGTGACCGAAAGCGATGAGGCTGAAGAGAGTGAAGTAGACGGTTGTGTGTTTTGTTTATTTAGGGGTTGTCACAAAAACTGGAGCTAGTGGCAACCATGGTATCTTTCCTGGTAACAGGAAAGGTAATGGGGAGGGCAGCTCCTTGGTACCCATAACACCAGGGGTACCATATGTCTTGGGAAAAGAGAGGAGGCCGATCAGAACGCCGCTATCCTGACGTTACATCAGTTGTAGCATGCGGTCTGATCGAGTGGTTTCGAGTACCTTTTCTTCAAAATTTAAAATCCAATTTTCTTTCCTTTCCTTTTTGCTATCCCATCCTTTTTCCTTCTTCTTTAGAATCAAATTTTATCCTAGGCATGTAAGGTACGGTAGTCCGGAGGCCGGTTAAAGACCCCACCCCACTGACGAGCTTAGCACGAGCTTAAAGCTAGCATGCCGCCTAAACCGTCGTCGACCGGACACCCTTCCACCGAAAGCCAAATATAGTAGATTCCTGTGTCTACAAAGGTGGAAGGTCATTTTATACCGTTACAACGTATCCCACAGGATAGGGTATTTTGTAAGTTTATTTGTAATAATTATGCACGTTGCAGCCTTTCATACACCAAAAAACAACCTGCGATATTTTGAAACATATTTTACATTCCATGTAGATTAAATCAAAACTTCAATAACCATTAAAATAATTATTTATCTCCAAAAAGTTCCTCTTCTAAACTGTCTCTACCACATATAGTTACAGAACCAGTAACTTAAAAGAAAAACACATCCTCGTCTACTCAAAACATACCAATACACAACAAAAGCCTACATTGCCCGAGGCTCTTCTATTGTGCTGCTAAGCGTAAAGTATACAAGCTTCCGCCCAGAAAATACGAAACTACATACCAACAACACTGACGAAGAAGAACAAGTTCCTGGGGGCTTTCAAAAAAATGTACTCGCACCATGCACTGTTCATTCGATGGAAACGCTTTGACGTCTATTTTTAAGGCTTTCGACTTGTATCAGGTTAAACGACAAACGTATCCTGTTGTTGTCTAGGAAATGATTTCAAATACACTCGTTGCTACTCTCGTTTTGCATTCTTCTCCCGGTACCATATGAATTTCATCAGTTCGATACAGAGCATCCTCATGTAAACATATCTTCACATAGGCACCCTATCCAAAATAGAAATTTCAATTTGAGTACGGATTGCTTTTAGTCAACTGAAAAATTGTTTTTACACGAAAAATAGATCAAGAACCGAATGAACTCCTTTCAGAAAGGATATTTACGATTATGTGACTTAAGTGTATAGACGTTACCTTCATCTCATTGTGGATAGATAAATAAAATTTAAATGCATTCATGCATATTTGAGTTTAACAAGTTGGGCAATAAGATTGTATCTATGTGATATGGAAATTCCTATCTACACATATTCTGACAGGATGCCGATAGGCAAATCTCTATAAATGATTATACTTGCTTGGAGACGGTATTCTATTCTATCTAGGGTAGGTTTAGTTGAAATTATTTCAACGACCTTCTTGAAGGTGTCTGATTATTATTATTAAATTCATCAACTTTTTTAATCTTCCCATATATACATATATACATGTTTGATAGCGCTATTTGAAAACCAGCAACTCGCAGTCCTATTGATGTCGAATAAAGAAACCACGCTATAAAAGCAAACAAGCTCTTCAAAGCCTCTAAAAAGGTCAGTTACACTGCAGGCATTTCAAGCAGTCAATTCAAAGCCTCGCCAAACCACAATAAGGACTCGACTCGTTAGAAATTCAAAGGATAGGCGTTCGTTATTACTAAACCAGCAGACACAGTGTTCCACATTACATAAAAAGAAAAAGAAAAAAAAACATATTTCCCGCAATACCAAATCAAAATGGGAGCACCAAGGCCCCCACTTCTCACAATTTCATTTTGAAATTTGAAAATCGTTTGAGCTATACTCACGATATGGTCTGGGGTGGAGTAGTGGTTTTTTTTGTCGAAAAGGGTGGATGTGGAAATACTTTTTAGCGGATATATAAAATTCATGTAGCTAGATAAGGATGAACTCACTTAGGGAATATGCTCTGCAATATCAACCAATTGAGAGAACATCCTTCTGTTGTAGCAACATGTTTCTTATTCCTGAATTATGGTGGAGGTGGATGAATATAGAATTTTTAAGACTGTTTGAGTGACTTTTGATTTTGTATAGGCAGACAAAACCTAACCAGGAAATGGGGTAAAGCCGTGTGTTATTTTTATCTGATGAAAAATACATAAATCTATATCCATGGGTGATTTGCAGGGTGTTCCTGTAAATGATTTTGTTTTATTCTATTGGGCGCAACAATTTTATCTGACGTCTTAGATCTATGTTATCCAGCCTGTGGAATTCAAAAAGGTTACAAGTTCTTTGATGATGTTCCTCGAGACTTCCTCAAGGGATGCGAAGAAGGGTTTACCCATAGCTCGCTATCTAGTCCTAGCTAGTGCCGGAGAAGCACATAGGTAGTGAATGAGAGTTTCTTTTTCGGTTGCGTGCATCGCGTCGTTACAACTGCGACAGTATGTGTATTATGTGGGATGACTAATCTGGCTGCATGGTCCCCTATAGGCCAGTGGCCTGTGATGATCGATGTTATTCTAGCTATATCTTTTCGTGTTTTACTCAGGAGGTGGGTTGTTTTTCCCCGCTGTAATTTGGCCACAGCGAATATGATCTGAATATGATGCAATTTGTTAGCCTCCTCCATCTGAGATTGGCTTTCGAAAGGGGTTCTGAGGAAAGTTTTGCTTTGGCTGCTCCTATTGGAATGTGGAACGATTCTGCAAGTGAGTAGTGAAGAATTGTACCTTGCCTGGCCAGCTCGTCAGCCTGTTCCTTTCCATAAACTTCCATAAACGTTGCTTTGGCCTGGAACCCAGATCAGGGTTCTGGTAACCTGAACTGTTCAAACGAGACCAGCTCCTTTCGACGGCTCAGCGAAATAAGGCCCCAATGAAATAAGGCTAAAAAAAAAATGAAATAAGGCCCCAACAAATTATACAGGAAACAACAACAATTTTTAATACAACTTGGGGCCTTATTTCCTAATGAAAATTGGGGTATTATTTCATTATGAAATAAGGCCCCAAAAGAAGAAATGAAATAAGACTCCAAACGAAAAAAGAAGACGTATGCAACCCCCTGCCTGGGTTTACTGTCAAGATTTGGGGCCTTATTTCATTTTTGTTTGGGGCCTTATTTCATCTCAGTGGGGCCTTATTTCATATTTGAAATTGGGGTGTTATTTCATTATGAAATAAGCGACAGGCTTCCCGGATAGCAAGTATTTCCGCCTGAAACACACTGGCTGTGTCCGGGAGCCTGAAGGATTTTGAGATGCTCAGAGACTCCGAAATAGACCCGCACCTACTCCACAGTCCATTTTTGAACCGTCCGTGTATGTAATCCGTTGAGGGTGGTACTAGCTCTCCGAATATTGCTATGTCCGTAGGATCTCGCATACCAGCAACCCGACCACCTCAAATGTTGTCATAATTCGCCGGATAGTGTGGCAATGGACGCATACTGTTACCCTGTACCTAGAAATATTCAAAAAACATAATATCAGTATTCAAACTTTGTATTGTATTGCAATAACCACAATTTCCCCAAACAGATTTTGATTGACAAACTCGATAAAATATGAACTTAGAATAGAGGTTAAACGCATGTCCCCAACCAGGACCCCACGACGTGCTATGGAAGCCATTACCACCAGGCAGGCGTCCTTTAGGTAGACCCAGGATGAAATGGTTAGATTAAGTCCATAATCTCTCCTATACCCGTATGGAGATTGCCCTTGATGATTTACAGTCGATGGCGGAGAATCGGAAGTTATGAAGGGTCCACTTAAGCAACCTACACCCGCGACCCACTAAATAGGCATTCGGACCATTGAAAATGAATGAATAGAGGTCACCATCATTTTCAGACCAATTTTTGAAACTGTGTTCTTGTGTATTTAAACGGTCCTTGAGGTTTTTATGCTCCCTGTAAAAGGCTTAATTTTTTTTAATTACCTCCTCATTTCACACACTTGCAGGTCCTATCCCGTTTTTATGGATTTGAATTTAGGTACTCATATGAGTTGTATGTAAAAATGGTGCGATTTAAATAGTCCAACAATTTATACCGCAAACAAGAACTGGAACTCTACATCTGCTCCTTGTCTGACTTTGTATTAATAACTCTTTTGTGGTGCAACTCCCTTCTGTGTCAGAAATATTTATTTATAGAACTCCGACGTTATTGCTGATTATCCTCTCAAACAGAAAGAACAAAAAAAAAGAAAAGAATAAAAACAACCAATTCCAGTCGGAAACTGAGTACCTATGTCCTATATATCCCAAAGGACTAAAGGAAAACAAAGTCGCTTTATTGTACCGGTCTGCATGAGGTGGGGGGAATAAATTTCTATTTATCTGACACCCAGACGAGTTACAAGTGTCGTATGGCGATAGCAATAGGATTACCTGCGTATCGTTTGGAATACTAAAACAGCGCGTGCTATGAAAGGAGGTGTGGGTGGGGATTGAGCAGTAAATTCTCGGTTGAAAGGGTGCGATAACAATTGTGATATATATCTGTACCATGACTATGATGACAGATGAAACATGCTTGACGAAGGTTTCACACTTCCGCAAATAAGCGATTAGGAAGGCATATACACGTGTAATCATATAAATGATAGTGGAATCAAGTATAGTTATTGCAGAGTTGTTTGTCGAATGATTGTATTGTATTTGTTAAATTTTATGAATAAATGTTAATACCGTACAATATGTTCACGTGGGTAAAATCTGAGGTATCAGGTCTGGTATGTCTATAAGTAAGCTTGTGGGTATTAATTTACGTTATTGTGAGTTTTTTTATCTTTCTTTATAAAAGGATGAACCCAATTTGTGGTCTGTTTTTAATTTTTTTTTTTTTTTTGGAAATTCCTTTATTGGCCACAAAATTTTATTTGATTATTAAAAGATAAAAAATAACTTTTATTATCTCTATATATATAAAAATGGTGGCAAAAATGTATCGTACATAATTCATCAATTGAGAACGGCTAGACCGATTTGGGTCAAATTTCTTTTCAGTTGTTCGTAATTGCCAGGAGAAGGTTTTCACGAAAGAAAATTTTGGGAAAACCTCCGAAAAAGTCGGGAAATTGGAAAAATCGAAAATAGATTTTTTGTGTGCAATTGTTCCGGAATGGGTTTTCGAATGGAAAAATATAAAATTCTTAGTGGAAAACTCGGAAAATTCCGAAAAACGCGTAAAATTCTATTTTTACGCATTTTTTTTTATTATGGCAACAATTTGGTCAAGATCTCAAAATGCGTAGGCTTTTGCATCCTCTGGCATTGCTGCCACATTATTGGAAGGCGGTCGAATTGCACATTCCGCTGTGAAGCTACCGATGAATCTTCTCACGGTTGACAAGCCAACGTGCACAATGACCAAGAATTCGGCGACAGCGAAATTGATGCGAGTATGCAAAATCATCATTTGGGATGAATGCACGATGGCGCATAAACGAGCTTTGGAGGCAGTTGTCCGAACGATTAACGATTTACGAGGTGATTCGAGACGATTTGGTGGGGCTATGATATTGCTCTCCGGAGATTTTCGTCAAACGCTTCCCGTCATTCGTCATCGCTGCCGATGAACTTAATGCATGCCTGAAATCGGCGTCTTTGTGGCAGCCTGTTGAAATTGACCACGAACATGAGAATCGCATTGCAGAACGACCCATCTGCTGTTGTATTCTCGAGACAACTGCTGACGCTTGGCAATGACCAAATTCCCGTTGATGTTTCGACTGGAATGATATCGTTCACGGCAAATTTTTGCGAGTTCACATCGTCGAAGGAGGAACTCATCACCAAAGTGTTCCCCGGCATTGCACGAAATTATAAAAATCTCGATTGGATTAGTGAACGGGCTTTACTAGCAGCAAAGAATAAGGACATCGATAGCTTGAATTTCATTATTCAAAGCCAAAACGCTGGAGAACTGCATTCGTACAAATCCGTTGACAGCGTGACCGACGCGGATGAAGCGACCAACTATCCGACGGAATACCGAACCGTCTTCGTAGTTTGTTTTTGCGCCGGAAAACAAATCGAAAAACATTGTAAATCACATCGCTCTCTACTGATTTTGATTCCATTCAAATAAATCACATTGAAATTTTAACTATCTGTGTTTTATTATCACTCTGGAGTTTATCTGAAGGCGTTAAATTGAGGCGAGACAAATTTCGCCGGGTCCGCTAGTTTATTATAAAAATTAAATTTTATTCGTCATAAAAAAATCTAATGCATTTCGAGCAAGCAAACTGCTCATCATCAGCGTGATTCGTATGCATCTAATTTCCTCTCATGTTGTACACATCTTAGAAGACGAACAATTTGGTCAAAGCTCAGGATTTTGTATGGAGGGTTGTTGTTGTCGCACGATGCAAGTACATGAGATGAGCTGCTACCGCTGATCTATTGACATTTTTGTGTTTGACACAGCTGATGTGCTCTTTGTACCGAGAGAATAAGAATAATTTGCCATTGTTGTTATACCAATAATAATATGTTTTCCTTCTCCAATGATTTTCTTATATGGTAGGTAATAGGTGGAATGTAAGAGAAGGAAACCCGATAAGAGTTTTTTTGTTTTGTCCGTTTCGTCCTGTCTAAAAAATGTAGTAATCTCATCTCGCTTTATTTTGTTTGATTGTTTTTGAAAAACTTTTAGCTGATAGTTTGCTTTTAACATAACCTACAAATATATTGCGAATGGAGCTCAAATGAAGCTGATTAGAAAGACGTTATGAGATAGGACACCTAATTTAAAGCAAATTGCATTAAACTTAATTAACTTTCGTAACAATAAACACAAAAAAAAATTTATATAAATGTATAAATACAAAGAATAAATTCAACTGCATTGTGCCTTACAACCTCAATCCAGAACCAAAATGCCTGTCGACGGACAAATTCAAGTATCTGGTTTTAATTTTTAAGGTTTCATCCCGCGTTGGGTAAAATGCTTCGAAACAGCGTAGGACATATTCAACTGCCATGATGTGTCTAAGCGAAAAAGTTTTTTGCTGCGCTACATGGGAGCATCTACCTACGACATATTGTGGGACAAGCTGCTGCCACAATCGCCAGAAGATAAAGAATACGCAGCAATTATTAAAATGCAGGAGGAGCATTTTGATCCAAAACCGATCGAAATCCTGGAAAATTATCGTTTCCATCTAAGAAAGCAAAAGCAGGACGAATCGTGTGGCAATTACCTACTTGGTTGCGTTTAAACGCCTTTCGGCAAATTGTAATTTCGGAACTTACTTAAATACAGCTCTGTGGAATCAGTTTGTTTTCGGGTTAAAAAATCAGAATACTCAGATTCGGCTGCTCGAAAAAAGCGATTTGAATTTAACGCAGCGAATGATCGCCCCAAAGGGGGGCGAGGAATAAGATGCACGAGAAACCAGCGAGTGTAGGAAACGCCCAACTATTCCCAAGAAAATGTTACCGCTGCAGTAGTTCATCGCACTTGGCTAATCAATGCCACCATAAAGAGACGGTTTGTGGATTCTGCAAGACTAAAGGACATCTTCGGAGGATTTGCCTCAAAGGGAAACGACAAGTCAAGAAGGAGAAATTGTTGCAGTATACTTCCCTTAGAATCCTTCATTGTAAGTTGAGAATTAACCATCAACGTCCGACACGTTAACCGTACTTTAGTTTGTCTGTCCGTCATCTTCCTAACAGTGTATGAATGCATAACCAAACAGCTACCATTTTTTTGGTACACATGTTTTTCCATAAAGAGTGGCACAGAGTTAAGCACTTAATCAAAAAAACTAGATGTATATCCTGCTCGAGTTGAAGATGTTTTGAGGATCTTTGATAGCATTCACATTCCAGGCACCTTACCATTTAAGTCACAATTGTTTAAACGAAAAACCCAGTTAAACGATATTTTCCTTATCGATCGTCCTTTTTTTTTATTCGAATGTTTTCTCCAAATCTGCAGCATCAGTTTTAATCAATGAAGTCTCGGCATTTCTTTCATAGGTTTCTGTCCCTGCCAGTATGTATGGGCACAAGATCAGTCTCATAATCCCCAAAAATAAACGAGCAGCGCATAATTTATTTGCTCTGAATTTTCCACTCAATTTGTCGATTTGAAAACTCCATATGTGGGTAAACTCTAGTGGCAACAATCAATCAATTCAATTTGGCAAATAACAGAAAAAAAAAAACTTTCAAAATGAACTTTACCCAACCTCATATACCTTGAATTCATTATTCCTCGAAACACACAGACAACAATTCAGCTAACGTGTAACCAGCATGAATCCATGTGCTATCCTAGAACCAAAGACAATATAATATACAGATGGCGCAATATAATGTTAGCTGATGTCCGCATTGGTTGCGATCGTGCAACAACGATCGTGCAACAAAAAGCTCTTCTCATTGTCCAACAAAATAAAAGCTTTTCTCTCAGCGCGTAATCCTTTGTGTGTGTGCATAAGTGAATCGTGTATGAAGTATGGTATCGGTATGACGCTTTTCTGTTTTCGTTTATGTTATGCTTCTCGTTCTCCATAATGAATGTCCTCTTGAGGAAAACAACAGTCGCCGTACTTGATAGATCGGTTTGTATTATTATTATGTCACTATACTGTCTGCTCTTGTTTTATGTATTTAGTGTGTGTGAATAAGAAGGAAAAAGGGACAAACAAATCAGAAATTCTCGTTCCTCGATGAAAAGAAAATCATCGGTCGGCTATTTCAAATTATTGTTAGCTGTGCTAGGTAGGTAGGTAGGTAATTGGGTGCTCTTGTGGCGGCTGCCACAGCTTCACTTAGACCAGCAGTTGGGTCCATTGTGTCCAGTCACGGGAACCTTCCATTTCATACCTGTTGGAGACAAATAATATACCGCTTTTGTTTGAGTCGCCTAGATTTAGTATTAATCACAGGCAATCGCAAGCTCTCGTGTCCGGATTTCCGGCTTGTCCTAGGAGTAACCGAAGGGTTTTGGAGTTTGTTGACCTACTGGAACCACCCCGATTTGAGTATGAATCTCAGGAGTTCTTTAAGATCAACATTCTCCAGATCTCCTAGCTCATCGAAGAACAAGCTGTTGAGAATCCTCTGTCTACTGTTTTTAAGGGCTGGGCATTCGCAAAGCAGATGACGAACAGATTCTATTTCTTCAACGTCTCTGCAGCTTCTGCAAAAGTCATTATGCAGTATGCCCAGCCTTTCCGCGTGTACCCCTATCGCACAGTGTCCAGTAATGACCCCCGTGAGTATGCGGATATCTTTGCGGCTAAGTCCGATCATGAATTTGGATCTCTTTTTGCTCACTTCTGGCCATAATTCTTTTGCATGCCTGCAGGTATTGAGATTGGTCCAGCGTAGATTTGTTCTACTCAAGGATTCAATGTCAATCTTCCTAGCAACCGTGCTTAGCGGAGTTTTTACAGATTTTAGGGCCATTGATGCATGCATCTTCGACCCGTTCCTTGCAGTCTCATCCGCCTCTTCATTACCCGGAATATCCATATGCCCCGGTACCCAGCATAGGGTCACCGTGTTGGCTTGCGATAGTTCGTCCAGGTATTTCTTGCAATGACTTACTGCCCTCGACTTCACCACGACTGACTCCATGGCTTTTATGGCCGCTTGGCTGTCAGAGTATATAGTGACTTGTTTATCGGCGATGTGTCGTCTCATTAGGTCCTTTGCCGCTAGGGTTATAGCAGCAATTTCCGCTTGAAACACACTACAGTCATCGTTGATCCGGAATGATTCTCGCAGGTTTAGAGTTTCGCTGAAGATGCCCGCGCCCGTACCAACATCCATCTTAGAACCATCGGTATAGAGGGCTATCTCCCCTTCTTCTGTAACTGCATTATGCTCCCATTCACTTCTGTCCGGAATTCTGGTTGTGAATCTCCTTTCAAAAGCGAGTGTGGGTGGTAGATAGTCTGTGGTTATCTTCTCCTTCGCCGTGCTCCATTGTGCTTCGATGGACGCGTGCCCATAGGATTTGGATGACCATATTCCAGACTCTCTTAGTCTGATTGCGGTTTTGACCGCTCTACTGCTACAGTAAATGTCCAGAGGGGTGAGGTTTAGCATCACCTCCATTGCTGCGGTGGGTGTTGTTCGTAGTGAACCCGTTATCCCAATGCATGCCGCCCTTTGGACTTTAGTGAGGCTTGAGAGATGGTATTTTTTCTCTGTGGCCTTCCACCACACGATTGTACCATATGTTAGGATGGGCCGCACTATCGCGGTATACAACCAGTGTACCACGTGCGGCCTGAAACCCCATGTGTTGCCGAATGCTCTTCTACAGGCATATAGTGCCACGTATGCTTTTTTGATGCGATCCTCTATGTTTTCCTTCCAGCTGAGCTTGGAATCTAGGATTGTGCCCAGGTATCTTGCTGTTTTTTGATATTGTTAGGTTCACCCCACCCATCCTTGGTGGATTAAATGGGGGAATTACTCTCCTTCTCGTAAACAGCATGATCTCTGTCTTTGATGGGTTTACACCCAGTCCTCGCCCTTCGACCCAGTTGTTAACTAATAGGAGTGCGTAACTGAGTCGTTCGGTGAGAACTGGAGTGAACTTACCTGGGACTAGAATTACTACATCGTCTGCGTATGCGCTCACAATGAAGCCTTCCTTTTCCAGTATTTTCAGCAGTTCGTCTACTACAAGGAGCCAGATGAGCGGTGAGAGAACCCCACCTTGTGGTGTTCCCCTGCTCACCTTACGTTCAATACTCACGTCCCCTATCTGCGACTTGATCCGTCGTGTGCCTAGCATGAGTCCAATCCAGTTACATAGGCTGCTATTTAGGTTGGCTTTCCTCAAGCTGCGCAGGATTGCGTCCGCTTCTATGTTATTGAATGCCCCCTCAATGTCTAGGAACGCGCTCAGTGTATATTCCTTATGTTGTAAGGATTCTTCCACTACCGATACTACCTTGTGTATCGCCGTGTCTACAGATCTGCTCTTTATGTACGCATGTTGTGATTTTGATAGATAGTTATCGCCGATCACTTGCCTTACATGCAGATCGATCAGTCGTTCCAGTGTTTTCAGCATGAACGACGACAGACTTATTGGTCTGTAGTCCTTGGATGTGGTGTGGCTAGCCTTCCCTGCTTTGGGGATGAATATTACTCTCACCTCTCGCCATGCCTTTGGAACATAACATAGCCTCAGACAGCACGTGTAGATGCGAATTAGCCATGGAATTATAGCTTCCTCTGACTTCTGTAGCATTATTGGTCGAATATTATCTATTCCGGGTGCTTTGAACGGGGCAAATGTGTTGATTGCCCAGGCTATTTTTTTGTCGTTTATTATTTCTTTGATTGTCACTAACTCCATTCCCTCCCTCGTACCTGGTGTTGTTACGCCGTAGCCGTCCGACACCTCGGTGCATCCTGGGAAGTGTGTTTCCGTTAGTATCTCCAGCGTCTCTTTGTGCGATTCAGTCCAGCTGCCGTCGGCTCTTCTTAGCGAAGACATCGGTGTCGGGGCCTTAGAAAGGACTTTTCTTAACCTAGACGCTTCCGTTGTAGATTCAATTGACTCGCAGAAGGTCCTCCATGAGTTTTTCTTTGCGAATCTGATCTCTCTTTTCAGGATTTTAACGCTTTCCCTGTAGGTCGTCCATTCGATGTGTCCCTCTTTGGCGAGGTTCCACCTAGATCTTGAACTACGCAGAAGCTCCGCGATCTTGGGACTCCACCAGGGGGGGCGCTTCTTCCCTCGTGTTCCACTTTTTGGACATGATTTATCAAAAGATCTGGAGAGCACTCCTGTTAGGGCTTCGACTGCATCGTCGATCTCTTCCTCGGAAGTGAGATCTATTTTCGGACAGAGGTTGTTGTGGTTTTGCACTTCCTCGCTAAATTTTTCCCAGTTCGCTCTTTTGGGGTTCCTGAACTGTTTCCTACCTTGACAAGCCATTTGTAATTCATAGAGAATCCAGCAGTGGTCTAACCTACCTACCTAGCTGTGCTCATGCAAAAGATGTAGATACGTTATATACGTTATACGTTGTTCCTTTTTATGACGGCATACCAAACTGAGCCATCGTATTTTTAAAAAGCAATTTGAATTTGAATGCCTGATTAGTTTTGTTTCCTTTTATAAATACAATAGAAATTTGAATTAATTTTAGAACGTTAGTTTTGTCTTAAGAGTAATCTATACATATATGTATAAGAAAGGGGTAAAATTATTTTAATTTCCTGATAAAGAACTAATTTCGTTATTGGTGTTATTACAATGTTATTGGTTTTGTTTTTATACATTATTGCTTTACATTTTTTCCCAAAGTATTTATCAAAGTGGTTACTACAAATAAGTTTATGTTTTTCTAAATCGTCGCAAGATTCCTCTACTAGTTCCAGCCAGTCATTAGGGGTATTCATGTAAACTTACGAAGTTTACGACGTGGTAAATAAACTGTCAAAATTTGTATGGAAAATCATTTACGACGAGATGGTAAACCTATTACGCGAATTTGTGTGGAAAACCGAGATGGTAAACTTACGACAAGGTTATTGTGACATTTCACACTTGAAATAAAGGCGCGAAATCAGAAAACAATTACTTTGCATGCATTTATAATACTTTTGATGCATTTATAAAAATTAGAAACTTCACGTTTACTATTCCAAGTGCCTACTAATTAGTTAGTCCATCAAATTGTATTAAGAAAACAAGTTTTAAAAGAGATTAAATAAACAATTTCCAATTCCAAACAAAGGGAGTTTTCGTCCGCGGCAAAAAGATTGGTATTGTAAATTTCGTTATTTAAACCCTTTTAAAATTTGTTTTCTTAATACAATTTTATGGACTAACTAATTATCCTACACTTGGAATAGTAAAATGTGCAATTTTCTCTTTATAATTGCATCAAAAGTGGTTTGTTCGCATTTTATCAATTCGTTCGTTCCCTCTCATGAGAAACATTTGATTGGTTTACTACCATTTACCACAAACAGCAAATTGGAGCGTTCCTGAAACGTTTGTCGTAAACTTACCATTTTACGCAAATGGTAAACATACGACGTTGCATGAATACCCTTTGTGTTTTTTAGTTCCTTTATCAGGAAATTTAAAGTAATTACAGACTTTGCTCATCAAGTTACAATTTAACCTCTACTAAACATGAGTGATTTCAGCACAAACGAGTCCAAGCCGCAGCAATGCATTAAATTTTTTTCCACACTGTGTGCATCGTATTCATCTGTCAGCTGAAAATGCGTGGACAAAGCGGATACGAAGCAACACACTATATTTTGCGTTCATTGTTGTGTTGTTGACGGCTATGTCAAAGCTTGAACAATCAAAATTCCAGAATGAATTTGGTTAAATACCTTTAACCGACCAATATAGGCTGGTTATCGATTTCTCGGGTTAACTAACCAAACCATAGATTCTGGGCTTAAAATTTGCTTCAAGAAACTGATTCTATTGTTATCAGCTAAAATAACCATTGATTAGAGTTAACCAAAGATGAACAAACCGGCCCTAAGTCTTCTTATATTTATTTAGTCCTAAAATTAACTCTTAAAACAAAACTAACGTTCTAAAATCAAATCAAAATTTTATTGTACATATTTATAATGATTTGCTTCCATTTGTCGATTTGAAATTGACAATTGACGTATTTTTGTGCCAATTAGAAAATTGGCAAGTGGAAGCAGTGAAAAATAGCTTGTCAATAACTGACAAAGAAACCACTGGACAAGTGGAAATAGCTGAATTGTCAAACAAGATGTCACTTTGTCTTTAATTGACAGTGAAAATTAATTGGCATCATGTTTGTCAATGACTGTAGAAGGCCAATCTTTTTCAAATGAATATTTCTTTATTTTTGATGAATGATGGTTAAATCCTTCGCAAAATAAATTCAAAGTCAGTTTTCTTCATTGCATACGCATTTAGCATTTTGTATTTTGAATATTTTGCAAATTTTCGGCTTTGTTCGTCTTCTGTCTACAGTTAACTCAGATTCGACCAACAAAACACAAAAAGCAAGAGCGATTCATATCTATCTTTTTTGAAATACATTGTAGTTCATTTGATTTTAAAAAAGAAAATGTTATTTGTTTTATGTACCTACCTACATTATGTACCTATAGATTTTAAAAATACGATGGCTCAGTTTGATATGCCGTCATAAAATGGAACAATTTATAATACATATACAGAAATAAACGACGATTTTCTTTTCGTCGAGGTCGAGGACTTCTGTTTTGTTTGTTCCTTTTTCCTTCTTATTCACACACACAAAATAAAACAAGAGCAGACAGTATAGTGACGTAATAATAAGAATACAAACCGGTTTTAAATCTATCAAGTGCGACTGTTGTTTTCCTCAAGATCAAGGGCCAAGGGGACAGAAGTATAGCATAAAACGAAAACAAAAAGAGAGTCATACACCATAAACGATGCACATCCAGATACACTCGCATCGCAAATTCGCAATTCGCACACGCATTGATATGACGTCAAATATGACTACAAACCGCAGCACGTCCGACTTCGTCGAAGAACAAAAAATGCCGAATAATAATTAAATGAAGAACTGCAAATACATGCAATGTTCAATTACCTACATTTATAAGATAAGTGGTGTGTGTGTGGCTGGACTCTGATGGAGTCAGTTGTTGTCAGTTCAGTAGCAGTGGTAATGTAGTAGTGGTAGTGTTGTTCAGTTTCGATTTAATTTTTTCTCAGCGGTATAAGCTTTCTCGAAAAGCTTCTTAAGGATATCGAATTTTGATTTCATATGACAACAATTCCCATTTGAATGCGTCATCTAGGTGTTTTATTATCTTTGCTAGAACCTTCGTAAATTAAAAAAAAAATCTCTTTCAACTCATTGAAGACAATCCCATGAATTAGGAAGCAAAGTTTTTCCACAACCCCACAGACAGTTACCTCCTGCGAATAACAATCACACCAAACAAGCTCACAAATGAAATGGCAACGCAAAGCAAAGAGAGAAGAGTTTTTTTTTCTTCTTTTATTCTCTTCCCTTGTTCTTTTCAATCCAACAGATGAATTTGTTTTTCCGAATCGAATATTGCTCCTCGAGGTTGAACTTTAACCATCCCGTACCAACCAGTGGGTGTTCTCTTTCAGGACTCAAATTATCTGCACACAATTCCAACTTTTATCAGTTTTTCAGAAGATCTCCCTAGTCCCTATAGCCGTGGGATGATTTTAATGAATTTCCCTCCTTTTCGCTGGATTGTATAAGAGGAATTGAAACGAAGGCAGCACAATAAAAGATGCTTACCATATATATAACACGGTGCTACCTTGGATCTGTAACATAGCTAAATGTATATGTTTCCATGAAATGGCTTCACAGAATAAGGACGACAGACGAGGTCTGAGGGAAAAGTTCGAAATAAAGGCAAAATTGGTGGAATAATTAAAAGTCAATTAAAATCGCTTGAGGGTGGGTAGATGATGTGAGATATGATGTCACATCCAAAGTGTACCCATGTCTCTTGTTCGATTTGGAATTGGATCTGTGTACTTGTAACTGAGGAACGAGATGTCGTTAGTACGTGATTACTTTGGGGTTGGGTATGTGATAATCGATTTTTCTTTTTTTCTAATCCTTTGAGACTTTAATGGGTTCTGAGTGGAGATTGAATCAAAGGGTTTTCCTGTGAAATTTGTTCCATCAAAAGTGTCAGCAAATTGAGCCTTTCTCGTGTATCTATGGTGAAGAAGATTTACATCATTATATAGAGTTAAACATTTTTGAAAATTTCGGAAAATCGGTAAGTGACTAGTGGAGGATAGGTTGCTAGCTTTAGAATACTCTGAACTATGTCAAGTACCTAGTTTTATAGATAATGATTTCTAGGAGGTTTTACTCTCAGAAAGCGCTACGTATACTACCAATTTGCAGAATAATATTTTTACTAGACCCGCCCTAGTTTTTTAAATTATTACTCTTTTCGACACATCTATGAATGGTAAGCTTCATTTTGGTAAGACAAAAAATATAATTGGTTTACATTAAGTAGGGTAAATATGTACCACAAGAAATAGTGTCGACGATTAATATATGGATAAGTTCGCTGTTTTATTTCCTCGCTTTAGAGGAAGCTCCAGTTAATTTCACTCCAAATAATACAAAAATGCAATCCTCCATAAAAGAATTAAAAACATGAAAAGACTTTGAAAAATGGTATACAAAAGTAAGCTCTCCTGTTAACCACATTCTCAGCAAACTATTCATCAAGTTACCCACTCCATATTGATTAAGATAAGTGGGAACATTAATAGTCTCTTCAAGTTGCAATTATTCTTAAAACTCTTGAAGTATGACATCCGCCTGATCTACAAGTTAGAAAGAAATTAAAAACAAAGACCAAAAGCAAAGTCATTCACAAAAACCCAACCAAATTTGTAATAATTCAAAAATCCTTTTTAACTTTTAGGTATTTTTCTCTTTACTTTAGCTTGTTAACAGTGCACTGTCTTGTATTCTTAAAGTCTGCTTAAAAAAATATTATGGCAATTTTAAAATCTGTCAAGTGTATGTGTGAGAAAAGAAAACCCTACAGCAAATTATATTCAAAACAAATCCTTTCCACAAAGATACAAGTAGGTAGCTATATATATTGTGAATATAAAGCTATTAGCAAAAATTTAGAATTTACAATTCAATTTTGTATTCGCGTGCAACTGACACCGTTATTGTGATCTTCTTTTGCATACGTAATCTGTTTATAGGACTACCAAAATGGAGGGAGTAGGATAATCCTTTGAATTTTAAATTTCGGATGTTTGTAAACTTTTTAGATACACAAGTACATGCATACTTATCAGAACTAAGGGAACAGGGTTTCTTAATGGAATAAGAAAGTTGTAATATTAGATGAACAAAGGGTTTTGGGAATTAGTCACTATATTTTATTATGTCGTCGGGTCATTGGCGACTAGCTTGAAAGAATTTCTACTGGTGGAGTATTTAATTTATGTGATAATAAAGTAGAAATAAAAAACAAACGAATTGGAAAATAATATCAAATCATGAAGTTGGTTGAGTTCCCATTCTACTTGTGCGCGCCACCTGATGCGAGGTCTTCCTCTACTGCGTTGTCTCTCCGGGTTGGTGTCGAAGACTTTACGGGCTGGAGCGTTGTTGTCCATTCGCTCTATATGCCCCAGCCATCTTAGACGACTGATGGGTATTTTTCTGACCAAATCGATGTTGCTGTACAGCTCGTAGAGTTCGCAGTTAAATCTCCTCCTTAAAAGCCCGTCAACGCAAATGGAACCGAAAAGAAAAATCAATAAATAAATAAATACACTGGCGATAACTAGGATAAGGCCATATACATTTTGCAATTGATTTTCACTCTTTTCATTTTCACCTGTTGAAAATGTTTTACCCGGAAACTTTTTTAACAGGTACATATTTTCCCAACAGTATGTCATAAAATTTAAAGGTAATTAAAAAACTACGGCTGGAATTTCCTAAGATCAAACAATGAACTACCTGAAAAGCGTATAAAAAAATGCGCAACTAGGATGAGGCCACTGCGAATACTTCGTTGCAATAGTGCACATGAACGATTTTTTTTTTTTCGAAATTTTGTTAAGAATATTTAAAAAAAAAAAGTGTTGAAAAGAACTGTTTTTTCCGGAAAGACTTTGACAGCGACAGAAAGAGGAAAAATAGATGCTTTCAAGGAGAAATTGCAAGGAGGCTAAATAGAATTAAGACTGTTGTAAACAGTTATCTTGCGGATCCACAACACTATAGGAAAAATCAAAAATGACGGCCGGCAGAAGCGACAACATTTCGAGAAAATCGGTTAATTCTACGACTTTCCTCAAATTTTACTCTACCAGCGACTAAAATAAGGGCCAATAGCGGAGTATCAGCCAGGATAGCAACGGTCCGAAGGATAATACGGAATAGTGGTACTATACAGAATACATAGAAGAAAACTTAAAAAGAAACGTGTTTTGAGGCAAGTACACAAGGAGCATCGAATGAATTTTGCAAGAGAATATGTCGCTTGGAGCAATGAATGGAAACACGTTGTCTTTTCGGTTGAAAAAAGGTTTAACCTTGGCATTGAGGAGCTTATTTAGACTAATTTAAACCACTAACCACAGTGCTACTGAGCCCACCGAAATCACTCGAAGAACATTGCGTTCGAAGCGACTAAGGAGATCTTCATCCACCTTTTAAGGTATGGACAGAAATTTATTTAAAAGAAACACATCAGGGACGTTCCGGGAGGGCTGGTAAGTGGCATCGCATAACAGATACCTATTTCACAGATTCACTCACAGTGCTCACTCCACTCCTACTAAAAATATGTGAGAATTATTGCAACATAAATAGTATGTACATCAGTGATACCACTTTACTTCAATTGAAGTAGATTTACTTCAATTTTGGAAAAAAATGTAAAATCTGCTCCCTCCTCGACAATTGTTAAATTCGTTATCTGCAGAGATCCCTTATTTAATCCGCTTCAATTTTATTAAAAAAAAAAAACCTTAAATCTGCTTCCAAAAACAAAAAATGATTTAAAAAATGTTTTACACTCTTTCATGAAAGCCCAGATTCACATTTCAGAAGAATAAATTGCATCAAACTTCACTTTAAACACAAAATTATTACAATTTTCTGACGTTTATTAGGTACTAGCTGTACCCGCCCAGCTTTGCCCGTGCACAGGAATTGTATTAGGTCTTAGATAATAATTGCTTAGGTCTTAGATAATAATGTTCTTTTGTAAAATACGAAAAATGAGAATAAATCTGGAATTTTCTTTCTGCCTCAACCTGAAATATACATAGCAATAGCAATACGAAAAAAAAAACAACAACAACAACAAAACAAAGAATCATGAAAATCATATAAGATGTTTTTTGTATGGGAGGCGTCACCCCCGTTTGTCCAATTGTAGCGTGGCGATATCGATAATGGATGTAATGTATTGGATATATAATGTGCACCCTCTTCATCGCCCTCCCTCTCCATGATCATGCTACTAGTTTGTAATGCTGTATTTCCTTTCTTTTGTTTCCCTCTTCCTATGGAATCCGAACAACTACCTACCCCAACCCTACACTGTTACCATACACCATATCGAATGAAATTCTGAAATGAAACCTGTTTTGCATTATATGTACGTCTCTTCTCTTATGAAGATTATTAATACTATACCCCATGCTGCCGCACGCACCCCATCCCATACACCCCATCCCATACATCCCATCCCATACATACCTACATATACAAACTGACCACTGCGAAAACAAATAGTGTTGTTTTATTTGTCATGTTCCTGTCGCATCGCACGATCGTAAAAGTACAAACATCCATTTGTAGCAAGGTATATGTGTATGTACATATATATTTTCACTTCAAAAAATAGATACGTCATATCAGAATGAAATTCCTACTGCGTTGCGTGGCGATATGCGATAATGGATGTAATGTATAGGATACATTATGTGCACCCTCTGCATCGCCCTCCCTCTCCTTGATCTTGCTACTTGTTTATAATACTGCATTTCCTTTCCTTTCTTTTGTTTCCCCCTTCCTATGGAATCCAAACAACTACCTACCCCAACCCTACACTGTTACCATACCACTTATCGAATGAAATTCTGAAATGAAACCTGTTTTGCATTATACGTCTCTCGATCATAATATACATACCTACATATATAACTGACCATAGCACTCACTGCGAAAACAAATCAACCCTTTTCGAATGGATGGCATACGTATTGTTTTTGTTTGACGATCGCAAAAGTATAAACATCCATTTGTAGCAAGGTATATGTGTAGGTATGTATATATTTTCACTTCAGAAAATACATTTTGGCTAAAAACTGTTCCTAAGGACGTAGCTATAAACGACATAGCCTATAGCAGTCTTACAGTCTTAAGGAACAATTTAAAAAAAGTTTCATCAAAATCTGTCCAGTAGTTTTTGAGATTTTAGCTGACAAAGAAAAGTCCTACAGTTTTATTATATGTATAGATTGGCTTTCCTTTTAATTTTCTGTCAAAGAGGTGATATGTTTGGTTTGGTTTTAGACAACCAAAAATAATAAAAAAAAAAAAATATTGTTATATCTTAAAAAGTTCACTTCACTTTTTTGGTCCCAATCTACTTCGCTAAGGGGCATTTCTAAAACTCCCTTCTTATTACCCGTTCCATGACTATACATACTGCTAATACTTTGCTCTATGCGTTATCTGCAGTCAGACAAGGAACTGTTTTTTTTTTTTATACATCAACAACTAGATTATATGACAAATCAGCTCAGCGCGAAAAGTAATCACATTTCTCCGCACACTCTAAAAAACCAGTGCTTCGAATACAACAACCACCTTTAAGGGCACTGAACCCCAAGCAAATATACTAACCATTATTGCACCTTATCATCGCTGACACCAACGTCTAATGACATTTTTATGCTTATTGCGTTCATTAGGATAACTACTGCAAATTGGCATTGCAGCCTGAATAGAAGGGGATGGAAAACAATAACAACCATCATTATGTTGCAAAATGTATGCAATTTAATTCAATATTGCAAAAATGCAATTTCACTCGTGCGCTCACAATGCGCTATTAGTTTCGAAGTTGACGCCTCAAATAAATTGCTTTTATTTTTTTGTGTGTGGTATTTAGTCGAGCTAATTTCTTTTTGATTACAGGCTGGTGTATACGATTTGTTTGGGGGATGTGTGCTTACAGTTTATGCACACGTCTTTAGGTGGCTTCTAAGTGTTTGTTTTTACGCCTTTTATACCTCATGCCTAATGTATGAGCTATGTACGATACAAATCGCGTTTGAAGTATGAATTTCTATTAGTCTTTCTGCGAGAATGAATACTAATCTATGCTGGCTGGAATTGTGGACGGTCATTTGGAAAGTTTAACTCTACCAGCGACATCGACAAATGGCGATCAGTCCCGCTATATAAAACTAAACCGAGTTTTAGTTATAGCCTGGTTAGGGAGAGTCATAAATTGTACCCCCGATTAGAGGTGACACTATAGTTTCTGGACGGGTTTCCTTTTCAGTTATCGCAAATGGGTGTTCATTTTTAAAGCCCATTGGTCGGTGGATAGCATTAAAAGTAATTTAACAACTTTTTTTCATGAATGTACATATTTATATATTTTTTTATATACCTACGCACTTTAAGCCCCTCAATTTCGGAGCAATGTTTTTTACCCAAGAGCCTTTAAAGCTTTTCAAGTGGAAAATATTTATTAACACTGAAATTCTCTACTCTGTTGAACGGCGGTAAGTATTGGCCACAAAATCACACAGTAAACGAATTTTCATTGAATTGCTGCGTCAGTGCTTATAGCAAGTACTCGTATTCTCTGCTGCAAACGTTGTGGGCCATGAACAATATAATAGAGAAATAAGGTTGTAAATACTGAACTGAATGGTTTGGTTGATTTCGGTTTTTTTTTTTTTATTGTTTTGCCTTTCACATTGTATCGTGATGTGAAAAACCACAAATTTCAAAAATAAGGCCGCAAAGATCAAAGCGGAACTGTTGAACCATTTAAAAAATTATATTGACTTTTTGACTTTTATTACTTTAGAGAATGGTTTTTATTGCAGTTGGATATTATCTAGAGATATTAAGGCCCATCTCAGTTCAATCCATGTCGAATATTTTAAGTTTGGTACCGATTTGGTTATACAGAGTGGGCCATCTAGTGGTTTCTTTTTAAATCATAGGTTATTTTGACACTGATAGCTGTTTCTCGCTCGAAATCTTGACAAAAAGTCAGTATCGTACCTCCGCGGTAGTCACTTTACGCTTGAACAACGTTGGGAAATATTGAAAACTTATTTGCAAAGTGAGTGCTGTGTAGCCCAAAGAGTGCGTTTTTTGAAAAGAAGTTTTGGCCGAAATGAAGCCTGTTGTACCCAAGTTTATGCAAAAAGTTCGTGAGACTGGTATGCTAGTGGACAACACTTATGGTCCCCGTCGTCGGAAAACCAGCACGTTATTGTCGAGAAGACAATGAATCCAAAGAAAGTGACAGTTTGCTGCGGATTGTGGAGTGGTGGTATCATAGGACCATTTTTTTTTTTTTTTTGAAAATGAGGGTGGGCGTTACAGAGCCATGTTAACCGACATTTTTTACTGAACTTGAAGACATGGGTATGCACGACCTCTGGTTCATGCAGGATGGCGCGCTATGTCACACAGCCAATACCACAATCGATTTTTTGGGCACCAAATTCCCAAATCGTGTTATCCGCCGTCTTGGCGATGTCAATTGGCTGCGATTTGACCCCTTTGGACTTATTTTGTGGGGAACCGAAAAGGATCGATGTATTCAATTTAACAAACGACTTATAGACATTGAAAACCAGTAAGACAATTATCTTCGACTATGCCGAAGCTCAAATACCCGGTACTTTATTATTGTAAAATAAAAAAAATATTTTAGTATTAAAAAATTATATATTTGTATGGGAGGTGTGGGTACTTTTTATTCGACCCAGCTCATTTTTTGTCAAACATTTTTAAATATTATTAAAACAATATGTGCAAAGTTTAAACTTGCTATCTTTACTGTAGCTATTTAAATTTAATTTTTAACATAAAAAGCTATATAAATCTGATATTTTTGTATGGGAGGTAGTAGTAGTTTTCATCCGATCTTGCTCATCTTCGAACTTAGCCTCAGTTTGGTGGATAAAAGCTTACATACCAAATTTCAAGTCGATAGCTCTTAAATTACGGCCGTAATCGTGCGGACAGACAGACAGACGGACAGACGGACAGACGGACAGACAGACGGACAGACGGACAGACAGACGGACATCGTTAGATCGACTAAGAAAGTGATGCTGATCAATAATATATATAGTTTGTCATACCTACAACGCCTCCTTATGGGCGTTACAAATGGAATGACAAAGTGAATATACCCTCACCACAGTGTGGTACCGGGTATAAATATAACCGTCACAAAATCAGATGTAGCATACATCCGTGGGTCTCTTCTATGTATCTATTGGCAACAATGGTTATTTTTTGAGAGTAGCACCTTGGCTTAACTGGCAAGTTTTTATGTGTAAGCGAACAGCGATGTGGCATAAGTTTCAGCCAGTAGAGATCAGCTATTTACAACTACTGAAAAGAAGAGAAATAAAAATATCAGAGTTTATTTATAAGTGCACCGAAAAATTTATATTGGATTTTGTATTATTTCTTCTTTAGAAATTCTAAATAAAAACTCCCATGAGATAAATGTCGCTGCGTAAAAATGTCTTTTATGTAGATATGAACAAATTCGCACGCCCTATAATTCCTACATAACAGTTTTTTTTTATTTTCTGAAACCTGTGCTTGTGTATTCTTTCGAATGTCTGAAATTAATAAATCGGAAATTTTTATATATCATAAGAAAATTTTGTAATCAAACGGACATTTTAGTTTAGAATTTTAGATTTCAGATATTAATCTGAATAAAACAAAAGTTGCAGGTCCCATATTGAGACTTATACAAAAATGTAGCACAGGATATCGGCCTTCTATGAAATTGTGCCCGAAAGTATCAAGAGATACCAAAATGTCGTAAACAAATGAGTTAAAAAAATCACTTCCAACGCCATAAGCCACTCTAAAGAGTATTCTCAAGCGTTCATTCAAATTCAGCAATGACAATCAATCAATGAACATGCGAGTATAATTATATCATGCGAGAAAAGTGTCAAAGCAGACAGATTTTTTTGCATTACTGAGTACTTCTTGAAAACAACATAAAATCTATTTCAGAGCACTTTAAATAGCTATATTCAATAAGTACCAAGATATAAACATGACAGATGTGCTTTCTTCCCTTAAGAACAAATTTGTTCTATCTGTCGAATTTGGTCGATTATTTTGATTTGAATTATGTTCTCTTTAAGAAATCACCTCAATCTTCCCCTTCTATAGAATTGAATATATTTCTCATTATGGATTAGTTAAATCATCGAAATTCATTAGAACCCATTAGAATGTCTGAAGCACCATACAATAATTAACATACTCCCACATTTTATTATTAGTAGATATATTATAAAAAAAAATCCAAAATGGTCTATCTCACTCATTGTTTAAATATCTATCCGAATTCTTCCAACACATTATCCAATTAAGAAAATAAGATTCAAAATAAACCATTCCCACCCAACGTCAACATCCACGTACTCCCCCCCAAAGTTAAGTTCGTTTGCATAATACCAGAGATAAGTTTCGAAATATCTACACCCAACAAAGGACAACCAAAAGGCTTCAGCACTATGTATAGATACCTAAATGGGAAAGCACCCTTCCTTTGTCGGTCGCTCAACTACCACTATACTATACTACTGATCCATGGGTAAATCCTAAACTTGACAGTGAAGACGTGCGTTAGAGGAAGCTGTCATTTAATTACAACTGTCACTTAGCACGTTTTAGACGGCATAATGACTGCTGTTTGAGGGTTGAATGCTTTAGACAAGTTTAAGCATTTTAAAGGATGACCTTTTCAGTTTTCCTTCATCCAGCTATATATATTTTTGTTTTGTTAGGTTAGAAGGCTGTTGCTGTTGCTCCTTTTTTTGGTTGCCAAAGGGAAACAGTTTTCTCTAATTAATCAAGCATTTAGGAAAAGATGCACAAGAGTATGACAGACTGTTGATTCGGTTGATAATTTTGTTAATGATTTGAGTCTGTTTGCTATACTTATTTCATGGCCAAATGGACGAGATTATCAGATTGTTGTTCTAGTGATTTTATGACATGAAAAGCAGTTGGAACTAAAAAAAAAATTAATGGAATTAGCTACACGGAGTTTATTTGACTGGGCTATTTATGTTTTGGAAATATCTATACGATGTTTTGCATGTGACTAGATAGAGGAGTGGTAAAATTGGAAAATATATATTTCTTATATGGCAGGTCAGTAGAAACCATTTCCTTCGATGGGGTTTAGTTTAGTAGTGCAGAAGACACAAATCGTTTGATCGTTTGTTTCCATGTCTATTACGAAACTACTATCAACCGAAGTACACGAAGTTTTGCCTATGGAAAATTGTACATTGTATATATCTAAATAAGAACCTTGTTGTATCTGTAAGTACCAAGAGTATACTTTTTGAATATTTGCAGAGTTCCGTTCGTACCTTGATTCCCGTATGTTAGTTCGAACATCTTTTAGAAGTCATATATGAATATATGAGCCTTATAATCTTAATTTTGAGCTAGTAGGTAGGTAGTGATTGGCGCAGAAGAGTCTTCGCGTACCTATTAAAGGCATTACAAAAAAACAGCACTAAAGGTTTCGCAGCCGGCAAAAATCCTCCTCCTAACCCTCCACTGGGGTGCCAACTGGTAATGATCACTACAATTGTTTTGTATGTGGTATTACTGTGGTGTTCCTTTACTTCTCAATAGTAAAATACCCATTATCATTAATCATTATCCACGACCAAAAACTAAGGGATCACAATGGACCAAAAGGCCCCCGTGGCAACACAGCACGTAAAAGCTGTGGACTTCTCTCAAACCTAACCTTATTAAATACCAAACCTTCGCAGTGGTGTAATTTATGTTTTGTCCTGGGTTAATTATGAGCCCCTTCAGTAGTCCAGTTTTAATAGGAGTGTAAAAAACTTGACAATACATTTTAGCGCAAATAATAAGGCATTCACCTCTCCTAACTAATGAAACATCGCGTCGGCGTCCGACTACTTAAAACTAGTGTTTAAAATATCTTAGTTGTTTTAGTTTTGGGTTGGTCAGCAAGAGATTATACAAGTTCAGCGCCCATTAAGCACAAATTGCACCTGCGTAGACCGGAGATCGGCAGCAAATAGTTGAGAGCAACTCTACATCTCAGAATAGACTGACCTGACTGTAGAAATGCGGAACAAGCTTTTATATAGAGCACTAGCTGACCCGGCAAACGTTGTTCTGCCTAAAATAGTTATTTTAAATATTTCAAGATCTACTTAGTTTGATATTTTTTGTTCAATTATTTTTTTTTTAATTGAAAATGAATGTGGATAGCTTCATTCTGAGAACGCTGGCTACTGTTACCATTGTTTCTTCTTGGCATATCGAACTGTAAATGATCATCACTTTGTATAAATCGCATATACATTTTTCACTATCAATAATTTACCTTTGAAATAGCTAGTAAAGAAAGTTAACGAACACCTTCGGGTACCAATTACGAACAAACCCGTAGAAGAAAGTATCCAATATGGTCGCGCCATGCCCCTTTGTCTAATTTTGGAGAATGACCAATTGACCACTCCTGGGCCAATACCTTTGATTGTCTGCAAATTCGAACTGAATTGATTCGGTGGTTTTCGAGATATAAGATTTTGGATGCTTTTTTTGTATACGCGGTGCCACGCCATTTGTCCAATTTTGATTAATCTCCAGAGGAGCACTCCTGGGCTAATACTTAAGATTATCTGTAAATTTGAGCTTAATCGATTCGGCAGTTTTCGAGATATACGATTTTGAGTGTTTTTTTTTTTGTATGGGAGGTGCCACGCCCCTTTGTCCAATTTTGACCAATCTCCTTCAGTGCACTCCTGGGCTAATACCTAAGATTATCTGTAAATATGGGCGCAATAGAGTCGGTGGTTTTCAAGTTATACGTATCCGAACACATTTTAGAACTCATTTTTATATATATAGATATAATATAGGCCACCACAAAATCTAAATTTGTTTTTCGCTGCTTACCTCTTGCAACAGTGTTGATTGGACACTAAATCTCAAATCAGCAGGAATTGAAGAAGCTATGAAGTCCTATTTAGGAAAGATTTTTAAATTTTTGCTACCACCAACTACATTTTGGGTACTTTGTACTCCAATAATGATCGGACGGCTTTTAAATTATTGCCATGCCATAAAGTGATTCACGATTCAATCATGTCTCACATGAACCTACAACCTCTATGATCTAAATTAACGTGAAGCTGTAATATTTCGCTTCTTTGGGAAATTGTCCCAAAACTATTTTTTGTAACCACACGAATCACAAAAGCATTGAACATGAAATCCTTCCTAAATAATTTCATTCAATCCCTTTTAAAACACGTATGCAATAGTTTACAAACAAATCCCTGTCAGTTTTCATTATTCACCCGATGTGGGGCGGTTCTTGACAACACTCGAACTTCTATCGGAACTAGTGTCTATTTCCCAATAATTGAATTCAATACACCGCACATTGATAGTATACATGGACGACAGAGATATCGTTTAGTCCTTTTTCACTGCCCGTATACAAGAGGACGTGACGCATACGATTTTCCCCAAGGATATTTAAAGCCCTTTTATGGCCATCAAATTTCAATTTGATAAATTGAAATTGATGGATTGCGTAGAACGTGTCCAACAACAAACCACATGGCAAGGATATCGAGCCCAACAATACCTACTGCAAACTATATGTAGGCTTTAAAATAAGATAAATTATCTGATGGTATTCGTGACCCTGTTGATGTATTGATTTACGATAGATATAAAAAAATCGAGCTTAGTGAGGAATCATTTTTTTTTTTAATTTGTTAAAGTAAGAGAAATGAGAGTGAGTACAAATCCAGGTATGAACTTCCCCTTCTAAATAAAATAACCTACCGCTACCACCCTGATCAATAGGTCTCAACTTAAGTGAACATTAAAACGGGCCGTAAAGCTAAACTCTGGACTTGATTTGTGCTACCAAAGCACGCTATAATAAACAACACAAAAGTGTTAATGTGCCATTTATGATGGCCATAATACGCTTAAGCTCAACCCGCCTCAGTGTCCTGAGTGGAACAATGGTCATAAAACAACATCGTAGGTGAATACAAGTCGTTAACCCATGTATACTTTAAATGGTAAACTAAAAGTCGTAAAATCCTAATTACTCAAAGGATACACTTTGTGTATCTTATAAACCACTTGCTGGCAATAAATAGTGTTTTATTCAATTTGTATATTCAGTAGTTGTGATGAACCTTTCTGACGAGCAAACAAGCCCCACGAATTAAATCCTTTCAACAATAAAAATATTCAAAAGAGCATTTTGTATTTATTTATCACCATACTAGGTATATGGCTGGAACTGTGCAAAGTCCTTTATTATTATTTTATGTTCCAACATAACTTCTGTGACAAAAAACATGACCTTCTCACCACCACAACACAGGCCCACAGCAGCGAACGTCTGTGTCTGATTTATTGGCAACACCCGGAGAATTTCTGTTCCAAGTCGTTGGAACATTTCCTCTTTGGGCGCACAAAGTACAAAACTATACATACCACAGTTGTATACATATACAGTAAAACGAATGGCGCGCCGATTACAACATGATTTGCCCATCAACTGATTTTACTGTTTAAAAACACGCTCTGCGGTGGGTACCAACAATTGGCCTGGCCCGACATTTATCCTTATTCAACCAGCCACCCCGCCACTGCCATGAGGAGTATTAAATCCCATCAGGATATACAATGAATGGAGTGCGATTCATATAGTGTAAGCTGGCACTAGGATGACGACTGGCAGTAGGAAATGCTACGGACAATTTGTTTAGTTGTATATAAGGGTGTGTAGTTTCCTTGTAAGATGTCAGCTTAAAAGAAAGTATCTACGCCTGTAGAGTATTGGAATAAGGATTTTATTGTGGTAGAAAGTTTTTTTGGGACTTTCATAAAACTTGGGTATATTTTTTATGAAAGGCCATATCCTCATCAGACAAGGGATAAGGCGTGAGTGTTTTTTTTTTTATATGACATTAGATAAAATGCAGATCACAATAATTCTGCCAATCAATACAATAGACAGACTTTGGTTGGGGAGACCTTTTCAATGGGTTCTGTATGTAAAAATTGGGGATAATGCAATGTTCAAGAACAAGAACTCATGAAGTATTTATAATGTTTCATTTTGTGTCTTTCTTCTAAAAAATCTTCATTCCGACCCATTATTTCTTAATTTTATTTGCGAGCGAAATACGAAAAGCCGTTTGTTGCCCCATTCTGCAAAAATCATCTGTAATGTCCCCGGGGAGGGTATTAATCTCCCAGACAGTTTGCACGAGACCGATGAGTAATTATCTGCTTTCAGAAATTTCGACTTGAATGCTATCAAGTCCAACAGTCTTATTTACCTTTAAAATAAGTATGTCTGCGCGTGTTGGGTGTCCAATTTCAATACCTCTTTGGGAACTACGATTGAAAAGCGTTAAGGGATTTGCATTTGCTTCTTTTAGTATTCGTTGAGAAGGATATTAAAATGTTCTATCAACCTTCTTTGCTGATCTTCTAGTGCGACTTAGGCCCAATGCACACGGAGCAACTGGAAAAAAACTGATCAGCGATGCGAATTGGCAACTAGTTTTCTTTGAGTCATACGCATACCCTGTGCAATCAAATAGGACGACCGACGCCGACGCACCAACGCTACTGGTTGAAAACTCATTTGCGATTCACAAAATAAAGTTTGTAACCAGTGGTCTGTTGATTTGCATATCGGGTTGCCTATTGATTTCAGTTTCTAGTTTGTTGAAGATGAGCGAACAACAGATCAACCTGTTGCTGGTGGGGGAGGTTGAAAAACATGACGACACTGAACGAACTAGAGATTTTGATTGGTGATAAGTTTCCTCGTTTGTGGAGTCAAGTCACCGCTAATGCTGGGTTTCCACTTGTCGATTTGAAATTGTCAATTGACGTATTTTTATGCCAATTAAAAAATTGGCAAGTGGAAATAGCGAAAAATTGCTTACCAATGAATTGACTAACAGCGTTTGTCAATAACTGACAAAGAAACCACTGGACAAGTGGAAATAGCTGAATTGTCAAACAAAATGTCAGTTTGTCTATAATTGGCAGTGAAAATTAATTGGCATCGAGTTCATAAGTTGGTCAATCAACTGACAAAGGATTTTTTGCCAATAATTGACATAAGTGGAAATGAACTGACGGCGGTTTCGTTCAATGACATAAACGCGAGAGCTGTCAAACTTTGTCAATCAACCGACATGTGGAAACCCACCTTAAGTCCGTAACTGGTCTCTGTAACGCGAGTTGCCTACCGGCTTATTTTTTTTCCAGTTGCTCCGTGTGCATTGGGCCTTAAAGGTTTACCGCAGTGGATGTTTTGAGTTATTTTGTACATTAATACTATGTTACCTTTTTTTTTCTCTCTGAAATAAATAAAATAAATAGGTGGCGCAACAGAGAGTAGACACCAGGCCTAGCTTCTCGCAACCATACGTTTTGTGAGTTTCTATTTTTGGGACGAATGGAAGGGACCTACAATTTTATGCCGTTAAACGTTCGCGAGAGGTGGTGCAGTATAAAAAACCTTAAGATGTAATTTGTGTTTTACCGGGGATCGAACCTGAGATCCCTCGCACAGTAGTCCAGCATACTGCGCCCACATTTCGTCTCTCTATCTTCCATAAAAGTGGTCTTTAATTCATAACTATAATACTTTGGGGTTAAAAATTGTAACGATATTCAGAACATATAAAGCATTTGTACGTTACGTTATACAGCAGGTGTTCTTAATTTAAGCATTGCGCTTTGCTACGAGTACTTATAAGTTTGTGCTTGTGTTATGCATATGCATGTTAATAATATATCAAATCAATTCTTATATCACGTCAACATTTTTGACTCCAATAACCAAAGACAATGTAGCAGTGTAGATAAACCCATAGTGGTAAACAAACGATAGAAACACATTATTAAGCCACCCGCAAATATGGTGCAATAAACGCTCCACATTCCAGCGGATGATATACTAAGTCGCTATCATAACAAACATTTGAAGTCCCAGCGAACGATCTACAAAGACGTTGCGACCAACCACTCCACGATAAAATAAACATCCTGAGAAGGAACGAAAATAAACGTTTCAAATTACGATGCTAAGGCATCTCGAATATAAAATGTAAACATGAGCATAATTCGATGAAGGTATCGATTATTGGTATCGCATATCTGTAGCTCTCCTTCAAGAACTTCTTTATAAGATTTAGTTTTTAGTTCTAATAAAGTACTCAACCGGAGCGGTTCGCATATTATAAACTTGCGTTTTATTTCAAACGAATTGAATTCATAACACTTTGCTTCTTTTGAAGGTGCGGTAAAGTGAGTTTCCTGATTTTTTTTTCTAAGATCAATTCTACCTTCTAATAACCTTGAACATGAAAACGCATAATATCTTATTTTAAGCGGTGTTTGGAAGAGAGGAAGAGAAAAATTCACCGACTCTACAGCGATGTAGATCTAATAAAACAAGATACAAATTAATTAGCTTAGATGACTGGGATGTCTAAAGTGGGCATTCATACTTCGTCCTGGAAAATTTTTAACTCCACTCCAGTAAAGGCGGAGGAGAGTGTCCTCAACTAACCAACTAGTCATGAATCCAGTGGGAATTGAAGATGTACCTACATTGTCTTAGGCCTAAAGTTCACACCTGGATTTAGCACCATAAAAACAAAATTTTTCTGGTTAAGCTGTAGTCACCTCTAAAGTTCTCTCTCTGAAAGAACTTCATTTTTTATACCCGGCACAACACTGTGGTGAGGGTATATTTACTTTGTCATTCCATTTGTAACGCCCATAAGGAGGCGTTGTAGGTATGACAAACTATATATATTATTGATCAGCATCGCTTTCTTAGTCGATCTAGCGATGTCCGTCTGTCCGCACGATTACGGTCGTAATTTAAGAGCTATCGACTTGAAATTTGGTACGTAAGCTTTTATCCACCAAACTGAGGCTAAGTTCGAAGATGAGCAAGATCGGATGAAAACTACTACTACCTCCCATACAAAAATATCAGATTTATATAACTTTTTATGTTAAATATTAAATTTAAATAGCTACAGTAAAGATAGCAAGTTTAAACTTTGCACATATTGTTTTAATAATATTTAAAAAAATTTTAACAAAAAATGAGCTTGGTCGAATAAAAAGTACCCATACCTCCCAACTCCCATACAAATATATAATTTTTTAATACTAAAATATTTTTTTTATTATACCCTCCACAGGAAGGTATATTCACTTTGTCATTACATTTGTAACGCCAAGAAGGATTCACCGGAGACCCTATAAAGTATATATATTCTGAATCAGGATCACATTCTAAATCGATTTAGCCATGTCCGTCTGTCTGTCTGTCTGTCTGTCTGTCTGTCTGTCTGTCTGTCCGTCTGTTGAAAGCACGATAGCGTCCAAACGAATTGACCTAGGGGAATGAAATTTTGTGAGAGGACTTATTTTTACCGTCGTCAGGTTGGTATTGAAAATGGGCTATGTCGGTCAAGTAGTTCTGGTACCTCCCATACAAAAGCACTATTAGACCCATGTGTATCTACGTCTGTTGAAATCACGATAGCGTCCAAACGAATCGATCTAGGCGAATGAAATCTTGTGAGGGGACTTCTTTTTACCGTCGTCAGGTTGGTATTGAAAATTGTCTATGTCGGTCAAGTAGTTCTGGTACCTCCTATACCAAGCCAATATGGTATGTCGAACATTTTGCATGACTTTTATGCAGTGGAGGGTATCAAAGCATCGGCCAGGCCGATGATAACACTTTTACTTGTTTTACAATAATATAGTACCGGGTATTTGAGCTTCGGCATAGTCGAAGATAATTGTCTTACTGGTTTTTTCTTCATTAATAAGTTACATCTGATTAGGATAGCAATAGCCTCTTGAATATAATGTAGAAACTGTGATTTCTGATAATAATCTATTCACAATCAATTTGAAGTTCAAATCCAAGAGAATATCTAATCCATGCACTATTCAAAATCAATTCCTAATCAACATAACTATACGTTCCTATATTAGGTTCTCCATTGGACTAAGCTGTCTTGAATTCATCTACTCTTTCATTTCCATTTTCATGAGTTAAATCTCACCACACAGACACACAGTAGCAACTAAGTAATTGTGACAACCGCACTACACATCCTATCATGCCTTAGAAAAGCTTCATCCTCTATGACTTTTAATTAACAGTATGTCTTCACTTAAGAGCCTTAATCTCCGATTACATTGCTTTGCCCAATTTCATAGTAATCACGGGAAATGGCATCAACCAAACCACCCAATGAAACATCATCAAGGGTATTTGTTCGCAGTCATCGCAATTACGTCATCCAATTGGTACGACTATAGAATAACGACAACAACTAGCTAGGTACTATACTATACCTACACTATGTATAACGGCAACGACGACTAGGATGGTTGGACGGTATAAAATGTGGAGCTATATAGAAGGATTTGTAACGCTTTTTCTCAGAGGGTGAATGTTTTGTTGATACATTCCACTAATTGAATCAAAGTGCTATGAAGTGATTTTATGGCCACAAATAACTGTTGTTGACGGCCATAGTGTGAATAATAGTATCTGTGGTGGATTATTTGATTTAAAAATTCGATACTACCCAGTGTTGTTCTATTTTTCAAAAAAATATGATGATTCTTAGTGATTGCGGTGTGTCCTTAAAATATGATTATGTAAGTGATTTTAGTCGAACTACGTATCGTAATTTGCTTTTAAATGTATGCGACTGCATCAGGACAACGTTTAAGTGTACACGCTTTAGGGAGAAATAAAATTGCCGCCATGCTAAAAATAAGGCTGAAAAAACTAAATTTCCGACAGTCATTCATTAACCTGCCGAATTAATTAAAACAAAGTTTATGCAACTAATGGCTATAAAAAATGTCCTGTCCCAATAATTTGACACTCGCAACCAGCAAAAAAAAAAAATATAATATTTCTATCACCTCTTGACCCACGGGGTACATTTTGCTTTAGGCATAATATACTTTATTTACGCAAAAATTCCCAGACCGATTGGCATTTTCCCAGCGGTTACCGAATTTTAACAAAGCAATTGTCATACAATTTGAAACAAATTTCCTGACAAAGGCCGAAACATGTAAAAAAAAAATTGTGTTCCCAATGGGAGAGCATGTCAATGATTCTTGTTTTTATTCAAGAATTCAATTTAAACAGTTTTGTACCACTTTAGGCAATTTGATAGCATCGCCATGAAAAATTGAAAAAAAAAAAAAAAAAAACATGCAGCCGTTTTTTTTTCGTTTTCGTTGGAAAAAATCGTACCTACATTTAGATACGGCGATGAAGCTATTGATGTATCCATGAAACATCCCCTTTGGCAATGGATATTGAATTCATTGTATCTTGTTTTGCTTTATTATTTTAGGTTAACTGAAGTGAGCATTTTAAAGCGAAATGCAGTCGGCAACTGATTTTTTTTTTAATAAAACCTTTGCAAATGAAATCATGTCTCCCAATTTATTTATTATTCTACAATCTAGTAGCTCTTAAAACTTTGACACTCTTTAGCACTAAAATTAACACATTTTGTCCATGAGTGAAATAAGTATTCAACAAAATGATATCGTATATTGACCCATTTCTATGGCTCCTTTTTCACTCTGCGATTGCACTTGACACCTTCGAGTGGATAATGGCGGAATAATAATTAATTCACTGTGCAGTAATATCCTTATGAATAATTCAATTTATTCTGTGTGATCTAACGAGAACATTCGTCTTTCGATATCCATTTGGAGCATGAATTATTCAATATCGATAATGTGATTCGGCACGATTTTGTGGACTGTGTCGCCGAGGACTGTTTAGTTTATTATAGCCTATTTTTACAAGACGACTCGAATAATGTATGTTGGTAGGTATGGTACAAGTATGTGATATGAAAATTGATGGACTAAGAAAAAAAAAAAAGAGAGGAAGAGGTGAAGAAAACCGAGAGAACGACAATTAACAAAAAACACCTCGTAGCAACAACAACGCACAGAGGTTGGTCTTCTCCTCCGTTCTAATCACTAGTTGGCGGGCTTGTATTCGTCGCTCAATTAGCGCAAGTGGTAGTCACTTGGTCAATTGAGAAAATCGAGGTGCAAGTTCACTTCCTGACAGGGGAAAACAGAAATGTCTTCCCAAGTGGATATATACGGAGAATTGACTGTCAGAATTCAAAACTATTCAAACAATCACTTAAAGGAGTCTGATGATGAATTAGTGGTGTAGTTCGAAATAGCTATCATTCCTACCAAAGTGACTGTGTCTACGAGTTGTTGTTAATGTAATTCTCTCAAACAATAATTCAGAGACTAAAATTCGACATAATTTCCCAACAGAAATTGTCAGGGTCAATCCCAAACAAGCGAGAATCGTTGTTACTCCTCGCTTCCCCACTCAGTTACTTTGGAAATAATTTTTTCATTCATTATGCTCAACAGATATAATGGCGTCAATTGTACGTATCTACCTATTGTGTAGTTTCAATCTATATATATATAAAAATAAGTTGATCTGTATTTGTAACTGATGTTCTGTGTAATGCGTCAACCAATTTTGGTTCTGGAAATTTCCTATGAAAGGTGATGTTAATGCCAATGTTTTTATGTAAATACGGTCTTTAAATGTCTATTGGTTCACGAGTTATAGGGGCGTGGTACCTGCCATACACAAAAAAACCTTCAAAATCTTATATCTCGAAAACCACAGATGTGATTGAGTTCAAATTTACAGGTAATCTTAGGTATTGGGTCAGTGGCGTAGCGAGGGGGGGGGGGGGGGGCAAATCAATTTTCCAATTTCAAGAGTCGGCAAATCAGGGAAGCTACATTTATTAAATTGAGCAACTAAAAAAAAACTGCTAAAACGAGAAATTTTCAAAAATTAGCTCGAAAAAATAAAAAGTGAGTTTGGATTTACATTAGGTTAGGTATAGGTTTTCAAACTTGTAAATGTTTACAAGTCGGCATTTCAAAGGTTCAACCTTTCGAATAATATGCCAATTTATATTTTTTTATCTTTATGTACCTTCTTCGAGTTTCGATTTTAAAAACGACGGTCAGGATTGGTGAATTTGCCGACTGAATTCCTTAAAATTTAAAATTTAGTGAGTTTCAATTCGATTTTCGACTGAATAAATTAAAATTTAGCGAGTTTCAATTCGACCTTAAAAAGGATGGTCGGCATCGGTGAATTTTCCGACTGAAATCAATAAAATTTAGCGAGTTTCGATTCGATTTTAAAAAGGATGGTCGGCATACTATGTATTGTATTGACCCAGGAGTGTTCCTTTTAAGATTGGTCAAAATTGGACAAAGGGGCGTGGCACCTCTCATACAAAAAACATCTTCTATGGGTTGAAACTCGATGACGTTATAACTCAATAACCACTCGTTCGATTTTCATGATTTCCTAAAATAAGTCATTTCAATGAAAGTCACCCCCCATGGCCCGAACCCTCGCTACGCCCCTGAATGTTTCTGTGGAAATTGGTCAAAATTGGACAAAGAAGCGTGGCGTCTGCCATACAAAAAAAAAACATACCAAATCTTATAGTATCTCGAAAACCACAGAATTGATTGAGTTCAGATTTACAGACAATATTAGGTATTGACCCAGGAGTGTTCGTGTGAATATTAGACAAAGAAAAAAAAAATGGACAGGAGCCAAAATTTGTAAAATGTGAAACATTGATGTCGTTTTCCATTGGGCAAAAAGAAGCGCCCGGGAGCGTCCGGAATCAAGAAAATCACTTCTGAAATCGTTCCATTGGCGCAGAAAATACTCTTCTGTTGATTCTGAGGAGAGAATTTCGCTTCTCGATTTCAAGTCAGAATCCACTCGAGGAGCACTTACACAAGTGCATTTTATGTATTTTATACAAGCCGGCTGGCAGCAGCCATACAGTAATTTTTGACGTTTCACCAATACGTATGAGCGTAGTAGCCCAGAAGCAGTTTTCTTGTTCTATTGGATTTCAGAATGAGTGAAACCAAAGGAAAACGACATGATAATCCATCCTGATAGACAAGAATATTGTCTAGGGTCTAGGCAATACGATTTCTGGATAAACCAAAAATCTTGTATACCACAGATCATTACAATAAAAACTGTTTATCACAGATTTAAATGAATTTGAAATTGATATTTTTATTTTCTATTTTGCACTACGAAATGAGCAGGGAGTTAGTAGATTATAATAAAAGACTCCGAAGTTCAAAGTTTCCGAAAACGCCCGATTAGAATTTTATAGGTGCGGCACTCGTATATAGATCTTGCTATTGTATACCTTCTCAACTATGCTAAAATTGCATTTTAAAATATAAAAAATATAAAACTGCCTTACTACATGTTCCCTTAAATACAAACAAGTTCCAGAATACTGTACCAAAATTGTATTCTCCTGTCATCTCTGCTTTATACCTTTTGCAACAAAATTCTTTAAAACGCCATCAAAATTGTCACCCCTTTTTTTACCTTCAATGGCAAACAATATGCTGCTTTCATTGAGTTTTTTTTTTTTCTCTGCACACATTTTTATCACGCGCGCTATTAATTAGGATTTTTTTTTTGTTTTTACCTTCCAGGATGTAATTTCCTTTTAGCAATTAACATTTTCGTTGTAAAAAATATCTGAATCGTAATTTTGTTTCCTTTCTCTGATGAACATTCATGTGTTGTCTCAGTATCTCATTACCTTTGTCAGTAGAAAAAAGAAATCTTACATTTCCAACGAGCTTACCTACGACCGACGTCACTCTGTTATTAGTAGTTACCTACATCTGTCTTTCAGACTAATAAACAGAAAAATTATGATAATCAATTTACCATCACACCTAGTTCTACATACTTGGATCACACTTTAACATGTGAATGTGTGTATCTTAATTTAAATTCATAATTATCATGAAGGTATTAGCCATACGGATTTCAGAACAGAAATTTGTTTGGATATCATCCTGGAAGTAATCGAAGCTACTTCCCTTCGATAAACTTTATAATTAAAATTTTATGACTCCTTACAACTATGGAAACCCGATAAAGTAGTGTATACCTAACTTCCTCCAGTTTGAAATCAGGATGCAATCATTTGGCTCTCATAATGTTCACATTAAAGATGATGTAAAAAAAATTGGTTAAAATATTAGAGATATAATGTGATATATGAATTCAGGAAATGAAAACACTTGCATTAGGTAAGAAGTAAGATACATTTTATAAAAAGTAATATTCCGTACGAATGAATTTAATGCAATATTACAAACTTCTTCTCTACGTTGATTTGACAGAATTATACCTACGTAATTATGTAAAATCTCATGCTGACCGCAATAAAATAGGTTCAATTTTACCGCGTAAATTCTTATTGGAAAAAGCATAGCTAGGCAGTCTAAAAAAATAACACCTCTATAGCAATGTCCATTTTGCTGTTTCACTGTTTGCTGATAAAAAAATGACTTTGTTGTGAATTTGATTTAAAATGTTAATTGACCTATAAATCTATCCTACGGGAGTTTTTTCCGCAACCCATCCCCCTAATGCAAAAACTTAATTTTGTAACCACAACAAACTGCATTACCATACGACCATGATTACTGTCCTGCACTTGCTATGATAAATGTGAACACAATAATTCAAATCAGTATTCATTTGTTTGTTTGTTCAATTAGCAAAATTAATATGGCGTCACACGAAAGTGATTCCAAAACAGGGTTACCGTTGATATCACATTATATAACATTATATAGGCATTTGTTAGGCAAACTGCTTTCTTATTTATAAAATAGGTACGTTTGACATGAACATCTCACTCCGACTAACAAGAGGCCAAAAATTCAGTCCCAGCATTGTAAAGTAGCCCGGAAAACAAAAGCTCCAAAAAGCCATTTTTAGGAAATTCAGCAATGGCCGCGTTCAATACGATTCTACCTAGGTAGTTAACAGCCTCTGATTGGTCGGTTTGACAGCAAATCTAAGAGAGTGCACCCGCTGTGTGGTGACACATTTGTGGAACCACATATCGATGATGTCCAATTCATGCAATTGCTCAAAGAAATAACGGTCCAACATGTCTCTGTAGCGAATACCAATTACCGTAACGTGACGGTCATTTTCATCGACGAAAAACAAACGACCCAATGAAACCACCGGCATGAAAACCCCACCAAAAAATGACTTTTTGCGGATGAAGAACTGTTTCATGAGGGTTCCCAGTCTCACCTGTCCAGTAACACATATTTTGCTTATTGACGAAGCTGTTTAACTTGTCTACTGGGACGAGAATAACGGCCAAAAATTGGCTTTAACGCTCTTAAAGTTGCGACCACCGAATCGGAAATTTGGTAGTACATTTTAATTATTTGTAAACGCAAACACCATGATGAAAATGTTGATTTTACTGAATATTTTGACATTGACACTGAAAGTTTGAAATTGTCAAGTTGCTAATAAAAGACCCTTTATATGTCAAAACTGAGTTCTCTAGACACATGTTGACACAAGTAGACGTCAACTTAGTAGTCAGTCGATAACTTCTTGATTTGATTTGTCGGTGTTGCGGACATAGACGTCAACTGAGAAATCGGTTAACATGACCTGTCTAGCCCAATGAAAACTCAGCAACATGAAGATTTATAGTCCTGTCAGAGTCTGACTTACTAAACTAGATTCTTGATCACACATAATCACATAATATTATCCGAAAAATACGAGTATCTTACCTATAGTACTCGTACATATTACGAGTTTGAAACCTTTGCCTCAAGTGAAGTAAGACTAACGTTTCTTTATGTAAGTTCAGTTCATCTTTATATAATACTTCTGTTTGTTACCGTACTCCTCCTAAACGGCTGGACCGATTTTAATGACATTTTGTGTGTGTGTTTGAATGGGTCTAGGGAGGGTTTAGATTCACAATTTTTTCTGATTATAGATAATGTTCTTTTACAATACTAGATCCCCTGAAGAAGACAGCAACCTCTGTCAAAATGACGGGAAAATTAATGGAATAACATCGTTTCATTATTTCATCACCAATTTGACCAAAAAACACCGAAGAGGAATAACTATCAGAAATAATTAATATTCCGGTCTGGTAAGTGTAGTATCGGCACTGTGCGATCCCAATACTTGACTATATAAAATGTAAAACAATGAAAATAAAGTCGCACTATATAAAATAAAAATACGGAAAATAAAAGTCAATTGATAGTAAACTATAGAGAAATCGGTTCTTGAATATTGGGTCTCTACAGTAAGTTTTCTAGGACTATATTTTAAGTCTTAAAAACCAGAGAAAAATCTAGTTTATAAGAGTGCACGTCCATTTATATCGAAGGCCTATTTAGGTATTTGTATATAAATTTGTTGGGCACTGTGGCTCAGTGCGGTTAGTGTGATGTACTATACTGTGCGAGGGATCCCAGGCTCGATCCCCGGAAAACCACCTAACAAAACCATTCGGATCTGTTGATGAATATTTTTAAATCTGATAAAGGTATCGTTGCTAGATCTTCCAAGCCGTCGAAGAACCGTGCTACCATACAAGTGTAGCGGCGTTCTTGGAGGGCTGGACAATGACACAAGAGATGTTCCACAGATTCTATTTCATCCTTTTCGCAGAAGTCATTTGTAAATATACCTATACCTAGTCTCCTGGCCACGAGCAGTCGGATTTGGTTTCTATCAAAAGATACCACAAAATAAACCACAAATTACATCTTAACATTTTTCAATCTCACGAACGTCAAACAAACATCCTATAGTGTCAGTGTATAACACTATCCTGAAAAAGCTTCTCAATTAAGCCGTTTGGAATTGGCATAGAATTTGAGAATAAAATGTCCCAAAAATAAAAACACACACAAACGAATGGTAGTGAGAAGCTAGGTCTAGGGTTCTTATGACCTGTTGCGCCAACCATTTATTTATTATACCCTCCACAGGAAGGTATATTCACTTTGTCATTACATTTGTAACGCCAAGAAGGATTCACCGGAGACCCTATAAAGTATATTATATTCTGAATCAGGATCACATTCTGAATCGATTTAGCCATGTCCGTCTGTCTGTTGAAAACACGATAGCGTCCAAACGAATCAACCTAGGTGAATGAAATTTTGTGAGAGGACTTATTTTTAGCGTCGTCAGGTTGGTATTGAAAATGGGCTATGTCGGTCATGTAGTTCTGGTACCTCCCATACAAAACCACTATTAGACCCATGTGTTTCTCTCTGTTGAAACCACGATAGCGTCCAAACGAATCGATCTAGGCGAATGAAATTTTGTGAGAGGACTTCTTTTTATTGTCGTCAGGTTGGTATTGAAAATTGTCTATGTCGGTCAAGTAGTTCTGGTACCTCCTATACCAAACCAGTATGGCATGGCAAACATTTTGCATAACTTTTATGCAGTGGAGGGTATCAACGCATCGGCCAGGCCGATGATAACACTTTTACTTGATTTTTATTTACATATTTACCTATTTATTACAAACTGTAAAGTATTTTTTTTTTTTATTATGTTTTATGTATTTAAAAACCCATGACCCGATGGCTTCCACATCAATTCGTCTATCTAGGGAATACTAATAGTTCTTTCTGTAGTTGCCAACACGACAACCGAGCTCGCAGGATCGGAAAAACGAAATGCATCTAATTTCTAAAACATTTTGCTAGTAGCTATATGTACTTATGTACATACCTTTTTTTTACTTATCGAAATTCTCCAGCGGTAACCCTCTATAGGCTATGGCAAGCGAATAAAAGAGATTATAATTTTCAGTATATAGACCTTTTAATTGAACAATTGCTGTATTTTCCCATTCTAATGGTAAAGCAATTATGGTAATTTTTATAACATTCATTGATTTGCAAATTATTTTAGAGAGTAGGTAGATACACACATTACATATAGTATAATTAAAAACATGTTTGGTTTCTACTGTCTAAATCTGTTATCAAACTTTTGGAATACATAAATAAAATCAATCTCATATTAATTTCAATTTTTAAAGCTTCCTTGACCATTTGACACGCATTCATCCCAAAAGTCGCAGACAGACGTTTGGATACAACATCAAATTGATTAATCTTCTCAGAGGATTACAGCGGAGTGATAAGAAAATCTGCTATGAATAAGAAATTGCAATAAATCTCCCCTCCGGATCAGGATACAATCCAGACAGAAAAAAAAAATTCCTATGTGATTATATCGCAATGATTTTGAAATTCATCTTTTAATGTCGTTGGAATTGTTTTATATTTTATTTCATTTAAAGGATTACACAATGAAATGATTACAGTGGCATCGAAATATATATCCGCTCAACTGGTAAAAATAATCCTCGTGGAAGGACGTTTTTTTTTTAATTTCGCGCAGCAGTAAAGTTTATCCTATCGTCATTGGAACTAATCACTAATCCAAATTTACAAACCAGTTTACATGTGTACCTGGAAAAAGTGCAGCAATTTGAAAGAGCTTTGTGTATGTGTGTGTGTGTCCATGCAAATAGTTCATTAGTTCTCTGTCAAATAAAATATCATGCATGCGTAAAGTTCAGATAAAAAAAAATCAATTTCGTCCTGGTGATAGGCAGTGACAAGAGTGATTGTCTATTTGTTGCAAGTAAATATCTGTTCAATTTACTCCTTTCAAACGGTTTGATAAAAAGGCCATTATTTACAATTTTATTACTTTGTATACAAATCTGATTGAGCAAGTTATCTTAGGTAGGTACATAGACAGGTATGTTTCTGATAAAATATCTAAATATCCAATATCCAACCGATTGATGCGAAAGAGTGGAACATAAATTTTGGCAACTTTACTGAAACATTGTGTTGACTGTTTGTCTGGGCAGTTATATTCTTGAACTAGCTGACCCGTATTCGCCTTGCGCCGCTCGCCTTTAGCAAACAAACAAGCTTATATTTGGTCCATTTAAGATAGATAGATAGATAGATATATTTATTTCGTTAATAAATTACAGTTTGCTATCGCACAATTTACATTATTCGCACAGAGATATGATTTACAAATGTATATCTTTCTACTGAAAAATTATTTATATATTTTTAAGTGATGCTATAAAATTACAAAATATAACCTGAGGAAACAACGAAAAAAAACCTCAATTTGAAAGAACAGAAAAGAAAAAAAAGAAAAAAAAATAATATTATATAAGGAATAAATAAGTATATAGTTTTGTATTATATACGATTATAACAAGAATAAGCCACTCTATAGATATGACTAGAATAAGTGTATTAAACAAAGCAAATAAAATTAAATAAATAAGATAAAATGACTAGATAAATAAGAAAAAATTAATAAATAAATAAGTAAATAAATAAATAAATAAATAAATAAATAATTTAATAATTATGACAGTGTAAATAAATTAACAAAAAAAAATAAATTAACAGATAACAGATATATAATTTAATAATAATAATTAGACAAGTAAATAAATAAATTAACAGAAAAACATATAAGATTAACAATTAACAGATAACAGTGGGTAAATATATTTGACATTGCCATGTTTAACTAAGCTATTCTATATTTAATTGATTAATAAGAGGATTATTAGGGATGTCGCATCTGATCCTAAAGGAGTCATTGAGCTTTAATATTCTATTGGAGATCAACTCAATATTTGTTCTAATATGTAGATCTGAAGTAGAATGATGCCGGGCAGATTAAGCATCATCTTTAGTACTTTGTTTTGAGTTATTTGTAGTTTTTTTATATGGCATTCAGCACATTTACCCCACACCTGGCAACCATACAAGAGAATTGATTGAAAGATGGTTTTGTAAATTATAATCTTATTTTCCTTTGAAAGTAATGAATTTCTATTTATAAATGGATATAACATTTTGATAGCAATATTCGTTTTTTTAAGGGTCCGCATATTGTGTTCTTTAAAAGTCAGTTTTGTGTCAAGATGTATTCCGAGATATTAAACAGAAGGCTCCCATCTAATAGGGTGTCCGTTAATAATTAGCTGGTTAGCCGGAATGAAGCAAGGTTTTCTTTTTCGTGTAAAAAAGATTGCTTGGATCTTTTCGGCATTAAGCTTTATTCTCCACTTTGAGTAGTATTCTTCCAATATTTTAGTCGCATTTAAGATTACACTTTGAGTGTTTCATTGAAATCTGTCCAGTAGGTTTCGCGCTTTTAAGAGACAAAGACAATTCCTACAGTTTTATTATAAGTAGATATAGAATCGATTTAATGCGCTGAGCACTCTCTGCATCGCCATCCCTCTCCATGATCTTGCTACTTGTTTATAATACTGCATTTCTTTTCCTTTGTTTCCCTCTTCCTATGGAATGCAAACAACTACCTACCCCAACTCTACACACCATACCACATATAAGAATGAAATTCTGAAATGAAACCTGCTTTGTATTATACGTCTTTGATTATTAATATACCCCATGCCATACTGCAGCACGCACTCCATCCGGCATCGGACATACGATCACAATATACACACCTACATATTATACAACTGACCATAGCACTCAATGCGAAAACAAATCAACCCTTTTCGAATGCGAGGTATACGTATGCTAGTGTTGTTTTGTTTTTGTTTGTCCTGTCGCACGATCGCAAAAGTTTAAACATCCATTTGAAGCAAGGTATATGTGTATGTGTATGTATATATTTTCACTTCAAAAAATACATTTTGGCTAAAAACTGTTACTAAAGACGTGGCTAAAAACGACCTATAGCCTATAGCAGTCTCACAGTCTTAAGAAAAATTTTAAAAAAAGTTTCATCGAAATCTGTCTAGTAGTTTTCGAGTTTTTAAGAGCCAAAAAAAATTCTTACAGTTTTATTATTATGTATTATGTATTATTATGTATCCTGTTTCATATTAAACAATACATTTTTTTTTTCGATTTGTCAACGTCGAGAACTCTGCAACTTTGTTTACAATCTTTTTTCTGCTATATGACTGAAAAAAAAAGTACACAGTTACGTGACTTAAAATCTATTACAATTTCCACTGGGATCGTTAAAAAATTCTATAAAAATCTATCTAATCGCATTCTAAATTGATTAATTTTGAATAAACATAGAGCACAGAAACTAATTTCAATCAAGGCAAGTGACTATTGTATCACGACTTTGATTTCATGTCGAATCAGTTGAACAATACTGTCAGCAGCAATGGAAGGGTTTTGGAAAATAGCTCTAGTCTTATTTTCTGTATTATATCCGGCATTAGGTCATATGATAGTCAGTACCGAGGACAAATTGGGCGATTGTCTCCTTGCAAGTACTGACAGGTTAGCGAACAATACCATACGAATAAGTATTGAAGCTGAAGTCGCTACAGAAAGGAGAAGTCTTGAGGATACAGTCAGTCGGTTCTTGGCCAGAAACGATGCTGTCGTAGTGGACTTAGACTCGAAAGAGTCTTGCAGTATTTTTATTCGACTATATTTGGTTGACTCTACAAAGTCCTTCAAGTGGGTATTGTGTGCTTTTCGAAAGTGAATAAACTTATTGAAGAATTAATGATTTCAGAAACTTGGTTGATCGACAGCATAGTCAAGAATGCGACACGTCCAGTGGTGCCCAATACTACTTTGTTGTTTTGTCGAACACTGTTTTTTTGGAGGAAATTCTCAACTTATGTTGGAAGGCATATATCTTAAATGTGAATGTCCTCATCGAAGATGAAAATAAAACAGTTACCCTATACACTTACTATCCATTCACCAAGTTTAACTGTCGGGGTAGTACGCCAACAATACACAACCGCTTTATAAATGGAAACTTTGAATGGAATAAGGAACTTTTCCCACAAAAAATGGATAACTTATGGCAGTGTCCAATAGAAGTGATAGTTTGGAATCAACCGCCATTTGTTTGGATCGAAAATAATCAGATCAATGGGTTAAATGGAGACATTTTGAAAACTCTATCTACGATGATGAATTTTTCAATCGAAATGGTCATATCTCCAAAGGCTAGGGGTGTATTTCATCCCAAAATCAATGTAACTGGTTCTTATAAACTAGTAAGTCTAAAACATTACTATTCCATTATACGCTTATACAATTATACATTATACTAATATATTTGCAGCTACAAAACGGCCTTGGAGACATTTCACTCGGGGCCTCTAGCTGCACCTCAGAAACTCGAGCACATTTTGCATCAACAACATCTTTTTACACTGGATACAGTTATGCTGTAGTGAGACGACCGAAATTATACAAAGCATTGCATGTCATATTCCTTCCATTCGATACACTGACTTGGCTAAGCCTTTTTACAATCTTATTCGCTAAATGGATATGTGCGCTACTGTGGAAGAAATATGGAAATAGATGTGTTGCATTTCGATACTGTTCGACACGTTTGCACACTATGGCTTGGCTCTATGCTATGTTCATTGTACGAAGTTCCTATGAAGGTTCAATCTTTCGGTTTCTTCAGAGAACGCCAATCCAATGGATTCCAGAAAGTATAGATGAGGCAATTGACAATCGATACAAGTTTATTGCGAGATCTTACTCTTATTCTAGTCTGGTTCAATATCCCCAGTTAGTAGACCATTTGGTGTTGGATGAATCTAGTTTGCCGACATCTACTAATTTTAGCGTTCCGAATATTTTGAGCTTATTAACTGCATACAAAGGAAATTATGGAGCTGTTGGAACAGATATGTACTTGAGTCTGTGTATAAACGATAGTTCAATGCATGATGACTATGCTCTTATTCGTACACCAATTTCGATAATTAATTACTGCATGGAGATGCAAAAATATTCATTTCTAACCAAAGCAATTAATACTAGAATCCAGTGGTTGTTGGCAAATGGTTATATGCAACGAAACTATGTAAAACATATTCCGATTCACAATTTAATGAAGAAAGGCAAACCTGTTGAACGTGCTAGTATATCGTTGCATCATATAAATGGGGCATTCATTTTGCTCGCCATCTGTACGGCCTTTAGTGTATTTGTTTTCATAGCCGAACTGTTTGCTGAAAGATTTCGATGGTTGAAGAAATTACTGGAACTGTTTTACTAAAGGATGAACATGTATTTTTTTGAAGTTACTTCCTCGCTTTTGTAGCACCAATTTTGCTGTGAAATTTAGAAATTTTAAGTCTACACATTAAAACATTTTAAAACCAGAAAACACTATACAACTATGTAAAATTTAAATTATGTACCTGTTTTGTCTTAAAATTTGCAATAAACCAAGCTTTGTTTTTAAGCACTTAATATTTGTTTTATCGCTTTTCTCTTCGCCTATAATTTTTAGTGGGACATTCAGATTTTATTGTTTACCTTCCGATTAAAAATACAACATACGAATACCTTTTTTCAATGGCATCGAAATCCATTATCAACGACAGTCCCTTAAATTATTACGAATGTGATAGGTGGTGAACTGAAATTAACTGAAATTTAAATGCAAATGCGTTTTTAGGCCGAGTCAGAACGACTTAATTCAAGCTGTCTCATGACAGTTAGATATAATATCGGATGTCTGTCAGAATTTCATAAAAAACATCAAGGCTCAATGCACACGGAGCAACTGGAAAAACTCTCAACTGGTTGGCAACTAAGGTTACGGACCAGTTACGGACTCAGCGGTGACTGGACTCCACACACGAGCGAACTCATCAACAATCAAAATCTCTAGTTAGTTCAGTGTCGTCATGATTTTCAACCTTCCCCACTAGCAACAGGTTGGTCTGTGGTTCGCTCATCTTCGACAAACTAGAAACTGAAATCAATAGGCAACCCGACATGCAAATCAACAGACGATACGACTGGCTACAATCAAGTTTTTGTGAATAGCAAACGAGTTTTCAAGCAGTAGCGTCGTGTGCGTTGTCCCATTTGATAACAGAGGGTATGACAAACTAGTTGCCAATTTGCATCGCTGATCAGTTTTTTTCCAGTTGCTTTGAGTGCATTGGGCCTAAGATATAATTTCTATTTTTCCCGCTATCAAATCTGAGAGCATTTGGTCACCAAACCAACCACAGAGAGACTGCGCCTATTACCTACACGTACATTTTTACATGTAGGTACATTGTACAGCTCATACAATCGTCACAGGATTCGATTAACGTAGATATGACGGGTTGGACTTTCAACTAATATTTTTTGATTTTTTTAAAATTATAAACGATGCCTTCAGTAGAACTTTTTCCAGATTTACCCAAGCGGTAGTTTTTAACTTCCCACGAAAATGTGAAATTGTGAAGAGTCTTAAAATACTGGTCAGAAGCACAAGACTTTTTGTTTGTGTTAATTTGTTTAATTTTTACAGCGTTACGGTGACAGGTTACACGTCACAAGTAAACCGACTTCATTCCAGTTAGTTATAGGTATCAACATTGTCGTTGGAGTGAATGACACATTTGGTTAAGGGCACCAATGTTGTTTGCCAGGAAACAGATATATCGTCAGCGTAGTCTCAACGGCTTAGCTTATCAAACTCTCGTTTGTACCCACCGTGGCAGTCATTAGATCATCGATCGCAAGTATAAAACAAAATCGGTGACAGTACATCTCCTTGTTTCACTCCTTGTCGCACTTCAAATGCATCGGAAAGCTGTCCACTGTGCAAATCGAAACACCTTGCGTTGTTGTACGACTCTTTAATAATAGCAACAATTTTTTCAGGGATGCCTCTCATAGCAAGCGATCTCCAGATACAATCACGATTAACGCGATCGAAGGCCTTTTCAAAATCGACGAACATTAGGAAGAGTGGCGATTGGTACTCCGACGATTGTTCAAGAACAACGCGCAAGGTGTTAATATGATCGACACATGATCGATCACTGCGAAAACCCGCTTGGTGCCTCTTGAGCGTCAATTCAATCCTGGACATATATATCCTCTCGAAAATGATAGTTGCCATCAGTTTTGGGAATACGGACAAAACGGTGATACCACGCCAGTTATTGCAGTTCTTAAGATCGCCTTTCTTCGGTATCGCTCAGTAGTCCAGCACACAAACCACTGAGTCACTGCGCCCACAAGAATCATATTTAGGGCAAAAAATAACTACCATACATTAAAATTTAGACAAAAATAATTGTAGACCAAAACTTCAATGCCGAGTGCCCAATAAATTTATTAATAAGGACATAGCTATACATTACATATGTATGACTGGATTTTTGATTGAGGAAATAATTTCAAAGAAGACTCTATTTGCATTTCATTTCCTTGCAGTCACGGCCTTTGTCCGTAAATATGTCTTACCATTGCTTAGACTTTCATTGGCTTTCATACTATTCCGAAATGAGTTCATTATCCTTTATTGAAATAGAGGAACGTCTCCATTGTAGAAGGTATCTTCATTCCATGTATATAGGTACCTATAGTATGGAGTCAACAGTTATCCTTTGAAAGCAATTACTACTAGAAATTACGTTTAGTTTGCTTCGTGCAATTATAGCAGATATAGATTTCAAAATCCAAACAGGACAATTCAGTATCCTTTTCATAAATTAACTTCACTTAACCGTGAATACAAATAAAATTCCATTTTCACAGTTCCATTTTTGTTAAGGTTCACTCGGCACAACAGCAAACCAGACTGTAGGAACTGCACCATCGCATACGAATTAGAGCCAAAAAGGATAAAGGCTTACAACGCACAACAATGGCACACAACCATAACAATAATCAAAAGGATATTCGTAATCGTAAACAATTTCACACAAATTTCTCTGCTAGGAATACAAATTCTCGTCGTTCCTCCATACAATAGACTAGGCCGGCACTAGGCAGTCGTCGCGTCGGTCGTCCTTCTAAGCGGCGACAATTTGCAAAGCATGCATGTTTGCCTCAGTTTCAGTGTGTGTGTGTGTGCGGCAATGTTTTATTTAGTGTCATATACCGTATACAACCTGCAGTCAAATTGTCGTTGCCTTATTTTTTCCCTTACTTCCGCTTTGCTGATTTTAATTGGATTCGAATGGATGCAAGCGCGTTCATTCTATGATTCGATTAAATTTTTGCATTTTTCACTTCGATAGAGAACTATGCATTGAGCTTGACTGGACGTGGAATTTATCTAGGAGTGTGTATGTACACCGATCTAAGGATAACAAGGGACACTCATGCTCATCATCGTTTCATAACATTTTAGGTTTAAGTTCAACTAGGTTAACGTTAAGCCAAGATAAATATTCGAAAAACAAATTAGTTCATGTAACACCCGAGGTAATATCATTATTTCTATGCCAAATTACGTCACTAAATACGCACATTGTATCCGTGAGTTGAAACTCTTGTAGGTATTTTAAACACAATTTGATTATGTGTCTCCGCCTAATCTATTTTTCCCTCTATGTAGGTACGTGCTCTTTGCGAAATGTTTGTGTAGCCTATTTGTTATAATTTAATTTAAATGAGGATTTAATACGGATCAACCTTTGTGGTGTAGGTACATACATATACACTCTTGTAATTTATGCAAAGTTTGTGTGTTGAGCGTAGGCGTACGTGTAAATTATCTGTATACGTTCCATAGGTGCGTAGCGTATAATAAAATCAGACAACATGAAAGCGAACCTGGTATACATTATTATAGTGTTGGAGAATGTCGATGCTTTTCAGTGGTGGTGATTGTTCTATAAAGCGGGATGGATTAATGATAATCAGGTTTTCCAATTTGTTTTAGGTTACGGATAGTTGAATGACGTAATTCGTTAATCAATATTATAGGTTAGTGTGGTGTGAGTCGGCCTTGACTCAGAAAATTATGTTTAAAGGCAGCGTAGAAGTTGATTAAGGGCTTTTTTTCGCACTGCGATATCTGTCGCGAACGCCTGACAAACATCAGTGATAATAATCAAATTATCCTTTGAACGCTCCTTCACTCGAATATGGCGTAAAGTTGTAGCTTAGGCTAGAGGTTACGTTGAGGTGGCTGCAAGCACACTTAGACCAATATTAGGTCCGTTGTGATACCATCTGAAGTTGTAAGTCATTCCTCACAGAAATCTATTCATATAATAAAACTGTAAGTAATTTCTTTGTCAGTTAAAAACTCGAAAACTACTGGACAGATTTCGGTGAAACTTTTTTTAAGATGTCCCTTAAGACTGTGAGACTGTTATAGGCTATGTCGTTTATAGCCACGTCTTTAGGAACAGTTTTTAGCCAAAATATATTTTTTGATGTGAAAATATATACTTAGATACCTACACATATACCTTGCTACAAATTGATGTTTATACTTTTGCGATCGTGCGACAGGAAAACAAAAACAAATCAACAAAACAAAATAAAGGAAATGTAGTTTTATAAACAAGTAGCGAGATCATGTAAAGGGAGAGCAATGCAGAGAGTGCACATTAAATCTATATCTATACTTTTAATAAAACTGTAGGAATTTTCTTTGTCTCCTAAAAGCGCGAAAACTACTGGACAGATTTCAATGAAACACAAATATTGACATACATCATAGGTATATTGACATGTCGCGTAAAAAATCGTCAAATCAAATAAATTCTGCTCCGGCCAAAGTTTAAACTCGGTAACTACTCAAACACATAAATCCCTACCTAAAAAAAATCTAAATTGCGTTCCTGTAATTGGCTTCACCCTTGAGGCCTTGAACCCATGCAAAATAAATATTTTTACTAGTCCCTGGTTTCTAACTGTAATTATGTTTATCGCTTGTTATCCACTTTTATATTTTCTTCAACAAAACAAAAAAAAAATGTTCCCGGAACTACCCACTGCTACGAGTATGTGCAGGTATACTTTCGGATAATTTCTGCGATTTAGCAAAAATTGGACCATTGAACTTGAAATAGCTTTCTGGAGAAACGATTACAGCCCCTAACTCATCATCTTGTGTAAGGTCACTTGTTATGGAATCTGATTTAATTCTTATATAAAGTTAAAACTCTTCTTGTTGCATTTTGAAACAAATTTCTTTAAAGTTTCGATGATATGACAACTTATTTAGATGGTAGATATAGGTAAGGTATCTAATGGATGTAATTTCATTTAGTTTTAGTTGAATAAAATTATTCTTCTGGGATTTCCCTTTAAGATGGAAGTAATTTTCTTTAATAATGATGTTGGCACGTAGGATATAAATGGAATTATGAGGTATCTAATTGAGTTTTCTCGTTAAGCAGTCAACTAATGGTATGACATAGAAGGCGTTTTTAATTTTTTTTAATTCAGCAACTGTCAAAAAAAAGATCGTTTTTCTTTTCGACATTTCGACATTTTGGGTGTTCAGCGCCACCTATCAGAAAACTTGAAAACTCTTGATCAAAGTGCACTTTTGACTTCCTATCAAATAATGTTGAGTAAATTTCAGCTCAATCGACCAACTACTTTTCAAAGTGTTGAGGAAAAGCCTTTGTAATGGTTTTTTTTTTTATCAGAAGTGGCACGCCCCTTTGTTAGATTTTGACCAAAGTTCACAGGAATACTCACGGGCAAATGCAATGATTGTCTGGATGGAAATGTGAGCTGAAATTGTTCAGATGTTTTCGGGATATAAGTTGAAATTTTTTTTTATTTTTATATGGGAGGTTCGTTTGTTTTCGAGATAGCTATAAATAACATCGTGACTGTATTTTCTGTATAAGAGCCAAAATGACATGGTGCATAAAGTTTCCTATGATCTTCTTTAGATTTCAGACTATTTTCTTGCCAAATTACATAACGATTACTTATGAAGTTTGGACATGAAAATGTAGCAAACAAACAGAGAGGCAGACTGATAGATTTAACAAAGTTACTTTCGTAATTATAATATTTTTGTGTGAGTTGAGTAGTGCCCACAACTTGGTTCGTTTTGCGACTCACTGAGACACTGATCATCAACGCCAAGACCAAACCCTTTGCTTTAGATAGCAGAGTTTTTGCACAGAGATTCCCTTTATATAAGGAATAAGGAAGGATATTTCGAAATTCAACCCTTAAAGGGGTAAAAGGGTTGGTGTACTTTCTATGAGAAATAAAGAAAATCAATTTCCGATTTTGGAAATTCAACCCTTAAAGGGGCAAACGGGGGCTCAAAATTTTAATGGAAACATTTTTATTTTTTATCCGATCGACTTCAAACTCAGTTTGTGTACTCTACTGTAAGAAATAAAAATAATATCTACATTTTTCCATTTTTGAACATTTTGCTTGGGTCCCGAGTTAGTGGCGATTTGAAACTTTCTAATGCATCCCAATCTCTGTCGCCGTTGAATATACTTATCGCTCCATCAACGTACGTACTCCAAGGATATTCAAGCGGAATTCTGTAAGAATATGGTCATTCATACTGCTAGAAAGTGATACCTACATAATCTTTTACAGTATCGGAAGATATAGGCGGTGTGGAATATAATTAAGGATTGACTACAATTTTTTCGTCTACTAATAAATAGTATTTTCAGAAAAAAATTGGAAACGTCGGCAAAAATCGAAAAAAAACCTCTGAAAATAAATAGAAATCATCAGAAAATCAGATATTGGAAACGTCTGAATAAATTTTCAAAACGTCTGAAAACAAATAAAAAAAAAACATTAAGTATTACTTAGTAAAAGGGAATATTCATTTATGAATTTTGAGAATCGGCGTTTCGGTCTTTAATTCTTTAAAATCTATATATACAAAAATCATGGTCAATTGTGTTTGTCGCTAATGTTCTCTGTAATGCGTGAACCGATTTTGATTCTGGAAATTTCCCATGAAAGGTGACGTTGATACCATGGTTTATAAGTTCATATGGTCTTTGTATGTGTATTGGTTCATAGGGGCGTGGCAGCTCCCATACAAAAAATGCATTCAAAATCTTATTCCTCGAAAACCACTGAATCGATTGAATTCAAATTTATATACAATTTTAGGTATCGGCCCAGGAGTATTCCTGTAAGGATTGGTCAAAATTGGACAAAGGGGCGTGGCACCTCCCATACAAAAACTACATTCAAAATCTTATATCTCGAAAACCACTGAATCGATTGAATTCAAATTTACATACAATCTTAGGTATCGGCCCGGGAGTATTTCTGTGAAGATTGGGCAAAATTGCACAAAGGGGTGTGGCACCGCCCATACAACAAAAACATTAAAAATCATTTATATCGAAAATCACCGAATCGATTGAGTTACTATTTTTAAACAATCTTAGGTGTTGGCCCGGGAGTATTCACTTCTCTTCGACAGTCATGGGAGCCAACGTTTTTAAAATTTGTAACATTGATATGCATTGTCCTGATAGACAAAATACTATGTAGGCAATACGATTCCTGGAAAAACAAAACATGTACAGTGTACAGAGCATTACAACAAAAACTTTTTGTCACTGATTTAATTGAATTTGCAATTGATTTGTTTATTTTTCTATTTTGCACTACGAAGTGTGCAGGGGGTCCGCTAGTATAATATAGTTTAGTTGCAGGGGTATCGCGGGGTATTGACATGTGGCGAATATCGAACATCTTAGTTGTAATTGTCTTTGACGAAATAAAAAAAAAATATAGCTGCCAATTTAAAATTTTGTTCTTGCAAGATTATAGATATATTTTTCTTTTATTCAGACAAAAATTATACTGACGATTTATTCAGATTTTCAGACGAATATTTAAAAAAAAAACTGACAAAAACTAGCAGATGAATATGAACAAATTAGAAGATGAAAATACCTAATTTCTTTTCAGACGAAAATGTTTTAACCATTAAGGATTTGCTAGCAAGGAAATAATGTTTTGTCCCGTAGATAGTGGCTCGGTCTGCTATAGTATGATCTACATGTTGAGATGCCAGCGCTTAACTTAGAAATTGATCATATACCTACTCTTAAACTATACTCTCTTTTTCAGAGATAGTATTACTAAGGCCGTGTGTCAATTGGGCTAAATAATTATCTTCGGATAATTGATAATTTTCTAACACCATCGTGGTGGAAAACGAATTTTCAGCTGTCAAAAAATTATCCTGATCCGGGAGCAAGATAATAATTTATACTATAGGTAGGCTAATTTTTTTACGTTTTATTTTGTTGGAGTTTTATTAGAATGTTGGAGAGGAAATAACTGAATTTCAATAAATTAAAATCGTAAAATTCGATAAATCTAATATAAAAGACGAACCTAATCTCGTCTCGAAATCTCTGTGTACCATACCTATCCTGAGGAATGCGCGAGCAAAACCGCGGCCAAATAATATCGGATAAATTTCAACCACATTAGCTATACCTACCTACATTCTTATGGACTTCCCATACTTCCCTTTCGTTTCGCTCCAACGGAGAAAATTACATACCTACAGTGTTTTTTCAAGTGAAGAATGATCATCAGAAAAAAAAATAATAGTGTGCTGATAGCTATTTTTAGATTTGCTAAAATAAATTTAATTTAATCATGTTTTATTTTGGTCTATGAGAAAGCTGATTGATAGCTTCATATCCAGCAGCTTTTGAGGAAACCGGTTACAGTTTAACTAATATGTATGTGTTAATGTGTAGAAAAAACCCTTTACCAAGCTAAATTGAAATGTGCCACCCGCCGCGTTAAGGATTTATTATTTTTGTTCGCCCAAATTGTTCTCGAAGCCTCACCCCAATTATCAGGGCATAAGTTTAATGCAATTCATTAATGTGTATATATAAGAAAAACCTCAAGTACATACCTATATTGTTTCAATCAATCTCACAATTCGCTACTTTCAACCACGTTATCGGATTAAAATCCCACCTGGGGTTTGGATGGGTTTGGAAATCGTTCATTTAATTACTTCTGAGTTAAGTAAAGAATGAGGATGGGGTATTATAGGCGCGTCACTAATGTCGTCCTTGTTGTTTTTTTGTCGGCAGACAACTCCTTATTCCATGTGTAACATTTGCATTATTCATAACCTCTCAAATGTTCTATAGCAGTGTGCTAACGAAGTGTTCGCGTGGAATTCTAATTAAAATTTTCGGTTAAGGTGTGGGGTCGATGACACTTTTAAAGAGTGTTTACTACTCGACAAAGCTTATATAAAATGTGTATTCATTCTCATAGGTCGAGGCTGTATAATAGTGATGATGCACCCCACCCTCGTATACGCATTTATAAAAGAATAATGGTGATGACACATTTTTGATGGCCATCAAGGAAAGGCACGATAATCTGAAATAAATTAATATCCATCGGGTGTGAAGACTGATGGTAGGTATAACAAAATTAAGCTTTAATTACACGCAGCGTTAATTAACATCAAAGTTTGCCCCTTTAATGGATAGTTGATTGTGCTGTATTTTTTTTTTTTCGAGCGGGATGAGATACACAAAACGAGACATCCTTTCGATTCGTAGACCTAATGGTTGTCTGGAAAGTTAACATAGTTCTAACCATCCCGAGTGACCTTTTGGAGATCCTGTAAAAATTCCCTTCTTTTTCATTTCTGCTACATTCTCATCTAAATAATTTGTCCGACTACTTCTTGAAATCTTAATGCTGTGTCCATCTTTTTTTTTTTTTTTTTGAAATCGCTCTTCATAGACGTTATTTATTAATGGACAAAATGGCAGACAGTTGTTGTTACTGTTGGATAAATGTATACATTTATACATATTATAATTTATCGATCTTATCGACTTCTTCCAGTTCTTGAAGGTTTTATTTTCACCAGTCATCTGTCACTTAGTCCTATTTCCCGACAACGATTTTGTAACTAGGTACCCGGCTTTTGAACAAAATTTGTATGGAAATGTATTCCGGCATCAAAATGTCTGTATACTCTGACGTTTGTATAATTGTATTTCTCATTCATAATAAAAACAACGAAATATGTACAACACCTCATCGTCATCACCCATCATTCACCAGCAACAGCCACTAAACTAAATATTAAGTTCATTAACATAAATGTCCTTCCTCGCACTGTATACATGTGTTGTATACAAATAGTGAATCAAAATTCTGCCTCGTTATTTTCGCTTGCCGTTGCCGCACTGGTTTATGTAGATATGTGTGTGACATTTCGGGGTGAAACCATTAATTAAGGGAAACGAATATTCCCATGCAAGGACATAAAGCAAACAGTATATACTTGGAAGCATAATTAAATTATTGAAACATTTTTATTTACACAAAATACAAGTGACTATGTAAGGAATAATTGAAGGCGTCTTCATCCTAATGTGATGCGTCATATTATGTGGTTTAGTTGAATGCGATTTCTGGTTATCAACTAAAACAACTCCATTAGTAACTGTCAAGATATAGTGAATAGTCGGTTTGGCAGAACAAATAAAACTATAGAACGCGCACGCAACAAACCTCAGTTTGGTTTCAGTGCAATTAATATTAATCGCCTCAAGTCACCATGCAAAAGTCTAATTCTATTAAATCTGGCAATACAAATGGATATGTCACGAAGGCCCCTGAGTGAGCTTTCTTAGTTCAATTTGCTGAGCGTTTGATAAATCCCATGTAAGGTACACCACAAGGATAGTGGTTGAAGCACGCTACAACTGTCACATTGGCTTAAACGATACGTTTCGTTAGTTTTTCGTCTTTATTGTTTTTTTTTTTTTTAGCTTTATATCGTCCTTAAACTGTCTGAAATTGATATCAGTAGTCAGTTGATTTTCGCCTTGGCAAGCTAGTTTTATTCAAATTGGTTGATTGCTATCTGCAGTTGAGAACTCAAGGAATTAGTTGCGAATCGTAAGGTCCTTGAATTCATATATGCATGAGAGGTGACAGTGGATTGGAATTCAACTGAAATTTATTAAATGTGTAGGTATAGAGTGAACTTTTTCATTAGAATTGAACTATAATGATTTATAGCCGAACCGAACCAGCTGGAAATTTATTTTGTTTGTAGGAGATATACGATGAAGAACCTTTAAAATAGGTCTTTGTGATCTCTCCGAAGGAAAGGGAGGTATTAAGGTAGGTATATTCTTGTAATACTAGGAAGGAGTCACACCTGAGACCCCATCTATATATATATAAAAATTAAGTTTACCACTCACTGATCATCAACGCCCAACCCAAATCCTTTTGCACAGAGGTTCCCTTTATGATGTATACAAGTAATAAGAAAGGATATTTCGAAATTCAACATATAAATGGGTAAACAGGGGGGTCAAAGTTCGTATGTCTACTTTCTATGATACATAAAGAAAACTGATTTCTCCGATTTTGGAAATTCAACCCTTAAAGGGGTAAAAGGGGGGATACAAATTTGTATGTGAACATTTTTATTTTTCATCCGATCGACTTCAAACTCGGTTTGTGTACTCTATTATAAGAAATAAAGGTAATCATTTTTTTCGATTTTGGCAATTTTGCTTGGGACCCGAGTTATTGGCGATGACCCCTTTTAAAGGGGGCCTTTTCTTAACTCATGAAACATTCGTCGTATATCGATTTGAAACTTTGTAATGCGTCCAAACTTCATCACTGTTGAATATGCTGATCGCTTTGCTTCATCTAACTCCATCGTACGTACTCCAAAGATATTCAAGCGGAATTCTGTAAGAATGGGGTTATACTGTTAAAAAGTGGTACACATCCTCACGATCTTTCCGGTTGTATATGTTGCACTGTATATGTATAAGAGGATCTAGGCCAGTGTGGAATATAATTAAGGATTTGCTAACTAAGAAATATGTTGTGTCCCATAGATAGTGGCTCAGTCTGCTATAGTATGATCTTTGTTGAGACTCCTGTGCTTCACAAACAAATTGATCATATCTGTATTTTTGAACTGTTTTCACCAATAGGGCGTTAGACATATATTTCAGAGATACTAACTGCTCCTTAGGTACTTTCTTAGGTACCTAGGTTTCCTGCGCGATATATAAACATAAAAGAGGGAACTAACTGACTGTGAAGGAATCTCTGTTTACGAAATCTTGAGGACTGCGCGAGCGAAGCCACGGGCAAATGCTAGTTCTGCATAAGATTACAAATTCTGAATCGATCTAGCCATGTCCGTCCGTCTGTATGTCTGTTGAAAACACCATAGCGTGAGAAGAAATTCTGGTACCTCCCGCATAAAAAAACAGTATTAGATTCATGTGTACCGTGTACGTAGGTACTAACTTATATGCCAAACATTTTGCATGACTTGTAGGCCAGGTCGATGATAACACTTTTACTCGTTAGATTTGAATTTAACGACTTCAAATTGGCATAACCCAAGACCAGTGTGGCTCTTTGTGAATGGGACTCTCCCTCAAAAACCTCTCTGAACACCTTAGGTTAAGGCTACTAACATGTCGATATACCTACCTTTTAAGCCCCCAATGTACTCGCGCACATCTTTCAAGTTCAAAGATATCTCTTCTTCGTTATGTATCTTTTTCGATCTCAGTATAGCTATAGATTCGATAGCTCTTACAGCATCCTGTAAAAAAAACGACGATGGAGAAATGGCGGCAAAGAACAAAACTGAACATTCTGATGTCGCGACATCATGTGACCATAGCTCTTGAAGCAATTGTAAGGCAATAATCGTCTCGGACTTGCTGTGAGATGGAGAAGCTTGAACTTTGTCGCTAATGAAATCCTTTTTAGACATATAAAAGGAAGATTCTTGTTAGGCCGGAAATTGAAGCTGGATGCTGAGCGTTTAATGACTAACTTTACGGGTTATAGGTGTAGCAAGCTTGGCATGTCAACTGAGCTTAAGCTACTGAACGGATGGCTTTTCACGTCGGCCGCACTTTTTCAAAGCGTTAGATTTTCTTTCATGGGTTCTTCATACGGTCGTCTTATGTTGTTCTTGGGGTTTCTCGCAATGAGTTTTTGAGACTTGCTTGTGATGTTTGTCGGAGGTCCATGTGGAGCGCATTATAATGAGGAGCTCCTAATTTTTTCGGAGTGCTATTTTCTAGTGAAGATCATTACGAATTGTGAGATCTGAGGATAAGTCATTTGCTCTTCGCTGATATCTTGGTCATCCTAGGGTCCTCTCAGACTAAACTTCAACGCGCACTCGATCGATTTGTAGCCGTTTGTGTTAAAGCTGAGATGAAAATAAACGTGAACAAATCTGAAGTGATGGTCATCTCCAGAACGCCTGTTCAATGCACTCTGCATGTTAGTGGAGTCCCCCTGAAACAGGTGGAGAAGTTTAAGTATTTCGGGATCTTATTCACGAGTGATGGAGGGAGTAATGCTGAGTTTTCCTGTAGGATTGGTCAGGCTGGGTCAATTTTGAGACAGCTTGGTCATTTTGTTATTAGGAGGACTGAAATTGGTGTCAAAGCTAAGATGTCAGTTTTTAATTCGGTGTTTGTTCCAAATCTTACCTATGGTCTTAAGGTTTGGGAAATGACCGAAAGAGTAAGATCGCGAATACAAGCTGCCGACATTAGATTCCTCTGTTGTATTGCTGATGTGACCCGTAGAGATCGCATTAGAAATACCAGAATACATGACGAACATCTACTTCTCCGGACCGGACGAAGCGGTCCATACTTCGGTGGTTTGGTCATAATAAACGCATGTCCCTAACCAGGATCCCACGACGTGCTATATGAAATCCGTATCATCGTGCAGGCGTCCTCTAGGTAGACACAGGATGAGATGGTTAGATCAAGTTCATAATCTCTCCTCTACCCTTATGGGGATTGCCCTTGATGATTAAGAGTCGATAACGGAGAATCGAGAACTATGGAGGGTGCACCTGAGCAACCTACACCCGCTACCCGCGATTTTATGGGTTTCTTCAGTGTTTTGCTAGATTTTCATTCATTTCTTGAAGCAATTTTAGTTTAGCTTAGCCTCTATCGATGGCTTTTTTTTAAGCTTTTCCATTTTCTAGGCAGGTTCTTACTGTACATTTCGCATTTCAACAAAATTTTGAAAATTGAGCCATTCATAACCGATGGTAATAAAGACATCCAGCTCAAACAATTCCATTCAATAGTCTAGGAAGAAAACCAAAACTCTCAGTCCAATTAGCAGACCAAATTGCATGTAAAAGAACATTTCTAGTCTTTTTCATTACTAATTAAATTACTCTTTTAAATGAACAAAAATTTCGCTTTCATGTTTCTTTCAATTCGCATTAAAAAGAAAAATCCTCCATTAAAAACGTCCTGTTCGAAATTAGCTATATTATATTAATGGCAAATACCTATTGCAAGACCACTCAAATAATAGCTTTCTTCATTCTATACGGTCATTCGTCATTCTTTAGAAAAGAAAGTCAGATAAACATGTCAGGTACCTTTTTCTTAGAAATATTTTTGCAGAATTGCTTTTGCAAAAATGCGCTATTCCGAATGCACCCATTCAGTAAAGGTCCTGCAAAGCACGTGCGTTTTTCTTGTGCAAAAAAAATAAAATATTTCATTAAATGACTTGGACGAGTACTAAAAGGACGACTAGCTATACAAAAAACGATGAAATCTTCAAGACCAAATAAAACCACTGAAAATAATAAATTCCCAGCAAAAACTACCTCTCTAGTCTAAGAGGCGATGTCGACATTGCTTGGAAATGATTATGTCTTTGAAGCGAATGGACACCTTATAGTGGTGCACAGTTGGTACACCAGCAACTCTACTATCTTTCTGATATCATGCAACAGGACACACTTAACGACTTTCAAATAATAAATCAACTTTATTACCAATTCGATGTCTTCTTTATTGAAACCATTAAAGAGAATAATGTCCTCAGGAAAAGGGTGTTTAATTAAAATTAACTTACAATAGGAAATGACAATTTTAATTTTGACAAATGTTACTGCAGATAATGTACACTACAGTGCGGAATACTTAAATTAAGAATATTGAAAGATGACTAAATGGATCTTCAAGGGTCATAGTGAAATTAGTGGAGAAGGCATACGCCTGTCAATTTGGACACATGGTTTATTCATAGCTATAACTTTGTCTGCGCTTTTTTCCTCTTTCAGCTGACGTTTTTTTTAGTACGGGGCGGACCAAGGGCTTAAAAGTCAGATCGGTACCTAGCTAGCTCCAGTTATGTATTGAAGTCACTTTCCAATCGTATATGCCACCTGAGGTATGATCTTCGTCTGCAATTTTGTAACACAACAACTTTTGGTCGGGCAGGTTCCCCAGAAGTTTTAGCCATTGTATAACAATCCTTTTTTACTAAGGCATCACCCCACCCTAATTTGGGTGCCGGGGCACAGAGACGTTCCAGGGAATTGTAAGCCCGATGAACTAGCCAGAATAGGAGCAAATCAACCCATCCTGCCGGATAAAGGCACCTTAGCCATACAATCGCAACTTACAAACAAAAATTTAAGCTGATGGATGCTAACGAGAGTGCAAATGTTAGGTGGCCAAGTGGCACTACTTGTCTAGCGACAAAACAAATTTGGCCTAAGCTGGATTTGAAAGGTTCTAATAAATTGATTTCTCTCAAAAAATTGCATATCGACACTACAGTAGGTGTCATTACTGGACACTGCCAGATAGGTAAACATGCCGCAAGGCTAGGCCTTTTCGCTAACGACTTTTGCAGAAGCTGTATGGATGAGGAAGAGTAGGAAACTATTCCTCATCTTCTTTGTTCCTGCCCAGCTCTCTCCCGTAGAAGGAAGCGCCACTTGAGAACCTTCCATTACAACGACTCACTTGGGTGATCTGATAAACACACACATCAGAAGCCTCTGACGCTTTATGAAGAGCTCAAAATGCTTCAACTAGTAGGGAGATCTTATATGATTTGTTTTTCGTGGTATCATAATGGACCTACTCTGGTCCAAGTGCGTTGGAGTTTCCCAGCTGGCAGCCACTTTCAACCAGCCAACCAACCAAGTCATCACCCATAATTTCATCGTACTATCTTCACCTCCTCTTTAAATACGGTGGTAATGTTTTGGTATAGGCAGCATGCACCGAATCATCAAACAAGTATCAACCAGCTCAATATGCCCCATTTACAAAAAGGCGATCCTATGTCTTGCAAGAGCCATATCCCTGCTTACGGAATCCGAGCAGAACTGATTCAGCTGTGTCGCGTGACACTGGAAAGCACGCGCTGCAACGTGCAGTTTGGAAGTAGCTCCTCCGATCTATTTCAAACTTGCACCGGATTTCGGCAAGGAGACGCGCTATCATGCGACTTCTTCAATCTTGTACTGGAGCAGATAGTGCGCAGGGCAGGTGTCAACACGGAAGGCACTATCTTCAACAGATCCGTCCAGCTGCTGGGCTATGCGGACGATATTTATATCATCGGTCGCTCCCAGCGTGGCATGATAGAAGCCTTCACGGCGATTGAAGAACAGGCGAAATCCGTTCCCTTTAAGTAAATGAGGACAAGACTAAGTACATGCTATCAACAAACAAATAAGCTGTCAACCGCCTAGGACAAAACGTCACTATTGATAGCAATAGCAACAATTTCGAGGTTTATAAGAAGTTCACCTACCTCAGAGTAAACATGAACTCCACGAATGACACCCTAGTGGAGATCCGGCGAAGAATTACCCTAGGAAACCGTTGCTACTTCAGTTTGGCAAAACAACTGGGTTCAAAACTCCTAACTCGAAGGTTGAAATGTGTGCTCTACAAAACCCTTATCCTGCCAGTTCTGTTTTATGGCACCGAGTGCTGGACGATAAGCAAGAAGGAAGAGCTGATACTGGGCTCCTTCGAAAGAAAAATAGGTACTCCCGCGGATTTTTGGTCCTGTGTGCGAGAAGGGCGAATGGAGGAGAAGACCAACCGCGAACTCTATGAGCTGTACCAAGATGTGGATGTAGTCCAAAAAGCCAAAACACGTCGACTACATTGGCTCGGCCACATCGAGCGAATGAACAATAATGCTCCAGCTAAGAGGATTTTCGAATCCCAGCCCCCAGGTTCGAGAAGACAAGGAAGACCGAACCTCCGGTTCAAAGACCAAGCCATCGCGGATGCCAGAGCGCTTGGTCTAGCCAACTGGAAGCAGCGTGCCCGGGATCGTAGAGGATGGAAGGCTGCAGTGTCTCAGGCAGAAACTCTTCCCGGGTCGGGAGCCCGATAAGTAAGTATCTTCACCTCCACACTTCATGGATTGACCATTTCAAAGCCCGATTACTCCAAAAAGTTGGCGAAAATTCGACCTCTCGTACACATACCCATGAATTATGATGCTGACTATACTAACCATACAACTAACCCGTTTGTAATAAACCGTTTTACTTAAAAGCTTCATGCCATACAATGGACGGAATTTGGCTATCTTTGGACGCAAAATGTAAATTCATACAAAAGCTGTCTCAAAACTTGGTTGTGGTCGGAGTTACTCAACATACACACTCTTAATGTTTCAAAAAATAATTTGTAATACAAAAAGTTAGCTTTTTGTTCTTTTTCAAAACCTATTTGCCACATTTTAACACTTCAGGTACTCCACAAGTCCATATAGCCATACTCTGGCCAGCAATCACGGTGGGTGTTCTTTCATTGAAAAGCCTATACTATATGACAACCTTTTCATTTAAAAAATGCGTTCAACAGTGACCTGATTTTGTCACCCATTGCCAATGCATGAAGCTAACTAGTTGATTTTCAGTTCATTCAAGACTGACCCAATTTTCGTATAGTTATTGACACGAGACTCATGAATGTTTAATCAACGCCAAGCGCCTCTCGAAAGTGTGATATAGCTAATATTCCAAGTATAGGTAGGGTAATTTCCTTTTGACAACGGTGCCGATTACAGCCACAGGTTGTTAACATGTGTAAATATAAAATTTATGAGTTGAGAGTTGTTGACAGCGTGTGAAGCAATTTTTCAACACAATTAGAGAGTGGGTGGGATAAGGTTTAAATTGAGTAGGTAGGGACACCGTACTTGTTTACAAAAACCAATTCAGTGAAATTCATTTAACAAAAACACAATTTGGCAAGAAAATTCAGTCTGACCTTTACAACCGAATGCTAGATCATAAAACTAATAGAACTTTTTAAATTAGTTTTTATTACAAAAAAAAAAAAATCGTTTTAATGCTAAGCAAATTGTATAATGTATACAAACTGGCTTTTCCTATCTAACTGCGCGGCTAGTTCACGTGTTAATGGTGAAATTATATTCTATCGCGCGCCCTAACGTTTTATTATTGTTATTACTGTTTTATTTGAATATCAGCGAATTATACGCACCAAACGAAGTAGAAGACGAAGACCAAAACGACTCTCGAGGTTATAAAACCAAAAAAAAAAAAAAAACACTTTACACACAAATAAGCTGTGAAATTACCTCCAAGGAGTCATAAACGGGAACGTTAAGAGAAATAATTTTCTTCGACTAAGAAAATTTGCCTATCCCTCCGAAACGAGTTTTTAGATGTTATTTCAATTTAATTGTAATTTATGGAAAATTATATCTATATTATTTTTCTACCAGCAATAATACCCCCAAAACCCTCTGGTATGGGAGGGGATGGAGTAGATACTTTTTCTAACTTCAGCAACTCAACCATTTTTTTACTTTAAAGCCAATTTTACTATCGTTTTCCGTTGTCGTCATCTTTGGGATACTTAAATTTCAGCTGACTTAGAAGTTACACTTGGCATACACCCCACTATATGCAAAAAGGAAAAGGGAGAATAAAAATGAAAAGTATGTACTAAAAACGCCATTGGGAACAGAGTTGGTGGTGGAAAGTCCATCTTTTTCATTGAATGAAAGTTCCCTTGTGTTTGAAGCTTACTATAATAATTGCTGCACCTTATCAGCGTCTGACACCCAACGCGCGCAATGGATAATGATGGTTTCGTGCTGACGACGACGGTGTGCGTTGATTTAGGGGTTTGGTCTGCAATTAACCCTCGCTCGAAGCGAGAAGTGAATTAATTATATTGCAGCGTATGCAATTACGCCCAAAACTGTCCCGCATAATAGTGATGCTTGTGCGAAAATAATTGGCTTGTAATTTAGTTCCCTGATTGAAAGCATAAGGCAGCAGATTAAGGACAAAGTGTCGAGAGGTAAACAATTATCTATTATTTTTCTTGGACTTTTTTAAAAATGTATTATTGCATTGGAACAAAGAGTTTTATTGATTTGTTTTTCTATGGTTTCTTAGATATCATTCAATGCAACAATCATATACGTAGGTGAGGTTAGGTATAGTGGGTTTCTAACGCCCCATTAGAAGCTACTGCAATTCAGGAAGGTCCTGCATAGACTTCGACATGATATGGCACCAAATAGTGCACACTGCCCACGCTTTATGAGAATTCACACTAGAGTGGATCATCGATGTATGGAATCATTTTTTTATGTTTATTTTTTGGATTGGAATAGTGACAAAAGTTTGACCCATATGCATATCCAATGGATTCTAAAAAGCAAAACAAATATTTTTTAAGAACCTTCCTTTCACCTACGCATTGATTTTGAAAATTTGTGTGTTTCTCCAATATTCCGATGTTTTCCAACAAAGGCCAAATCGGTTTTTATTTTGAAGTGAACGAAGGCTTTAACTTCTCGGTTAGCACGATCTTTGGCTAACTGTTTCCACTTGCGTACTCGATGTTGGTTGAAGGCGAGGGGTTCATCTACTGAGTCGTCTCCTCCAAAGACCACCAATGTAGACCGGACCGAAAATCTAACGACTGAAGATAGCTTCATCCGCTTTAGATAGAGTCCAAGGTTCAGCGTCATAATATAGGCCAGGGATAAAAAAGGTCTTATATAGAATTTCCTTAGTTTCTATTCTTCGGAATAGGTCTCTACTACGCAATTGATTATCAGCCCAAAGATACAGTGGTTGGCAAGTGTTATCCACAGTTTAACTTCTTTTGAGACGATTGTTATCAGAGCTGATAGCACAGCCGAGCTATACAAAGTCTCTCATTACCTTAAAGTTATAGCTGTCAATAGTTGTAAGGTTTTTGACCGATCCGTCGATGTTAGCTGGCCCTTCTTGATAACAGCATATCCTTGGTTTTGCTCTCGTTGACCGCTAGACTCATTTTAGCCGCCTTCGTTTCTGTACTAGCAAACGTTTACGTATCAGTGACAGCTCACTATGTTCTACCAATTATGTCAATATCATCGGCGTATGCAAGTAATTGGACAGACTTTTGAAAGATCGTGCCCTGTGGGTTGACCTGTGGGTCTCGGACAATTCTTTCAAGTATATGCTGTTGAAGAAGTCGCTTGGCAGCGCGTCTAAATCCTCTTTTTCAACGGTTTCGGTAGGATCGTTATCCACCTTGATGCAGCAGCGAGCCTTCTCCGTCATCATCCTACACAAACAATCGAGTTTTGCAGGGATGCCAAAACTATATACATGGCAGGCTCTGTATAGCTCGTCTCTATATCGATGAAAAGATGGTGAGTATCGAATTGGACATTATTGAGTTTTTTCCAGGATCTCCTTAAGTGTGAACATTTGATCTACGCCAGACTTTACTGGCCTAAAACTACACAATCAGATCGCCGTCTGTATTGAATAGTACGTTCTGTCTAACAGCGGGATTCTGGTCTTCGTCAATATTATAGTCTGCAAAAATAGTTCTCCACATTCTCAGCACCGACTACGATTCTATTACAAGGTTTCCCTGTCTATCTCTACAGGATTCTGTAAGGGGTTTTTTGCCCTGGGACGTTTTTTTTATCTTTTGGTATGACTTCCGTACATTGTTTCTGCAATAGCATCTCCCAATTTTTCCATCCATAGGCTCTTTTTCTTCCTAAGGATCCGATGTTCCTCCCGTATCTTTTTGCTCGTATAGAGCTCGCGAGCAGCTCTAGTCCTCTTTCGCAGCGGGCGCCGGCCGCCATATATGTGTAAGGTATTGACAAGGACACTGTCACAGTCAACACTGTCATTATGACCACTCAGTTACATGCACATACAGTCAAAGGGTTATCCTTTACTACATATATTGGACTAGACATTGCATTTCAAAGTAGACGCTGTCTCAAAATGCTGTTATTGGTTATCTTTTTCAGTGATTGACAAAGTTCCATGCAGAGCTTGTTCTCTTTAAAAAATTTCTCAGTTTAGTTTGCCCCATTTCAAGCTTGTCTTTTTAGGTCTGCGATAGCTTTTTTAATGCCTTTTTGAAAAATATTCGATTGACTGAGTGTGAATTGGACTTTTGCGTATTCCAGTTCCTTGTTCCGAAACAATTACAATTTTCAACAATAGTCATGTTGATCGTCCACTGCACTACACCAATGCCTTATTTCATTTGCTCCGTTTTAATATATTCGTACAGAAAACTCAGCTACCACTATCAATTACCAATGTCAATACGAAATCTCTCCACTGGGATGAAATGAAAAATAAGGCAGCCATCCAGCATGGGGCCTTTGAATGCATTTTTAATATTATTTGGTGGCATCATAAAATGTGAGTTTTATTATCGATTGCAAACTCAACTAAACAATATTATGTTGTTATGTAAGTAAACATTGGTAATATTTGCACCAACATATATTTTGGCGGTGACTACAGAGGCAATAATAAAATTCCATCATCGCTTCACAATGTCCTTTATTTTTATTATCAAGAAACAAAAAGAATCTCCCAGCCTTGGGAAACTCATAAAAAGGACATCCCTGCATGTGTTTGATATTGACAAAAAGCAATGTGAGGTTGAAATAAAAATATTTTTGATAGCATTCCATTTTTATTGGGGATTTTTATTTTTGCGGGTATCTTCTTCTTGAATCGATAATTTAATTAAATTTTAAAAATATTAATTAATGCATTGTATTACGAGGAGTCTTAGCGTTTAACCCCCGAAATATATATAAATTTGCGCTGCCTTGCCACTACAAGGTAAAAATCATGACAAAGCTTATTAATTAAGCCATTTACAACCGGCAAAAGGTAGTCAAACATTAACATTGACACAGCTTGTTGGTCATTAATTTGATTAGGTATAGCGTATAGACAATAATTTAGACAAAGCGCTCTTTAATGAATAGAACGGCCATTTTTTATTAATCCAACGATATCAATTTTGATTGCGTTGTTCATTGTTCAGCGGAGAAAATAGGAGAGGTCTGTCAGTCATAAGAAATAAAATATCACAAGAAAAGCGGCTTCAACAATTATCTTAACATATGTCAAGAGAAAATACATTTTTATTGTAATGGTCCTGTACAAGTCCCACAAGCCGGTCAGGACAGGGAAACACAATTATTGTGGTGAAAAATACAAAATATGCCTCGGATGAGCAAACCAAAAATGTTGACGACTTCAATCGGAAGAGAACGCTAAAGCCTATGCCGACCGCATATCCCATGAGCATGCGAGAAATCCCACGACTGTTGATATAAACCCGGAAAACAAATGGCAGCTATGTCAACAAGCCATGAGAAACGCAGCGTCAGAAGTATTGGACTTCCTACGCTACAACTGCCTCCGAGGTACCCCTAGTTCGACTCCGAATGTGCTCAGGCAAACAAAGCCAAAACGGAAGCATACAGGTCGTGGCTCCGGAAGAGAACTAGAGCGAAGTTTCTATAGAAGAGTGAAACAATCAACTTCAGGATTCACGAGCCGCCCTGGGCTCTGCACATATGCGCATGAATACACTGTAGTGGATACGTAGTCGATGTAAGCCATCAGCAGAGACTACTTTAACCAGTTTTTGAATGGTGATGACAGCCAAAATCCCGCCAATCATCGACATGTACCAGTCGATCTAGATGACAACAAAGAGTTACATCCACCCAACCAAAATGACATCAAAGCAGCCATCACCAAACTAGAAATGAACAAAGCAGCTGGAGCTGATGGTCTACAAGCGGAATAGGCTGGAAATGACCTTGTCAGAAGTATACAACAACTCATCTGTAACCTCTGCCGGATTCACAAAAACTATAGAGTCATAAACGTTTTAAACATTGCCTATAAGATCCTGTCGAGCGTATTATGGGAACGTCTGAAGCCGTTTGTGATGATCTAAGAGGTCATTATCAATGCGGCTTCAGACCTGGAAAATCTACGACCGACCAAATCTTCACATTACGCTAGATCCTGGAGAAAACCCAAGAATTTACTTTCGATACCCATCACCTACCTGTTCATCGATTTTAAAACAGCCTACGATGGTGTAAATAGGGATGAACTATGTCCAGCTTTAAACAAATTCTACGACCCACAAAATCTTCACATTACTCTAGATCCTGGAGAAAACCCAAGAATTTACTATCGATACCCATCACCTGTTCATCGATTTTAAAACAGCCTACGACAGTGTGAATAGGGATGAACTATATCGTGCCATGTCCAGCTTTGGAATTCCTGCTACTGATGCGTCTTATCAGGATGAAGTTGGAGAATGGTTGCTACTCCGTCAAAATTGGTAGGGGTTATACCGAAACCTTTGCAACCACTAGAGTCCTGCTAAATGTTGCAGAAGCATGGGCTCTTACCCAGTCGGATGAAGGCTCCCTTGCTGTATTCGAGAGAAAAGTCCTACGAACGATTTATGGTCCTGTTTGCATCGACCAAGAAAACAATGTTGCGAAGAAGATACAACAATGAGCTATACGTGCTGTACAGCGACATGAGCCTAGTAAAAAAAAGACCCTATCCAGCGGTTAAGATGGCTGGGCCATGTAGAGCGTATGAACATCCATGCTCCAGCGCGTAAGGTTTTCCACGTAATACCAGAGGGAATTAGACGCCTCGTCTTCGATGGAGCGACCAGGTATAAGGAGACCTCCGACTGCTTGGAGTAGGAAATTGGATAGGTACGGCAGGCTAGAGATCCGACCGACTGGAGGGGTATGTATAATAAGTAAGGCCCATCAGGAGCACCACGCTTTGTAGCGCCATCAAAAGTAAGGGTGAGCGATAGTTCTTGCACATATGTCTTGTCTACGCAAGTTGTATAATCCACAAAAATCTTAACACAAATAATTGAAGTGCCGAACGAAATTTCAGGAATTTCATTAGGTATATCTTAAGTTCAAACAAATTTAAAAATTATTGAATTCAAATCGATGATAAAGTGTTTATCTTTGCACTTGATAAAATCAACTCCCCATAGATCAAGTCTGACAAAATCTGTCCTCTCCAAATAAGCACTCGGAAATTTGTTCGTCTCCCCGAAAATTTCAACTGATGTCTATGGACCTGAATAGGACTCTTTAACCAAACTAAAGTTGATTATTTATTGAAAAGGGTTAAGCGAAAATTTTTAAAAATAAAAAAAAAATCATGAAAATGCCTACACAAAGGCACTTGGAACTTTCGGTCGTTGCGTCGTCGTAATTTTATGCAAATGTACATAGATAATAATGTATAATGGATTTCTGAAGAAAAACCAAAATGATTAATATAAAATTATTTTTAGTAATGTGTCAGAGATGATTGCATACAAGATCCAAATGCATGCGTCTATCTGACTCCTGTAGGAACACATAATTGTCATTCTATTGTCATGCTCTGCATCAAAACTTCCCTTCTTAATAATTTTATTATTCACAAAAAAACAAAAAAAAATGTTCCTCCCAATGGCTTATTAATATTGAATGACCTCGCAAACAACCAACCCATTTGACACTACTACCCCCATAACAATGACAGTATCCTGAGATTTTATTTGACTGTTGCCAGTGTCATGCAAAGACATTGTACCTTAATCCCATTCCGCGAAAATCTACGAACGTGTCATATTTTTCTGTAATTCTTTGTGTCATACCACGCGACATCTTTTGACATCTGTTCGACCGTCATTTATTATGTACTTTCCACTTGTCTCCTCATGCAAAACGCGTCGTCTTTACTCTATGAATATGTACGTGTGGCTTGGTATAGGTATTCCCTGGAGAAATGAAGCTGAAGATTTCCCAACAAAAACAGAATGCCCAGATCCTCTATAAGTTATGGCTTTTTCGCGTTCGTTTTTTTTTTTATATTATTTGGCTGACTTTGTCCTGTTCATCCGTGAAAGCAAGAAACAAAAAAAAAACGTTTGGGTAATTTTTCTATTGTCTAATCAAGGCTAAAAAGTGTACGCATCCTTAAATCATTTTTTTATATCCTCATTTATTCTGCTTTCGTCGGAAACACTTTACAAGTTACGTCGTGTCCCACAAGGGGATGTGGATTAAATTTTGCAAACATTTTTTTTTTGTGTTATCCTTAAAGAAGCAAAAAATAACACACAAAGTATACTGCCTGTTATGAGCTGCTCATATTTTTCTAAATTGACACCAATTTAGCTAAGTACTCCCCAATGGATTAAATGTCTTCAGTGACAGCTCGTCTCATATATGCGATGTGTTGGACGATATGGTCTTTAGGGGAATGGGCGTGGGCGCTTGGGATAGGATATATACCGAGTGGAATAATGAAAGAAATGTTCGAGAAATGCAATGCAAAGGACAAAGAAGACAACGCACCTGTGTGTATAATAAAGAGTATACCATGTGAGTAGAAAATTAAAAGGTAGAATTGCAAATTAGGGAGGGTTGATGTCCTTTAGCAATAATGTTGGGTGTAGTATATGCTGGCAGTTATATGTGTATCAGCGAGGAAATTTCTGATGAAGTGGGGTTGATGGCGGATTTTACTTTTCTTTTTCTTATCTCTTATCTTATGTTATCACTTATCTGTTAAGCTACGTAACGAACTTATGGACGCAAGCAATTGAACAACACGGTGAATCCAGAGCCGTATAGTCTTGGACATATCAAAGGTATTTGACCGAGTCTGACATAGAGCCCTATTAGGCAAGTTAGCGTCTTATGGATTACCACGAAAACTCTGCGGATGGATGCAATTTCTTCTGGGAAGATCGATCCAAGTTGTTGTAGATGGTGTATCATCTAATTCGTTTGCTATAAATGCAGGACCAAGGATCTATTCTTTCTCCAAATGTATTTCTTCTCCACATCAACGATTTGCTTGGATCGACAAATCTATCTACAGCCTTGCTGATGACAGCACTCTTATATCCTCCATCTCGAACAATGGGCCTGTGAATGCGGCTACATCACATAGTCAGAGATGTGAACAAATTAGTTCTTTAAATGATGATCTGGACAAAATCTTGAAGTGGGGAAAATACAACTTGGTTGCAAACAAGACACAGCTCATAACTTTTTTTTAGGAAAAATGCATCAACTGTTCCTCAGACTCAAATGGAAGACCATCCAATCCATCCCAAGGGCTCAATACACCTTCTAGGAGTCACAGTCAATTCAGGAATCACATGGCAGGATCGCAATATCCTATATCGCAAGATCGGCGTACGCTAAGTTTAGCTACATATTTTGAGCACAGAGGTACTTTAGCCCCAAGCAACTTCTCCTTCTCTACAAAGCACGGGTTAGACCAGGCCTTGAATATTGTTCCCATATAAGGAGCTCGGCCCCAAAACATTCACTTAACCTACTTGACAGCATACAGAGACGAGCAGTTCGACTTATTGGAGACCCTACACTCACATCGAATCTACAACAGTTGGTCCACAGAAGATAAGTCGCTGACCTATGCTTGTTCTATATATAGGTACTTCCATGGTAGATGTTCCGAGGAACTCAAAGACATTAGACAGCTAAAGCTCATGGTCATGACCATACAGTACACTTGACAACCGAGGACATCAATTTCCCAAAACTCCTTCTGTAACAGGACAAGCAAATATATTTAAAAAAAAAAAAAAAATGCAGCATTTTGAGTGCAGTATACTAACATACATATGCAAGCATCTCGGGGTGCTGTTGAAGCGTTATAGGTTCGCCTTTCCCGGGAGAAGTACTTAAAAAAAAATAAATAAAAACCTTTTTTTAATTTTTGGTGGTTATAATCACATTTCTCTCATTTTGAACTTATAAAAGCAACCAATATGACTAGTAGATTTTATTAGCTAGAGCTAGAATCCCTCTAACGATATAGACAGTGTCCAATGAGAAAAAATCTTGCAGATTTGTTTCTTGCAGTTACGGGAGAACAAATATCTTTCCACAGCCCCGTCCATTCCATTTTCAATGTCCCGGTGGCCCTGCTATCGTAAATAGCTTCCTTAACTCAGTGAAAACTCTTCAAGTTTATAAGTAGCTTTTATTAAGTCCAAGTTTTCATCACTCAAGTGGAACAACAACTCTTAACTATAGCTGCCAGTATTCCGGTTGTTTAAAATAGTTTCAGGTGTAACTTTACGCTCGAATCGGAAACGCAATAAATCCCTGCCAGGGCAATATTTTATGTTCGAATTATACCGTTGAAGCTAATAAATCTTGTAATCTTCGGTTTGGGAATTTCATGGTGGTGAGAATACGACTAACAGGAAAAAAACAACACCTATTGAACTTCATTCCACTGCAGAGGTTAGGCGAGAGTATTTTATCAATGTTAATGTCGGAACAATGTTTTGTTCCCTTGAAGGACGAACAATTTGTTCCATTGTGTCTGATTCAGTGTTAAACATTGTACATCAAAATCTAGTAAAGGGTATATACTTATATAGGACTTCTTAATGCACCAGTACCTGCATTTTTTTTTAACACCACTTACTAAAGTTACAGTTGAGATGGTACGCGCCATACACATACAAGTCGCTTTTGGCACAAAATCTTCCGGGGGAAAATCTCTGCCTGTTTGAAAACATAAAATCCGGTCAGAGAAACGTAAAATCCACTTTATCCCAACACCACCTCCGGATCATTAACATCCTTTCAAAGTGCCTTAAGTACTACCGGTTCGGACAAATAAACACAAAACAGCTTGCATGTGGCTGGCGTGGTTGGATGTGTTTACACCGATTCACCTTTCAATCGGACCATCCTTTGAAAGGTGCCTTTCTCTACACAACTGTAGCCAGCCAAACGTACTGGCCCTTTGGGTTAATTTGAAACATTCTAATGTGCACAATGAACGCTTCGAATAACCCCCTGACCTGGAATCACTTTCGAGCTTATAGTGCGCGCCCACCTAGAGGTTAACTGCAGTGCAACATGCATTTCAGAATCAATATTGAGGCTAGAGAGAGGTAGCAACTAATCAACTCAACATTGTTGCATAATTGATCATAAAAAAAAAAATTCATTTGAGTCATGGTGGTCTGGTCAGCCATCGTGCGATAACTCAAATTATCCCGCAGCGGGTGTTGAAAATTGATTTAAATTGAACTGCCATTGCTTTGAGGCTTTTTGATGATTATATACTAAAGGACGATGATGAAAAATCGTTTACCTATGGTGTCCTTGCGGTTGGTTGCATTACAAACAAAAAAAAAATCAATTCGAAAACTTTTTTAATTGAAATCTAATATAATCCAAGCGTCCGAACAAGATGTCAAAAGACAATGCATCACTTTCACAGTTGAGTATCGGTGGCAGAGGTTAATTTAAATGGCAAGAACAAGAAGCTTTATCCCTGGAAAACATCGTAAAGTTGCAAGGATATTTGCATATAAATTGGTTTACTCCTATTAGAAGCAGATGCGGTCTGCATGAGAATACCTATGGCCAGCTACACCATCAGGAGGTGCATGCTTTTGTTATTTGAATATTTTCGAGGAACATCGAGGGTAGATGGTGTAGATGATAGAAAAATTTGCTCTATAAGTTTATAAATTATAGTCTGCATGAAGCTCTTGTAGACGCTGCGCTGGCTGGTGGCATTGTCCAAGTTCTCGATTAAGTCAGGGTATATGCTGCGAGTATGCGGTATAGCTGCCGGAGCATATGCATATAGGTTTAGTAAGAGAAAAGCTTGTGCTTATGGACTTTACTTAGAAAGGGGACGTTTTAATGCTAGATAGGATGACATTGTTATCTTTATCCATACTCCGTTTAAAAACAAGATACGAATACGAGTGACTAATATGCACCAAAATATACACACATATATACGTCCATTTGACCAAAATGAAGAGGGGAAGAGGAAGAATATTCAAGCTGAAGTCCGACAAGGCTGCTGGACCGGACGGTCAATCGGCCGAGCTTTTTAAAGAAGCAGAAGATGGCTTGGTAGAGAGCATACACCAACTCGTCTCAAAGATTTGGTCAGCGGAAAGTATGTCCGATGAATGGAACCTCAGCATCATTTGATTTTAAGGCCGCCTATGACAGCATTTATAGAAACGAGCTATACAGAGGAATGTCTAGTTTTGGTATCCCTGTCAAACTTTTCAGCTTGTGCAGAATGACAATAGAGAACGCTGGCTGCTCCATAAAGTCTCGGAACAATCTCAACGAGACCTTTAATGTCAAAAAAGGATTTAGATAAGGTGATGCGCTGTCATGTGACTTTTTCAAAGACATACTTGAGAAAATTGAGCCAACACCAGGGGCAGATTTTCCAAAAGTGTGAGCAACTACTCCCATACGCTGGCGACAATTTACATAATTGGCAGAACGCATCAGCGAGCCGTCACTGGTGCGTTTGCGAGTATTAGCACAGAAGCAGCAAAAATTGGTTTAGTGGTGAATGAGCGCAAAACAAAATACAGTCGCTGTCTATAAGAAGGGAGTAAGGGACACACACCATCGACGAATAGGAAAGAATACAACTTTGAGGTGGTCACGGACTCTGTCTACCTCGGCTCCGCTATAACACCACAACCGAAATCAAAGGAAGAGTTTCACTTTCTTTGGCCTAAAAAGGTAACTGACAAGCTTTGACAAGAAGCACTAAACATACTCTATTTAAGACCCTCATCATCCCAGTCCTGCTCTATAGTCTATGGCGCAGAGGCATGGACGTTAGTAAAAGCGGATGAAGATCTTCTTGGTCGTTTTGAACGCAAAATTCTTCGAGTGATTTTCGGTCGCGTTTGCATTAACGGGCTTTGGAGAAGATTTAAAAGCAAACTCTACGAGCTGTACAGCAACATCGACCTGGTCAGAGGAGTACGTATCAGTCGACTAAAATGGTTAGGACATGAAGAGCCAATGAACACCTACACTATCCAGCCTGAAGAGTTTTCGATTCCAACCCGAAGGGACAACGCAGTAGAGCAAGACCTCGCATTAGTTGGGTGGCACAAGTGGAAGGGGACCTCAACCAACTTGGAGTGCCCAACTTTAGGCGGTTGGCCAAAGATCGGGCTAACTGGAGAAGCATGTTGGTTGAGGGGCAGGCCCAGGTCCACTCGGACTGTAGCGCCATCTAAGTAAATAAGTAATCAAAAGTGGAAACTAAAAGATTCCAAAAGATTAAAAATAACTATCATCGGATGTGACAGCTGCAAAATTCTTAACAAAATGTATAGTCAGATTTTAGTGAGCTATTTCACCAACTTATAAATTTGTATTTACTACTAGTTTTTTTTTTTTCAAAAAATTTGTAGAGAAAAAAATACCTCTTTGCTTTTAGCCTATGTTTGGTGAAACCGAATTGACTCTTTTTTTTTTACAAAAATTGTGAAAAAATAGATTTAAATAAAAATTTTTAAGTTGGTGAAATAGGACGCAGGTCTTTGAATAATGAAAGCATTTCAACATTATTTAACCGAATTTGAATTTTTTTCATTTGATGTTCGACACAGATCCGACTCTCTGTTCTACTAACTTCCTCTCATCTCGTTAGATATTATTAGTTGAGATGTCACATCAGAAGACAAGAGGATCTCATTTCGTATCCTTTTGTTTTCTGATCAAAAGAAATTTTTTTCCATTTTTAACAATGCGAAAAGAAAAACTTTGAAACTTTTGTCTAACCTCTCATCATATGAAGTCACCCTTATAGTATTCATAGCCGTCTTCTATATTGCGATTGCATTGACAAAATATCCCAGATGCAAAAGGATCTCCTTTATTCAACACCCACATTCACACTCTGCCACACAAAGTTTCGGAAATGTTTTTCGTTTCATTTCTCACATAAGTGCAGGTTGAGGGCAGACTCTGCTGTCGTAAATCACTGCAATTAAATTTTGAAAATGAAGCAATTGTCTTCTTGGTTAGAACTTAGTGCGAAAACTTATCTGCAAAGTCAAAAAGAGAGATGAAAATAAATGTTTGAAATGAGTCAAGTCAAAAGTAGTATTGTTTTCGGTAGGAGAAAAGTTTTAATTATATATTTATGACATTTTTGACTTTGCCTCTGGGATGACTGAAACTTATTTTTTAAAGAATGATTCGAAGTCATAAAATGTGCATTCGTATAAATATCAATTAATTATTTCTATGATAATTTATTGCTGTTCGAAATTAAACTTTATTATTCAAAATTTGCAAAAGAGTGATTAAATAAATAATTAAATACTTGGCGCAAAACGTCCGAAAAGGCACTTCTCACAACACAACCATTTGTTTGTGTGAGTTTTTACTTTTTAGACGATTGGAAGGGACCTACAATTTTATGCCAACTCCGAACGGCTGAATTGACATAAAAATGTTTCTTTTGGATTTGATTCAAACAGAATGAAACGGGTATTGGCTTTGACCCATGCCTAAAATTTATTTTTGAATTGAAAGAGAAATTAATTGATGTTTGAACTTGACCTGGACAAGAAATTAATTTTCGATTTAACGATGAAACGATCTTGGCCTTGACCCGTATTGTTTACAAATAAAGTTTCTTTTTGTAAATAAGAGTTATCAACAAAGGGCTGCAGCGCAAAACAAGGGCAGCGAGATAAGAGTACGGAGCCAGGAGAAGGGGGAAAAGAAGATCCTGCGTAGAAAGAAGAGAGCTTACGCAGCTTCCCAGCTCAAGGAGATCGAAGAGTCGTGCGATCGTTATAATATCCGGCGGTTTTATAAAAAAGTCACGCGAAGGAAACCTAGTCACCGAAGCGCAGGGAATAGTAGATGTTATTAAGCACAAGCAGCATTTCAAGCAGCTGCTTAATGGGCATCATGTAGAGAGAGTGATAGGGCAAGAAGAGAACCCACGTCCAGTCAATGAAGAACCAGTTCCACCATCTAGTATAGAAGAAGGCCGCTTAGGCAAATCCTGGAAAAGACCAAAGAATTTCAATTCGAAACACACCACCTATCGACTTCAAAGCCGCGTATGATAGCATACACCGTCAGGAGTTCTATATGGCGATGGCCGAATTCGGAATTCAGATGTGTCGCGTGACGCTGAAAAATACTCTCTGCAACTTGCAGTTTGGAAGTAGTTCCTCCGGACTATTGATAGCAACAATTTGGAGGTGGTTAAGGCTTTCACCTAACCTCGGAGTAAACATGAATTCCACGAATGACACCCTAGTGGTGATCCGGCGAAGAATTACCCTAGGAAACCGTTGCTACTTCGGTTTGGCAAAACAACTGGGTTCAACTCCAAACGAAATATGTGCTCTACAAAACCCTTATCCTGCCAGTCCTGCTTTATGGCGCCGAGTGCTGGACGATAAGCAAGAAGGGAGAGCTGATACTGGGCTTCGTCGGCGGATTTTTTTCCCTGTGTGCGAAAAGAATGGAGGAGAATATATTCCATTTCTAAATTTATTCACTTAAATATATTTATGTTCCACACTGTAGGTACTTATACACTAAAGTTGAGCATATTCTCCCAGGCTTATAATATTGATAGAATAGGCAATTACATTGGCGTTTGAGTATTTTTTTTCGAAATTCGCACAAGGAAATTTTTAAATATTTGAAATTTTCTATGATGCGTCCTTTTAACCCGCCAATGGTGACCTACTGGTCTGTGAGACCGGGTGTGTTAAAAAATTCGAGTAACTTTCTTCTCCGTTAATGTTTTTTGTTGCAATTTCGGGTAGCTGCCGCATTGCACGTCCCCCACCATCAATTCACGTCGAAACAGCTTAGTGAGCACACGTTGTGTATTTTTTTTTTACTAACCCGGTGCGTGAGGCCGTGCGTCACCGTGTATGTAAGTAAAATATTTGTTTATTTTTCGTATTATTTTACCTAGTTTATTTTTTTTTATTGTTTTATTGTGTATTTTGTTCATTTTGTAAAAGTTCCATATGTCGAAAGACTAAAAAAAGTTATTTTCCTTTATGAATATGTGATTTTTTATTGTTTTTTTTTTAATTTTTAAAAATGTGTTACTAAAAACATTGTTATTTTTAATGCTCTAATTAAAAATTTGTTTTGAATTGTAATATTGAAATAAAAGAGCTTAAATTGATTAAATATCTTTGTTTTATTGTCAAAGAGCTGTAGGGAAAGAGTCGGTAGTATAAAGAAAATAGGTATGTCAAAAATAATTAATTAGGTCTTTACCAAAAAATAATATATTATAGACTAATCGTCTTAAACGATTAGGGCGGTAACCCTAGTAACCTCTATTCAGTTCAAACTCGCACCCAAAAGAGAAAAAAAAAAAACCAGAGCTATGGCAACAACCCATCAGGAATGGAAATTTAGATTAAACTTAGTATAACATGTTAGACCATTGGTGGGTAATGTAGTTCAGAGGTGGTTGTATGGGGTACAGTCGGGGAGCTTAAATTGGTCCAGCAGTGAGTGAGATCCATGCTAAGATTTTTGAAGATCGCCGCAAAATGCACATACACTACCGTGCATTGAAAGAACATATACCTATTTATGTATACCAAAAAAAGCACAATGGGATGACAAATTGGAGACTGCAAAAAAAAAAAATAATATTAAGAAAATCGAATAGGAAACGGGGGATAAAGCTGTCCGTACCGGTATCGAGAGAGACCACGAAAAGGCATATAAGGATCCGATTCGACGCCTTGTCGGCAGTTTTAGTTTTTTTTTCTTTTGTGCGGCTCCGCATCAGGCAATGATTTGTACACACGCGGAAAAAAAAAGAATTAGACAAAAAGACGCTATACCTACCTATAAATAATAAAGTAAAGCTAAGCGTGAGTGAAAAACGATCCCTAGATTTGTGCAAAGTGCGAATAAAAACCGAACGTATTAGCTATAAAAAAAAAGGAAACAAACAAAAATTAACAATCACCGCGGTACCAAACCAGTGCCCAGAGAAGTGCCATCATCCTCGTAGCCCAACCAAAGACGATCACGAGAACCATCGCAGATCCACACCAGCGCTGGACATCTTCGCCACAAGGGCATTATCGCCCCCGCCCATTCGCCACATCAGTACCAGGAGTATCATATGCAACGTGTGCGGTGAAATTCGTCCCACTATCTACGAACAACAGTGGATATCCATTCGGATGATAGGTCAGAACCACGTCCTGGTTCCTATAGCGAATTGACCCAGGTGCCGCACATAGTCATCACTCGCTCCTATATCACGACCACAAACCAAACGCTTCGACAACCCCGCCACCATAATCTCACCACCATCACCTGTGAGAAATTATAATTGTCTGCGACTGTATGTTTCCATACGTCACCACCAACATCAACAGCGAGCCACCAACATCATCGTCCGCTGCCCACTCCGCCTACGTCACCACCAACATCGACAGCGGGGCAACGACATACTTCTCCGCCGTCCGCATCTCTACGTCACCACCAACATCAACAGCGAGCCACCAACATCATCGTCCGCTGCCCACTCCGCATACGTCACCACCAACATCGACAGCGGGGCAACGACATAATTCTCCGCCGTCCGCATCTCTACGTCACCACCATCATCATCAGCCAGCCACCAACAACATCTTCAGCTGCACGTCTCGCCACGTCACCATTTTTTTTAAAAAGCTAAACGACGTCATCATCAGCATCAACTCTACGCGCAGATTATTACGTCGACGATATCACCGAACCCCGGTTGACAGCGTCTACAGATCTACGTACACATACATTTGCCATAAATACCCACCTGCGACACCGAATGCCCTGCTGACACCACCTCTGAACTTACGAATTTTATCTAAATCATATATAGTGACCCCAAAGCTAAGTATTTCTGTTTTAATTAAAATTTCGTGTAAAGTTCGCAATAAGTTGTGCATAAACATTTATCCCTAACTAGGTAACCGACGTCATCGATTAATGCGAGTAAAGCTTCGCAGCGTATAGCAGCAAGTACTGCAACCGCGGGCTGGTGAATGCAGAGCTCTCCATCTCCCACACCCCCTGGATAAAGCGCGTAAGTGAGTTGTTATTGATTTGATTATCATAAAAAAAAATATGTGCAATTTATGCTATGCGGACTATTGCTAGAGTATAAGTAATATTAAAGTTCATTGTTTTTTTTGTTTGTAAATTCCTGATAAGAGAAAGCTTTTTTTTTGCTGATCAGTGTAACATACGAGTGTAAATTCGCGGTTCACATTTCATGCTATTTACTTGTTTTTGTTTTGGTTATATTTTTTTTTTTCTCTCTTTTGGTGAGGGTCACTATTCTAGTTTTTTTTTTTCGTCGAGAACAGAGAGAGAGAACGAGAGATCCATCGAACACAAATGGTGCGTTTAGACCATGGCAGTGTTAAATAAATTTAACTACTTAGTTAGCATTCAGACATTTTTGAATTCGTTGGTTATGTATTGTTATGAATTAAAGTAAATCTCCAACTTGGAAAATTAGATAATAAGTAGGGTACTTAGAGGGAATGAATAATAAAAGTATAAGATGGTATGTCTCATCTGAGAATGATAGTTTTGCTGTTTAATTTTACCTGATACAAGAGTCGCAGATAGTTTAGTCGCTACCTACACGATCGTGTGCGATATATTCCATTATTGCGGATTTTACGTGTGAATAGTACTAGCTATATAATGATAGCTTAAATTTCGATAGTGAGTGGGTGTGACAGGAATCTCTGAGGACGAATTACAGGCAACGATGGGGGCTGATTAATTCAGCTGAAGGTCGAAGTAGGGGCTGCCGCTAAAATAAGAGTGCGTGGTAGTCACGGATGCATATATTAAGCGATAGTTTTGGTTGTGCTATAGGGGTGGGCATACTCTGGGGGCAATTACATCTCTGTCCCCCCCTCCTTTTGGGACTTCGGGCATATGCCTAGGAAAGGTAAGACAATCGGGCCTACATATAGTAATTTTTTTTTGACCGTAAATAACACCTAATCGGTAGGCATGAGAAAAAGGGTAACATTCGTTCCTACGTCCTGCAGCAAGAACCCCTCCCCAGCCGGCGAGCTAGGTCGTGCGGAGGCAAGCATGCCTACGCTGCAGTGACACGGAGCCCCCTCCTACATCAACTGCCCGGACTGCCTCAAGGAGTCCTGTGGCCTTGGGTCATATGGGTAGTTTAGGAGGCGGAAAATCATACGTTCGCTTTTGTGGGTCAATTTATCATCGGCTCTTGGAGTGGTAGAGCAGTTACCGTCCGACTCAACTGCATAGTCGTGACTATGCATGCGAACGAAAAGTGCTATTCGTTACAGAGCATAAATTAAAAAAAAAACATGAACTTTTAGTAACACGTTTCGAAAAATCTTCAGTTGAAAACCCCGGTGCGTGAGACCGGCGTCACCATTGATGAAAGTCAAATTCGCGTCACCATTGGCGGGTTAAGAAGCGGTTTTGCCTATACAATTATTGTTAAAAGTGCCACTAAACCATTATCACTATAACAATACAAGAAAATCTACATAACAAAGTCAGTCATCCCAAAAGTGTCGACCATCGCTTGAAACCACTTATATAATAAATATGATAATGACAATTTGCTCTTCCTCCAGTGTCATATCCTCCCTAATTCAGAAAAACAACAATAAATAAGGATTTTTAATAAGTACCTACTATTCATCCAGATACACAATTATATTCTTATATAGCTATCCTCATTAAAAAAAAAAAGTTTAAGACCCCTGAAAATAATATAAAATTAAATTTATTTGCTGACGAAAATAAAATACACAAAAAAAAACGATTATCATAGAAAATCTGCGAAAATAATTTCCAGGAAAGTGAAAAAGAAAAAAAGATGCTGAGCCAAGAAAAAAAGCGTCAAGCTCCTTTCATCGCATTGAAGTATTTGCGCGGTAAAATGCAAAATTAAATCATAAATTATAACCGGAATTAGATGGTCCCTTAGGACCTAAGCGAAGGAAAAGAGATTCTCTAATTTTATTTTATTCCACGAAACGTATAGTCAGAGGTTTTTTTTTTCGTTCGTTTGAAGGGTAGTGCCATATACTGGTATTGGTCTTATTCCATTGAGTACATAAACGATTTTTTTTTTTGTGTTTTTTGTCTCCCCTCAAGTCAGTATTTTTATTTGGGTCGGCTACTGGTAACATTGGAATGGTGTAAGAAATCGAAATTTATTTTTATTATCATCTTTGTGTTATGTACTTTTATTATTCAATTGAATTTAATTATAGAATAGGCTTCGAGGACCAAAGTGTATATTATGTGGAAGGTTGCTATACAAGAGCTTCAATGTTCGATTATGCTATAGGTACCTGTCAGCATTTAATATTGAGTTCATCGAGTTTATTTTTCAGGAATATATCTAAAAACTGAAAGAATTCTAATTTTGTATTATCCATAGGCACGAAGGCGGTCACTTTGCATCATTCTCTCTATTTTGCAACCCTTTCTCGCTATAAATACCATCTAATTTTTCTCTAAGCTGATACATTGATTATGAATGTTATAACGAATCCTTGATGTGTTCATCCCCTATAACACAATAAGTATCTTAACCATAACCGAAATAAGACGGTTTTTATATGAAACAAACAACATGCGAATAGTGTGTAAACATCTACCCCAAACGATCCGAATAAAAGCTCCCAAAGCGAATGGTCATCTCGCATAGTATAATTAAGGGAAATTTTCCAACGTAACCATATCTGCACTCAGTAAAACCTTGAACAGGCATTCCAATTAATTTTAATTATTGCAGGCTCGCCTCAATCATTACCGACTCACTCATATGCACTTTTTTTTTTAATGTTCATGCTTTGCTCAAGTCGGAAGTCGGAACAACAAGAATTCTCTGTCTCTGCAAAATGCATTTGAGATATCATTTCTGCTTTGAATACACAAGAATTGCAAAACTAAATTTGAAGTGTCAAATGTACCACCGGTCTATACCGACACGTCCCGAGTACCTACATGCACGTGTGCAAGGTTGTTATGCATTATACTATAACACTGGACGATGATTCTCGGCAAAATAATTATTACGGTCCCAACCAATGTGTTGTGTGTATTGATCCTCTGCTGCCGGTGGATCTATTTCTATACACACAAAATCCTTTCACTCTATCAAATTAATGCATTGAAATGAAATAGTTATGAAATGATGAATAGAATCGTGCCAATTAAATTCTACAAAGTTCGTAATAATTTCCATGTGATGAGTGATGGAATGAATCCAGTGCTTTAATTATCCTGCTGCGGGCGAGTTTTCTGCTAAATTTGTTTTTAATCAATGGAACTGGTTATGTCCAGCAAATTATTATCAATCTACGAATTATCAAACATATTTCTAGTATACTCAAAATATCAGTGACAAATTTTAAATCTATTTCCAATTAAGAGAAAACTTAGAGCCTTGTTATTCGAGTGAACTCTATGAAACACAAAAGTGTGATGTTATACCCTCCTAAATTGGGCTATTTAGCAAAAATCTAAATGTCTAAGTGTACTACAATTAATTTTTATACATAATGTATTTTCAATTATGTATAGTGTGAAATAGCATATTGCCGTGGAAAGCCGTTAGGAAGTTATAGTTCTTAATAAAAGTGCATTGGCACCTCTATCATTTTGCCCATAAAAAAAGGCACAGGTGGTTTTTTTTTTAAAATTCCAAACACAGTCAAACAATTTTTACTACTCTTCTAGGTTAGGTTAGGTTACGTTAGGTTAGGTGGGAATACGGAGCAATTCACTGTGATACCACTAGCAGAGTCGGTCATTTCCGCTACTCCTGGAACCATTTTGATTTCTGGAGAAATTTCCGTAATTTACCGATATCCTTCGGCAATATCTGCAAGCTCTCCGAAAAAGTAATTTCCTAGCGCTAGGCAGTTACATAGTATGTAGAAGTGTGTTTCCTACTCTTCCTCATACATGCAACTGCGGCAAAAGTCATTAGCGGTGCCTCCAAGCCTAGCAGCATGTCTTCCTAGTACACAGTGGCCTGTTAGTACTTCGACAAGAGCTTCGATATTTGCTCTGCTGACATTTAAAAGACTTTTTATCCTGCGCCTTCTCTCTGGCCATGTCTGTTTCGTATGGTTGCAGCTGTTAAGATCACACCATCTTCCGTTAATAGCCATAACTTCTGCCTAAAAGACACTACAGTTATTTGGTAGTCTAAAAGACTGGTTTAGGGAGAATGGAACTGATAAAATCCTGGCTCCTACTCCGTCATCCGTTGTAGACTCATCTGTGTATACTGCTAGCGTATTTTCGTAGGTATTCTCTTCCCATTGCTGTCGGTCGGCGATACTGCTATTGTACTTAATATCGAAGTCCAGGACCTTAACTTCTGTTTTAACATTATTAGCATTTAGATTGCACATCGCTATAGGTAACGAAGAAAAAAGTTACGAAAAACATACTTTTAACATTTAACCCCCTAAAAGGGGGGCCACTTTGAGAAATGGCGGAATACCTTGGTAAAAGTTGTTACTTATTTATCAAAGTTCCAAATTAATGGGGCAAGCATTTCGTGCGTTATCGTATTTAAAAAAGCAAATCTCTTTTAAGGGGCAGCGGCAGGGGGACTCGTGTTAATAATCATTTTTAGTCTCCATCAGCCTATCTCTAACGAATTATTCACAAAATTTAAAAATTTGCATTGGTAGAAAATTATCTATTGTGGCCGTCGAAATATTTAAAAATGATTATTGGTAATGCACATTATGATTACCTACCATAGTTGTCACTATAAGTCACAGAAATGCACCGATATACTAGATAGCAATGTTTCTGGTCTGCCTAGACTAGACCCTAGTTCTGTCGTATATCCACTAGATTCACAATATTCACAATGAAACTCTTTGGAATGCAACCCATGCACCATTGTCATTCAGACATTTCTACAAATTTGCTATTGTTTTCACAATTTGGCGAGAATTTCGTATAACAGATATTTCGTCCTCATTATGACCTCTTTGACCAATCAAATATTAGCGCGTCCTGCACAACCATCTGACTGTATTTTATATACACAACTACTTCCCAGAATTAATTTGCTACTCCCCCGAAACATGCAACACTCCGCCTTCTATAATTTAATTTAATTTTAGATATTCCATATTCCAACTCTCCGCTGCGCTCCATTATGTTTCACAGTAGCCCGCTAAGTGCTAGTGATATGGATAAATTGGCATATAACCCCGGCATGGCTATTCAACTCCTTTCATTAAGAGTCCCAGACACAAAATTGTACAAAGAACAAAAACCATCAACAAGGCACAAAAAAAAATGTTAACGTTTCCAATTAGCCATTTGCTGTCGACATCATAGAACTGTACCTACACTGACTTCTCACCACACTAACCCGCAATCTGCAACGTATGTGTGTGGCTGTTTAATTTTTCAAACTATAATGAGCACATTATACGAACCAAAAATATAGCACAGCATCCAGGGAAAGCACTTGAGCAGACATTCAAACATGCAAGCGTCTGACCTTTTGCCATCATCATCATCCACTTATCCGCATCCTGGGATGGAAAGCCGCAAACGTTGTTATGCAAACTAAAAGTGCTTATGGCCACTAGTTAAAAGGGCTTTAGACTTTAGGCGAGAGGATCTAGTTGGTTGTTGTATAGTATATCTATATATACAGCAAAGGATTACACTTAGGTAAAGCTTTCTAAATACCTTTTTTTCATCCTCCTTAAAATTTTTTTTTTTTTGTATTGTCTGGTAAAAGTTAATCGCTTCGGTCCTTCTTACAGGTGGACGGGCCTTAAAGTTTTAAATTTTTTTTTCTTACACACAAAACCCTTGTTTTAATTTTTTTTTATGTTTGCTTTATCTTTTTTGGGATAGCAGTTTCGTTGAAATTATTCACAAAGTTGTTAATCACAATTGAAACGACGCCAAGAAAAGTTGTCTTTTATCCTTGTCAACTAATCTTCTCATGTTTCTCCTTATTGTTTCGTGGGAAGCAATCTAGAGAGAAAAAGTAACAAAAAAATGTTTTTTTTTTTGTTCGAAAAACATGTAGAAACAGAAAGCCGAACTTTTTGGACGCCGAAATAGAAAATTACCCACAAAAATGTCACAGGATACAAATGGAAGCAATTTGAATGGAACGCGACCGCATCGGAAGAGTGGGGCTGGCTTGACATGTTTTCCCTTTGGTGTCAACGGGCTTCCACTCTCAGTTTACCTTTTTTTTTTTGTAAAAGTGATTTATTTAGTTCTCTATTCACCTATAAGGAACGTGGTTTTGTGAAAATGAATTCTTGGTTTTTGTTGTTGTTGTTTTTTTATTATTTCTCTATACAGATGAGGGAAGGTTTCTCAGTGGGAAATTTTAGTCAATTGCTGTGCCTTGTTTGGAGTTTTAGTTTTTTTTATTTTTTTTTGTGCCGTGTTAATCTGGTGGACCCTAGTCAGAAATCATTGTTTGAAATTAAATTCGTTTCCGTTGGGATCGGCGAACGATGTCAGAAACTGATGGATTTCCACTGAGTGAGTTATTATTTCGTGGTTGAGGAATGACAAGCAGACTTTCACAAAGAATGAGGTCATTCACAAACGGAATTTCGTTTTATAAGCAATGGATGTTTTGGGGGAAGTCGGGGAATTTTGGCGAACCATTTGAAGTTTGAGGGTTTTATGCCTGTTCATGCAAAGCGACCGGACATGGGCTGTAATTTGACATCCTGATTCATAGACCGGAAATTAGTTTTTATTTGCAAAAACATGGTTTGAAAGATTCCTTAGTATTGATTTAACAATTTAAGGGTAGGTACATATTACATAAGTGATGGAGCTTATAAGGAAGCATTCTCTTCTCGCCAAAGAAAATAAAGGTCTAAAAGAATTTTCTTTATTTACCTTACCTATTCATTTTTTTAATTTTTTTTTTTTCATTTTCAAATGATCCGCTTGTCCATTAAGTGGGTCGCGGGTGTAGGTTGCTCAAGTGGACCCTCCATAGCTCTCAATCCAAATCAACAAGGGCAATCCCCATACGGGTAGAGGAGAGATTATGGACTTGATCTAAACATCTCATCCTAGGTCTACCTAGAGGACGCCTGCCTTATGGTACGGATTCCATAGCACGTCGTGGAATCCTGGTCGGGGACATGCGTTTAATATGACCAAACCACCAATACCTATTCATAGTTTTGAAAACCTATATAAAAGTTTATTGGGTCCATTGTATATACTAATGCCATTCATCTCAAGTTGCAGTCTTGATAGGGTAAAATACCCAGTGACCGACACCCTTAGAGAAATTCTGATTTTAAAAATTCATAACTTTTTCTCCGTTGCATCAATTTTAATTATGTTAATTTAAAATTCAACTATAAATAATTTTCTGTAAGAGAGTTATAACAACAGATATGTAGGAATTCCATAAAATAAGTAAAAAAGGAAACTGTAGTAGGTACCTTACCAGGTTTTTGGTTACGTACACTACCTTGCCCTAAAATATTAGTGATGGGCACCCCCTTTTCTTAATTGGCCAGTGGTAAATTTTGAGAAAATAAAATAAAAGAAAACACTCTCAGCTCAAATAAATAAACTAAGATTTATTTAAAACTAGCGGGCCTGGCAAACGTAGTATTGCCTGCTCGTATATTTTCATTGTCCGTCAATTGATCTGCAGCCGTTCTATTTAACCGATGTGCCCGGACTCATTTTTAATTCTTTTTTTGTTGTTGTTAAGTGTTCATTATTTGAAATTTTGTGGAACCGGATCGTAGCGCCACCTACCAAGTCCAATTATGAATCTAAACCATTCTTGGACCCACTCAAACACACATACAAAATTTCATCAAAATCGGTCCAGCCGTTTAGAAGGAGTTCAGTTACAACCCGGACACACATACAGAAGAATTATATTAAGTGTGCTTTTTTGGCTATTCTATTTTCTATAATAAATAGTGGTTCAATAGATAGGGTTACTGTGCTGGACTAATGAGAGGAGATCTCAGGGTCTAAAAATAAAAACTCACACAAGCGAATTTTTTTACCTTTTACAACAACTATTGATTTGTTTTTTTAAATACTGATTCTGCCATTTACTGATCATTCTTTAAAATATAAAATAATTTAAAATAGTTCTTGTAGTAACAGTTGACGGCTTAAGTGATGAACTGTTAACTGACCTTACCTCAGTCTTCCACCAAGAATTATAAACGAAGCCTAGTGACATAACAACCAAAATCAAAATTTTAAGAATGAAAAACAACAGAGATTGAGTGCTTGAAAGTGAAGCTTACATAGTTTATTCTCTATTGCAATATTGTGAAGATACTATGGATATGCTTAACAGTCCTATATGTGGTATGTGGATAAATCTTCCGACTGTGTGGATCTAACCTTTCTAAACTGCGAACCTGTATAGTTGATCTAGTCATCGTTTAGTCACACAGTTCCACTAATTTCTTTAACCATGGATATGCTCCCGTAAGCAGTTCGGCTATGAAAACCAATATGCTTCCAAACGTACTCATAGCCAGTAAAATGAACATTCCGTTTATATGGTCCAACGATATACTAGCACGTTCATTATGTATGCCTCTCTCCAGTAAATTGTCCATCTGAACATGATCTACATAGTTTTGTTGCATATAACCATTTACTAGCAACAAATGGATTCTAGTATTTACTGCTTCGGTTAGGAATGAATACTTTTGCATCTCCATGCAATAATTGATCATCGAAATTGGTGTCGGAATAACAGAAAATTCTTCATATATTGAAGGATCGTTGTTAAATCTACTCAAGAAAATATCGGATCCTATGAATGCTTGCTTTTCCTTGTCTGCAGTTAATGATTCCAAGATGGTTTGCCCAGAAGCATTACGTACCACCAAATGGTATTTTAATTTAGAAAATTGTTGTAGAATCGCGTTCCAATATGTACTCGCAAAAAAATTGTATCTATTGTCAATTGCTTCATCAATGTTTTGTGGAGCCCATTGTATGGGTCTGTTCTGAAGAAACCGAAAGATCGAACCTTCGTACGAACTTCGTACAATGACCATAGCACAGAGCCATGCCATAGTATGCAATCGTGTCGAACAGTATCGAAATGCAACGCATCTATTTCCGAATTTCTTCCATAGAACCTTAGATATCCATTTGGCGAATACAATTGCAAACAAGCTTATCCAAGTTAGCCTATCAAATGGAAGGAATAGGACGTCCAAGGACCTGTACAATTTCGGCCGTCTAACTACAGCATAAAAGCATCCAGTGTAAAAAGATACTGTTGAATCAAAATGGGTTCGTCTGTCTGTAGTGCAGCCAGAGGCTCCAAGTATTATGTCCCCGAGGTTGTCTTGTAGCTGCAAAAAAAAAGTTTATAGATAACTAGTCACAAAATAAAGGTATGAGACTTACTAGTTTCGAAGCTCCAGTTACACTGTTATTGGGATAAAACGTACCCCTGCCCTCTGGAGACATGACAATTTCGATTGAGAAATTCATCATAGTAGCGAGAGTTTTAAAGATTAACCCATTTAATCCATAGATCTGTTTATTTTCGACCCATATAAATGGCACAAAATCCCAAATTATGGCTTTTATCGGGCACTGCCAAAGGTTATCCATTTTCGGGGGGAAAAGTTCCTTATTCCATTCAAAGCTTCCATTTATAAAGCGGTTGTGTATTGTGGGCGTACTATCGTGACAGTTAAATTTTGTGAATGGATAGTAAGTGTAAAGGGTAACTCCTTTATTCTCATTTTCGATTAGGACATTCACATTAAGAATGTATGCCTTCCAACACAAATAGAGAATTTTCTTCACAGTTCTCTGATTGTTCCCTAATAAAAGACTAGCCGGCAATACAACAAAGTAGTATAGGCTACCACCGGATGTGTCGCATTCTCGACTACGTTGCCGATCAACCAAGCTCCTGGAATCATTAATTTTTCAATATTTTATTAATTTTCGCAAAAAAAACTCTATACCCACTTTAATGATTTTACAGAATCAACAAAAAATATTCGATTAAAAATACTGCAAGTCTCTTGCGAGTCCATATCTACTAGAATTGCATTGTTTTTGGCCAAAAATCGACTGACCGTATCCTCAGAACTTCTTCTTATTGTAGAGTCTTCAACTTCAATCCTTATTCGAATGGTATTGCTAGTTAGTTTACCAATACTTGCCAGAAGACAATCGGCCATTTGATCCTCAGTGTGAAACAACACATGACCTGTGGCCGAATATAAAATAGTAAGTACGCGTACGACCACAGTTATTTTCCGAAACATTGCCATTGCTGCTAATTGTAATTTTCAACTAAATGGACATGAATTCAAAGTTGACATACAATAGTCACTTCACTTGATTGAATTAGCTAATTAATTCAATTTCGAATGCATGTATAGATAAAATACATTTTAACTTTTTATTGAAATCCCAGTGGAAATTGTAATTTTTGCTAAAAGCCAGTCATAATAGCCCAAAAATAAGTGAACAAACGAGCGTTTTTTGTCTTAAACGAGTCCTAATTGATTAATATTAAATTCTGCAATCCAATCCCACCCACACTTCGCGCGGTTGTTTGTTTGGACACTGCACAATGCACATCAATGTCAACAATTTTACAACTTTAGCTCCCATGGATGTCAAGAAATAGCATTCAAAATGTATTTTTTTTATATGGGAGGTATCCCTTTGGCCAATTTTGATCAAATTTTGACAGAAACACCTTTGGGTAGAGTTGCCAGAAATAATTTGAAGAAAGTAGTTATCGATCATGAAAATCGCGGACTTTCCCGAACAAAATAGGATCCAAAAAAAAGAGTACAAAACTAGGACCAAAATGCGCGTACTATTGCGGTAGCTACTTCACGTTTTAAGGCCATTTGTCATTTGCGATGACACGATGAGTAATTATTCTCGGCTGATTTTCTGACATATGAAAGTGTTGAAAAAAGAAGTTGACTAAACTCAAATCTAAAAATAGAGATATTTCCTTAATCAGATTCTCAATATTTTTCCAACTTCCAATTCCCATTGGTTTGAAAGGGGAAGATATATCAATCAAATAAAATCAATTTCTGGGATTTTGGAAATTTTGCTTGGGAACCGAGTTATTGGCGAAAATATATATTTCGTATTTTACAACCAAAAAGATTGCCGCATTAAACAACCCAAAACAAAAACAAGTAAAAGTGTTATCATCAGCCTGACCGATGCTTTGATACCCTCCACTGTATGTACTGTACTAATATTGGTTTTGTATGGGAGGTACCAGAACTACTTGACCGACATAGACAATTTTTAATACTAACCTGACAACGGTAATGTCAATTCGTTTGGACGCTATCGTGTTTTCAACAGACAGACAGACAGACAGACAGACAGACAGACAGACAGACGGACATAGATAAATCGATTCAGAATGTGTTGCTGATTCAGAATATATAATACTTTATAGGTTCTCCGGTGAATCCTTATTGGCGTTACAAATGTAATGACAAAGTGAATATACCTTTCTGTGGAGGGTGTAAAAAATGTTATATTTTCGGTGGATTTTGTAAGTTTTCGAAATATTATTTTAGGGTTTCAAACATAAGCAAAAGTCGTTCCACTACCGGGTGAAGAGAAAGCAATCACCTTTTTGAATGGTTTAAAAGTGCCTGGTATTCTATATTCATTATCGAGCAATTTAGCAAAATATTTTATACTTTTAAAGTGATTAGTATTACATCGAGTTCAATAGATCGCATACTGTGGTGGATATACAACACTAGTAATTTTCGAACCTTTCTTTTGTCGATTACCAAAGTTCGTATTACAATAATATTTTTTCAGAATTCACTTGACATTTTCAAGATCTGTTAATTTCATTTTCTCTTGACGATGAAAAACTGAAAAACCCGGACAATCTAGAAAAACTATCCCGGACGGGTGGCAACGCTACCTTTGGGCCAATAACAAATATTTTCTTAAAATTTGAGTTCAATCAGTTCGGTAGTTTTCTAGATATTCGATTTTTTTTTAGTTTCGTATGGGAAGTGCCACGCCCTTTTGTCTAATTTTCACCAAATGTGAATCTAAACCATCCTTGGACCCACTCAAACCCACACACAAAATGTTATCAAAATCGGTCCAGCCATTTAGGAGGAGTTCGATTACAACACACTTACAGAAGAATTATATATATAAAGATTATTATCAGAAATTCATGAACACTGCTCTGAATTTCTGCCTTTCGTTTTGGAAAATCCCTTTCATGATTTTACGTAATCCAGTGATGGTTTGCTGTTCTTCCTCAGTGGTCTGTACAGTTTCCGGTCCAAAAGTTGGCTTTTGTACTTTTCCTGCAGACCAGTTTGTTAAGGTTGTACGAGGAACCTTAAATTTAGCTGCAGACCTGTTTTTTAATTCCCCTTTTAACCGCGTCCAAAACATTTCGCAAATCTTCTTTGTACAGGATTTTTTTTGGCATTTCAAATAAAAACCTGAAATATCGACGAGCAGTTAGAGATTTAAAAATAACGGTTAAAAGGTATGCGTGTGTTTCTTGGAAATCTCAAGTTTTCAGAAACTGCTATAGGTTTCAAACCTATACGTCTTTTATCACAGGGCACTGAACGACTGCAAAATATCAAGAGAAGTAATTTCTTAGTTACAACATTTGAGTGCATGAACACGTTAATAATAGCCACCGTAACATCCAGCCACAGGAAACCTTAGAAAAATGGAAAAACAGTGGAAGGTGGCCATAACTGAAAAGGTGTGGGTCACTAGATAGTTTACCTACATATTGTCACATTCACAAATTACTTCAAAAAACATATAAAAATAGTATACCTACGGCACCAACTGTTGTCTATTTATTAATTACCTTCAATTTGTTTGTTAAAAAAAACGAAACACTTAAATTATGTAATAAAATTGCCGCCATTATGTTAACAAACTAGGTATTCCCCCTATTGTAGCACTTCGAAGGACATTCATCATTTCGTTAGTGGAAAATTAACATTTTCTAACCATTTACGTAAATCGTAACAAGATTCGTGTTTCGGTATTATGCTAGATCTAAAATAAGAAATATGTTACCTTGAAACGCACCGACCAGAAGTTGAAAGCGTGAATTAGCATAAATTATGAAGAGTGTATTCAAGACATACAATGGTCTATAATTAGGTAGTATAACAATTAAATTTGACACCTTTCTTGGCCAACTTCGGTATGCGTATTGTGAGAATTATGTAAAGGGTCCGCCATCTAACGTTTTTTTTTTCAACTAGTGCTTATTTCGCGAATGGTAACACTTAGCTCATGTCTGATTTGACAGATAATTAGTTTTATCCTTCCACTGAACGAATATGGTTGTGTATACGCTTGAACAACGCTGGGAAATATTGCGACATTACTTTGAAAATCATGGTAATGTTGCAGAATGTGTGCGAAAATTGCGTACGGATTTTGGAAGAAGAGAAGCACCATCAGCTATGTATGTTCGTTATCTTGGAAAAAAGTGAAAGAAACTGGCATCCTCATCGATAAACCAAAGCGTGAAAAGCCAAAAACAGTGCGTACACCCGAAAAAATTGCTGCTGCGTAAAGCGCCATCAACATCAATTCACCGTCGTTCTCAACAATTGAACATTTCGGAGACATCATTGAGACGAATTTTGCATAAAGACCTTGGTATGACGCCATACAAAGTCCAATTGGTTCAGGAGTTGAAGCCAACTGACCATCCAATGCGTTTTCGCTTCGCTAAGTGGGCCTGCGATCAAAGATCGCATTATCAGCCGCAGAGCTGATGTCGTTTGGCCACCGCGGAGCTGCGATTTGACACCGTTGGACTATGACTATTATTTGTGGGGTGCCGTAAAAGATAAGTGTTTGGCCGACATGCCAGAGACAATTGACGCTTTAAAGGACAATATTCGTGAAGCCATTGGTGAAATACAGCTGCACACAATCGATAATGTGCTTAAAAATTGGACCGATCGTGTAGGCTACTGCATGGCCAGCCGAGGCAGCCATTTGAATGTAATTATTATCCATTATTAACCGGAAGGATTGTACTTTCAAATAAAAAAAGAAAATTGAGAAAATATTCAGTATTTTTTTTTATAGCATTTTCAAAAAAAAAAAGTTATTTGGCGGACCCTTTATATTTAGATGCTCAAGGAGGTTTAGTCAATGCGTCAGAAGAGGAAAACCACAAGATTGTATATAAATAGTAGGTACCATATAGTTAAAGAAAAACTCGCATTTAAATTAAAAGCCTGGTAGGTACAGGATAATATTGAAACTATTGGTCTAATGCAACTGGAGCTAGACAATTATTAAAAATTTACCTCCACATGCCATTGTAGAAGAAACATTAACAGAAGCGGTTAAATAAGAAGACGATTTTATCCAACGCATTCCAATGACTTCTAACGACTTCAAATTCAAGTGATGATTGCAAAGTGTGCTGCGTTTAATTTTAACAACTAACAATGGAGCAAGCTAAGCTACCACTTAAGCTATATAAAGACAAGCTTTATTTTATCAATCCTCTAAATTATATAAAAGTCTATGTTTGTATCTATTTAGATATCTATGTATGTTTGTATTAATTTAATGGACTCCGAAACCACTTATCCGATTGAGGTCAAATTTTTAAGATTAAGTTTAGTCAAAATTTGACAAAGGGACGTGGCATCTCCCTTACAAAAAACAACAGTTCCAAAGCTTATACCCTACACTCTTCAAAAAGCAGTAGATCGATTAAGCTGTACCTTACAGAATAATAATAAAAAATAAAAAATAAAAAATAAATAGTTGAATTGTTCAAAAACTGATATAATATACCTAACTAAGTTATTAAATCTTCTTAGACGCCTGAGAATGCCATGGAGGCTTATCAGCCTGCAAACAACTAAAGGAATCTATACTACATCCATTTCGGTATTACCTAGTATACCCCGCATTGACAACAATTCCCCATTGATAAAGGATCTACAGGAAAACATCTAATCTGATGCGAGATTTTTTTTTTTCTTAATTTAGATTTCTGGATATTCACTTATGACTTCCGTGATCTCGTAAATGTTTTATTAAGTTAAATGTTATGGGTTTGTTTATTTTAATTTCTTTATTTATTTGTTTTTTAGTCATTTTTGAAAAAAAAAAAAAAAATGCAAATAACGGCAGCAGAAGTCGCCAGTGCACTGACTTTGGTTAAGGACGGACGAAGTGTGCGGTATGCTGCTGTTATTATTAGAAAGCCGGAGATGACGCTAAGAAGAGCCACTAAAAGGTACAGAGAAACCAACTCCACCAACAAACTCGCCACAGAGCAACATCTGCAAGGGATGATCGATTTGGTGATTCAAAGCCTTCGAGAACGTCACCAAACAGCGGTTGAGCTGTCTCACAGACTTAGATCCGTTAAAGGGACGGATGTGACATGTGAGTGCTAAAACGGTGAGGCGGCGATTAGTGGAGAATGGCCTGAGAGCAAGAAGACCTGTTCGTACGAGACTCACGGTACAGCGCAAGCCACGTCGGATGGAATTTGCTTGCCTTCACCAAGATTGGACCGAGGCCGACTGGAGTAGAGTTATTTTCTTGATTTTTGAGAGATACTCTTCAGCGACAGTTGCCCAGATGTCACATTTCTGGGGAGGTTCCGTCATGGTGTGGTCAGGAATTTCCATGCATATACCACACGTTGTCAGGTGCGGTACGGACTTTTTACAAGAATTAGAAATCGACGTGATGGCTTGGCCTGCGATTAGCCCGAATATGAATCCCATCGAATACATTTGGGACCTGCTGGCTGCTGGGAAGAATGATAAGGTAGCGACTTGGCCTTCCAGAGACTCCTAGTAGGCTGAAATCTGCTCTGCTTGAACCTTATCCAAGGTATGCCCAGGCGCATCAAAACTTTATTGGATGTTCGGGGAGCAAATACCCATTACTAAAGGAATGAGGATTTTTTAGAAAAAAAAATATAAAAATAAAAATCTTAAATGTTAAGTTCAGAAGCTTTTACCAATTTTCGTTAATTTATGTTTCATTTGTAGGTTCTTCCAATTTTTTTAATTTTTTTATGTTAATAAACAAAATGTAAATTTGTTTCGAACTTATTTTAAATTATAGCAAAATTTCAAGGTGTGCCACTTTTTTTATAACTCAGTGTATTACAAAGACCTCAATATGTATCTTATTAAACTCAAAAATTCCAGAAAAATAAATCCTGTTAATTTGACTTCATTCATTAAAAAATAACTTCCGACCAGACCACTAAGAGAAAAATTGCTCCCATTTAATTGCACTGGACATCTAAATCACGTTTCGCAAATTAATTTGAAACCAATATTTGTGTGAAACAGGCATCCACTAGAAATTAGGAAACAGGAAACTGTATAAATTGGTGGTGAACTGAATGTGAAGCTTACAACCATCAGTTTGGCGGTTGCCAGTCGTGGTTATTCATTCAATCCCCATCCCAACCGTGGATGACATTCATTTGTGAACGCTCTCCAACCGTCATAGTGTCCGCGTGTCGGAACGGAAATGACTAACATTTTTCATTGGGAAATTTGCAACGACAAATCATTCAGGAAGTAGTTAGATACAGTTTTTCCAACAGTATAGCTTGTTCACCGCCAACGAGGGGGGTTGGTTCTGATCGAAACAATGTGGTAAAAGTTAATTAGGAATCGATTTATTTACTGAACGGCTATAGACGTACATGCAACCATGTTTGAAAGACGAATCAGACAGCGAAATGCCACCGACACGCTAATAACTAATGTGTCACTATACGCACATTTGGCTAATAACATTTTTAATTACATGATTACCACAAGAGGCGATTATGCGCAATATTGGAGAACATAATTGCTATGTTGTCTTACAAGAACTTTCTGCTTTCCTTTTGTTAGCGGTTCGTTTGTAGTATTACCCAATCCACTACAGAGGCAGTCACAGTCACCCTACTCATATCAAGTCAAAGCACACCCCATATGCATACCACCTAATTTTGAAAATGTACCCTTTCATTTTTCCCTCTTCTTGTGTAGGTACATCGTCGTTTTTTTTATTGCACACACTTAAGGGGTTGCTGACGACAACGCATAGCTTGACTCAAACGAGGGCAATGTCTTCAAGACGACATTTCTTCATAATCAACGCGATTTGGTTTTACTGTGCGAGGTAGTTTGTGAAAATACTTCATCCTCTTGGGAGTACCCAACCAAATTGCTGTCAATTTAGTAAAATACTTAAGGAGGAGCTTGGGAGCATAATATAACATGAGATGAGAACTTGAGGAGACTTTATCTAGTTTGTTATAGGAGTACACGTACACCGGGGGCTGTGAAAAGCTTATGGACTTGATTTGAAAAAAATGGCTTTACTATCATTTGAATAAGATTTGAGTAGAGTGTTTTTGTTGTGTTTAGTGAAATTGTTGCTAATTGAAGGTCAAATGATTTAGTTGGGACATTAAATATAGTTAGGTTAGTCCGTGTCACACTCAGGTCAATATTGACATACTGTGATGCCCGTAGGGGACTTCAGTTAGGTATTACTTCGCGGGGCTGGTTAGCAACTCATGCTAAATCCTCTGGGTCCGCCATTTCGGCTCTTCTGAGTCTTTCATATCTCCTTAATTCTTCGTGTGCACTCGTTATAAAGGAACATACCTCCAGCCAGTCATCTTCTGACCTTAGCATATGGCTCATTAGACTTTGGGGGTTTGGTAAGTTCGCTCTTCCCCCTGGCAAAGCGCCTACAATGGAACATTGCGTGCTCCGTATCTTCTTCTTCGTCTGGGCATTCGGGACAGAAAGGCGAGCTATCGTGACCAAATCTGTGAAGGTATTTCCGATAGCCGCCGTGCCCCGATAAGAACTGTTTAACGTAGTAGTTGCAGTCACAGTTTGTGGATCCATCTGCCTTTTGTCGTGTTATCCCACCTGGCTTACCATATCTTGTTTCCCATCGATGTTTCCCTCTCTTCTACTTTGACCCTTCTATTAGGGACCTCTTGCCGGTTGGCTGTTTGCCTAAGGTAGAATCTTTGCATCTCGCTGGCAAGAATGTCGATGGGGATCATTCCCGATATAACGCAACCAGCTTCATCCGAGATTGTTCGAAGTCCCCTTATTGTTCGTATTGCGCAGAGCCTCTATGCTGACGAGAGCTTTCTCCTTGTTTCGTTTGTGTTTAGAGCCTTCGCCCAGACCGGTGCAGCGTACAGAAGTATGGAGCTGACCACTCTGGATAGTAGAATCCTCCTGGTATATCCAGGTCCACCGATATTTAATAGCATTCGGGAAAGAGCTGCTTGCATCTGTGAGGCCTTCCTGCCGGCGGCGTACTGGATGTGAGTTCTAAAGTTTAGCCTGTTGTCGAGCATTACTCCTAGGTACATTAGAGATTCCTTAGACCTAATGGTTTGATTCCCAACCCGGAAATTTGCAAACTCCACAGACTTTCGGCTGGTTATCAAGACAGCCTCTGTCTTATGGTCAACTAGTTCTAGGCCGGCGGACTCCAGCCATTTTTTTATACTGGCAACTGCTTCATTCGTAGCGGACTATATCTCGTGGATGTGTTTGGCCACCGTTACCACGGCAATATCGTCAGCAGAACCGATCACTTTAACTCCTTGAGGCAGCGTTAGTCGCAGGAATCCGTCGTACATTATATTCCACGGGGGAGGTCCAAGAACAGAGCCTTGTGGTACTCCCGCGGTAACGTTGTACATAGTACATAACCCCATTGTCAGTCTGATACCTTAACTTTCTATGGGTAAAGTAATTTGCAACTATGCTCCGCAGGTACACCGGCGGCGCTTCTATTCTGGCCAGCGACCTCCTAATGCAGGACCAATTCACCGACTTTGAGGCATTTTTAACGTCCAGCGTCACAACCGCGCAGAATTTCTTTGTCCCCACTCTCCATCTTTTTCCAAGTATTGCTTCAGCTGCTATGTCTACTTCCGCCTTTATGGCATGGACGGTAGAACGCGATTTTCTAAATCCATACTGGTAGTCTGACAAAGCTCCTTTATCTTCGGCCACCTCGAGCCGTCTGATTTTTCCCGTTGTATCCAGCAAACATATTGGCCGATACGAAGATGGTTCTTCTGGTGGCTTCTTTCTTTTTGGTAACAAAACCATCAGTTGTTGAAGTTTCCATGGCTTAGGAAAAACCCCCTCCTTAAAACACTTTTGAATCGTTGCAATAAAAAGGTCTGGTCTTTTTCGAACAGCTGCTTTGAGCACCATATTAGGGATGCTATCGGGTCCGGGCGCTTTGTTGTCGCCTATATTCCTGCATGTGTCGTTTAGTTCCTTCTACTATTTTCCTCAGCATTGTCGGGCAGGATATTTATTGGGACTTACTGCCCTTCAGATTTTTTATCACAATCCTATCAGCCATCCCCCACAGGGGTCTAGGTCTGCTCCGTCGTAGAGTTCCTTAAAACATCTTAAGACACATTGCTCTAAGCGTTCTGATTTCGTCGTTCCACCAGTAGTAAGGTCCACCCCTTTTACTAGTTGATCTTCCAGGCATTGCTGCATCGCAGGCTGTGGTGATTTCCTGCATCAGTTGTTGAGCCAAGGTCTCCGCTTCTTCGCTGCTGAATGTATAATCATTCTGTCCCTTATCCATTGTAACCCTGACAATAAATGATGCAATTAATTACTTACTGTGCTGTTGAAAGCTCGTCTATGTCGTGGAAGAAGTGTATCCCTAGCATTTTATACCTGGTGTGTTCCAGAGCTGCGCAGTAACATAGGAAGTCGGTTTTATCTTCAAGGGCTCCCTTCAGCCTCTGCAAAGTGCTTCCTCCCTCAAAATCATATTTTTCATGTGGTCCTATGAAGGTGAAAAGGGATTTCCTATCCTTCCGTAAGATTCTCCCGGTCCTAGTTTCATTAAAAGACTGCCATAGAACTCTTGTGGTACAACAAGTTTAGGGCAGCCCATCTAGCGTTCTAGACATTATTTGCCACTCATAATTGATGCCTCTCAAACTGCTCTCACCAGTCATGTTTCCAACTAGAGAATACAAACAACGCCTCTGCAGCATCATGCTGCGCATAACAATGAGTAAACGTCTTGGTGTCACTATATACACTTCCTAATTGTAACCGATTTTCTATTAATTGAGTCAACAATAAAAACGTTACCCGATATTTATTGTTCATCTTGTAGTAAGTTCCTGTTAGTCGCCTGCAGCCAACGACAAACATGCCAGACCAGACAGTAATAGGTATTTAATTAATTTTCCCCCTCGATGACTTCCTTTCAATAAGACATCCGACGTGGCCAGAAAACTATAGCCAAACAAATCGAATTTACACCCTCAGAGGATAAATATTTGCCAAAAATTGATTAGGGTCATGTTTGCGAATAAGCCCAAGCCAATGCCTTGACATAGAGAAACTGACGACGACAACGCAAAAGACCGACACGGCCTAATTGAGTCGCTGTCGGGTGGAGCACTTATTTGCGGATCATTTTGGTGACATCAAAACAGAACGAATAAGAAGAGTATATATTTGAACAACATCAATACTCCGATCCTGTTGTTTGTTGATTGGGTGAACTTTGGCAGGGTCACCCTTCTCGAGGCTGAGCCTGTTCAAATAGACGATTAATTACCTCCGACACGGCTGGAAATTATTTTTACCATCACACTAAAGTGCTGCAAGAGGGTGCTGTAAAAGTTTCCTTTAACATCACAGACAAAAACTAAATGGGAAACTAGCTGGAGTCCTTTATTTGGCAGCAAAACCTTATTACACTGCGACGAAATGCACATTTGCTACCTTTGCAGATGTTTACAATGTAAACATCCTACAAGAAGCCATACACACACACTCCTGTTGCTGGGGCTAGAAGGATGCATGGTAAACACATTTCACCTCTGTACTATATACAAGGAGGAAAATGGCTTAACTATTTCTTCCTCATTTTTTTTCCGTTGTTTTTTTTTTTGTGTAACAAATAAAACATGGAAACATCCTTCGGTGGTTATGCGCTGATGCACATACATATTACTCTGAGTCGAAGTTCTGGGTAGTAAAAAGTTCCAAGTTGCCAAACATGGTATAGAAGTCCTTGGGGGCGGTCGGTGTGGGGTTTGCTGGGTGTTGTTTAAGGGAGGAAATTGCGAACAACGAACTATGATATAGGATTTTACTCTTCGTTGTTGTCGTCGCGCGCCCCCTTCCTGTTTATCCTTGGGTGCAAATTGTTATTTCTATTTTCGAGGTATTGTAGACACACTAAATGAGATTCATCCTGCTTTAGTGTTTTCTTTTCCATTTTTTTTTTTATTTTATTTTATTTTTGTTCTCACAAAACAGGAGAAGATTGCTGCCATTGTTTTCGGTGTGGCGGCTATGAATGCTGGGAATATAAATTAATGAAAGGATTTCACAACAGACAAGCAGAGAGTTGCGGTAGCCCCCGGAAGTTGGTTCAATGGGGAATTATGAAATCCGGAAATAAAACGAAATTACTTTTCCATATGTTTTACTAATGTGAGCCGTAAGAATGTTTTGGGGGTATCTATTTTATTTTTTTTTTGCATTTTGGGATAAGGGTAGATTTTAAAATGTTACCAAGTTGAAGCTCCTCCGGTTGAATAGAAAATGGTCAAATACAGATTTTAGTTATGGTAGTTTGTTGAGTGTATTTTTTTTGTCCGTTTTCGGAAAATGTGAAAGGTCAAAATAATAGATACCTTTTTTTTTTTAAATAATTCTCCCGGGAAAGGCAAACCTATAACGCTCCAACAGAACCCCGAGATGCTTGCAGATGTATGTTAGTTCAGTTAGTTAAATTGCTGCAAATTGTAGTCTTCTGGAAATATATCCCAAGGAAGCGAGTTCCAAAGTTTGCTTGTCCTGTAACAGAAGGAGTTTTGGAAAACTGATGTCTTCGCGATTGTCAAGTGTACTGTATATGGTCATGACTCATGAGCATTAGCAGCCTGTGTTGTGGGGAGCCCAAAAGTTGAATTCGAGGGATAATGTCTTTGAGTTCCTCGGAACATCTACCATAGAAGTACGTATATATAGAACAAGCATAGGTCAGCGACTTGTCTTCTGTCCACCAACGGTTGTAGATTCGATGTGAGTGTAGGGTCTCCAATAAGTCAAACTGCTCGTCTCTGTATGCTGTCAAGTAGGTTAAGTGAATGTTTTGGGACCGAGCTCAATATGGGAACAATATTCCAGGCCTGGTCTAACCTGAGCTTTGTAGAGAAGGAGAAGCTGCTTGGGGCTAAACCTCTGTGTTCAAAATAGGTAGCTGAACTTAGCGGACGCCGATCTTGCGATATAGGATATTGCGATCCTGCCATGTGATTCCTGAATTGACTGTGACTCCTAGAAGGTGCATTGAGTACTTGGGATGGATTGGATGATCATCCATTTGGATCTTAGGTACTGTTGATGCATTTTTCTTAGAAAATGTTGTGTGCTGTGTCTTGTTTGCATTAAATACAACTAAGTTGTCTTTTCCTCACTTCAAGATTTTATTCAGATCATCATAGAACTAATTTGTTCACATCTCTGACAGTGTGATGTAGCCGCATTCACATGCCCAGATGGAGGATGTAAGAGAATTGTCATCTGCAAAGCTGTAGATATTAGGTATTATTTGTCGATCCAAGCAAATCGTTGATGTGGAGAAGAAATAGAGTTGGAGAAAGAATAGATCCTTGGGCCACTCCTGCATTTATAGCAAACGAATTAGATGATACACCGTATACAACAACAACTTGGATCGGTCTTCCCAGAAGAAAATTTTGCATCCATCCGCAGAGTTTTCGTGGTAATCCATAAGACGCTAACTTGCCTAATAGGGCTCTATGCCAGACTCGCCCAAATACCTTTGATATTAAAGAGGTTCAGTACTTCTAAATAAGACTCGGTCAAATGCCTTTGATATAAAGGAGGTTCAATATTTCTAACTAAGAACTGGTGGCTGCTTAAACAACCATCTTTAAGCATTTACTGATAGATGTATAGAATATACAATTTTATTCCAAAAATCGCACTGTCTCAGCCACACAACATTCTACCACTACCCACCACAGTTTTGAGCAGTTTTCAGCTCGGAAATACTGTCAGTGGTCTCAGCAATTTTTCAAAAAAATGACATTACCAGAACCAAATATAAGACGTTAATATTTTCAGTTTTTATTACCCCATATGAAGTCCAATTAAACTCTACTGCCTTTATTTGTCTACAAAAAGGCAATTAACATAAAAACTCATCCACTTTACCTACTAAACGTGTATGTACCTACTTTCATTCTTTGAAGGCGTTAAAAGTCCTCTCTACTTTGTGACATTGCACACACGGTGCTTAAGCAAACAAAACCACATTGCACTGAAGAGTGAACGAAAAAAAAAAAAGTGAGAACAAAAAAACAATGTCTGCCGCACCGTTAAGCTGCACAATAAACTTTGCACTCTCTGCGGATTAGTCAACACTTGAGTATAGGTCTCTCAATTAGCCGGTTACTACCCAGTGAAAGTAATATGCATTTACGACGTCCTTAGCAGGAGCAATTACTCACATACAAAGAGCGTTAATACGCGAATGTCTACAATGGAAAATGCTTTTGGAACTTTAGCATGAGTGTGTGCGCAAGGTACAAGAGGCCGAGAGCCTCTTCTTTTTACTTTTTTTGGCCCCAACTCCCCAATGAGACGATGAAATCGCAACTTTTCCGCAGGCTTTATGTTGAAGGATCTACGTATAGTCGTGTCAGATGATTTTATTTACGCAAATGAGTATAGGTCAGAGGTATTTTAGGCTAGATGATGGTCTATTAAGTTGAATTAGGACAATGATGCAGTTGCGAATTTTTGTGTTTCTAAGTTAAGGTTATTGCAGGCTGGTTAACCTTGTTGATGGTCCTGCTTATATACAGAAAATGATTGAATCTGGTGCTGAGGAATTCTTGAGAGGCTGAGAAAAGGGTGGTTTTTATGTTCAAACATCAGCAATGCTGCTGAAACATTACAAATATTCGCAGTCTTTAAAACGTCAAAATTGTACCTAGGGGCCTGGCTTTATGTAAGGGATATGCGAGAATATGCGGCTTCCAATGACAAATTTAAATCCAAATGTACGGTGCATCCGTTCTCGTTTAGAAATTGCCTTAGCATTTATTTTTTTAGGTTACCCTTGTGGGTCGTGGTATTCTCGCGTATTATATAACTTCTAATAACCAGTCGAGCCGCTTGACAATATTTTGGTCGCCTTCGCCATTTGTTCTGACTATACGATTTTCTATTGATGCTAGCAAAACTCATCTTATGCGTTTAAGGCATTTTTTAAAACGAATAGTTCCTCTGATGCTATGCGGAGCGGAGCTTTTGTCTTTTTACACAGCTACAAAAGTGTCCAATCATCAGATCACCGGTAAATAGCTATCCATCTGGCGCCAGCCGAAGTATCACGAGCCCCAGATCAGATCGAAAAGACTTTTCTGTACAGAAATTTACTTTGGCGGATAAAGTTTCTTTTAGCCTCAACTTAGTTTGTCACATTTTCCAGAATAACTATTTTTATGGAACACTTTCGGCAATCTATATAGGAACCTAGCTTGCCATTCGCATGGTTGGTCGTAGGGCCTCACCCAACGCCATTTGCCGATGGACTCATGGAACAGAGTGTATCGGTGAGCCGCTTTTTGTCACAAAAAAAAAAACACGAAGAGTCGTAGGCAGCGTTGCAATAAGTGCAGATATGTCTGCATTTTGCAGATTTTTAGCCCAGTCGCAGACTTTTAAAAATAAGAAATCTGCACAGCAGATTTTGTCTGCATACGCAATATGTAACAAAATATGTTCGTCGCAATTTCAACAATTTTTGTACACTTGCATTCGCTTTATGCTGTCATTTTCGTATTCGATGGAGACGTTAGAAGATGTAATCATTTGCAAGTGCAAATTAATAGGATGTGCTGGTTCGTCAGATTTTAAAAAACACGCTGAAACTTCTAAACATGCGAATGAGATAAAATTGCAGAAAAAATCGCCCTTTTTTTCTCAACAGGCAGGTACAAATAAATTAGTGGTTCAAATAGAGAACCAGTTATCGGCAATTCTTACGGAGCACAATATCTCTTTCCTCGCAATGGACCATTTAGTGCCTTTATTAAAAAATGCTATTCCTGATTCTAAAATTTAAAAAATTGCATGTGCTAGGACGAAATCAACTTCAATAGTAAAAAATGTTATTGGAAGGGCTTAATTAGATTTTGTTTGTGCCTTAATGCGTTCAAACTTTTTTCGATTTGCATTGATGAAGCGACAGACATTTCTGTTGTTACATATAAACATTTTTTACTTGGCTTTGCAGCTGATGGAGCAAATGTAATGACAGGGGCAAAACATTCGGTAGCGGTACCTACTTCTAAAAGTAGATTGGCCTCACTTAATAATTTTTAAGTGCATCTGCCATTCTTTTGCTTTTCTTCCAAGTTATGTGGAAGGATGTACAAGGGATATTTACAATTTTATCCAAAATTCCCCAAAAAGAATTGAACTCTTTTCAGATCTTCAAACATTACTTGAGTATAAGCCAAGGAAAATGCTTCACCCATTCGCAACTCGGTGGCTATCTGTGGAGGTCACAGTAAATCAGATTTTAAGCCGGATCGAGGTTCTAAAGATTTTTTTTATCCACGAAGGTATCGAAAACTTTGATTCGACGAAACGAATCAGAGAAACTATTAGCGAAAAACAATTCGAGCTTTATTTAAAGTTCTTATGGTTTATTTCAGGGGATGTGAACAAGCTTAACAAACTTTTTCAAAGTGAGTCTCCTCAAATACACCTTCTGAACTCAGAAATTGTTCATCTATATACTATCACAAGACTTTAGAATATTTTATAAAAGATGAATATTTATTAAATGAATGCTTTCAAAATATGAATCCGGATGACGACAGTATCTTTAAGGATTTAGGCGAAGTCTATTTAGGCGCAGATATAACAGTCGCATTAAAATCTTCCCGTATCTTAAATTAAACCGATCAAAAAGAGTTACAGCATAACTGTCTTACTTTCTATAAAGAGTTATGCAAGCATTTATTAAAAAAAAATTGATTTCGGAAATGACTTACTTATTTAATTTGAATTAATTTCACCTAACAATGTTATCCATGGAAAAAATGTGTCTGTTGGATCCGTTTTCAAGTTTTTCCCCAATGTTATAGATACAAAAAATACTCAGGACTTAGATGACGAGTGGCGAGAGCTTCGAAAACTAAATTTTTCTAAAATGAAAATATGTAGGTAGTTAGACAATTTTTGGAATAAAATATTTTCTTTAAAACGTTGAGATGGAAGCGAGTGTTTTCCAGACCTCAAACATTTTGTAATGTCCATATTATCAGTTCCCATATCTTCAGCAAATGTTAACCACATTTTTCACAAATAAATTCAAACAAGACAAAGATTAGGCTAAGCTTCAAGCACCCACATTGAATGGCATCTTGTTATGAAAGGATTACATAAAACTGAACCATAATAATTGCACCGAATTTAAAATAAACCATGATTATGCTTAAAGCTTTTAATTTTAGTATGTACAAAGACGAATGAAACTATATGTGATTTTTTTATTAGATTTATACTATGTTTTGTTTTATTGTTACCTAGATGAATAAAAAATATTTATGAAGTCAGATTTTGTCTATAGATTGCAGACTTTTTTTGGACACAATTGCAGATTTTTGGAAATATTTTCATGGCAACACTGGTCGTAGGGCCTCATGGAACCATGATTTTCGTAAGACCAGTTTTTGCTGCAATTTCGCGTAGGGTCTCACGCAACCATTTTTGTTCTTAAAAATAAAAAAATAAATAGGTGGCGCAACAGGCGGTAGACACCCTAGGCCTAGCTTCTCGCAACCATTCGATTTCTGTGAGTTTCTATTTTTGGGACGAATGGAAGGGACCTACATTTATGCCGAGTCCGAACGGCTGAATTGAGAAGCTTTTTCAGGACAGTCATACTCTCGGATGTTTGTCAGACTTCCGCGAGAGGTGGCGCAGTAGAAAAAAACCTTAAGATGTAGTTTGTGTTTTTCCGGGGATCGAACCTGGGATCCCTCGCACAGTAGTCCAGCACACTAACCACTGCGCTACTGCGTGTTATTAGCGTCTTTTATATACCCTCAAATTTGGGTATTTTGCAAAAGCATATTCAGATTGAGAATGCCCGCGTTGCCATAAATCACCAGTAGTATTTTCTAGCTAGAAACCAAAACAATAATATTGTCGCAGACTTCTTACACAAACTGTCTGCAGTTTGAAGAGTCATGAAATTGAAGAACGATTGTAATGGGAGCCCTTGCAAGGGATGTCAGCTAACCCAACATAAAGGTTCATTTCATATCAATGAAAAAAAAAATTCCTTCTACTAACCAATTCACAAAACTTTGACGACAATAATAGTCAAAAGTAATAATTTCTCCAAGGGCAACTATTCAGTTATAAGTCCCAGGGTTTGGGCAGATTCTAGTGCACTCTGCACAAATATGAAAAAATCTGTGAATTATTGAGATAAAAAATTATCTGTAAGATATACGTTTCTTGTATGTAGTTATCGTTTCAAAAGCGACGTCATTAAGACGATCGTCGTTATAAGCAAACCAAAACCAATCCCCAGTTTAAAAGCACTTCAATCCCATTTATACTTCGTTAAATGTATTGCAAGAAATTTCACTGCAGCTAACTTTAGGGTAGCGCAAAGTCTTGCCAAAAAAAAAAACGCCAACTACCTTTACTTAAAATAGCGCTCACAGTCCGAAGTAGACCACGGCCTCAACCAACAAGCCCCTCCAGCCAGCTCGGTCCCTAGCTAGCTGCCTCGGGATCCCTATTTTATACCCTTTCCCAAAATCCTTTATTGGACATAATCTCTCTTTTTTTTGTCCCTTTTCCAAAAATCTCCCGGGACGAAATGCCCTATGCCAAAATCTCTCACAAGCAAACTAAACTTTGGAAAAGCAGATATCATCACCAACCCAGCTGCCTCCAGTTACGCACACCAAGTTGGTTGAGGTCGCTCTCCAATTATGCGCGCAACCTGAGGTATGGGGTCTTCCTCTGCTTCGTTGTCCATCAGGGTTGGACCCAAAGACTCGTCGGGGTAGTGCGTTTTGGTCCATACTCTCCACGTGACCCATCCATAACTCAGTCGCTGTATTTTTATCTTTTTGACTAGGTCAACGTCGGTCGCTTATAAAAAAAATCTAGAGCCTAGGTAGGCAGAGTCTATAATTACTACGAAGTTATATCTGTCCACTGTGAGGTTTTGTCGGAGTCGCCGATGTTGAGAGTCCTTTCTCGATGACAGCATATACTTCGTTTTGTCGTCTTTAACAGTCAGACCCATCTCCTTTTCAATGCTTGCAAACCCGCCGTTGACAGCTCGCAGAGTTCTCCCAACAATGTCAATATCATCTGCATATGCAAGTACAGTGGCCGGCATAAGTATTTTGACAAAACTAAAGTTAATTCTGCTCATAATTTGAACTTACTTCATGTTAATTTTGGCATCAATGGAAAGGTCATTTAAATTCCGTTGGAATGATACACAACTTTCCTTAACCCATTAAGTAGGTACCCATTGAAAATTTAGAACTTTTGTAAAAGTCTACTTTTTTGACTTTTTTCCTCGGACAAAAAAAAATCTTTGGATGCAAAAAGTTTCTTCAAACAATTCAATAGTGACAGCAAAAACTTTTTTTCAAAAATCACCTCGCTAATATTTTTTATGATCGTCATCCATCGTCATCCTGCACAGACGGACGAGTTTTCCAGGTATGCCGAAATTTAACATAGCTTTCTATAATGCGTGCCTAAATACTCTATCATAGGCGACCTTGAAGAGGTGGTGTGTCTGTGTATCGATCTGGAATTCATACATTTTTTCTAAGATCTGCCGGAGTGTGAAGATTTGGTCGATGGTTGACTTTTCGACACCTTTTTTTACAGCACACTTTTATCTTAAAGAATATACATTATACAAAATATCACTTTTAAAAAAAGTCCCTATTCTTTCTGGGTCTACTTCAAAGTATAAGTATAAAGTATACAACCACTACCTACTTCAATAAATTTTGTAAGCAAAATAATTCCTCCTCTTTGACCGCACAATACATTATTATGCAAAATATTATTTTAATGTGCTGCTTGCTTATATTAACAACTCTAACATCCTGCAACCAAACACAGTCAATATTTCCGGTTGTTCATTCCCATTGAAATAACAACCCCGAACCGAACCGAGAGGTGTGTTTTTATTTTCATTTCATGATTCGATTACATGCATGTTGAAGCGTAATTTTATTCAAAATTATTCGTCCTTAAAATGATTCGCACACACACAACATTATCAACGGAATGCTAGAAGCATCCAGCCAGTCAGTCAGTCTGCCCTGAGGTGCAATAACACCTCTGTGAGCCAACATTTCAGTTTCAGGTGGCGGCGCGGCGCAGTGCCTCGAATATGGTGCTAGATATTTTCAGAATGGCCTATGAAATAAAATATCTGCGAAAGCGAGGCGCATAACCAATCAGGAAAACAAAAACCCATTTGCAATTCGAGTTCAAATTGAATGTGGCTTTGACGTGTGAAACCGTTGGCGCGTAAATTTGCAAATTCTGTTTATATCTTCTTCTATATTTTTTTTTTGCGATATGTTAAAGCAGTATCCTTGTTTTTAAATTCACTTAGTGTGCACGATTAAAAATGATGAGCACAACCGGGGAAAGAATGCAATTTCAACTGACACACATGCAATCATATTTTTTTGGATTCTTTCCAAAATTGATTCGAGTTATGGAAAGTAAAAGTGCAAATAGCTTCAAGGGTAACAGCTCTGCCAATGCACGGAAGCAATTTTCATTTCAGTTTTAATTTTAGTTGAAGACTACTTTATTGATTTTTGATTTGAGGAAGATCTCTACAAGGAAGTAATTCTGACCTAGTTGTTAGGTATAGTTTTTAAAGTGGATTGTGTTGTACTCTTCGAAGATGGTTGAAATTTGTGCTCATTGTGGGTCACATTACGATGGCAGATAATGAAGGGTGGTTGAAATGACCTCCGTGGCTAATGTTACATTTAAATTAAATTGTTTTACTAGAGAAATATAGCGGAGGCCCTGAACTGCTATAAAGTAGACATAACCGCCATCCAAGAAGTGCGATAGGATGGACCGTGCAAAAAGAGGATGAAAAACTGCGATATTTATTATGGCGACTGCTATCGGCAACAAAAACAGCGCTATGTGGATTCGTGGTTGGTGGCAGTCTTAGGCAAGATGTCTTAAGTTTCATCCGTGTGAACGAGCGCCTCACGACAATCCACATCAAGGCTAAATTCGCCAACATTAGCCTAATATGCGCGCATTCCCCCACGGAGGAGAAAGACAACGACATCAAAAAGAGGTTATACGAGCCCTTAGACAAGACATACGAGCATTGCCCTAACTATCACATTAAAATTGTTCTAGGTGATTTTAATGCAAAGATAGGAAGAGAAGGTAATACTGCCGGAAAGTACATCCTACACGACACCACCTCCGATACCGGGTTTAGGCTGATCGACTTCGCGGCAGGGCGAAATGCTGTCATAGCAATTACGCGGTTCCCGCATCTTGATATTCATAAAGGCACATGCAGATCTCCCGAATCAACCGTCAACCAGATTGACCACATTGCGATCGACGCAAGGCCACAAGGGGCCAACATTGACTCGGACCACTACCTTGTTGTATCCAAGGTACGCCTTCGGATATCGTGAGCACCGCCAAGACAAGTAAAAAATGTGAGGAAGTTTGAGAGTCGCTAGAGATCACAATATCCTTCTCCGATTGACCTCTCAATCTCTCAAGAGGTTCTATGCAGCCAGCATAAAGCATTGAAGACCAGTGGCAACATTGCCAAAAAGCCATCAGAGCTTGGTTTCACTCGACCACCACAACGCAACCGCTGATTCGACAACGAGTGCCGGCAAGCACCTGCAGCGAAGCAATATGTAGACATATAATGCGGCGCTGCAAAGAAGAACCAGAGCTGCTCGTGAGCTCTACGCGCAGAAAAGAAAAGACAAACACTGGCTTCTCAGGAGAAAAAAGAAAGACCAAAAAAGCCGAAAAAAGGACAGCTGTTTCTTTAATATTATAGAAAAAAGAAAGAGAACGAGATGCACCCGATCGAAGAAATAGAGAGATGTTACAGCAGGAATCAGGTTCGGAAGATTTACCAAGGACGAACAAGGGAACATCATAGTAGAATCGCAGTCGATGCGGAGGATATAGAAGAACTACTTCTACAGACTTTTCAACAGCGATGACGAATTAAATCCCGCTGTCGGGCAGAATGGACCACTCAACCTGGGCAATGAAGACCAACAATTCGATCCACCCGACCCGGACGAAGTGAAGATAGCCATATCTAAGCTTAAGTCCAAAAAAGCCGCTGGAGAGGATGGCCTAACAGCCGAGCTATTCAAAGCGGCAGGCGATGACTTGGTTAGGAGCATGCACCAACTCATCTGTAAAATATGGTCGGAGGAAAGTATGCCCGATGAATAGAACCTCTGCATTGTTTACGCGATCCTCAAGAAATGAGACCCTCTGACCTGCGCCAACTACAGAGGTATTCGTCTTCTTAACTTTGGAAAAAAAAAACTTTGGAATTCGCATCCTGGGGATTATTTCCAGAAGACCACAATTTGCAGCAATTTAAGTACAGAACTAACATACATCTGCAAGCATCTCGGGGCGCTGTTGAAAAGTTATAGGCTCGCCCTTTCCGGGAGAAAAAAAAAATACAATCTGCCGTATTGTGTGAACGTCTGAAGCCTTTCGTCAACAACCTGATTGGTCCCTATCAGTGTGGCTTCAGGCCAGGAAAGTCTACCATCGACCAAATATTTACACTGCCGCAGATCTTGGAGAAAACCCAAGAAGTCCAAATCGATACCCACCACCTCTTCATCGATTTTAAGGCCGGCTGTGACAGCATTTATAGAAACGAGCTATATACAGAGCAATGTCTAGTTTTGGCATCCCTGCCAAACTCGTCCGTTGGAGAATGCACGCTGCTCCAGCAAGGTCAAAAAAGGTTTTAGACAAGGCGATGCGCTGGCACTGTCATGTGACTTCTTGAACATCGTTCTTGAAAGAATAGTTCAAAGCTCAAACGTTAACACGAGAGGCACTATCTTTCAAAAGTCCGTCCATCTACTCGCCTACGCCAATAACATCGACATAATCGGCAGAACGCAGCGGGATGTCACTGAAGCATTCGTGAGTATTGAGACGGTCAATGAGGGCAAGACAAAGTATATGCTGTCATCAAGAAAGGACACCCAACACCGACGTCTCGGACAGAATGTCACTATAGACATATATAACCCTAAACAGGTCATTGCCCGAATTCGAATAGCCTTGTATTTCAGAAATGCTTTAAAACACATTTAATCCCTTCAGCATTTTTTCTTCCTATCAAATTCATTATTTATAGGTAGCTATGACTTTTAAAAATAATTCGCCAAGCCATTAGAATAAATGCCTGATAGCAATACACCGCAAAGTGAATAATTTGAAGGCAAACCATCTGTCGGCATTTCTATACTCAAAGGTTATGAAGACAACTCCTGTGCCTCGTTAAAAATAGCACGCATTAAAATATATAGAATTTAAATCGATAGGTACTACGGGCTATGCAAATTACCACATCGCTTATAAAAAATTATACAACACTAAAATGGAAGCTATCGCATCAATTTATTATTTACAAGTGATTGCTAAGGGTAGGAAAACGCGTGGGCTGTATTTTCGTACTCAATTGGGCAGTTTTGCTTTTAGTTTAATGTCATAATTTCCTTTTTAAATTATTCGTCATTGAACCAACTTTCTTTATAAGGATGAAGAAAATCTTCCTGCTTTAGGACGCATATATACAAAAACTCTGCACTAACCTTAGCTGATGATGGCCTGATAGTTGATGGACAGGACACTGTTCGTTTCATTGGTTCTTAACTCATCAATTTTTAAAATACATGATAGACAATTCGAATTAATAATGTAAGCCACAAACACGTTTTTCCACTTATGACACAAGGATCTCGAGCGCTATGTTGGCTAATGAGTTATGTGGCATAGTAGCGGAGGCTATATATGTAGTTGCTCATTAGGGAACCACAAAGTATGGTCTCACTCTTATTTTGTATGTATATGTAGGTATATATCCAGCGCGGTTACATTCGACATTGCACGCTGATCTAATTGTAATTTGCGAAACATTTATGATAATAGGATTCTGATTGTTGTCCTTGAATTAAGTGTTTTGTTTCGCTGATAAATCAATACTCATTACCGGTGGAATCGTGGAATAAGTGTGCTGTCCTTAACCGATTCCCATTAATAAATCCGAACCAACGCCCATGCACTAAACCATTTTAAGTTTATTGTCGAAACGAAATTATATTATACCCAACGATGTGATTTAATCACGGAAAGTATTAAAAACAAAATGAGCAGAAATTACATTTTTTTTTGTAATCATATAAAAGGGAGCAACCAAAAAAGAAAAAAAAAGATGAAATGGATAATACGAGAGATTCCATGCACTGTAATAAAACTTAACACACACGAAACTCAGAAATAAACGCAACGCGGTATAATAATATCCTTGTGGCGGTTGGACACCTTCGTTCACGATATACCACTCCCAAAGAGTGTTAAAATCTTAATCGAAGGATATTCAACATCAGAGGAATAATAATTGCATTGCAATCAGTGGGAATGAGAGGATATATGATATCCCTAAATTTTGTTTTCTTTTGTTTTATTATTATTGGCATATGAGGATAGGTTTTTTATTTTATAGTGAAAATGTGTATATATGGTGAGTTGACACGAGATCGTTAATAATGCGCCAAAAGATATAACTTTAATGGCAGAGATTTTTTTTTAAAGCGATGACGGCTTTCGTGCTGAGAGATTTAGAAGGTTTGTTTTATTTTGGTCTGTGCTATATAGGAGCGTGTGTCGGGGTGAACATGAACACATGAAGGAGTGATTGTCCTTTAGTATAGAAATAGACCGGCTTTGCCCGTGCACAGGAATTGTATTGCTTAGGTCTTAGATAATAATGTTCTTTCGTAAAATGCAAGAATTTGGTGGAATTTTCTTTCTGCCTATACCTGAAATACATCAATACGAACAAAATATGAAAATAATGATGAAAATCGGCCCAGCCAGCGGTTATCGACATATAACGTCACCCCATAGAAGATGTTTTTTTTGTATAGGTAGGAGGTATAAGATTTTGTATGTTTTTTTTTTTGTATGGGAGGTGCCACGCCCCTTTGTCCAATTTTGACTAATCTTTACATTAGCACTCCACGGCCAATACCTAAGACTATCTGTTAGCTTGAGCTCAATTGATTCGGGGGTTTTCGAGATATAAGATTTTGAATGTTTTTTTTTGAATAGACCAATCTTTACAGGAGTACTCCATGGACAATAACTGTTAACTAAGATTATGCCATAGTACGGGTACCACCCTTCAAAAAACAAAGTTATTTAAATCACTATATCTGAACATTACTTGATTGAAGCATTTTAAAAAACCTGGCGGGATTGGACAAAAGAGCGTGACACATCTCATAACAAAAAAATACATTTCAAACGCTATTTTTCGACAGTCATGGGAAAAATATATCTAGATTCCAGACAATAAAATTCGTGGGCCTGGGCACACGTCTGAGGAAATATCGGTCGAAGCACACAAAGTACAGAATCAGTCCGGACACATCGGCTAAATAAAACGGCCGCATAACAATTGACGGACAAAGAAAATGTACGAGCAGGCAAAACAACGTTTGCTGGGTCCATTAGTACAGAATAAAAATAAAAATAAACTAAAAAAAACGTTATACTATACGAATTTGGGTTTCTCCACAAATTGATTGCACCCTTATAGTGGGTCCTTGTGAAGGTATACCAAACATCACAACAAAGTCACACATTTACCAAACTTCGTCGGTGATTTTTTTCTTTTCGTACCTATATAGATATACACTAAACTATTATAAAGAAAATCATACATTTAGAAGTATGTACCTGAGTCTAAGAAATGAATTTTCACTTCTGCAATCATAGAAAAACTTTACTGAAAAGCGGTTCACTATAGCTTAGCTAGGGATACTTCGCACTGGTTCGTGGGGTTGGTGTAGACATCATTTAAGCCTATAGGAGATGGAATCTAAATCATTGAAGAAAACTTTTTTTATTAGCCTTGTCAAATTAAACTTTTTTCCATGCTATGTCTTAAGTGACAGGGTTTGACGGATAACACTTTTCTGACGCAAAACTTTTGCCTTAAATAGGGAGAATCAAAAGTTTCTAAGTCAGACATTTTATTCATGTCTTTATTAAGCTTTAGATAAGCCCAGTCGTCGTAGAGGATATATTTACATTTCTGGTATATATAAGATCGCTTGGCCAGCCTTTGTTCGAATGATCAAAGTAAAAGTACTGCTCAGATACTGAGAGCTACTCACATTGACGTGTGGATTTGTTCGTAATACCCTATTCATCATTAATCCCCACATGATGTCTTTTAGCGCGGATAAAATATCCAATATAACGAATGTCGCAGATACTTTTCAGAAACCATACAATGCTCTCGCGAAGACGGTTCAAAAGTGCCTATTTCTTAAGGGGTTTATTGATTAACCCCAGCAAAAAAAAAAAAAACTATTTTATTATACACTCATACAAAGACACTCGATGAATTCTTTTCTCAAAATAAAAACCTTGAAGCGATGTACTGAAAAGGATTTTCTTTTCGATGAAAAAGAAACCATACAATACTGAAAGGAAACATGTAATAATACTTTAAATTTGTCTTCTCACATTCATTCAGTCGGTTGGCTTCTAATTGATTGATGACGAATAGAAAATGTTGACTTGGTGTCAAAGAAACTCAAAATTAGGCCCAAGGTGTATACAGTATACTGTACACCTAGAGTGATGTTAGTCCCTTTGGATCCCTTCTAATCACGAAAATTTTATTTTCATCACTTTTCGCGTTGTATGTCCGACTTGTGTGTGTGCTTGGAGAAAGATACATTTTTTATGATAAGGAATCGATGGAGGTCCGTCGCAATTCGACACGAATGCCATGTGCGTGTATATCTATTATTAGTTGTGATTGAGATAAATTTTGGAACTCCATCATCATCAAGGTGATACATTAATGTGAAGAAATTGAAAAAAAAGTAGATACATATAACTATATAAAAATTGGAAGGTCTCTTCTGCTCAATAGACGAAAGAACCAAGTAAAAAAACATTAGACTAACTTGATTAGCTTTGGCCATGATTGTCGCCATGCCACATTGGTATTGGCACCTATAATGGTGACATTTGTCTTGTCATCGTGACGTTTCTAAGTTGGCCGGTTAGTTTGATTTGAATCAACAAAACTTCGAAGTAATGTTATTTAATTTTTTAGGAGTAATTTCAGAGATACCTATTTTATTGTAGGTACTGCATGTGTCAAATTTGACGTATGACATGATTAGATGAAATAGTCATTCCCTTGATTAAAACATCATTGGAGATAGTTCCCATTATCGTAATTTCATTCAATTAAGCTAAGTAAAAGATTGACCAATGCATTTTCAGCTTTTATAAGGCAGAATGAGTCGGCAATTGCTACAAAATTTGGTAGGATATGCTACGAGTACACATTTTGAGAATGAGTCGATGGAAATGACATACGTACCCAATTAATCTAACCTCAGGTTAAATATTCTCCTATTATAACACAGAGAACTCGCTATATACCAGCGGCAGCGCAGGGTTATCTTTTGAAGTAGGTAGGTCTAGGTATGTAAGTGAAACAAGTGACTTCCTACAAGTGCATCACATTGGCATCATTGGCAGCACTCAACGAGATGTCACTGGCGCGTTTGCAAACATTTAAATAGAATGGCAAAAAGTTAAATAAAGAGATTTGTCGTGCTTAAAATTTTCTTTGTAGTGAAACTAATTTTGAAAACAGAGGTTTCTTCAAACTTAATGTGGGCTGAAATATAATATGGACACCTTTTTCTATATCGCTTGCAACTTGGCCACTTGAGTCACAGCCTCAAATAAAGGGTGTCCAATAATTCACTCAAAATGTAATTTTGATAGAAAATACAGATTTTTAATTAGAAATCTTACATTTTTTATTGATTCATAGAAGGCGCGTTTTTTTTGCAATCCAATTTTCCATACAAATACGCAATCCTTATATAGGATTCGTATGCCTTAAGCCCAGATAAAAACGGTACTACCAATCTACGATTGCTTTAAATGTTATCGAAAGTGCTATCGATTGTGCCATAAATGACACTAAGTTGACAACTAAAATTAATAGGGGAGACTGGGGCACCTTGTGCCATAAATGACACTAAGTTGACAACTAAAATTAAATTAATAGGGGAGACTGGGGCACCTTTGAAATTGAGGCATATTTGAACATTGCTAATAAGACAATATTTAAAAAAATATTTAAAACTATATAATAACCAAAATTTAAACTTGCTAATACCGTCTTCTTTAGTCGTCAATGACTTTCGGATATCCTTTCAATCGTCGCCTGGAAGAAGCCCATGAGGCGGTTTTTATGCTTAAATTGCATATTTTAATTTTTTTATTTGTAAGAGTGTAAAAATGTAATGGTGAGTTTTTCTTTTTGTTTAAAATATATCTTTAAGGTACAACTTCATTTGAAACCTTATAAAGATAAGTTTTTTGACAAATATGAACAATATAATTATTTAAGTACATTTTCCTGTCGATTGACCTATTGGGGTACCTACATTTGAACAAGTGGCATTGAAAAAAAAAGCTAAGCTACCACCACCAATCAACGTTCAGGAAACATTGAGAACACAGAAATTCCTGAACAGCTAACTCATTTTTGTTTTTATAAAGTTTCTTCAGTCATTTTTAAAATATTTTTTACCTATTTGTAGGTAAATTTCAGTTTGCTGCTGTTAAGTGGTATTTTGTTTTTTTTTTTTTATTGAAAAAATAAAGTTAATTTATTTTATTAAAAAAATACAATGCTTGTAAATAGTAGCTTATTAACAGCCTAGTTCAAAACTGCTCAGCATGTGGAAACCCCAGTCTCCCCTAAAAAAAAAGAAAAACAAACATCAACAATCGAAATATGGACAAGAAAGATTGCAACTTAAATTTGAACTTAGGAAGAGACACTGGGACCAGACTGGAACTGCTAAAATGTTACAGTGCACGTAAGGAGTTGTGCACTACCACTGATTCGCCGCTGGAACTTGAATCATCCGATAAAAGTGCAAGCACATCCATTACGTCCTGCAAATCGCTCTTACGGCTGGAACTTGGTGTTGCTGCAGAGCTTGCCAACAACAAATAAAGCATCTGAAACTAAATGTATTTCTTCTCATTTGTGAACTATATTTTAATATGCCTATAGCTAACTTGTTCACGTCATTTATCATTTTACAAACCAATTGACTGCCTGCAATTTTTTTTTGGTGAAGGCAGAAATATAACAGTTGAAAAGTCAAATGTCAACAAGCATAGTGCTGCCAAGTCACAGTAAGGCGTTTTTTTTGTGTGTTTTATCTAAGCCATAGTATTGCAAAAAAAAAATCACGCCTAGGGTAGGTCTAGATATACAGACTGGCGTTATGTATGGAATAACATATCGGATAAATGGCCGCCACGGCTTTGTGGCAACAATTTTTACGATTAACGAAGCTATCAAGATGAAAATGAGCCTCAACTCTAAAGATGATTTTGTTCGAAAAAGCCTTCATTATTTTTAAAATATATTAAACAGCTCAACAATGAAAATGCTTTGTTCTTTCGTATAGCGCTCCATATTTACTAACCCCGAACTGTCAGCTGTCACATTGTTATCATTTCAAGTTCATAAAATTTTGCGAGAATTATGGGACACCCTTTATTATAATAGAGTGGCTTTTGCTAGATTACTCCAATGCAGTCTTATTACGGCTTTCAACAACTTCTTATAGGGGCTCGTTTCAGAAAAAAAACGTTGCTAATTTAAAACTTATATCTTTTTTATATTTACTGCGCACTTTGGCAACTCTTGAGGCAGGGACCGAAGACAAATATTTGGCTAAGTTGATCGCCTTATCTATGAATGTATAAACATTTTCTTCTGAAAAGAATAACAATAGCAGCGTCTTTCAAATTTATGATGACCCTCCTATCTCCATTTAGTACGAAAAGATTAGTTAAGACACAATCTATGTATAAAAATGAATTTATTATCAGTTACCTCATTAGACATATAAAATGATTAAACATACTGTACCTACTACAAACAAACAAATCCATATAAAACCGTAAAGCGTATAAAAAAAATATGTAATAATTTACTGATAAGCTAGTTGTTTATATATGCGATAAGAACCAGCAACAATATAATTTTATACAATTATTATCACCATTCTACAACTTTCCCTTCATAAAAGGTGACAGATACTGCTGATAAGACTTATTGACCGGCTCTTCGTTTAATGGACTCTTCTTTGCTTCTTCCATTAGCCTTTGATAGACCAATCCATCATAGGCACCCAATGTTGAGTTCAGCACTCGATCGTGCAAATCAAATCCATCAACAATGCCAACCGCATTTGGTCGCAGCAATGCCAATAACGTCTCAAATCTGAGCTGCATGTTAGTAACGTTATCTTGGGATAGGGCAACAAAATTTAGCACATCCGCCAAATTGGCTAGGACCATGTCCAATAGATAGAGTTCCAGCAGGTTCCAAAGGAGTTTTGCCAACTCAGGCGGTACATCTTTCGACTGCACCTTAATCTGCTCATATGCGGCACTGGCCAGGAATGCCCTTGCATGCAAAGCGGCCGCTTGGCTTAGTCGAATGCCGCATAAATTCGCTGCCACTTGTTGACTATGGCCCTGGCTGAGCTTCTGCTCCATGAAGTCGTGCGTGTGTTGGATTTTATTAGCTGCGGCAGACTGAAGAATCAGTACACAAGTATAAATAGACCTATCATATTGCACAGATTGTTTGTAGTTAACTAGGTAAGCGACTGTGGACGGGAGAGGTATCCCCTTGAGAACATTCTTCCAAGACTTCATAAGAAATCTGGCAGTCTGAAGCAGCACAACTGTGGTTTCTCCTTCGTAGGTGCAAGCTGGCGCAGTATTTCCATAAATCGAGGGGAAGCTTGACGATGCCATAAAACCATGTCCCCCACATGCCATGCGTAGAACCTCAACGGCTGTTAGGGCATCTACCGAACAAACTGCCTTTAGGCAGCATGACAACGCATGCAACTGCGGTAGATCGTTACCTCTTCCTGCTGCGAGATCTGCCATCACCTGCTGATACATATCCCAAACGTGATCTGCTGCAAGCTTGTAAAATATCCCCTTGGCAATCTGAGGAATTACCTTCATCTGCTGTGTTACATGATCCAAAATCTGTGGTTCCGGTTCGTTGGGATTGATGGGACTTTGCCTGCGTACAGCTGAGTATCGAGTTGCTATCGTTGCTGCTTGAATAATACTCACGGATGCATCGCGAACGATCATAACTCGCACAAACACCATCGTGCCATAGGTCAGAGTCTTATCGCCAGACCTCTGGAAGGTACCATCGGAGTGGAGTGTCGCATTCCTCATAAGCATTTGCATTCGGGGGATCCTCACATCCTTCAGCCCAAGATACCCATTATTCACCGCATTCATGCCCAATTTCGGTCCAATTTCCCCGACCTCAACACCAGGCATGGGCAGATGAGTGTCCAAGTCACGAACTTGCAATATAAACGGATGTACACCGTGATTCTTCTCGCCCACATACAATTGCGCCATCAGCACCACATAGTTCGAGGTGTGTCCCAAATTGCCCGGCCACCATTTATACGAAGTCAACGTCGGAGTGTTCAAAACAAATTCCTCTCTAGCCGCATCATAGTCTGCCCTAGTCTCCAATCCCCGAATATTGGTTCCATGACCCAATTCAGTCTGTGCATACGTTCCCAAGATCTCACAATGCCAACCTCTGGGCAACCACTCGGCACGCTGTTCATCTGTCCCCTGACCCACGATCGTAGTCAAGAACATAGAGTAATGCAACCGAATCGGGTTATTCTGTGGGAACAACGCTGCTCCAAGGGACCCGCCTAAAATGCTCCTAAAATTATATAAAGAATTTATGTCATCGCCTCCAGCCACTGACTTGTCGGCGGCGAGCACATCGCGGAGCTTTTTAATAAATTTTGTTGTCTTTCGAACGGCGTATTCGTAGAGCTCTACATGTGACAGATATGAGACGTCCACAACGTCATCGAATTCCGGATCGTCGAAGAATGTTTTTAACAGCGATCGTTGTGCGTCAAGACGTTGCTTGCCGCCGGCCCACCATTCGGCGAATTCTTCGATAACAAAACTCGCAGCTGAGCGCTCTTTAGCAAGGTCAGGATTCACTTTTGTAACTTGCATGATAACATTTGGCACACCCACTATAATTTAGTTTGGGGCTTGTATTGTGTAATATAAATTTTTTTACTTGAAATTAAAATTCAATTGGAGCACAGCTTGCCCGATCGCGAACTCAGTGATAAACTGATTCCACAAACGCAATGGTTCTGCATCTACGGCAAGACTTGGTGCTGTTGAATGAAGTATGAGGCCATCTAATCGTGTTTTGGTATTTTTAGCACAGCGATATGAATTTTTTTATTCATTTTTTTTTTTCATTATTTTGTTGTTTTCTTCTTCTTCGTATTTGTTTTTGTCTAATTGTTCGTGTACATAGATATGTGTGGTTTAACAATAATTTAAGACATGATGTAGGGTTGCCAGATAGCTTGAAATAAATTTGGTTAAAAATCGCGAGATTATAAAATTATTAAATATTTGTTTGCACACAGTTTGCAATCTCAAAGCAGGTCGGTTTGACTGATTGGCGATTGGTGATCAACGACCAGTCCAAATGGTAAGATCTAATGCAAGCAATGAAAAGCGATTTAGGGAAATTTGAATTCCAAAAGGGAGCCAAAGGAGTCAAAGTTTTTAGGGACAAATTTAAGCGATTTCTAGTCAAAGCCCAACAAAAACTGTCATTTTAAAATAAATTTCCTTTTATGCTCAAAGTGAGCACTAAGAAACTGTTTGAGGAAATTTGAACTCCAAAAGGGGCAAATGAGGAGGAGGGCATCCGATCGATTTCAACCGCGGTTTGTGTATGTAGGTCTAGGTACTCTATATATAAAAAATGAATTAAATCTGTTATCCCGATTTATGAAATTTGGTTTGGGGCCGGAGATATTTGAGACGGAATAAAAAGAGGATTCAGTTAGTATAAGGAACTATTTTTTTCATCCTATCGAGGTATAGCAAAGCAAAAGCACACTAGGTACTTCGATAGCGGTAGCATATTATTGGCATATTGTCATATTATTCATTTTAATAAAACAAGCCGTTTAATTATTAACAATTTATTTAATATATCTAAATCTTAGCAGCTAAGGAAAGCACAAGTAAACTCGTTGAAGCTTAGAGCAAGAAGGGCGCGAGCCATGTCGTAAATGTCATATCATAATCAATGAAGTAAGGAAATATGGAATATGGATAAATCGAAGGTGATCACTCAATACCTTAAGTTATCGAAATATATAGCAACTTTCCCCCTTTTTGCTCAAGCCTTCACATAATCTTACTTACTTACTTAAGGTAGCGCTACAGTCCGGGGTGGACCTGGGCCTCAACCAACAAGCGTCTCCAGCCAACATGATCTTTGGTCAGCTGTCTCCAGTTTCGTACGCTAAGTTGGTTAAGGTCCCCTTCCACTTGCGTGCGCCACCTGAGTCGCGGTCTTCCTCTACTGCGCTGTCCCTCGGCTGTGGATTCGAAGATCTTGCGGGCCGGAGCATGTCCATTCGCTCTACATGACCCAGCCACCGCAGTCGTTGGATCGTCACTCTTGTGGCTAGGTCGTTGTCGCTGTACAGCCCGTACAGTTCGTCGTTGCATCTCCTCCTCCATTCACCAAGCAACAAAGAGTAAGCTCATCTGCTTTTGATAGAGTCCATGCCTCTGCATCATAAAGTATCACATAATCTATACATAATAAAAACTAGCGGTCCCGGCAAACGTTGTTTTGCCTGCTCGTACATTTTCATTGTCCGTCAATTATTGATCTGCGTTCGTTTTATTTTTTGAAATTTCATTTATGTTTCCTTTTTTTTTTTTTTTTGAGTGTTTATTATTTGAAATTTATTTAAGAGCTTATTCTTGCTTTTTAAATTTTTTGTATTGTTGAGTGTTTATTATATGAAATTTTGTGGAATCGGATGGCTGCGCCACCTACCGGGTTCAATTGTGAATCTAAACCATCCTTAGACCCATTCAAACACACGCACAAAATTTCATTAAAATCGGTCCAGCCGTTTAGGAGGAGTTCGGTTACAAACATGTACAGAAGAATTATATATATAAAGATAAGATTTCGAGGCAGTAACAGGTTTTTCTATTTCGAAAATTTTACATTTCTTCATATACTTGACACACTGTCGTGAAAAGGTCTCTCAATTCCGTAGGTACCTATATCGGTAGAAAGTTGTAGGTCCCTTCCAGTTTTTTAATGGTAACTTTGCTCTCTGAAGACGATCAAAGCATCCAAATAAATAGATCGATTTTCTAGCGCCTATAAGATGCGCAGATGAAGAAAAGATGGTCGCCTGAGTGAAAATCCACAAGTCGCACTTTCAGGTAAAAAAAATCCATCAATAAGAGATTAAAATTCGAAAAGCCTTTTAAACCAAACCAACAACTGCTACTCGAGATATCCCTATTAATACCTAGATGCCAATGGAAAAATTGCTTATCGATACCGTCTATTTTCTACCTTAATTTCCGTCAAACCAAAGGACGTGTCAGTGAACCAAAATTACATTTAAAATAGGTCGTGTCAAAACGAAACGTAACTGCTCCAATGTATACAGCTACTAATCATACCTGAGATTGCCTCATTTCCTCATACTGTTTTGACCACAAAATAAAGCTGTCAACATCCCCATATCTTTTGAATAAAACTACTACATCCAGAAGGGGGCGTATGGGATTTGTTTGCACAAAATCTAGGTACTGGCCCAGTTATATTATGAAAGACACACTACATCTTAATATAATCCGCACATCATAGAACAGAACTACCCTCGGCTGTCAAACAACCTCCTCTGGACGCACAAACAAAAATTTTACCACAGCAAAGGGGTTAATGCTCACTTTATGACATCCACCTTCCTAAAAATGAAAAAAAAAAAAATCCTACTGCACTGCCATTCCCCATAAAACTCATGCAGTCAACTCTGCAATAAATTGACTCCAGCCAGAGCTAACTACCTAAACACATCCACCCACCCACCATCAGCAGCACTCACCATACAAAGGACATTCATTGCAGTATGCAAGAACAATAAACGACCCCTATACAGATACACTCTCTGGGTGCGGGGGGTTTTTGTCACAGCCAAGAGTGTGTGTATGGTACGATTCTTGAAATGGTTTAACATTAAACTGAAATTACGATTTTACACCAAAACTCTCCTCATTGAGTATCAAAAAATAGTGGCAACGACTGCCGAGAGAGGGTGGGCGGCCGGCGCGTTGGGGTGACATTCCATGGGTGACTTTATTTTTATGTACAATTATTTTCCAATTTTCCACCTGAGAACAGCACACAAAAAAAAAATGACAAGGAATGCAAACAAAAAGAGATCGGGAATTCCAAATGGATTTTTAAGGGACTCTTGGAAGGATCCAAAAGGGGAAGCCCCAAGGATACTCAACGAAAAATTCAAAGAGAGCATCAAGAGTAAAAGCGAGTCCCATCAGAGAGACCTCTGTGAAATGAAATCAGGACATCATTGGGAAATTGAAATTTCCCGCACTAGACAAATAAACACCGAAGCAACACGTGCAACATTCATTGTGCGACAGGATATCGCACATACTCCCCAAAATCGACACAAATAGGGAACAAAAAAGTAAAACATAAACTTCTGGAATTCCTGAGTTCCAGCACATGCGTGCTAAAATTTTTCACTATTCCACGAAAAAGTCGAAAAGGAGCTTTTTTTTCCTCTTGGAATTGAGCCTTCGCTAAAAGGTGAATGGAATTGTGCCGCTATCCGGGCTAGAGCAGTCGTCGTGATACTTTTGTCGTGTAACAAGTTAACCACGGACTTTCGTGCATTTCTCAAAGAATTCTTTGTGTCAAATAAACAACAGAAAAATAAATAAAAGGCCAATTACCCATTTTACTACAAGTGTTTCCATCTCACTCTCTGTGTATTGGGGTCCGAACGCCGTGCCACAAAAACCGCGCGTCAATACTGTGTCGTGCGCCAGTTAATCATTGTGTATGTGGTCCTAATTAAACAATATACGAGGGAAGGAAATTATTCTATGTGATTACACAAGAATCCTGCATCCTAGAGTAGTAAAAAAAAATCTTATTTAGGGATCTCTCTAAGTTATGGAAAAGCTCTGAATACGGTCGAAATATTTTTCGTGTTTCTTTTTTCTTTTCATTATTATTAGCAAAAACCGAGTGCTTTTCTCTTGTGTATTTGTGTGTATATATGTGTCCACAGAGTGATATGTCATTCAGACGGAAATTGTGTAAAGTATAGAAAAAAAAAGGATTTTTCTGTTTTGTCAACGTCATCACAGCAATAAGGATAATACCGATCAAGAGAATCATCCAGTGATTTTGTCACGTTTTAATAAGGTTATGTATTACAGAAGGACTGAGTCTAAGTGTGTGTGCTAAAACTGTTTGTCGCACAAAAGGCGGCTCTTTTTCCTTTTTATCTCATATACCTTGTCCTTACCTATGCCGCCTGGGTGCGATATAAGGGTATAATGGGTTAGTACATTCACGTACATGTCCTTTTATTCAGGACGAATACTCACCGGAATGGGTATGTGGGTGGATTTTCGCATCGCATTTATAACAAATTGTCACCTGGGAAATAAAATCCAATTAGAGTTGAAGAGGTTCTTTTTGTGTCTGTTGTTAGGCATAGTAGATCCATGCTTAAACTGAGAAGGAGAGCCTAACAATTTATTTTTGAGGACACTTATTGCTATTATGGTCTGGGCAAGTATGTAGTTTTAAGACGAGGACACCGTGAATATGGGTGTATCTTTGCATAATGTTCATGTTAATGTTTGGTGTTTTCAACGAAAATCTTTCATACGATGTGAAGGATGTTAATAATTTTTGTATTAATACAATTGACTTACATAAGGGATACGGTCAAAGGTAGCTGATGTTGTCTACAGGAATTCACATCAACCAAAAACCAAATATAATAGCAATTTTAAGTGAGTTTGTAATTATTTTTATGGGCACAACTTTTTATTACAGGTGAACGAAATCCACCGTTCATAAAAACGAAAGCAAATATAAAATTACGGTCCATGCTGAGAACCTTTTACCCCATCCATTCAAACCACCCACCCCCCTAAATCATAATGTACACTCTATGACCCATCAGATTTATTTCGTGCTCTTTATTTGTTTGTTTGTCTCTAACCCCCCTCAAAGACATCTAATTGAACCGTTAAGGGAGTGGTAGATATTTTGGTGGAGCACCACCGTTTACACGTACATCGAACCATGAAATATTACACTCACTTGTGTACTGCGGTGTTAAGGGATGCTCCTCATCACTTGGGTTGCTTGGTGTTGAAACATTGCAACCAAAATAACGTTTTTTTTTTTTTTGTTTTTGCAAATAAATATAGAAAATAAAAAAAAAAACAAAGTAAATTGCACAATGAAGGAGGTCTCTAGAATATTGTATACGGGGAAATTTGGATTTGCTTTTTTATTAGTGTTATATATTTTTTATGCCTAAGTGCGTATAAATGGATTTTTTTTTATAGTCAGAAGAAAAAGGGTGAATTATCATTCTAAGGTAGAGAGATTTAGCTGGATTTGCGATTTTTATTGGTTGCCGGGAAGAGTTGCGGTAACCGATGTTAGAGAATGGAGATGTTACGGTTTTCGGTTTTTATACGCGAAATGGCATAATATTTAATTTTATGGGCTAGGTATGTTTACTTTGGGAATACTTAAGTAAATGGGGGAGAACAAAGATGTGTTTCAAAGTTGAATTCATTATAATAATGACAACGGAAAATGTTTGTTTCATAATTTTGGTGATGACGTTAGCAAGTGTTGGTATGGTGGCTTTAGGCTTTCGTTTAGATTGAAATAATTTGGACATGCATTTTTTAAAGTTAAGTAAAAAGTATTTTCAATGCAGACTAAAATTGAATACCATATTTATGTTTAAAAATAATCTTTATATTCTTCTGTACGTGTTTGTAACCGAACTCCTCCTAAACGGCTGGACCGATATTGATGAAATATTGTGTGTGTGTTTGAATGGGTCTAAGGATGGTTTAGATTCACAATTGTACCCGGTAGGTGGCGCTGCGATCCGATTCCACAGAATATCAAATAATAAACACTCAACAATAAAAAAAATTTAAAAATCAAGAATATGCTCATGAATAAAATTTCAAATAATAAACACTAAAAAAAAAACATAAATAAAATTTCAAATAATAAACACTCAAAAAAAAAATTATAAATTAATTTTCATATAGTTAAAAAAAACGTTTGCCGGTCCCGCTAGTTATTTATAAGATCCTTGCGGTTAATTCGATGAGAGAGTGCTTTCGATTTATGCAGTTAAGCAAATGCAATGGAGGTAGAGGCAGATTCATTCAAGTTTGTGCCTTGAAAATTCACAACTATTAAAATATGTCATCAATAGTAGACTTCATTATTGCCTTTAAAAACATTTCCACTGTCAAAATTTGCATAGGTGTTTTTTTATGAACTGATGACTTAGGAACGTCCGTTCGTCCCTCCATAACTCGAGAATCATTCGTCCGATTTTCATGATTTTTTTTCTTCTGATTTATAGATGTGTGCTCAACTTAGGCCGTAGGGTGGGTGAGCATTGTTCAGGAGTAAAGGGTTCGCGGAGAGTAAGGGGGGTCTCACTAACCATTAACCGCATGAACTTGAAAGTTTGTATGTTGATAGATAAGTCAAAATTATTACATGCATCATTCATTGTTTTTCAAAAACCGTTTTATAAGGGTTGAAAAAAAAAAGGGATGAAAACATCTCTATTTCGACCTTACTATGCTCAACTTGTCATTATACTCATAAATTTATGCCGACGCGTCGGGCAGAACCTTGGTCATGGCTAGTTTTAAATGAATTAATAACGGATCGACATGACAATTCAGATTTTGCTATATTTTGGAGCAATATATCACTCAAATATTCACTACAGCTATGTTTACAATTAGCCAGCTGTCAAGAAGTGACATACCGACAATTTAAGTTAGTTTTCGCATTCACGTAAATTTGAATCCAGACAATTCAAGTCGACTTACCCTGACTAGATTTGTGAATACGGCCAATATAATTAATATGCAACTGACAATATTGTCGCTCACAATTATTTTACTTTGATTAAATTATAACTCTCAATCTCACGTCAAAGCAACTAATATCGGTCAAACGAAAAATGTTGCTGATTGTGTTGTGGCAATATTTATCGCTGGCGATAGGTACACATCGCATGTTGAAAAGAAGCAAATATTGCTTCGTAGTAACAATGGCCCCGTTCAATGTGCTTAGGCACCTAAATATTTAGGCGACAGTTTATCATAGAATTAGGCAGAAAATCTATGCCTAACACACGAAACTTGCCTAGATTTGCAGTCAAATCGACCAATCAGAGGCTGTTGACTAGCTAGGCAAAAGCATATTGAACGCGGCTAATATTTCTCAATAGTTACACATGCGTCGCTAGAGGTTTACGCATAATACATTTTTTTTTATTTTTTAAATAGGTAGGTATATGTCGGACGATCCATATAAAAATCGTACAAATAGTGGAAAAATATTCCTGATAGGTAGAAATTTCCGGCAATACTTTTGCATCAATGTGAGATTGTGAGAAGAGGTTAAAATAAAGTTGCGTATTGCTTATTGACAAGACAATTTATAGTTTCTTTGTTGCTAATTTTGTTGTTAATTTTTAATGTAAAAATAGGCAAGTTGCGTGTTTATACACACGACAATAGGTAAAAATAAAATTTAAACACTTAATGTTAGATATTACAAACATTTGTTGCAAGCATACACATTTTGTGTACCTTTCAACAACTATTGTTCAATAATAATCTATTATTGTTTAAACATTACTCTTAAAATGTTTATAAATAAACAAATTTTGTTTAAATATAAACACCTTATGAAATTTACACAGACAGTGTTTGAAGACCAATAACAAATGCTTATATTTACAACCATCTGATAAAAGTTACACATTGTGTAAATTTGTGTGTAAATTTGCAATTCGATTGTGACTATTCATTTGCGAGTTCATACGTGATCAGACCTTTGACTGAAGCAGTTGAACTTGTTGCGCTCCCAAGTTCCATCGCATCGACTTGTGCGTGTACGGTTTCTGAAGTCAATTTGGCGTTTTTAATATAAATAATAAATATTATAAATATTTTTAATAAATATCTTAATAATTTTTGGATTTTTATTTCTTTTAGACAGGTTTACTGCAGTGGTTGTTATCTAAGCATCGGCCAGGCCAATGATAACACTTTTACTTTTTTTGAATAGACTTTCTGATCCATGTATAATTTTGTTTAATTGTACACATTAAATATTGAAACTCTATACCGATTTTAAGCTTGTTAAAGCAAAATTACACAAAAAAAAATCTAATTTTAGGCGTCTTCGTACACAATTTTGTTGGAATTTACACATTATGTGTCGAATTTTGCTACAAATTTAAACATAAAGGGTTTGAATTTACACATTTTATGTTGATTTATAAACATTTCTTTCTGAAATTCTGTTGAATTTTAAACATGAATTATGTAAATGTACATTTAATTTGAACATCTTAAGTGTAGAAATACGCATTTATATTTAAAATCTATGTGTGAATTTACACAACAAAGATTTAAGATTTACACATTAAATATTTAAAATTGACACGTGCGTAAAAATACTGCAATTATGGTAGGCAAGTAGATTCCTAGCTTAATGATAGTAAAATTACACGATTTTTTTTTAGAGTGTATGCAATACACGTAATATAAGGAAATACATTAATTTAAGTAATACAGTGTCTTTTATTACAAACATAACAATCTCATCATTAAATTATGTGGCCAACAAAGACGTTGAGCACCCACAACCCACAAATGATCTCCTATAATTCTTTTCTTTTTTTTTGTAATATTTCTATTCTATATGGTCGAGAAGCGTCAAAGGCTGTATGATAAGACTCCAAACTGTACTGAATATTTTGAAACCTGGAAGTCAAAAATAAATATGTTTGTAAGGAACTGCAAGAGCGTTATTGAAAATTGTCACCAATAATGAAATATCCAATATTTTATCATAAACCAACAGCTTAGTGATATTTCCAAAGGTATAAGTCGCAAGTCATGAAATCATACGAACTTGGGGACCAAAGAACTGTAGCTCCGCTGGACGTAATTTTGTCACCTATAAGTATTCACTACATAGATAGTTGTATAGTAAAGGGTATCCCATAATTCACGCAACCTTTCTGTGAAATTTGGTCAAATTTGACAAAGGGGCGTCGCACTTCCCATAAAATAAATATGCAGTAGACGCTCGTTATAGTGAACCTCTGTATAGCAGTGAACTATCCAATATAGGGAACCACGAACATTTTACTACACTACAGACTACTCTAAATAGTGATCTATGAAAATCTCGATATAGTAAACTCAGATTTTTTTTCGCAAAATTCAACGAAAAATGTTCCAGCGTGCATGTCAACTATTTTTCAGAACAAATAACCGTTCATATGTGTGTTTTTCTAATATTTTAGTTATGAAACGCTTACAAGAAAAAGCTGTGATAAATTATTTTTTACAAATTTAATTCTGTCATTATTGAAAAAAAAAAAAATTATATTTATCTCTCTTGCTCCATTCGTTCCAAAAATAGAAACTCAAACAAAACGAATGGTTGCGAGAAGCTAGGCCTTGGGTGTCTACCGCCTGTTGCGCCACCTATTTATTTATTTATTTTTATATTGCTCAAAAAAATATCTTTATCTCTGTGTTTTTAAAAGATTGATAAAATTGTTTTAGTTATTTTAGTCTTTTGAAATAAAAACCTATATGTTTTTTTGTTTTTTTTTTTTTTTTTAACTATAAAAAAAATTATTTATATCAAATTAAGGTTAGGTAGACATTTAAAAACTTCCGCTCGAAATAGTGAACAATTTATATAGTGAACGGGCCTTGCTTACTTTCTTACTTTATGTGGCGCTACAGTCCGGGGTTGACCTGAGCCTCAACTCACAAGCGTTTCCAGCCAGCACAATCTTATGCCATCTGTCTCCAGTTTCACACGCTCAGTTGGTTAAGGTCACAAACCACAGAGAGGTTTGTGGGTAAGGTCCATCTTCTCTAGTGAACGGGTCTGGTTTTTATTAATTCACTATATCGAGTGTCTTGTCTACTGTATTTCAAATGCTATATCTTGACACTGAGAGCTCGATATGGGAGCTAAAGTTGTAAATTTATCAACATTGAAGTCTATTGTCCCACCAAACATCTACCTACCTTCATAATGATTGAATAAACAATTTGCTATAGATAGAAAATAAAAAACCTATACCTACACAATATCTGTTGATTGCTAGACTCAAATAAATCGCACGCCTACCAGACACTCAACAGCCTTTAAAAACTCCTACAATAACTTGAATGAACAAACGAACAATAATATTATACAAAAAAGATATAGGTATTAAACAGCTCACAAGTCCTTCGTGTAGCACGTTCACCAGCTCCGCAAACAAATAAATTCCAACTCATGAATTGAATCTATTCACCTGTAAGACTTCACTTGCAGCGATTACACGTGTACTCTTACTAATTGCTGCTGCACAACTGCAATATCCTCTTCAACCCTCTAAGCAATATAAGCACTTTATCACAACTGTCGTTATTTGTCGACGTCGACGTTGTCGTCAAGTTGATCATCATTATCCGCAATCGTGAAATGTGCTAAAAATTGTTGAGCCTATTCTACCAACAGCGAACCACCACCCACTCACTATTCTGTATGTGTACATCCACTCCAGCACTTATGCCACTCTTATGACCCATAAGTCAACAACACAATTTCATCCCCCTTAAGCCGCCTTCATACAGAAGCAATAACAATAGCAGCAGCAGAAGAATAGCTACCAGCAGCAGCAACAACATTTTTTGTCTCTCTCATAGCAAGCACACCATACTATACCACGGCAAGGATTAACAAACACTCTCGTGAAATTGTCGTGCATTTCGTCGTTTTCTGTATTTTTTTTCGTTTGTGCTGTGCTTCTCTGGTACCCTCCGCGCCTTTAGTACGTTTACCTTTATGACAGATAATGGGTAATTAAGAGACACTGCTGGTTAAGTGTTGACACACACCCTTGTGTCGACTATGACGATGATGATGACGGCGACAGCGTCGCACTCGCACAATGATATGACGAGAGGCAATGTTGAACGAGGAGACTATGACGACTATCATTCCATTCGCCCATTTGCCGCCCACTCCTTCGTCAGGATCGGAATATATTTTATTTGATTTAATTTAAAGAGAATTCCGAGGTGTGTTTCTCACTGAGCTATCTATCTGCCGGTGGTGGCGGATGTTGATTCATATTTTTGTTTTCCATTTAAGTACGCTTAAGCGTAAATGAGTTGAATGCTAAACCCTTCTAGAATGTCGCTCAAGGAATTTCCTAATGAATTTAAGTTGGAATGAATTTTTTAGCACAACAAATTTCATTAAGCTTTTGCGGAGATAAAATTAGGATAACAATTAGCAGAATAATAAACATCCTTCGCGTGAAAGCTGCCTGAGTGGTCTAGTATGCAGGAATATTGAAATAAAATAGGGGTTGCATTTGCCAGGATATTTAGATGGAAATCGTCTTCTAATAGCCCACAGCGGTCATTTGCAGGTCTTAATGGTAAATCGGCACAATGTTGTTGAAGCTACAATATATCAGATTCACCGTCCGGATTCAACAATTGTAGAGCCCCTACATAAGTTTTAACAATAAAATTCCCACAAAACGAATGGAAATCACCTCCAATTTTATGCCGTATCCATTCAGCTGATTTGAATGATTCTCAGGACAGTTATAGCTACCCTTGGATGTTTGGAATACTGATGATGAATTAGACGGTAGTGCTTTTGGGGGGTGATAATGTTCTTTCGTAAAATGCGAAAAATGAGAATAAATCGATTTTCTGGAATTTTCTGAAATACAGCAAAACGAATAAAACAAAAAAAGAATCATGAAAATCGGACCTGCGGTTATTGAGTTATTGAGTTAACGTCATCGAGTTTCACCCCATAGAAGATGTTTTTTGTATGGGAGGTGCCACGTCCCTTTGTCCAATTTTGACCAATCCTCACGGGAACGCTCCCGAGCCAATACCTAAGATTGTCTGTATATTTTAACTCAATCGATTTGTCGGTTTTCGAGATATAAGGTTTTGAATCTTATTTGTATAGGCGGTGCCACGCCTCTTTGTCCAATTTTGTCCAATCTTCACAGGTGCACTTCTGGGTCAATGCCTAAGATTTATAAAATAAATAAAAATACATCTTAAATCGATTTAATTCGATTTGTCGGTCTCCGAGTTATAAGATTTTTAATGTTTTTTGTATGGGCGGTACCACGCCCCTTTGTCCGATTTCAACGAAACTTCACAAAAACTATATATAGACCAATACGAAGGATGTGTGAAAGTTTGGTTAAATTCGGTAAATTCGTTAAGGCGTGAGTCGGTGACAAACAATTTTAAGGCTCAATCTTTATATATAATTCTTCTGTACGTGTTTGTAACCGAACTCCTCCTAAACGGCTGGACCGATTTTAATGAAATTTTGTGTGCGTGTTTGAATGGGACTTGGTATGGTTTATATTCACAATTGGGCCCGGTAGGTGGCGCTGCGATCAGATTCCACAAAATTTCAAATAATAAACACTCAACAATAAAAAAAAAATGTAAAAAGCAAGAATAATAATAATAAGCTCAGAAATAAAATTTCAAATAATATACACTCAACAAAAAAAATCATGAATGAAATTTCAAATAATAACTATAAAACGGCCGCAGAACAATTGACAGACAATGAAAATGTACGAGCAGGCAAAACAGCGTTTGCCAGGCCCGCTAGTCTTTATATATTCGGCAGCACCCGACTGTGTTATACGCCTCTCTTTATGTCTAGATGATATTATGACTAATTGCATGAATGGTTGCATTTGCATGTGGAGTGGTGATGGTGAGTGCAACTCACCAGTGTTCCCAGATTGGTGTTTTTTCCAACCAAAATGGTTGGAAATCAACGCTATGGTGGGAAGAATAGGGGGAAATAAATTATGGTGGGATTTATGGGGGGAAAATATTTCAAGAACTGATTACAGTCAAGTGTATTTGCCACTCCCTTTACGTTGCTGCAGAGCATTCTTGCAAGGCTTTGCCGCGACACTTAGAGTTTTTAGTTAAAGAGTGGAACAACTGGTTTTCGAATAGTACCAAGAGACAACAAGAATATGCGACGATATATAAACTCATTACGGGAAAAAGCCCTTTAAAAATTCCAAAACAAGCTGACACACGCTGGTTGTCAAGATATGAGGCCTTCGTCAAGGTTGTCGAGCAGTGGGATGAGTTTAAAACTTTATTTTGCCTTAGCGGGAAATAAAGAAAGATGCTATACAGCCACTCATCTTCATCAGCTGTTTTCTCTTAAACGTGTTAAGATCCGTAACGAATGTTAATAAAATCTTTCAATCCGCTAACGCAGATCCTTTGAAAATGCTCACGGATCTGAATGAATTACTTCATTTGATTTTAAATATGATAATTCCACCCGCTAGGTTACAAAAAGTTTTGGAAAAAGTTTTATACAATTTTTTTTTTCGGGACTTGGTTATGAGATCAAACTGCATAAAATTAATAAATATAAAGGTCGGAGCTGGACATATGCAGGGAAAGATGTAAAGATTTTCTTATAGTCCTTTGCGAACAGCTGCAGCTTCGAATACCTGCAAATGTTGAAATTTTGGGATAAATGAGTGTTTTCTCTTCGCAATCGGCTACTTCGCAAATAAAGGCAGGCATAACATCAATTGTTATGAAATTCCCAAATATTTGTGAAAATGTTTTTAAGTGTTTGTTTTCTTTAGGATCTTTGTTCTTAAGCTAAAGACTTATTTTTAGTTCGCTTAGTTGAAAAAATGAGAAGTAAGTACCTATTCGCTCACTTTTCTTACTTAACATAAAATCATTTTTATTTAATTATTTTTGGTAGAAAAATTATGGGGTTATTTTTTGCCTCCCAGTACAAATTTGGTGGGATGTTTTTTTTAATTTAGTGGGTTTTTTAAAATCTCATCTGGCATCCCTGCAACTCACTCTCTTTCACAAGAATATTGAGTGGAAATCTGTAAGAGCTCGGATCGTCAGTCGATCTAGAGGTGCCGTCGCGAGCTATCGATGCGCCACAGAATTCGTGCGGTAATTCATTTTTAGAGAGTTAATTGTTATTCTCTATTATATATAATTCTTCTGTACGTGTTTGTAACCGAACTCCTCCTAAACAGCTGGACCGATTTTAATGAAATTTTCTCAGTGTGTTTGAATGGGTCCAAGAATGGTTTAGATTCTTAATTGGACCAGGTAGGTGGCGCCGCGATCCAATTCCACAAAATTTCAAATAATAACCACTCAACAATAAATAAAACAATTAAATAGCAAAAAGCTGGAAATAAAATTTCAAATAATAAACACTCAACAAAAAAAAATTAAAAAGCAGAAGAAGCTCATAAATTCCTCGACACCTGTTGGTGGGAGCTAAATTTGTAAAATTGTAGAAATTGATGGAATTTATGGGCACTCGTCTGAGGAAATAACGGTCGAAGCACACGGAGTACAGAATCAGTCCAGACACATCGGTTAAATAAAACAGCCGCAGAACTGAAAATGTACGAGCAGGGAAAGCAACGTTTGCCGGGACCGCCAGTTTTTATATAAACAGATATAATTATGTATTTGCATAATACATAATATGTATCAATTAGCTCGAAGGTCTAGATCAAAATCTATCTATACAGTTTTAAAGTTAATTGACATTTTGCCATAGATCCCTTGATGTCTACCTCCCTTAAATGAACTCGATATCTACACATCAATAAACACAATTATTGCAGTATGCAGTACTTGTATTGTATATCCTGTTTGGCTTTCAATGCAATAGATATATCCAAACATGTTACTCAAAATCGAATACATCCAAGGACTTCTTTGTTGATATGCATTCTGTGATTCCAATTCAAGTTACGACTGTATCCACAAAGTAACCATAAATCGAAGTTCCTTTCTCTCTAGAAAATAGTTCCGTAGAAATATACAGTACAATTTGATCAACAACTACCACAAAATTTCGAAATCAATGTACGACTTTGAGGCTGGAACACACGAGTCAGAAGACATTTACCCAGCAAATAAGTGAATAGAGAGGCGTACACGATTTTAGAATTGCACTCTGGCTCGATATGCGTATCCTCTGTGGTATAGATAGATAGATACTATATACATACCTGGCAATAATGGAAACATTTTCGACATTTTTAATTAAACGATTTAGAGATCGAATGGGAATGCAATTAAAACGAACCAGGTACCTATGTCAATCTCTATAAAGTAAAAATATTTGGTATTTAATTGTTTGCTGGTCCAATATCATGTGAACTTTTTACATTGAATCATCAACGAATAATATTCAAACCTTTTCCAAAAATAAAACATTTTTTATTCATTTAAAACAACAAAAACAATCGAAACTTTTGTACTTATCAAACGATAGGAAAATATACTTTTCCTCCTCATACTACTTGACCAAAAGTATCTCGAACTAAAACGAAACAGGCATCATAGTGCTTTCATTCACAACAAGTGCCGCATAAAAATGCAATTCCTCTTGCAGACATTTCCAAAAGTTCTATACCACTTTTCCCTTGTTCCACTTTGGAAACTATTTTTTTTTTTTTAACTTTACATTTGGTTTGGGTTTTGGCTAATTTTTGACTAGCTATAGGTATAGAAAAATAAATAAAGTATGAAACCCTCTCTCGCTCTCTTTCGTATAACATAATTTTCACTGTTAAGTTAAATTGGCAAAAATGCAAAATTAAATTATTTCCACAACATAAATTGTTCATTTCATCTGAAGTGGCCAGAACAGTGGAACTTTATTCATTACTAAAGTATTCAACCGAAGGGACTGATGGATGCGATAGAATGAGAATTGTAGAATAGTGGGTATATTCAGTTAATCCCTAAATTTGTGAAACAGGATTATTTAATTAGTAAAAGGAGCTGGATCTGGTTACGAAGGGTTGCTAAATGATTTTAGTGAATCTCAAAATAATAAATTATTTTCCATTCGGTCCCGGTCCCGGTAATAATTTCTGAGTAATAACTAATCCTTTGAGAATATAAAAATAATTCTATTGTAGGACACTACATAACCTTCTTTAACTTCGTGGAAAATTATGGAAATGAAGAGCATATCATTTGGATTTTAAAAGCCTATCAAGTGGTATACAATGTTTTGAACAGGTATTCAATTTTCTGATACATTTCCAGCGATTTCAAGAGTTTAGTGTTATTTAATTAATTTATGTAATTTATTGCTATATTCAGTGGTTTCTTGTGAATATTCATTTTGTTTCCATTGAAATGTAACTAGTTTTTTCTAATACTTCTCTTGGGAGAGGCGAACCTAAAGCACTTCAAAAGCTATCCACGATGCCTGCAGATAGGTATCACTTCCTTCCGCGTTCCTCACTTAAATTTGTTTAAGTTATATTCTTGTCCTCATGAAAGTGTTTCTACGGAAGGAGAGTTTTAAAGAATATTGTTCTACTAGGCAAGGCATTCTGGAAACTATGATGTCCTTCCAGTTGCCAAGAGTATTACAAGGTGCTGGACATATATTTCGTGCCAATTGCAGGACCGCCAAATGTCACATTTAAAAGAAAAATGTCGGTATAACAATCGAAACATCTGACATTAAAGTATTTTTAGAAAGGACATAGGGCAGAGACTTGACTTCTCTGCATGAGCGCTTGTAGATTCGACACTACCGCGGGATCTCACTGATCATATCTTTATGCATTTTAAGTGGACTTTTTCGCCTCACCACAGAGTCTGGAGGAGGAGATTCAACGACGAACTTTAACGGCTATATAGCGACGTTGATACAGACACTGAGGAGGCAGCTAGCTGGGAACCGAGCTTACTCGAGGTTGATCCCGTGGTCCAACCCGGACTGTGAGCGTCATCTAAAGAAAGTAAAGTAAGAGCTCAATGGTAAGAATATTTGAGTTATGGTCTAACATGATAGAGAAGCAGGAACTGCTTTGGACTAAAGTACCTTTTTGCTATAAAATGAGATTTTGTAAGTGGTGTAAGTCCAGAAAAATCTGCTAGCGATCAATGCGGTTTAAAGAAGGTATATCTCTTATATCTCTACGACTATGTAGACTCGATTACACAACAATGACAACTCTGTTTGCTTTATAGACGTAAAGCCAAAGTTGAGCCTAATGTTTCGATAAAAAATTATAGTTTTTCATCTAGCTCAACACTATTTCTACAGATTGTCAACTTAACAGTTGAAAGTACATTTGTGGTTAGTACGTTTTGCCATTTTATGATGAATTTTACGATGAATAGATAAAAAATAAATAAATAGGTGGCGCAACAGGCGGTAGACACCCTAGGCCTAGCTTCTCGCAACCATTCGTTTGTGTGAGTTTCTATTTTTGGGACGAATGGAAAATGGACGATGAATAGATAACGCGTGCAAATTGTGCAAACTTATTTTTAGAACCATGGTTAGCTTATCGTGCGCTATGTCCATTTTACGGTCGACATATTCCTCCATCTTAGCAAGTTATTCGGAACACGATTAATCGTTTTCGCACCACGTACACTCTAGTGGATAATACGCATCCCCAAAGACGACAAACAATGCGAACAGAAGAAGTTATTGCCGATGTGGAGCCTAGTGTTGACGAGAATTCGAATAAGTCGATTCCCATTATGAACAGTAAATGGACTTAGGCCAATCTACTTTGCGGAAGATTTTACGGCAAGATTTTGGCTTAAAAGCTTATAAGATCCATCTTATGCAAGAGTTGAAGCCGCGAGACCATTTTTCGAGTCGTAGCGCGCAACACCATTAATTTATTACGGGAAACATTTACTGAGTGCATAATTTCGCGTAATGGACCTGTAAACTGGCCTGCACGATCCTGTGATCTCACACCCTTAGATTACTTTCTTTGAGGGTAGGTATGTATTATGTAAAGACCCTAGTCTACGCCCATAAAGCAGACACGTTGGACGATTTTAAATTCAGCAATTGCTGATATAGGGCCCAGTTGCTCGACAAAGTTGTCGAAAATTGGACGTCACGATTGCGCTTCGAACCAGCCATGGGCCGCATATGCCCGAAATTATTCTTAAACAGTAATGGCATAAAATGGTCTATTAAATATATCATAAACATTAACATTAGCTTCAAGTGTTTTATTTCAAATTGAATTTGTATACCTCGAAAAAAACACCATCTACAACTAATAGAACACCATCCCAACAATATAATGGTTGCGAGAAGCTAGGCCTAGGATGTCTACCTGCCTGTTGCGCCATCTATTTAATTATTTACAACTAAATATTTAGAAAACGGAAATAGAATGAACATTTTGTAAAATGTTATCTGGCAACGCTGATTCCATTCGACACCGCCCTATGGCCTATGGGTGAATTAGAGACAGAGAAAGATCGTAATAGCAACGCCAACAATCGCTGTATTGTGTTCGACTGACCGAAGCCGAAATATTTTAACCAAGGTAGGTATTTAAAAAAAATGATTTTACCCATTTTGTAAATATTTTTTTAAAATAACTATTCTTTTCCACAAGTCAAATGAGAAGCTTAAATTTAGTTAACATAAAAATACATTGAGTAGGTAAAAAATGTACCACAAGAAATAACGTCGGCGATTAATATATTATTCCCCTCGAAGTTAGCAGTATCAGTGTGCATTGCATCTGCTATAGCTATAGATTAAAAGATATGAATTTCAGGTATCTCTACATATTTATCCTTCTCAAACGCACTTTGGTTGCATGTGCTACGACATAGTATACCTAATTTCCACTTTATCTGCATCCCAACTTGTATCATCAATTTCACTGACATACTCACCACGTTTTCATTTATTTGTCAACATTTTGCATCCACTGCTTCGTTATGGGTGCCCCTTTTAAACAAAAACCAAATAAAAAAAATCAAAAAACATTTTGAAACTCCTTTGGCAAACACAATGCAAAATCGCACTTCAAAATGTCACCCTCGCAGCATTATATGCATCATGTGTGCTGGCTGTACAAATGGAGGCCACTTAAAACTTAAAGGACCTTTGTAGAAGGATACTCTCTCTCTCTTCGAATGAAGCCATACACTTGTGTTTCTGCTTGACGTTATAGCAAAAGTCGTTTAGCAGAACGGGACGCTAAGAGGCATCTATATGCGAGTTTGAGTATGATGTATAGGTACACAAGTACAGTGGTTAAGGCCTGTATGTTTCTTTGTTCCGTTCTGTTGTTTTCTGTCTAGAAACATAAATTAAATTATTTGATTCTTGTGTTTTTATACTTTATGGTGTATGCATGTGTGGTTCTGGGTATGTATGCGATTCTGTCTCTGAGGGCACTTAAAGATGATGAGGTCTATTGCCCTTGCCGTTCAGATAATTCTAGTTGGCTGTCGACGTATAGGTCGCTTTGAAAAGGGTTCTGCATAATGGCTGAAGTGGCAACAAGGAAACAGAGCAAACAACAAACGAAGTTCAGTCAAATTAAATAAGAAAAGTTCTACAGAAATGCATCCAAGGATGGAGATGCAATCATTGAAGTTGTATACTGAAAGTTGTTCCTTAAATGTTGTTATTATAGAAGTTAGCAATGACTCAAACCATCACTTATCTAAATAAGAAGTTTTTCTGTTGGATATCCCTAGAACTTGAAAGTTTCGTAATTAGAAGACCGCTACTTTATTTCCATTCACTAGGTAGGTAGCCACTTGAATTTAACTGACCTAACGAATGAAAATATGTACGGTCCTTAAACATTGTCAAAGGAAGAAGACTCCAAGAATCAAAGTCAGTCCAAACAAAAGCGTAAACGTATTGCCATAGTAACTTTTGAGTAAAAAAAAAGTCCTTTTAACTTACCCATTGTGTCAGGGATTCAGTATACACAAACTCTCAACTGCTCTTCGTCAATACAGCACAACAGACGAATGAAATCAAAACAGAAGAGAATACAAATTGCCGGGACTTCCTAACAATTTGCAGAAGTTGTCCCGTCTTTTTATGGAGACGAAACGCTTTTGAAATTTTATTTTTGGAAGTTCCACCAGAGTGGACCAAGTTCCCTTGAAACGTCACAGAAAATATAACCATTGGCTTTCTTTTTGCACTGTACTACAATTTGTGTGTGTATATGCGATGCTCCTCAAAGTGAGGACAAGGAGCATACACAGACGTGGAAGAACAAACTCAATTGAATGGATTGCTTTCTGCAAGGTCGATTTTTTTTCAGTTTTGTTTTCATTTTATTTCTTTTTTTTGGGGAATTTCACCAAACGATGCAATTTTGTGTGGGATACGATGCGTGCGCTGAAAGCCTGAGTGGAAGTCGATTCTTTTGATTGAATTTTAAATGTAGGTAGGTGCGGAAGACTAGGATGTACAATATGATTGTGGTGGTATAGTTGTTGATGAGAGTTATTGGGTTCATTGAATTGTTTCTACTATATCACATTATGCCAGACGAATGCTGTCATTTTTGTCATAGTCATAGAGCATCTCGATATTTGACGCTGTAATACAAGGAGGCAGTTAGACCATTATTCTGATAACATTCACCGAAACTGTCCACCACATTGTCATCAAGTAAATCGTTAGTTCCACAGCAATGTCAAATTTGAGTGCCTCCTTAGAAGATCCAGCTGATTGTTTGGATTAGCCAGATAGCAGTGTTTGCCGCAGATACTTTTATGGGAAGATCAAGTATAGCCTCTCGCCTAGCTACAGAGGGATAGATCTCATTGCTTCAGAAGTGAAGGCCAATGTTAGTCATATCGCTATAGGATTGTTAGCTTACGACCAGACCAAATTACCATAGGTAATGTCTGTTTCGGTCTTCATATCGCCAGAATAGTCACATGACAGTATTAGCGCTTGATTAACCGCAGGTATTGCCGAATATTCTGAAACAGATCCAATTGCATTCATTGATCTTTTCTTTAAATGGAGACTTCGTTGTCTGGAACCACTCCCAGATATCTACAAGTCAGAAATTGTCAGTAGAGTTTAATCAATTGATGATAGCTACATTATATTAAAAACAGAAGTTATCAGTTAATTTTTAAAAACAGCAAGGTTCCTGACATTTTTTGATTAACCGCAATTCTTGGTTCAATTAATAGAAATTGGAGAATGCCATTACCATCAGTCCTAGGTCGTTTGCCTATCTTTTTATGACCACCCTAAATATTAGTTTGTTAGTATTGTTTATCAGCATCTACTTAAAGGTATTTCGTACCATAGGCGTCAATTCGGCCCGAAGAGTCTTCGATTCCATCCCGGAGGGACAACGCAGTAGAGGAAGGTGGCGGCTTAGGTGGCGCGCACAAGTGGAAGCGGACCTCAGCCAACTTTGAGTGCGCAACTGGAGGCGGTTAGCCAAAGATCGGGCTAACTGGAGAGGCGTGCTGGTTGAGACCCAGATTCACCCCGGACTGTTGCGCCATCTAAGTAAGTACGCGTCTATTCGCATACCAAATCTGGCAAATCTGCCATACAAAGCCTCAGAATGATGATTTAAAATGACGGTTCTCTGCGTATGTTAATAGATATTTAAAAAACTTTTGACAACCCTTAATGATAAAAAAAAACTATGCTTAGAAAAAACACCGAACTTCTACTACAAAAATCAAAACAAATTCAAGCACATATAATTGACTTACTTTACTTACTTACTTTTCCGGTCCCTGACAATCTAGGGTGGACCACGGCCTCAACCAACAAGCCCAACCAGCCAGCTGGGTCCCCAGCTATATAGCTGCCTCCAGTTACGCACACCAAGTTGGTTGAGGTCGCCACCTAAGGTTGGGTCTTCCTGTGCTACGTTGTGGATTCAAAGACTCGTCGGGCTGCTGCGTTGCTTTCCATACGCTCCACGTGCTCCATCGCAGTCCTCTCAGCCGTTTTATCGATAGCTATTGGCAGGGATCCCTACGTTATACGCTCTTCCAAAATCCCTTATTGGACATAATCTCTAATTTTTTTTTTTTTTTTTTTTTTCTCTTTTTCCAAAATCTCCGGAGACGAAATCCCCTATGACAAAATCTCCCACAAGCAAACTAAACATTGCATATACCCAACCTTGCACCTACTCCAAACTCCAACCAAAGATTTGTCCATGGGGATTTTCTCTTTGGGTCTTTTTGAGTAAGGGGTTTCAGCACAGGGGATTTTGGAAAAAGGATTCTGTAAAAGGAGATTTCATACACCAACCCCACAGTAGGGACCATAATGGGCCCCATCGAAAACCGACAAAAACCCACTCTAAAAGGACCTGCTCTTCTTGTTAGCTACATTACATTTAATTTGTTTTATATTGTCGTCTGCGACGCAGATTTTATATTCAACTTATCCTTGAAGCCAACCAAAAAAAAATCGCTTCATCCTTGAATGTCTCCCCAATGGTATCGCTCATTCAATTAGTTGGATATTTTTCCAATTAATACTTCAGTTTGTATTAATTAGGACAAATTCGACGGGTGGCACTTTCGTTACTCCTCACTGGCCCAGACGTAATTATACTGCTAACCCAAAGGAGGGCGAAAAAACACACACACACACACACACAGACAAACAACAAATGTATTCTGCCTGAGCTTTGAGTTCTTCGTTTTCCAATCAATGACTATTGTTGCCGACCGTGTACAAACAAAAGTAAATCTCAATTAGGAGATCTCTATGTATTTGCTGGCTGACTGTTCTCATCCTTCGGCCATGACTGACTTATTGGTTACGTCAATCGAACCTCCATCCACCATTAATTCATCATTCAGCAATGCCCGTGTCGACTCTAGTGGTTAGTCATACCTGCTCCTTTATACCAATAATGTTGACTGCTTGCTATTAAAATAAATAAGTATTTTTCCTCTCCACTGATTCTTTGGGTGTGTTGCTGCTACGCAAACAATGGCAGTGTTTTAGTTATGCAACATGACGATGTGTACCTATTGTCCCACAATGATCGTCTCATAATTGCTCAATCTGAAATGCTGTACGAACATGGCATGGATATAGTCAACTCCATCAAAAGTCCTTCCTATTGTATGTGTGTACTGTGTATGTCCATAGAGTATATGCATGCTCCAATTGGCTTATATGGTTCGCATACTGATTTTAATATTAAATCAATCAATTTTATGACATTAAATAAGCACGCTGCCTTGGTGCATGTGTGCGAGAGTTTGTGTCTAACTGCTGGATGATGTTTCCGGCCGGACGTGACTCCTTCTGCTAATGCCATTAGTAAGCACTGCCAATACAAATGATGGGAGTGTTATGGCGTCTGTCCATCATGCAGCCTTAGTTTTTCCCTCGGTGGCGTATGTGGAACTTTTTGTTTCTTACTTTTTGCTTCGACACATACAAGTGCCGTGTTTACTTTCTGCTGGTGTTTCTTTGTTTACCTTGGATTGGCAATTTTTGAATAATTAATAAGACAAGTCAGATTATCCCCATACAGCTGAGGTAACACGAAAATAAATATCACTGTCGAGGGTGTGTATTGTGTAATCATTTTCTTCACTTAATTGGCTTCGAAAGGAACTCAGAGGATAATAGCCGACAACGTATACTTGCTCTGAGGTGGGATTTGCAATTTTCCTTTTTGTTGAACTGGCGAAATTAACTTGACTGCTGTGACACGACTGGACACTCTTGTGTGTCAATTGGTATATGGCCTCTGTCAAGGCGCTGCCAAGAAATATGAAATGAAATATTCATAAGCGCATTATGGCCGCCGTAGGAATTAAGTAATTAAAGCGGAACTAATTGAATTGCTCAGAAGTGGGTATTTATCTTGTGCGCAAAATAAGAAATATGATTCTTTGTATCTATGGGGAGAAAGTGCTCATTTTATGGGTCCATTAACGAAAATAGGATCCAGAAATCGTGGATCTTAGATAATTCTTAATTTTCTTTTTAACAAAAAATGGTGTTACACAAAGGGGCATAAGCTAAGCAGTCTTTTTACACTGATAGTAAATTGGCAACTAACGAAATTAAATATTATAGCTATCGTTCGCTAATCCAATATTGTGACATACAAACGAAGAAGTCCGGATTATTAAATGGAAATAAATTCAATGGCAGGCAAACGTTCATTAATTTGAATGTCCTCAAGTGAAATTATTTCCAGCCTGGCAATGTTCATCTACAGGTAATAATCTGAGCAGCACCCGAAAAGTAGTGTCAGGATTTTCAAAGGCTTTAATAAAGAGTCACTTCCAACGCCAAGTCGATAGCGAAGTTCTCCACTTACACAAAGTAACTTCCGCATGTGCTAATTTCCACCATCCATTCTCTGTGTCACTTATTATTGGCCGACGAATATTGGTGAGTGCATTTTGGAAAGCAAAACAGCTGCATCAATGGATAGGAATATTTTAGCGGGGATTATTCAGATGATTGAAAACTGTTAGCTATGTGGAGATATTATTTGTTTGATTTATAAGCAGCGAATCACTCCTATCTCAAAAGTGCTTAATTTCACTTTACGCTTATAGTTGGATATTTCAATAAGGACTGCTCATCCTTTCAATTCTAATTCTTAAAATTAAATGCGTCTTTTAAGTTCCTAGTTATAATGGTGCCTCTGACATCGTTGAGAAGCAATTTCCTAGATTAGCATTTCTATGATAGACAAGAGAAGGATGCATAAAAGCAGTTATTGGGCTTCTTTTCTTCCTCTTCAAGGTCCAGATTTATTAAGTCGTTTCCCAGCATTTCTGGCGCTTTAGTATACCATATAATTTATGTGCGGGAGCAGTGGCTCTGTGGTTAGTGTGTGGTATACTGTGCGAGAGATCACAGGGTTCGATTCCCTCTCCCGGGAGGAGCACCTACTCCAAATCCTATAGTGACCACAATAGCAGGTGTACGTATCTCACTTTTTAACACCATTTTTAGATGTCGCGACGACAGAATTAATAACACCAAATCTAACAGTGGGGGATTTTGTCCCTGTAGATTTTCTTTTAGGGTCTTTTAGAGTAAGGGATTTCAGCACAGGGGATTTCGGAAAGAGGCTTTGGAAAAGGAGATTTCATCACCAACCATATTTTATTAAATGCTTTCTAATGGGAATAGATATCTAAACGTCTTTTTATCAAATTTCAAAGCTAAAGAAATGTCAACATACCTGTAGTAATTTGGATATTTGGGTGTTCAGCGCCATCTATCGGAAAAATTGAACACGTGGACTTTCATTTCTTAGCAGATAATATGTGTGTGACTACTTTTCGAAGAGTCGAGAAATAGTATTTTGTAATGTATTTTTTTTTGTTTATGCGATGCCACGCCCCTTTGTCCAGTTTTGACCAAAGTGACAGAAACACTCCGAGTGAATTACCCAGGTAAATGTAAGATCAATATTGGGTCAGAGGTTTCCGAGATATAAGATTTAGAATTTTCTTTTTTATATTGGAGGTGCCACGCCCTTTATCTAATTTTGACTAAACTTCACAAAAATACCTTTGAGGTAATCGCAAAGCATGCGTCTGAGCTCAATTTGATTGGCGGTTTTAGAGTTTTCCTAACAACATAGACGCATTCTTGTAAATCTCTGGTGGTTTACTTCAGGTCTGTGGCAATACCAACATTTCCAGTACCAGCTTTCATTGTCAAGGAAAAAACCCTTCTTTTAGTTCATAGTCCTTGGTAAAACTGGTGTACTGAACCGGGCATTGTGGTACTAAAGGAATATCACTGTCGAAGGTAAAGGGTCTTTCAGTAGATACTTGACAACTTCAAACTTTCAGTGTGAACGCACCATTAAACCGATTACCGAACTGTCAATGTCAAAATATTCAGTAAAATCAACATTTGAATCATGGGGAAGAACACGAAGGAACATCGTTTAAAATAAATAAATAAATAAGTGGCGCAACAGGCGGTAGACACCCTAGGCCTAGCTTCTCGCAACCATTCGTTTTGTGTGAGTTTCTATTTTTGGGACGAATGGAAGAGACCTACAATTTTATGCCGAGTCCGAACGGCTGAATTGAGAAGCTTTTTCAGGACAGTCATACTCTCGGATGTTTGTCAGACGTTAGCGAGAGGTGGCGCAGTAGAAAAAACCTTAAGATATAATTTGTGTTTTTCAGGGGATCGAACCTGCGATCCCTCGCGCAGTAATCCAGCACACCACTGCGCTACTGCGCCCACATCAAACATAGTTTACAAATAATTAAAATTTAGTACCGAAATTCCGAGTCGGTGGTCGCAACTTTAACAACGTTAACGCCAATTTTCGGCCGTAATTTTCGTTGCAGTAGACCAGCAATTCATAGTCTAGTGAAAAAATTTGAGTCAGACTATTCGCTGCTTGATGTTGCCATGTCAATGAGACTACGTTTTGCCCGAAGTGTGGAAAATATTGCTGCCGTCGCAAACGAGCCAACTCAGTGAATTTCACGGCGTTCTCAGAAATTGGGCCTCTCCGAGACCACATTATGGCGAGTTTCGCGTAAGGATCTTGGCCTACACCCTTACAAGATGAAGCTAACTCAATAAAAGTATTGATTATTTAAAAGTATAAGCAGTGTTTAGTTGTGCTTACAATTACAAATTTGTGAACACTAAATCCTCACTGTTTTTGTTTAGTCTTGGTAAAACTTTCATATTATTATGCATACCTCCTTAACAATCTGCTTAATCTTTATTCCTAGTTGCGTCAATAAATCTATCAGCTGTAGCAACTAAATTTCGCATAATATACATACATCCCCAAGGGCGGCAACCCTCTTGCATTCATTCCAGTATTCCGCACTGCCTTGACGAGAAAACACGAAAACAAAAAGTTATCAATCTTTCACCAGAGGCTATCTACTTATTCAAATTCTTCGCCTAGAACTAAGAAATAAAATTAAAATTCATTCAAAAATAAAATATGCAAAACAGTGAGCGCTCATCTGTCTCGCTACGGATTGGAATATTTCACAGAAACTTTACTTTCAACATTGCGTTTCGTTGAAGTACTGTATAATGTACAACTAAGCCCTCACTTCCGCTCCTCTATCTCATGGAGAATTTAAATAAATCTAAAATGTGTTGCGTTGAAAACAAATTGCGCCATTTTCGTTCATCGTGCCATCAGCATCACTGCCGCCGTCACCACAATGCTATAGTCTTTCTTTAGTGGTGCAGAACCACTAAGCCGCACCAAACCTCCGAATCTGCTGAATATTCCTATGGCGGTTTTCCATCGTCAACATTAGCATAGCGCCCCATTGTTGTCGTCATCAGCTGGGCCTAGAGCAATGGACTCGTGCCTTAGTTTGTTCTGTCGCACGCGCAAATAAACATCCGGAATTAGATTAACGAGAAATTGCTGAGAACAAAATCGAGAATAGAGCGAAAAATAATTTTAAATTATTTTTAAAGAGCTAAACGTACCTACGCGCACGAGTCCTTGTGAATTCCCATCGACCAAAAAAAAAAAGCAACACCGATGCAGTGAAATAAACAATTTAACAAGGACGAACCAAAGCAAATTAAATCCGAAACTCTGAACGGGAAAGAGAGAAAGAAAGCCAAAGGCGTTGGCCCTCCATCCCGCTTTGAAACTAACTCGCCACTTCCGTTTCAATTCTTCTGCCGGTTTCAAAGTTAAAACCAACTAGGATGACGAGAACGACCGACGATGGAAATTGTGAAGAAAAGCAAAAGGAATAAGAGAACTGAATCGAATTAGTTAAGGCTTGCGGAAACTTGCGAAAGGAGGCGGAACACAACACAAAAAAAATAAAACAACCCACAACTAAAGGACGAAAATCATTTTGATACCACAAAAGGACTTAGCCAAAGAACACTGAGCATAAAGCATGAAAAGGCGAAGTGGGAGTCCTAGTCCTATATATATAAAACAGGAGCTAAAAGCCGAATGAGAATCAAAAAAGGACTTGAAAAGAAAATTCAATTTGAGCATACCATTAGAACGAAAGAAGGATTCTTTTTTTTTTTGCCTTAGTTTGCGTGTGAAACAGCAACCAGCGCGTTCCCCAGAGGTTCTTCTTATTGTTTTATAGGCTTAGGGGCAGCATAACGATTAAATTCCGTAGCCGAGCAAACACAGCACCAAGGATAGCAGAGGAAGCATTTAATAAACACCCATTGGAGGAAACCGAAATGTCAATCAAATCCTTGGCTCAAGTGTCCTTGTTTGTAGTTTTCCAAAAAAGTGGATGCGGTTGGCTTGAATTAGGCGGCAAATGAAAATGGAAAATGTTGCTGGTGATAATTACGGGTACTGCCCTTTTGTGTGGTTTGAATTCTTTGAGGTGTCACCTCAGAAAGGTTTCACCTTTTCCAGTTCATCAAACCGAATTAATTTGGAAGGACATAGAGCAGAGCAAGGTATTCGCTGAGCAGAGGTTTTATCGAGATGCTCATTGACGGAAATAGGTCGAAGATGGAGTGACATTTTAGTCAGGCCGGAGGAGTTAGCTTTTATTGGAGTTATATATTTGAAATTCTACATTCTTTTGATTAGTTTCATCCTTGAGTGACGATGGGAATGGGGTTCATCAATAGAAGCGCAAGCAAAGAGAATGGATTGTTTGTGTCACTTAAAAGGAGAATCTATACCAAAATCAAGATAATGAGAGAAATGGTTTGGGCAGAAAATGCTGCATCAGACAGAATGGAATGCCAAATCTACCGACAGGGTCCCTCTTTGTAAATTAAGTATTATAATATTTGATAGAGAAAGAAGCAAATACCTACATATTCTCTGGAAGATTGTTTGAACAAGTTCTGACGGAAAAACTTGAATTTTTGTCAATCACATTTTAAAAGAGCGAGATCAGCTTTTTAAAGAGAATGTGGAATTACAAATAAGAAGGACCTAGGACTAGGTTGAGAAGGGTGTGAATGTATTGTTTTTGACTCGGCGACCTTGAGAGAATAGCAAATTTAGAAGCAGACATTTTCTGTCATTACTTATAACTAAATATGCAAATTCATATGCTAATAATTACAGCACTGTTTCTTCGGGCTGACATCCAAGACTTAAGGGTTTCAATGACAGAATCAAAGAGAAAGCTTAATCATCACAGACCTGTTATTATATAGTACAGAATCATGGAATTCGTGGAAATCGGATGAAAATCTCTTAAGTAGATATGTTATTTAGACAGAAAGATCCTTCTGGTGATATTTGGTTCAACGACAAACTTTATGAACCAAAAACCGACGTTGCCTGTTCGGAAAGCTGAAAATACAGAAAATGAGCACTCAAATTATTGGTTTTTACAGACGATATATATAGTCTTAATCACTTTGACAATTGTCCAACTCATACAAGCCAAAGAGATCTGCGAACATAAAAGGGGTCCCATAATTCACGCAAAATTTGAATTCGGCGCCATTTAATAGTACAGGGATGCCAATGGAAAAAAAGATAACAATGTGACAGCTGACAGTTCTCAGTTATTAAAAATGCAGCGCTATACGAAAGAACAACGCATTTTCATTGTTGAGAAACATTTAAAAAATAATGAAGGTTTGTTCGAACAAGCACAGGTTAGACCGGGCATGGAATATTGTTCCCATAGATGGAGCTCAGCCCCAAAACATTCACTTAACCTACTTGACAGCATACAGAGACGAGCAGTTCGACTTATTGGAGACCCTACACTCACATCGAATCTACAACCGTTGGTGCACAGGAGATAAGTCGCTGACCTATGCTTGTTCTATAGGTACTTCCATGGTAGATGTTCCGAGGAACTCAAAGACATTATCCCCACAAGACAGGCTGCTAATGCTCATACTAACATACATCTGCAAGCATCTCGGCGCTGTTGAAGCGTTATAGGTTCGCCTTTCCCGGAACAAATATTTAAAAAAAAAAAATCATTTTCAGTGATGAAGGGAAGCTCATTTTCATCTTAATGGCTTCGTTAATGGTCAAAATTGTCGCATTCGCTGTTCAGAAAACCCACGAGTAATTGTTGTTAAACAAATGCATCCACAACGCGTGACCTTTTGGTGCGGATTTTGGACTGGAGGCATTATCGGACCATTCTTCTTCGAAAATGCGGTTGGTTAGGCAGTAACAATTAATGGTGTTCGTTATCGTGACATGGTAACCCAGTTTTTAGTGCCTAAATTACAAGATATGGATATGACCAACGTGTGGTTTGAACAAGACGGCGCCACATGTCATACAGCCAGAGAAGCATTTCAATTGCTGCATGTGTCACTTTCTAATCGCGTAATCGGCCGTTTTTGCGATCAGAATTGGCGCCATCCAGACACCATTGGTTTTTTTTTTTTTTGGGTTTTTTGAAGACTAAGGTCTATGCAAACAAACCCACGACCAGAGGAAATTAGAAGGTGTATTAATGAAATTTAGCCACATTTATGCGAAACGGTCATATGCAAATCTCCAAAAACGTACAATTAAACAAAAATAAGGTATTAATCGCCGAAACAATTTCTTGTGGTACATATTAACCCTACTGAATGTAAACCAATTCTATTTTATTTTTACCAAATTGAAGCTTATCACTTATAGATGTGTCGAAAAGAATAATAATTTCAAAAAAGTATTTCCAAAATAGGAAAAATAATAATTTTGAATTACCTTGGTTAGGTACAACAACAACACTGTGCGCATACGTCGTGTGAAGCATAAATTTTGCGTTTCAGTTGGATCAAGTGCGTTTTTACTGATATTTTTAACAGTTGAAGAAGTGAAATTAAAGAGAATCATACACAGAGAACGTTGCTATTACGTATATCTATCTCTCATAAGTCATAAACGTTGCCGATACCACCCTATATCGAATGGGTCAATTCTATGAGTAGAATGTTTTTTTTTTTTTTGCCGTTCTGCATGCTTCCTTGCGTTGTGTTGAAATGTATGTGCTCGAATTTCGACCATTGGGCGGTCCTAGTATGAATGGAATCACTTAACCCCCGCAATGAATATCAATTGTTTCGTTTCGAAACGCTTTGACAATATACAATAGGCCATTATCCGTGTACGCTGATGATATAATTTGTATTATCTATTCCTACACAAATACATTCAACACCCCCATGCCCACAAATACAAATTATTTCGATTAATTGTATTTCTGTGGCAAGGATTTAATTAAACATAATTTATTTTTGACTCCCTGAATATGCTGTAGAAGCAAAACTATGACGTACGTACATATACTTACGAGTATGTGTGGTACCCATTTGTATGGCAGAGCCTAACAAACTTTTCGGTACCAACATGAAAGGATATAAATGTTGTGGTGATTGATTGATTAAACGATTTGTAATGACCTATTTTATGGATTAGTGAATTTTGGGTTAATGAAGTAAACTGCCAGACCAGAACGGGCTACATCGAGTTCGGTTGAGCGCGATTTATATGATTACATTAGTCCTTAAAATGGAATAGATAGGTGGAGAACAAATTTTATTAAAAAGAACATAGCTTTTTGATGTTTTACCAATATTTCTTTTCTTTCTTCCCCACATTCAATGTGTTAAGCCACAAATCATAAACAAGCAACCTATTGAATAATCTTTGTACCTCGTAACGAATTAGCGTTGCGTGTTTCAAATGAAATATTTTTAGCCAAGTGGCGATATGAAGTACCGACACAATTAATGTCGTTTCCGGTGAATTTTATCACGCGATCATAGACCACATAGATATTATTTAAACATAATTAGTGTTCAGCTCATGTTAAACATTTTCGAAACATATGCTCCAGTCTTTCTATCTGTTTTTGGAGAGCACACATTTTGTCTGAGGGTGCTTGGAAATCGCCGAATCTAGAATATAAAAGGTGGGCCATCTAATGGTTTCTTATTATTTCATAGGTTATTTTGACAGTGACAGCTGTTTCCCGCTCGAAATCTTGACAAAAAGTCAGTATCATACCTCCGCGGATCGTAATGAGACCCTTGAAGAACGTTGGGAAATATTGAAAACTTATTTCCAAAGTGAGTGCTGTGTAGTGAGCCCAAAAAGTGTGTTTATTGAAAAGAAGTTTTGGCCGAAATGAAGCACCCACCGCGCCTGCTGTACGCGAGTTTGTGCAAAAAGATCGTGAGACTGGTGTGCTAGTGGACGTTATTATCGAGAAGCCAATGCATCCACAGAGAGTGACAGTTTGGTGCGGATTGTGGAGTGACCATTTTTTCGAAAATGAGGCTGGAAACAACGTTTCGGTCAACGGTGGGCGTTACAAGAGACATGTTAACCGACTTTTTTTTTACTGAAATTGAAGACATTGATTTGGACGACCTCTGGTTCATGCAGGATAGAGGGCCATGCCACACAGCCCATGCCACAATCGATCTTTTGCACACCAAATTCCCAAATCGTGTTATCAGCCGTCTTGGCGATGTCAATTGGCCGCCTCGGAGCAGCGATTTGACCCCTTTTGGAAATTTTTTTTTGGGGAACCGTGAAGGTCCGATGTTGTGTCAACAATCCGGAAACGATTCAAGCACTTAAGGCCAAAATCATCCAAGCAATCCGTGAGCTACAGCCCGAAACCATCAACAAGGTCTTGGAAAATTGGAGTGACCGAATGCGCTACTGCGAAGCCAGTCGAGGCAGCCACTTGAACGACGTTGTATTCCATAATTAATGGGATTGTTTGCTCTTACTATTTTAACTTTGTTAATTTTATTGCATTTTTAAAAAGAAACTTATGCTTAGCCCGCCCTATACACATGCGACTTTGTACCATTTTTCCTCTGCAAACGACATTTTGCACAGGGGCGTAGCGAGGGTTCGAGCCGTGGGGGGGGGGGGGGTTGCTTTTATTCAATTGCCGACTTATTTTAGTAACTTTCCGACTGTATAGATAAAGCAATCCATTAAGCCTACGCGTTCCAGAAACTATCGAATAAATCATTCGTTCAAATTTATCCTCAAATTAAAAATGCCAACCGTCCTTTTGAAAATCGAATTGAAACACGCTAAATTTTAAGGATTTCAGTCGGAAAATTTACCGACTTTTTAAATTCGAAACTCGGAGAAAGTAGCTATCTACATAAAAATAAACAAATATAAATTGGCATCTCCGATTTGGAGAACCTTTGAAAATGCCAACTTGTACATTTACAAGTTTGAAAACCTATACCTAATGAAAATCCAAACTCATTTCTTATTTTTTAACATTTTGTTTCGAGCTAATTTTTGAAAAATGCTCGTTTTTTTAAGTTGCTCATACTAACCCCCACACCGCTCTCACTACGATCCTGATTTTGCACCACTGAGATGTCTTTTCGTAACATCAATTCACCACAAAACCATATCAGTTTACAGATCTCATTAGATAACCTCAATGCAATTTCATTTATAAAAGAAAATTAGCTGCATCCAAGGATCAGACTTCTTCTATCTGAAATCTAAAATTCTGCAACTCAAAATCCACAGACACACATATAAATACGTGTTTGTGTGTGTGTTTGCTTCACCCTTACAAGAAGCATGTTCTTCATTTGAAATTCTTTTAATCGGTTCCCATATCGGAGTCTTGGCATCTAAATACCCTCAAGATGTATCCTTCCGTTAGTACTCCACCACCACACTCTGATCTCAGTATACATAGGTATATGAACATGCACTTCAGAGTGAATATTCTACGCATCGTAGCTTTTTAAATTGCACAAGGACACTCCATCTAGATAAGCCAAAAAAAAAGTAAAAAAAAAAAATAAGGATAAACTTTACGGAAGTACATAATGAAATTGTATTCGCGGGTAGGTACTGTGTGTTTGTAAATAAATTTTCCTCTTCAACTGGCACACAACAAGTTCGAAGGATTCTAGCAAAGCACACACTAAGCCACCAGTACTCAATATGAAACAACTTTCGTTCGCGTACATCGCGTTTGTGCTCCTCTCAATATCCTTTTTGAGCAAGTTTTCCACTGCACGCAACCCAATTACTAAGTTGAACAGGGAGTAAGCAAAAAAAAAAAAAAATTAAGAAGGAATTCACATCGCAATAAATGAGGCAACAGTATTATAGTATATGCAAAATGAGAGAGAATTTTCTTCCTAATTATCCTCTGCGTACACTCGTATACACAACACACGACTTTGGATAGTTTACGTGGGTCGGGTGGGTGGTTATGCTTTTTGTATTTTTGCCCGTTTTCTACTCAAATTTTTAGTTAATTAGCTAAAGGTAAGGTATTGCTATTCCCGAGGGAACAACGTATTCCAGAGAATACTAATTTATGCAAAGTGCAGATACGTTAATATTGTAAGCGTATTTTTGTAGGACTTTTCAACGGGCGCGCGCGTCCCTAATTGATGGGGAACGAACAAAAAATATTTGTTTCTCGTTCCTTTTATAGAAAGTTTCGACACCTTTCTGCAGAGTGGTGGTGGTGGTGGGTACCGTGAAATATTCCAACTTAATTCCAACAAATTAAAATCACTAAACAAACAAAGACACGAATCTGGGAATCTCTCAGGTCCATAAATGATGTTGGTCGTCATCGTCGTCGTCGTCGTCGTCATGGCACCAGGACTCCTTTGTCCCTAAATAAAATATGCAAATCTAATCCGAAATGGGGCTGCTATAGTTGGAGGCTTTTATTTCTTTTGTGCATTCAACTCACCGGATTTTCTATATTCGTTTTTTTTTTTAACTTCAAATTGCTAACAAACAAAAAGGGAGAGGGATGGTGCAAAAGAAATAGCATGGCATCCGACGACGACGTCTGTATAGTTGAAGAGGAACGTGATTTGCCACTTAATTGGTTGCCTTTTATTTTTGCAATTCATTATGAGTGTGTGCCCCAGGCGGGCGGGAGAATATTGAAATTCAAAAGAGAAAAGGATGGAATTGTTGGTTGCATTGCAGCTGCTAAAGTCGGCGTGAGTTCGAGTTTAACTGTCTGGAGGATTCTTAAAACTCAATCCGGGTGGGCAAACGTCAATTGTTCCAATTGTCGTACATAGAACTAGTTGAGGGAGTGCATGTGAGGTTTTAATTTAAATTAAGGATACAATTTGCTATTAACCGTTTTTTTAATTGAATTTTCATTTTAGTAGGAAACACAGTTTGGAATTTACAAAACGAGGAAAATTGAAAAACAGACTTGTATTTTTGCGGACAGAAATGTGAAGCACGAAGCTTCATTGTTAAATATTTTAGAAAGGAAAAAAGTTACAAGTATAGTGTCGGTTAGGTTTTGCAAACGTTATGATGGCAAATGTGATTCACTAAAATAATGTGCATGACGGGGTCATAATAAAACTTGAATTACCTAATTAGTTTATTTTGTAGATTATGCCAACCAATAATTTTGCAGTGTATTTTACAGCGCCAACTACAAATTTTATTTAAACTAAGTACATATAACTTAATATTTAATTGTGCTGGTTATTTTCACAAATTTATTAAATGTGCGTAGTACATATTTTCTTATAAGCTTTTATGTTGTATAAAATACTTTTTTTCTTATTTTAACCTTAAAATCATATTTAATTACCTAATACTTTTTTAAATGGCTTTGCAATATTATGCATTCTTCCTGACTTAAGACACTAATACCCGCTTTCACACTGCGAGCTTAAGTGTCGATCCAAGTATAAACTCGGGATTAACACAAATTTGTTTTCCACAGTGCAGGTTTAACGATAAACTTCGCTTAAATAGTGCCTTAAGTTAAGCCACCGATTTCCGTGGCTTAAGTATCAATCCAGAGAATACATAATTGCCAAGTGCAATAAAATAATATTTATCTCTAAGTTCTCTGAGAAAAGCTAAATAAGCAACAATATAATTATGTTTGGCAATGCTGTTCAAGAGAAATGTCAATCTCTTCGTTGTTGGTGGAAATACTCTCTAGCATTGAACGGCAACAACATCGACATGCTTCGTTTCCACGCACACTCGTAGTTTTAGATGGCACACACATTCCCATACAGTCATCAGGTTTGTGTATTCATGAAAAATGGTTCACAATAACACTCAATTAGTGGTTTAACTAAGCCAAGTTTAAATATGGACTGTGAAAACGAAAAATACTTAAGTGAAGTTTATGTTCAATCCTACACTTAGCTAAGCCCAGGATTAAGCTGCCACTGTGAAATTGGGTATAAGGCTATCATGGCATGACAAAATTTGAATATCTCATCTTTTATGCATCCTCTGGACCAGAGCCTTATCGGATTATGTGTACCTTATATTAACCCGATGCCACTCTCTAAAGTAGAGACAAAATTTCAAACATTTTAACACTATCACGTTCATTTGCCAATTGGATCAAGAAAACACAACATCTTGACATTTTGCTTATATTTTGAAAGCAAAGCTTATTTTATTGCTAATACGGAGACGATAGATTTTATTGGGCACTGCCAAAGGTTATCCATTTTTTGAGGGGAAAGTTCCTTATTCCATTCAAAGTTTAAATTTAGAAAGCGGTTGTGTATTGTTGGCGTGCTATCTCGACAGTTAAACTTGGTGAATGGATAGGTAGTAGGAGTATAGGGTGACTGTCTTCAATAAGGACACACATTTAAAATGTATTCCTTCCAATCCAACAAAAATTGAGAATTTTCTCCACAGTGCGATGCTGCAATAAAAGATTGGTCGGCAATACAACAAAGTAGTGTTGGTTAGAACCAGACGTATCGCAATTTCGTCTACGTTGCCTACCAACTAGGATCCTAAAAATATTGATTTTATATTATTTTTCACTTTCAAAAGACACACAATACCAACTTGAATGACCTTACAGAGTCAACAATATATAGTCGAATAAAATTACTGCAAGACTCCGTGGAGTCTAAATCCACTAGAACTTCGTCGTTTTTTACCAATAACTGACTGACTGTATCCTCAAAATTCGTTCTTACGGTAGGGTCTTCAACTTCAATACTTATTCGAATGGTATTGTTAGTTAGTCTACCAAAACTTGCAAGGAGACAATCGGCCAATTTATCGTCAGTACGAACCAACATATGACCTATGGCCGGATATAAAACACTAAGTAACAGCAGAGCCTTTCGAAACCCTGCCATTGCTGCGGCCTGTAAAGCTCAACTAAAATCAAAGTCGGCGTACAATAGTCACTTCACTTGATTGAAATGAGTTTCAGTGCTATATGGTTATTCTAAGTTAATTCAATTTTGAATTGAAATTGGCTATAAAACCTTTTAACTTTGAATAATGATCCCAGAGGAATTTCTAATAGATGGCATATGTTGGGGGACGTAACCTTACATTGTTTCAAGATAGCCATTTCACACCAAAAATATAAATGTAAAAAAACAGCCAAGTTCTGTTATATATTAAAAAAAAAAGCTTGTTACTAGTCAGCCACGAAAAGTTATGAGATCTAAATGTATGCCAAGTTCTTAGTTTAAGATGGTTAAACGTTAAAAAAAAGTTTAGGACTTTTCCCAGTGTATGCACCACAGGATCAAGCATTCTGCCATATTTCACGATTCTAGGATAGCCGGAAGTGCTTCATAATTTTGATGAGTGAGTGAATGAGTCAGTTACGGTTTTTGCGATTGTTGGTTATAGTTATAGTTTTGAAATAATTTGTTTTGTTATGACTAGGTACTTGTTAAAAAATTTATTATTTTCAATAAAAAAAAAGCCACAGAATATTTATTTAAGACTTGTTTTCATTACTTTCGGAGTAAATTTTAAGGAATTATAAAAATCTCGAAAGCTGTTTTATTTTGTAGATTTTTTTCGAGATAGCTAGAGTCTTTTGAGATTTTTGTACTTTCTAGATTTTAGTCGTTCTAGTTAACGTCATGATCCCATCAGGTTCATTTGACAATTGGATTAAGAAAACACAACATCTTGACATCATCTTGCTTTACCTTTTGCAACTTCAGTTCAGAACCAAATCCAAGTGATAAACAAAAAAACAAAGACCATTTGCATGAAAGTAAAGTTTATTGTTAATATGGATATATTCTGTATAAACTGTATAATTCAATAATGGTCTAAGATATAATGTAGCTTTTAACTTTAAAAATGTGTTGTGACAGCAAAACTGGTGCTCATAAAAAACACAGAAAAATATAAAAAAAAATAGCTGGTAACCCTTTAGTAAAACAGTTGCAGTAATTTTTTCAACCATGGATATTTTTCCGCAAACATTTCGGCTACGAAAACCAATATGCTAACAACGGTACATATAACAAGCAAAATGAACGCTCCCTTGATATGGTGCAACGATATACTAGCACGTTCATCAGGTTTGACTTTCTTCATTACTTTGTCCATCCGAACGTATTTTTTATAGATTCGTTCCACATAACCATTTGCCAACAATAAGCGAATTCTAGTATTAACTGCATTCGTTAGGAATGAGTATCTTTGCATTTCCAAGCAATAATAAATCATCGAAATTGGCGTCGGAATAAGAGAAAAGTCGTTATACTTTGAAAAATCGGCCATAAAACTTAAGGAAATATCTGATGCTATAGCGGCATACTTTCCTTTGTATGTAGTATCTAACATTGTCAACATGTTTACCAAATCACTATCATTATGTATCAATAAATGGTCCTTTAATTGCGGATTTCTTTTTACAATAGTGAAAAAATAGTGAGGTTGCACTATAAACTTGTAGCCATTGTCTAGAGCTTCGTCGATGTTGTGTGGAATCCATGCAATTGGCCTATTCTGAAGAAACCGAAAGATCGAACCTTCATAGGAACTGCGTACAATGAACATAGCATAGAGCCATGCCATAGTGTGCAGACGTGTCGAACCATATGGAAATCTATTTGACCATTTTTTCCACAAAAGCAAACAGATCCATTTCCCAAGTAAAAGTGCTGACAAGCTTAACCACATTATCCAGTCAAAGGGCAGAAGTAGCACATCCAAAGATCTGTATAGTTTCGGTCGTTCAACTAGAGCATATATGTGCCCACTGTAAAAAGATACTGTCGATGCGAAATGTATCCGTCGTTCTGCGAAGCTGCTAGAGGCTCCAAGTCTTATATCTCCGAGACCGTCTTGTAGCTGCAAAGCAAAATTAGTAATCAATTAGTCACAATTCAATGGCATGACTTACTAGTTTATAAGATCCAGTTACACTTGTATTGGGATGAAACACACCCCTACCCTCGGGAGACATGACCAATTCGATTGAGAAATTCATCATCGTAGATAGAGTTTTAAAAATATCTGCATTAATTCCATAGATCTGATTGTGCTCAACCCGTATGAATAAGGCTTGATCCCAGACGATAGCTCTTATTGGGCATTGCCAAAGGTTATCCAATTTTTGGGGGAAAAGTTCCTTATTCCATTCAAAGCTGCCATTTATAAAGCGGTTGTGTATTGTAGGCGTACTATCTCGACAGTTAAACTTGGTGAATGGATAGTAGGTGTATAGGGTAACTGTTTCATTTTCATCTTCAATAAGGACATTCACATTTAAAATGTATTCCTTCCAACAAAAATTGAGAATTTTCTCCACAGTGCGATACTGGCTCTCCAACAAAAGATTGGTCGGCAATACAACAACGTAATATTGGTTAGAACTAGAGGTATCGCAATTTCGACTACGTTGCCGATCAATCAGGATCCTAAAAATATTGATTTTTTATTGTTTTTCACTCATTCAAAAGATACACAATACCCACTCGAATGATTCTGCAGAGTCAACAAAATATAGTCGATTAAAAATACTGCAAGACTCTTTCGAGTCGAAGTCCACTGCATATGCATCGTTTTTGTCCAAAAACCGACTGACTGTATCCTCAAAATTCCTTCTTATTTTAGCATCTTCAACTTCAATTCTTATGCGAATGGTATTTAGAGTTAGTCTACCAATACTTGCAAGAAGACAATCGGCCATTTTGTCTTCAGTGTGTACTAATATATGACCCATGGCCGGAAATAGAACAGCAAGTAAGACCAGAGCTATTTTCCGAGCCCCTGCCATTGTTGCTGACAGTAATGTTCGACTGATTCGACGTGAAATTTAATCCGGCTTTTAATAGTCACTTCACTTGATTGAAATAAGTTTCAATCTAAAGTAATTCAATTTCCAATGCATATCGATAAAGAACTTTTTCACTTTGACATGACAATCCCAAAGGAAATTGTAAATTGTATTGTAATGTTGGGTCAAGGAAGATTACATTATTTTATTACATTATTACAAAAAAATAATCGAACAACACTAGAGAGTTCCAGAAAGTTGCCAACCTTAAAATTAAAAAAAAAATGTTCGTATAGCTTCCAAATATCAAATAGCATTACTTTCGCAAATATGTCGATGGTAAAAGAAGTTGTTTGACAATAATTATATTTGGCATTGAGATTTATTTGAAAATGACAGTCTAAGGAGATTTTACCTAATCGAAGTGGGTACAAATATACCTCACCTTATTCCACGAGCATCCGAAGTGTCCTATTACCATTTAGCTTAGCTTTATATATTCTATGCCCCGCATCTCCGCATTTCAAACTAAATAATCGTATAAAGTCTGCAGGTACGTTCACATAATTGAGACCTTGCAAATGCTAAGAACATAATTAGGAATTAGGTTCTGTGATTAGTGTGCTGGACTACTAAGCAATGGGTGTCAGGTGAATTCCTCGAACAAAATGCAAATTACACTTTTTCAACTGCGCCACCTCAAGAGAACGTCTGACAAACTTCCGAATGTATAACTGTACGGAAAACACTTCTCAATTTATTTAGGACAAGTGGAAACCCAGCATTATGAGTACAATGGCAAGTTGAGCGTAGTAAGATCTATATGGAAATGAATTCACTCCCTTTTTCAATCCTTATAGGACGAATTTTGCAAAACGATGAATGAGGCATGTAATAATTTTGACTTATGTAACAACATACAAACTTTAAAGTTCATACGGCTAACGGTTCGTGAGGCCCCCCTTACTCCCTGGGACGGCGCGACCTCTTTAATCCTCTACAATTCTCACCTAGCCTATTCCAGCTAATCCTAAGAAGGGTTGAGGAAAAAAGGTTAAATTTACCCCTACAAATATAATAATCAATTGACTTTTAATCATTTATTATTTAATGTTAATCTAGTAAATAAAGGATATCAGTGAATGAAACACGACCTAATTTGGCCACACATCTATAAAACGGAAAAAAGTCATGAAAATCGGACGAATGGTTCTCGAATTATGGGGGGACGAAAAGACGGTCGGAAACTTGCTTAAAATATATACTGGCTTGAGGTTGACGTTGAAAACCGAAGTGAATGTTAAAGCGTTCGCTGTTTTGGTGATGAAATGTTAGCTAATTTTATTTAAGTTTCCAACTAAGACTTTTATGCGATCACTAGTGGCAACCACAATAAAATGATAAGCGAAAAAAAAAACATCGATTTAGTTCTTGAAAGAAAAGCTTAATTTATTCTTATTGCATTAGTGAATATAAAAAGGATAATATATATAATATGTACTTTTATTATGGTATGTAGCTCTCAAATGTATTAACTGTATAGAATTTCAACTTTCAAAAATTAGCTAGTCCTACAAAAACACGCAGGAAACTTTCAAAAAAAATGTCTAGATGATCTAGTAATCGCTTAGTAGAACAGTTTCAGCAATTTCTTCAACCGTGGATATCTCTCCGCAAACAGTTCGGCTACGAAAACCAATATGCTAGTGACCGTGCACACAGCTAGCAAAATGAATGCTCCCTTGATATGGTGCAAAGAAATACTAGCACGTTCATCAGATTTACCTTTGTTTAGTAATTTATGCATCTGAACATGCATAACATAGTTTCGTAACATATAACCATTTTCTAGCAAGCCATGGATTCTGGTACTGATTGGGTCGGTTAGGAATGAATACTTTTGCATTGACATGCAATAATTAATCATTGATATTGGCATCGTGGTTAGACCATAATCTTCATATATTGATGGATCGTTGTTGAACGTACTCAAGAATATATCTGATCCAATAGCTGCATAATTTCCTTTGTAAGCCGGTAATGATCTGAAAATCATTGGCCTACTAGCATTAATCGAAACCAAATTGTTTGCCAGTTGAGGAAATTGCTTTAGAATATAGTAGGAACTAGGATTCACAACAAACTTGTATCCATTGTCTATAGCTTCATCAATGTTTTGTGGAATCCATTGGGTTGGTCTCTTCTGAAGAAACCGAAAGATCGAACCTTCATAGGAACTGCGTACAATGAACATAGCATAGAGCCAAGCCATAGTGTGCAAACGTGTCGAACAGTATTGAAATGCAACACATCTATTTCCATATTTCTTCCACAGTAGCTCACCTATCCATTTAGCTAACAGAATTGCAAAAAGGATTGTCCAAGTTATCCAATCAAATGGCAGGAATATAACATCCAAATTTCTATATAATTTTGGCCGTCTAACTGCAGCATATAAGTAGCCAGAATATAAAAATACTGTTGAAGCAAAATGTGTTCGAGTGTCTGCGATGCAGCCATGCTCTCCAAGTATTAAGTCTCCGATACAGTCTTCAAGCTGCAAGAAATGAAATAGAAAACTAGTCACAATATAAATGGATTAAACTTACTAGTTTAAAAGCTCCAGTTACGCTTATATTGGGATAAGACACACCCCTACCATCGGGAGACATGACCAATTCGATTGAGAAATTCATCATCTTAGATAGAGTTTTCAAGATTTCTGCATTTAGTCCATAGATTTGATTATGTTCGATCGATATAAATGGTGGTTGATGCCAAACTATCGCTTTTATTGGACACTGCCACAGGTTATCCAATTTTTTGGGGAAAAGTTCCTTATTCCATTCAAAGCTTCCATTTATAAAGCGGTTGTGTATTGTTGGCGTACTATCTCGACAGAGAAACTTGGTGAATGGATAGTAGGTGTATAATGTAACTGTTTTATTTTCATCTTCAATAAGGACATTCACATTTAAAATGTATTCCTTCCAACAAAAATTGAGAATTTTCTCCACAGTGCGATACTGGCTCTCCAACAAAAGATTGGTCGGCAATACAACAACGTAATATTGGTTAGAACTAGAGGTATCGCAATTTCGACTACGTTGCCGATCAATCAGGATCCTAAAAATATTGATTTTATATTGTTTTCCACTTTCAAAAGACACACAATACCCACTCGAATGACTCTGCAGAGTCAACAAAATATAGTCGATTAAAAATACTGCAAGACTCTTTCGAGTCTAAGTCCACTGCATATGCATCGTTTTTGTCCAAAAACCGACTGACTGTATCCTCAAAATTCCTTCTTAATTTAGCATCTTCAACTTCAATTCGTATACTAATGGTATTGTGAGTTAGTCCACCAAAACTTGCAAGGAGACAATCAGCCAATTTATCCTCAGTACGAACCAACATATGACCTATGGCCGGATATAAAACACCAAGTAACAGCAGAGCTATCTTTCGAAACCCTGCCATTGCTGTGGGCTATAAAGTTCAACTAAAATCAAAGTTGGCATACAATAGTCAATTCACTTGATTGAAATGAGTTGCAGTGCTATATGGTTATTCTAAGTTAATTCAATTTTGAATTGAAATTGGCTATAAAACCTTTTAACTTTGAATAATGATCCCGGAGGAATTTCTAATAGATGGCTTATGTTGGGCGACGCGACGTAACTGAACATTGTTTCAGCTAATATAGTCATATAACAAAACAAATGGTAGGTTGGTAGGTAGGAGTGGCGGTTGAGATAAATAAACCCAAGTATCTGTAGCACTATGTGCCTTTTTATTACCACGTACTCATTTGACATGGTTATTGTAAGTGTATGAAAGGTGGTTTAGATCCAGCCTGTGGAATTCTGAAAGGACCGAATCCGCAAGTGAGCTGTGGAGGCTTGAACCTTGCCTGGCCAGCTTGTCATCCTGTTCGTTTCCATAGACGTTGCTATGGCCTGGAACCCAGATCAGGGTAATCCTGAACTAATCAAGCAAGGCCAGCTTCTCTCGTCATTCTAATACTAATTTTGAGGTTATATTGACTGATGCGATAGCCTTGATCGCAGCTTGACTGTCAATGAATATGTCTATCTTTTACCTCGGAACTATATCCGTGTGTATTTTGATTAAGCGACAGGCTTCACGGATAGCAAGTATTTCCGCCTGAAACACACTAGCTGAGTCCGGTAGCCTGAATGATTTTTTAACCGTCCGTGTAGATTGTTAAGTTCGGGTCTCTGTTCACCCGTCCGTCCTGCCAGTCTAATCTTGAAGGGAATTCTACTTCAAAGTTAAAAAGTATTCTGGAGGTAATGTAATCCATTGCGGGTGGTACTAGCTCTCTTGATAAAGAAAGCAGAATATTGCTATGTCCGTAGGGTCTCCCATACCAACACTCCGACCTCTCTGAGTCTGATCGCGCTATGTATTGTGATGTTTGTGATATGAAGGTTGACGGCGTTGATCGAAGAGCGCCTATGGTGTCTGTGCAAGCCGTTTTTTGGACTCTGTTGAGCTTGCTTATGTTGTAGGCTTTTCGGAGGGCCGGCCACCAAACTACTGACCCGTAAGTGAGGATTGGTCGTCAGTTTTGGTTGCAGGCCCCAGCTTTTGCCACACGTTCTGCTGCAGGCATAGAAAGCTATGAACGCTTTCTGGCCCAGGTGCTAACCTTCGACAGAGCATTCTCCATAATTTCGCTAATTACGGAGAAAAACGTCCGCATATCCGACTACCTTGATTCTTTTTCTATCTAAACTATAGATAGACACCTCCTTAGGGTGTCCCTCTGCTGGCGTACTTGGTTGTGTTATTATTTCCTAGTGTTGTCTGAAGGATCCAAAATAAATACTTAGAAAAAAAAAACTTCCAAAGATTTGATGAACTCTTCTTTCCAATATTTTAAATTCTAAGATAATTGGTTTTGACAATTCTGTTTGGTATTGACATTTATTTTTAATTAAACATTCATATAGGCCATTAGACCGCCACTGAACTAGTAACTAGTCGACTTCTTTAGTTTAAAAAAAAAAATGAGAAATTTGTATATTGATTTTTCAGCCATGCCTACAAAACTCATAGGCCAGCTTTCTTAACCATCTCTCGGCTTTTCTAAACTAAACTAGATCAAACTTTTTAAAGTATTTTATTATTTTCGAAAATCGTTAGTTTCTTGCAATCCTCCTGTCATTCTTTCATCTAGAATTATATTGACCTCTAGTTTAAGTACTTCTAACGCATTTACTGTCATACTAAATGTCATCATTAACTATCTTCCTTAAACCGGTTAAATGTATCCCACAGCTCAATTTAACAAATTAATAGGCATACCTTCGCGTGGTAAACCAGTCTCGTAAACACCATTCCTATAGCTTTTCCAGAAGCTACAAAGTAATTCGCCACCCCCCAATCCTTGACAAGTTATTTCCTAAACACAAATCAACATTAGGTAAACATACCAGAAACAAATACAAAAAAAAAAAAGAAAAAATTCACATACAAACGTTCCGACCGACATTTGATTTATTTCGGATTAGTCATGTCGTCGTTCTGTGACAGAGATATTGAAATCGGGTCGGATATTTGCAATTGTCATTGTCTATTTGTTATTTGTATGGCAAAAACCTCTACTAACAGGATTAAATGTAAATCGCATTCATTTGATATCTATCGCAGAGTAGAATCCAGTGGGCCATTGTATTTGGATGCGGATAGGACTAGCAGTACATGTAGATATCTTACGGCAACCACAGAACTCATCGGGCTTAGATTTCATTTCATTCGTTTCATCATTGATTTAGTTAAACAGCCAAATGCGCGAGTGTGAGTGCAGGGAGCTTGTTCGGTTTTTCCCGGTAGGGTTTTATTGGATTTTAGTTATTTGATTGACAATATAATGTCAGACAATAGTTAGTTAGCAGGCAAAATGAAATACTCATTCTGGTTGACGATGAACGATTCATGATATACACTAGACACGGTACGCGGTGGGGGTAGGTATATACTTTGTTTCCTACGAATGTATAGAGTCAGGAGCAATATGGAGAATAGATTGCATGATTTATGTCATGAACAAGCGAAAATTTCAAACTCATCGCGGAAGTAAGGGATGCATGCATAGGGCGAAGCATTCTAGTTGAGGGGGTGTTCATTCGGATAGCAGAGGATTGTTGATGAATAATTGATGTTTTGATTAATTGCTATCGTGTGGGGGTTATATAATTTTTTTTTGTATTATGTCCCAAATCGATAGTTTTATTACATTCTTTTTCCCATCCAATTGAGATAGTAAGTAGATACAATTGTGTTGTTGGTCTTGTGAAAATATTTTTGAAATTTTAAAGTGAGGTAGGGTGCCAAAACTAAATTAAGTTAGTAAGTATGATTGTACTCGTGCAAGGTGATACATTGGGTTATCAATTTGCTTGTAAATCATATTGCTCTTATGTGAAGCAATGAGCAAATGCAAACCAGAAATGTTTATTAATAATATTGGCCACGCTTTTCAAGAGTCGGCAAATCAAGGAAGCTACATTTATTAACCCTTTCGGTATTTTGATGCCATATGGCAACACGAATATTCATAACACCCATTCCCTCTCTCTGAGTATATTTTTCATATTTTTTTTCTGATTAACTTCTTAAAATAATCATTAGAAACAAAAAAAACTGGGTGATAGAGTGATAGTTAGTTGTCGTCATTGTGCTTTTAGCTCTCGTGAAAGATCGTTCTGCGTAAGAGCTCGAATTTTTTCGTCGGAAGACTATTTTTATTATTTCTTTTTTACATTGATAATTTTCAAATACATTATCAATTTAAATTTTTTTTTATTTCATTTTAATATCAGGTACACAATTAAAAAAATAAAAGAAACATATAAGTTTCGTCTATTCAATTTGGCACAATTTTCCATTTCTATGTTGCCATTGGCATTAATATTGTTTAGTTGGCGCAGTGGTTAGTGTGCTGGACTACTGTGCGAGGGATCCCAGGTTCAATCCACGGAAAAGCACAAATTACATCTTAAGGTTTTTTCTACTGCGCCACCTCTCGCGAAAGTCTGACAAACATCCGAGAGTATGACTGTCCTGAAAAAGCTTCTCAATTCAGCCGTTCGGACTCGGCATAAAATTGTAGGTCCCTTCCATTCGAACCAAAAAAAGAAACTCACACAAACGAATGGTTGCGAGAAGCTATACCGTCTGTTGCGCCACCTATTTATTTATTTATTTATTTTAGGGGTGCATTTTAAGGCATACTTTCTATGCATACAATTATATATACCTACATATGTATAACCAGTAAGACAATTATCTTCGACTATGCCGAAGCTCAAATACCCGGTACTATATTATTGTAAAATAAAAAAAATATTTTAGTATTAAAAAATTATATATTTGTATGGGAGGTATGGGTACTTTTTATTCGACCAAGCTCATTTTTTGTCAAAAATTTTTAAATATTATTAAAACAATATGTGCAAAGTTTAAACTTGCTATCTTTACTGTAGCTATTTAAATTTAATTTTTAACATAAAAAGCTATATAAATCTGATATTTTTGTATGGGAGGTAGTAGTAGTTTTCATCCGATCTTGCTCATCTTCGAACTTAGCCTCAGTTTGGTGGATAAAAGCTTACATACCAAATTTCAAGTCGATAGCTCTTAAATTACGGCCGTAATCGTGCGGACAGACGGACAGACGGACAGACGGACAGACGGACAGACAGACGGACATCGCTAGATCGACTAAAAAAGTGATGCTGATCAATAATATATATAGTTTGTCATACCTACAACGCCTCCTTATGGGCGTTACAAATGGAATGACAAAGTGAATATACCCTCACCACAGTGTGGTACCGGGTATAAAAATGAATGTATTTTTATGCATAAATAGTCCTGAATATCATTACTTTTTAATTTAGTTCGAATTAAAAAAAAATTCTTAGATTTTTATGAATATCAAATTTTTTTTTATATAAATACACGTGTTTATCTTGGAATAAGCTTGTTTTTGAATTTGTAGTTATTGTTATGTTTTAAGTAAACAAAGAGAATAGAGTATAAATGCAACAATTTATTATTTTTTATACAGCAATATAAAGAAAAATTATATTTTTTTAACCTTAGAACAAAAAAGATGTACCGAAAAAGTTGACTTGAGCAACCTAAAAACAAAAAAACGAGCAATTTTCCAAAATTAGCTCGGAACAAAATGTTAAAAAATAAGAAGTGAGTTTGGATTTCCATTAAGTATAGGTGTTAAAACTTGTAAATGTATAAAAGTCGACATTTTCAAAAATTCCACCTTTTGGAAATGCCAATTTATATTTGTTTATTTTTTTACCAAAAAGGACGGTCGGCCGACTGAATACCTTAAAATTTAGCGAGTTTCGATTCGATTTTAAAAATGACGGACAGCATCGATGAATTTTGCGAATGATCACCTTAAAATTTAGCGAGTTTCGATTCGATTTTTAAAATGACGGTCGGCATCGATGAATTTTTGCCAATGATCACCTTAAAATTTAGCGAGTTTCGATTCGATTTTTAAAATGACGGTCGGCATCGATGAATTTTCCGACTGATCACCTTAAAATTTAGCGAGTTTTGATTCGATTTTAAGAATTACGGTCGGCATTTCTAATTTGAAATCTCAACTCAATTCAAATTTTAATTAAAATTTAGCGAGTTTCGATTCGATTTTAAAAATGACGGACAGCATCGATGAATTTTGCGAATGATCACCTTAAAATTTAGCGAGTTTCGATTCGATTTTTAAAATGACGGTCGGCATCGATGAATTTTTGCCAATGATCACCTTAAAATTTAGCGAGTTTCGATTCGATTTTTAAAATGACGGTCGGCATCGATGAATTTTCCGACTGATCACCTTAAAATTTAGCGAGTTTTCATTCGATTTTAAGAATTACGGTCGGCATTTCTAATTTGAAATCTCAACTCAATTCAAATTTTAATCAGGTACTTTTAAAGTTAAAATCCAAAATCTTATATCTCGAAGTTCGAAGACCACCGACTCGATTGAGATCAAATTTACGGGATCATGACGTTAACCAGAACGACTAAAATATAGAATGGTTAAAATCTCGAAAATGAATTTGATAAATCTCGAATGGGTCAAAATCTAGAAAGTACAAAAATCTCGAAAGACTCTATCTCGAAAACAAAAAGTAAATTCGAGATTTTTTCTTGGGTCTACCCCGATATGTCGAAAAAAAAATCTCGAAAAAAAAATCTCGAATTTAAAAAATCTCGAAATAAAAAATCTAGAAAGCATAATCTCGAATGACAAAATTCTCGAAAAAAAAAATCTCGATACGTATAGGGGGGGCATGCCTCCCCCCCTGCTTGGGTTTACTGTCTGGCTATGGGATGGGTGCAAAAAAAAAATCTCGAATTTACTTTTTATTTTCGAGATTTTTTCGAGATATAGTCTTTCGAGATTTTTGTACATTCGAGATTTTTGTACATTCGAGATTTTTGCTTTCGAGATTAAAAAAAAAACTTTTCGAGATTTTTAGCCTTCGAGATTTTTGGCATTCGAGATTACGTCATGATCCCTTTTTTCTTTGCACCCATCCCATAGTCAGACAGTAAACCCAAGCAGGGGAGATTTTTAGCCTTCGAGATTTTTGGCATTCGAGATTACGTCATGATCCCTTTTTTCTTTGCACCCATCCCATAGCCAGACAGTAAACCCAAGCATCGAGATTTTTTTTTTTCGAGATTTTTGTCATTCGAGATTATGCTTTCGAGATTTTTTTTTCGAGATATCGGGGTAGACCCCAAATTTACACGTTATCTTAGGTATTGGCCTAGGAGTGTTCCTGTTAAGATTGGTCAAAATTGGACAAAGGGACGTGGCACCTTCTATAGAAAAAATCTCAAAATTCAATGACGCTATAACTCGATAACCGATTGGCTGATTTTCATGATTTCTGTACAGTCGGCAAGTTCCTAAAATAACTCGAACCCTCGCTACGCTACGCTACGCCCCTGTTTGAAGTGCATATAGGCTGAATAACTTCAAACAAAACCATCGTCGCTTGTTTTAGGTGATGATAATTGGCATACAATTTTAGATATAATTATTAATGACAGCAATTTATTTATATTATTACATATTTAAAATCACAATATTTAAGTTCCATAATCTCCTATTCAATAGTTGGCTGAACAATTTGCTGATAAATCAAAACCATCACACCATAGCACCTTTTAATGTGATTATCTCTGAAAAACCAATCACAATAAAACATCATCATCATCATCATTTTCAAATGGTCCGCTTGTCCATCACAATAAAACATAACTAATCAAATCTGAATTTTTAAATAATAATATATAAATCATATTGCTATGCAAATATGTATTTTTAGATAAACAAAAAAAAATATTAAACAACAACATCTACCAGCAAATCGAAAACAAATTAAGACCCCATCCGATGACATTCACTGAATTTTGGTGCCAATTTAACCCCATCTTCCCCCACTAAACGGTGATACCCATTCAATCGAATATTGAATTAAAATTGTATTTTTCACTCTAACGAGGCATTATATCTACCCTTCAAAAACCGAACAACATTCACGGAATATTTTTTTTTTTTTTGCCACACCAATATCCGCCCCCCCCCCCCCCCCCTTTGTGGTTAACCTCACCCCTCAGATTACCAAAACATTGCAAACAAAAATAAAATGGCAAGCAACAATAAAATTATTATTTTTTCTCGATGGGATTTAAAAGTTGTGCAACATTTTAAATTTTCGAGAGCTCAACCACAATACCGCGCTGCTGTTAATGCAAACAGCAATAATAAAAATTAAAATCACAAAAAGATTAATTTCAGTTTGAGAGAGAGATAAAAAAATATTCATATATAAAGTATTAAATCCCTTTTTATCATCGTCAAGGCGAAAACGCATCATTTTACTGATGGTGGTTATAATACCAACTCCACAAGAACAACAGTTCACCTTCTTGCACTTCATACACACGTATGCCGCATGATGGTTTGCTTATTTTTCTTTCGCTCTGTTTTTTGTTTGTCCTTTCAAACCATGGGAATATCAAATTGCTGATATGTACCTTTTATTTTACACAAAATGAAGTATCACTCTTGGTCCTAGATGAGTTTTTAGTTTACACTCACACGTACCACGAGGCGTATACGTAACATTTTTCAGAATTTTTTTTTTTTCATTCACAGCTTCATATTTTTTTTTTTAGCTTCATATGAAATGGGGTTCGCTTAAATGAATTGAAGTCAATTTAAGTCAAGGTTTCTTCGTGATTGTATGCCTCATTTTCATCCTTAATACCATCAAAATTTTACCATGCATATCCTGTTAAGGCTATACTCTTTCGTCACTCAACCCCTGATTCTATAGAGGAGAGTGTAAAGTTTTGTTATGTTCCATTGAGGTGTTTCCCACTGACACATCCGTATAAATGTATTAGGGGAAAAACAGAAAAAAAAAATTCCATGCCTCCACTTTGGAAGTTTCTCCTCGTGCAAAATATTTTCTGCCCGACTGATACAAGTTTATTATGTATGTGGATACACGAATTAAAAAAAAAAATAAAAATTACGCCACTTTCGGGAGGCAACGTGGTATTTCCTTTCACCTTTGGGCAATGCAGAGTGATATACTTCAAGCAAGTATTTACCATTGAACTGGATAGTGAAGGAACGACTTGTCAGTTGTTGCTATCCTATGGAGATTTTGATACAGGGTGTGATCGAATACTTATCAAACGCCGCTCTTGCTAAAGACTAACGTGAAAAATGATTCAACTTTGAATTGAATTCGCATGCACTCAGAAGTCAGAACTTTCTAGGTTTTCGTATAGGGCCATCGTTTCCATCTGCATACATTGTTGAAAGGCAATTCAACCACACCTCTAACCTATCTGAATTCATCTTATGGACTCTTTGTATTTCAGAAGTAGACAGAGAATTTGACTGCGTTGAAAGGCTGCTGATAAAATCGTATAGAAACTACCGAAATAAGGTTCTATTACATTTTGTTTTATTTTTGTAAGTTTTCTCCAATCTCCAATATATTTCCAGCTTAAATGAAAAAAGTGGTCCAACCTAGAAACCTAGACGGTAGAAGTAAAACTTTATGAAGCTCGATAAATGGTTAAAATGAGGATGCTCACCCAAGACCACAAGTATTTGAAAACAATAACCCATGGCGCCCATTTTAACTTTAGAGGCTCATTACATTCGAGTTAGTGACATTCTGATCGTAAAAACGGCCGATTACACGATTATGAAATGATTATGAACTCATGCAGTAATAGAATTGTTTCTCTGGCTGTATAGCACGTGGCACCGTCTTGTTGAAACCACATGTTGGTCACACCAATATCTTGCAATTTAGGCACCAAAAACTGGGTTATCATGTCACGATAACGAACACCATTAAATGTTACTGCCTGACCAGCTGTATTTTCGAAGAAGAATGGACCGATAATCCCTCCAGCCCAAAATCCGCACCAAAATTCACGCGTTATGGATGCATTTGTTTCTCAAAAATTACTCGTGGGTTTTCTGAACCCCAAATTCGACAATTTTGACGATTAACGAAGCCATCAAGATGCTAAATGAGCTTCATCACTGAAGATGATTTTGTTCGAAAAATCAATCAGTATCCACTTGTTGTTTCAAAATCCATTCAACGAACTCTCTTCCCGCTGCATGGTCAGTAGTCTTCAGTTCTTGAGTCAATTGAACTTTGTAAGCTTGAAGTTTGAAGTCTTTCGTGAGAATTCGCTATAGAGAGCTTCTCGAAATGCCCAATTTTTGACTACGGTGCTGAACTTATGTTCCTGTTCCTGGACTGTCAGCAATACGAACTGCTTTGATGAGCACCTTCTTGTCGCTTTTTCATTTCTTCGGAGTTCGAAAATGCTACCCAACGAGACATCGGAGTTTTCACTTCAAATTATTAAACGACATCCACTTGTGGTCTGGTCATCAGTGCATAGAGATGTGAAAGAAAAGGTTGGCCCAACAGATCCATGCACCAAACGTTTTAGAGTGAATCGAATGGAATAGTTGACGAACTCCAATTATTGTATCGGCTTTTTTTCAAGAGTTCGCGGTATATGGGGCAGTGAAAACAGCCCTTAGGGTAAGTATGTACAAAATACAAAAAATAGCTTCTATGAACCATTCGTTTGTGTGGAGTTTTTTTTTACACAACAAATGGAAAGGACCTACAATTTTATGCCGAGTCCGAAGGGATGAATTGAAAAGCTTTTCAGGGCATTTTTATACTCTCGGATGTTTGTCAGACTTTCGTGAGGAGTGGCGCAGTGGAAAAAAGCTTAAGATTTAATTTTTGTTTTATAATTTGTGGGGACTGAACTTATGACCCCTTGCCAGTAGTCCCAATAGTCCATCCTTGTGAATTTCCACGTGTTGAGATAATAATTGTAAACCATTGAAATTGTCACTTTCACTTTCGCATAATTTTAAATAACTAACAGCAAATCTTGCACAGCTTCTTTGTAAAAAAAAAATATTCTACAGCCTTGTAGTGGAATCATAAAATACAAAATATTTGACCCACAATTTATTTGCCTTTAATTCAAAATGTATAATCCTGCCTACACCCTGTCTCTTATGAATTTTATATTTTCATAACTATAATACATCACCATTTCCCTCTCACAAAGATACATACGGAGGGGGGGAGAAAAAAAGGCTCATCGGTGTTGAAGTGGTAATGGCTTGCCGAGGATATGTCACTTTGACGCTGTAAAATATTGCACGTAATTAAAATTCACTCTCTTACATGCACGTTGAAGGAGTCTCTTGTTTGCTATTAACGGCTCAAGGATGAATGGATTCCATTTATTTTACCAACTTTTTGACATTTCTGTTTAATAATTTACATTAAAATCACATTCCTTTTTTTGTGAAGAGCAAAATATATGTATGTCAATGGCATAATACCGTTAACGTCACTTCCCGTTTTGACAGGAGAAAAGTAGATTTACCTGTCGACCTTGTAACAGTTCTGTAAAGTACCAGATTGGTTGTCGTTGAAGTGAAAGGAAATGCCACATATGCAAGTGTACAAGTTGAAAATGTGCAATTAAAAAGGGAATTTTAATTTCATATATATAATGTAAAATTAAATTGAGGACTTACAGCGAGGTCAATTGGGTGTTACATCAAATGACATAAATATAAAATAAGTATGATTTTATTTACCAATTCAGTTTGAAGGACTACCTAGTTAATCAATTCAAATCAAAGCGAATTCAAATTTAGACAATCGGCACTTCAATTTGAGTCACAAACGTTCCCAATATTTGGATACGCGGTCTATAATGCCAACAGATACATTTATGCCAATTAGTTGATGTAGGTGCATTGACAAACAACGATTGTTACAATAGTCTATGCGCTAAATGGCAAACAGTTCGATGGGCATTGTGTGTTTTCGTTAAAATTCGTTTGTACCTGCGATATCTGGTATATGGATAGGATTTCGAAATTAAATCCTCGCGTGGCTTCGTCCTGTACAACAGTATAATGATTGTGGTCATTGAAATGGAGGAGATATGGTATCTACTGATAGATGGCAGTCCATATCGGGCCGGAATTTGCTTTTGAAGCATTGTTAGTAATTCAACACGGAATTGGAATTTGAGTCCCTACAGAGATGAGCTGATGTGGAGTTATTCTGATGATATATGCAGTAGTTGGGTATTTTTTTTTTTAATAAAGTAGGTACTGCATTCGTTCATACGAAATGGAAGTGGAATCTTTTGAATAATCAATTTTGCAATAGGACTCAAGTACCTCAAATTTTAAAGACTCTATGTCGTGAAGTGCTGACTCTTTGATGACTTTGATGAATTATTAAATCAGCACTTTTTCCTTGAGTTATCACAGTTTTTTTTTTCATAACTGCAGCTTTAAAATGCTCCATTAATAATAAATTGAAATCGATCACTCTCCCCGACTGACGAACTGACAGAAAATGACAGTCAAAGACCAAACAGTCACGCGTAGTGAATACAACCCCAAAGCCATCAAGATGAAAATTAGTTTCATCACTGAAGATGATTTTGTTCGAAAATTGGGGACTGTAGCTGACAAACCTTCATTATTTTTAAAATATTACTCAACAATGAAAATGCGTTTTTCTTTCGTATAGCGCTCCATTTTTACTAACCCCGAACTGTCAGCTGTCTCATAGTTTTTCTTTTTTTCCGTTGGCATCACTGTACTATTAAATGGCGCAAAATTCAAAGTTTGCATGAATTATAGAATATATTATATATTTATATGGTGTCCACAAGAAAGGACATTCAACATCGGCGCCTCGGACAGAAGGTAACATTGGACAGTTATAATTTTGTGGTAGTGAAAGACTTTGTCTACTACTGTAGCCAATCCCTGTTTCTACGGGCTTAGAAGGCAATTGAGAGGCAAACTTCTTACGAGCAACTAAGCAGACGTTGTATAAGACCCTGATCACCCCCGTCGTAATATATAGCGCAGAAGCATGGATTCTATCAAGAGAGGATGAAAACACTCTCAGTTGCTTCGAGCGAAAAGATCTCAGTGTAATCTTTGCTCCAGTTTGTAGCTCAGGAACCTGGAAGAGAAGGTACAATAAAGAACTATTAGTCCTAGTCAAAAGGATTACAATTCATGGACTAAGATGGCTGGGACATATAGACCGTATGGACATCAATCCTCCGGCATTCAACTCAACTCCAGACGAAGAACGATGTAGTGTGTAGTGCCTTATTTACCTAAGGTGGCGCGCGCTTGGAAGAGGACCTCAACCAATATGGAGGGCGCAACTGAAGGCAGCTAACGTTGGATCGAGCTGAGTGGAGAGGCATGCTGGTTGAGGTACAAGTCGGCCCCGGAATCTAGCACCTTCAAAAGAGTATTTTGTTAGTGTTACTAACGTACATAGGTGGCGCTACGCAGTCTGAGGTAAATTTGGGACTCAATAAATACACATTTTCAGTTAGCTCGGCCTCAATTCTATTTCCGCAATCCAATTGAGTTTAGAGGCTCACCACCTCTGGAGACAAACGACCGCGTCCGAACATCTGCAAAAGGTCCGCGTCTTTCCTTCGGTCTCTCAGAAGAATCGACTGCAGACTGCTTGTGGGCATCCTTTAGGGCCACCAAGCTTTTGCCAAACACTTAAATGTATTAGACTTGAGCGACACCACCATCTGTTCCGCTTGTGGAGAGGACGATATAGCGGAACACTTCCTCTGTAGTGTCCCGCCTTCGCTCACATCAGGTAGCGGATCTTTTGGGGCTGACGTGGTGAGTATCGAACATCTTGGCTCTTCATCACTTCTTCGAAAGACCGGAAGACTAAGAACAGTAAAGTAAGGTGTCTTTTTGGCAGTACAATGGACCAGTAGTTGTGTCTGAGTGCTCCATCGGATAGCAGCAACCTCCGTCAAAAGTAGTACATAGTAGTAGTCGGTTAAAACCTTCTGTGCCGTGGCACTTTGTATAGGTGAGCTATTTTGCAGCATGTGCTTTTAAGCCCGCTTGCCTCATTATGAGTTCGCAAACAATTCATTTTTTGCTTATTTTCTGAAAGTCATTCACATCGAGTTGTATTTAAGATCTTTTTCAGCTCCAGTAACTGATACCAAAAATGTTCAAATAGAAAACTAAATTCTCCTCACTCGTTGTCATCCTTTTTCTTTTTGACCCTTTTTAGGTTGACGCAGCTCAATAAAGAAAATACAAATTCTCTTCAGACCAAAAAAGTAAAAAGAACCAACCACCGACCGCCAGTGATCACCACAACTGGAGCGAAAAGTCAAGAAACTCGTGGTAGCCACAAGAAACTTACTTCTACCATTAACTGAACTATTAATACTCGTAAAACATCATTCGCTTGGATACCAAAAGCAGCACACCACCATCCTCCGAACCACATTAATCCTGGGCGCTCGTCGTCATCGTCGGTTGTAGTTTTTGTCGTTCCTCTAACGAATCACTATTAAACTTGGCTTAGCGATAACTTTTCCTTCAACTCTTCTCAATTTTCTTATGTGCTATAGACAAAATCTTCAGAAGCAATATACACAAGCAAGGACCCTGTACGCGCTGCAAACACCACGAATATGGGCGATGTCATTAGACTGTAATTCATTACACTAAAGATACCATATATATACGACATGAGAATAAACGAGTATGTGAATGCCAAAAGGACTACTACATGCTCTAAGGACAAGGACAAGAACGGCACATACACCTCCTGAATATTATGCTGTAGCATAGTATGGTGCTTGCACAAAGATAAATGGATTTTCGTATGAAAACAGTCATCCAAGTACTTTTGCCTCGTACAACTCCTTCGAAAGAAGTGTACCGAACGTCAGTAGTAGCAACAACAATATTATCACAACCAACTTCAGTGACAACGACAAGGAACATTAAAAATTACAACCAAACATCGTCTGGTTTTTTTTCTCCCATTTTTTACTTTGTTGGTGAGAAGAAGATACAAAACCTGGTGAAGTAGTCTGGTCACTTGGGAGTCAGACTGTGTCTAAGATTGTGCTCACAAGTATCATAGAATAATTTTCAAGCAAAAAGAAAGGAAGATCCCCAGCCAGACTAGGTAAGCAGCATTCATTTAGGAGATTTAAATTGTATTCATCTTTAGTGAGGGAGCACAGAGAGCTAGTGTATTCAGTTGTTTCTATGTGTGCATATCTGCATTCCGGTTGGATGCTCTCTTGTGTGAGGGAAACAGTACGCTTTGCAATTTTGCATCTAAGGAAAAGTGTTTCTCTCTAAATTTTGTTCTTTAATTTGAAATTTGTTGATCCCTTTTTTTTTTGTGCTATGATTAAAGTGGAATGCATTATTCAGGGTGTCGCTGGAAAAGATCTACATCTTTTATTTCCCCGGTTGGTTATGCTTATGACTTTTTATATTATTATTTGTCTTTTGTGTGCAAATAAATGAGTGATGAGTTTTTGAAGACACCTTCTAAATTCAAACTTGGCTCAGAAATAATGGTGCAGTAGAATATTTCTAGTTTCTGATCAATCTTCTAATTCCCCAATTATCGATTATAATTATCGATTTTTTTTAGAACTTGTCCACAAACCACCGCCAAACTTCCGTGGAATTAATTCCCCTGCCTGTGAATACGTGTGAAATGTCAAAATCAATGGCGGCAATGATTATTCCATGATATACCATGGGCCTAGGTTTATTCAAGTATGCGTGCGTTAGTTAGCAGGGTGGGTGAGAATTGTTGTGGAGTAAAGTAGGCGTGGGGAGTAAGGGGGGTCTCACGAACTGATAGCCGTATAAACTTGAAAGTTTGCATGCTGATAGATAAGTCAAAATTATTACATGCCTCATTTTTTCAAAATTCGTCCTATAAGGGTTGAAAAATAAGTGAGTGAAAACATTTTTATTTCGATCTTACTACGCTCAAATATGATTTTTATTGTTAGGCTATACTTATTGACTTTAAACGAAAAAAATAAATAAAAATTCACCAGTGTCTTAATTCTCACAAATGCCGAATATAATATTTTAATTGAACAATCTAAGAAGGAGGTCTGGGAATATTATACAAATCACTGCATGCGATAAATGGAGGTTGTCGAGGGTTGGATAATATACCTACATACTCTTACTCAGTTCGAGTGACTTGAGCAACAGCTAATGTACTCAAATTTTTTTGTACCAAGATTTCTGCACCAAACCGCCTAGTGCCTGTCCCAAATGACCGGTTATGAAACAAAAAAAAGTTTTCAAACTAACTTTTTCTTGGCGAGGGAATCAGAAGCTATTGAATTTCAGCTTTCTAGAGCAAAGGGTTTAGGCTGGGCTTTGATAATCTGTCAGTCGGAATCTTCATTTTTATATATATATAGATATAGAGCCGCAGTTGCTAGATAAAGTTGTCGAAAACTGGACTTCACGATTGCGCTTCATTCGAACTAGCCGTGGCGCGTATATGCCAGAAATCATTTTTAATGGTTATCTATTAAATAAAGCTACTATTATAGACATTAACAATAGATTCAAGTGTTTTATTTCATATTTAATTTGTATACCTCTAAAAAAAAACTCCCTTTATTATTGGCAATCTTGTATCGATAAAGGGAAAATTCACCTATGAACGAACGGCGAACGGGATCAATGCGTTGCTTTGGTGGAAAATGATGAGTCGTTTAGTAACAACACAGTAGACCAAGAACTCACCTACCGCCTTTCCTCAATCATCATGGAGCTTGCTATCTGCTCATGGGAGTTATTTGTCGAGGTGGTTAAACAGGATTAGGGGACTCTCATATTAGGCACCATAATCGCCATCTGAAGTAGGACAGGTATTGACAGGAGCCTACTATCATGCTGCTTATGACAGGTGGACCATCTAGTGGTATCTTTTTAAATTATAGGTTATTTAGACACAGACAGATGTTTCCCCCTCGAAATCTTGACAGGTCAGTATCATACCTCCGCAGAACGAAATGAGTCGCTTGACGGTTGTCGCTCGTGAGACTGGTATGCTAGTGAACAACACTTATGGTTCCTGTCGTCGTACGGTGCGCACAGTTTGGTGCGGATTGTAGAGTGGTGGCGTCATTGGACCATTTTTCTTCGAAAATTAGGCTAGGAACAACGGTGGACGTTACAGAGCCATGTTAACCGACTTTTTTTTACTGAAATTGAAGACATGGATTTGGACGACCTCTGGTTCATGCAGGATGGCGCGCCATGCCACTCAGCCCATGCCACAATCGATCTTTTGCGCACCAAATTCCCAAATCGTGTTATCAGCCATCTTGGCGATGTCAATTGGCCGTCTCGGAGCTGCGATTTGACCGCTTTGGACTTTTTTTTTGTGGGGAACCGTGAAGGACCGAACGACGTTGTGTTCCATTATTAATGGGGTTTGTTTGCTCTTACTTACTTACTAATGCCATAATACATGGAAAAAATTTAATTTTGTTCATTTTATTGCATTTTCAAAAAGAAACTTGTATTTGAGCTACCCTTTATATTATCTACACTGGCATCGCTCCAAGTAGGTATGGTATGTAACCCCAGTTTAAACTAAACCTATGTAAGGCAAACTAGCATCGTTGCCTTGAACGGTTTGATTTACCTTATTGTCCACTTGCTCTTATTCGGATTGAAGTGATTCTGTAAATTTGTTCTTAAAAAGAAACCCCAAGTGCTTAGGGTTAGTTACTAAAGTAATATACGAATAATAGGCTCAAAGAAAAACTGACTTAAATTATCTATAATTATATTTTCCAATTTTTTGGAATTAAACGAATTAAACAGAACGTTCGATAGAATTTTTTTTTTTTTAAATTATCGATAATGCAGAAAAGTTAAATGCAACCCTATTCAGAATTATCTCTACTAAACCAGCTACCGTAAAAAAAAAGCCAACTGATCCCATTTTCCCCCCATATCATATACTCTGGAATCAAGCAATCACTCCCTATGGACGGATTGACCTCTCTATTTGAAACACACTGGAATAAGTGAAAACAATCGTTCATCTCCCCTAAGGTTTACTCGAAGGTACACATGTGTATTCGTTGCATAAATGCGTTTTCCAAGAAAAGTATTTTACACTTCGTTGATTATATTTGTCAAAAGGACAAAGGAATGGGACCAGATGTTGCGTCATAACTCCAACTTATCGTCGCTTTATGGCTTTAGTAGCCTCTATCTCGACCATGGCATTCCATATCAGAGCACAATGATCCCACTTTCTCCACACCCATTCACACACACACACACACATTCAAAATGGGAAGACAAAGAATCATTTTTCTATCTCTAAATCTTGAGTGGTATGAAAAATTAGATAACGTAACGAATTTTTTTTTCTCTTACTCTTTTCTTACAGGAAACAAGACGTCAGGACATTCGAAGGAAATTGCACTGACACAATGCAACTATATTCGTGGAAGAAGTATACCAGCGAGCTATTTGCACTTTTGATAATATTTTTTGTAAATATACAAAATGGTGAGTTTTTTTTCTCTTATTTTTAAAAACAAACACCATCTATAGCGGGTAAAGAAAGAATGCAGTTGTGATTTATTGTTTACTTACAACCGCACTGCACCACCCACATTCTCGAATGCGTCTGGAGGGGAGAGTAAGAGATAAGGATGAATGGGGTGGTAAAACACAAAATAAGCATTCTTCCCGACAATTTGCCATGCATAAATCAGGAAGTAAGCATTTGCCGTGTTAGGGGATTTCCTTCACTCTTGTGTGTTTATGTGTATGTATATAGGTATAGTA